>CM021101.1:747524130-747792348 GCA_007115665.2 Sequoiadendron giganteum
AGAGAGAGAGAGAGAGAGAGAGAGAGGATTAAGGGTAGAGGGTAGAGGGTAGAGGGGAAAGAGATAGAGGGAGTGACTCTGAGAGAGAGACCTGAGAGAGGGAGAGGGGGTAGGAGGGAGACGAGAGAGAGAGGGAGTGGGAGAGAGATAAAGGGTATAAATGGTTAATGGTAGAGGGTAGAGGGTTTAAGGGTTTAGGGTTAGGGTTAAGGATAGAGGGAGTGAGCAAGAGAGAGAGACCTAAGAGAGGGAGAGGGGGTTAGGAGAGAGAGAGAGTAGAGGGTAGATGGTTTAAGGATTAAGGGTTTAGGGTTTAGGATAGAGGGGAGAGAGATAGAGGGAGTTAGTGAAAGAGAGGGAGGGAGTGGGAGAGAGATAGAGGGTAGAGGGGAGAGAGTGAGTGATTGAGTGAGAGACTTAGGAGAGAGAGAGATGGAGAGAGAGAGGGAAAGAGATAATATTTAAATATTTTATATATTGGTAATATATATATATATATATATTTAAATATTTATACATTAACTAGAATATTGAAATATTATACATAATAATATAATATATTATATACTTAATACATAATTCGGTAAGAGATTATCATAAATTGTATATTATATATTACATTATAAACTATATTGTATATTATATATTAAATTATAAACCTTATTGAATTTTTTAAATCATATATTATAAATTGTATACCATTTTTTAAACTCATATCTAAAACATATCGGATATCAGATTCAAATCGGCTATCAGATATCCGATATCCGATATGTCTGACACAAAATTTAATGCCTAGGGATTAGCCTCGGGCTTGCTTTGGAATTTGGTTTGGACCTGCAATCCTAAGAAGTCAACACAAAAAATGTGTTTAACAACTTACCTTGCTTTTCCAAACTTCGCCCATGTGGTTGACAACTTTTTTTTACCCAAAATTGATGAAATGAAAAGGGTTTGTAAAGTAGTTTCTCAGCTTTCCACAAATATAAATTATACTTTACTTTGAATCTAATAAATATTATTATTCATTTTCTATTAGAATTATGACTAAAGTCTTGATTGATAGGTTGATTGAAAAACATCTATAGCTTTCAAACGGTATCACATTTTTTGAATCCAAAACATGCATCACATTCTATGCTTCACATACTATAGGATTAAAAAAAATGAATTTCATGAAGTTTTGACCAAGTTAAGGTGGTCAGACATACGATTTTTTATATTTTTTAAAATTTGTAATAAAAAATTCATAATTAATTATTTACTTGGAAAAAAATTACAAAAAAATATGCATCACATTTGGACATGAGTCCTCTACTTATATCTAAAATCTTATAAAAAAATATTATCATTTTATTATGGTTAGGGTGGTCAGACAGACACCTACTTTTTATTTTTTCCTTGAAATTTAAGTACTACTGCATTGAAATTTTGATTTTTCACCAAATAGATTTTTGTTTTTAAATAAACTTAGTAGTTTAGAAACTACATTCAATTTTCCACATATTCTATTCTTACATATTTTTGAAATAATATAAATAACTTATTCAAATTTTTACGTCAAATTTCCTAACTTTGATTTTTTTGAATTTTCATTGCCACTTAAGGGCTTGTTTTTTCCATGATGATCCTGAACATACCCATAACATATATAGAATTCCCTAAATAAGGATTACTACAAGAAATATCCACTAAGAGATCCAAAAATTCTATCATTGATTACATTTACTACTTGAGAGAATAAGCATAACTCATGATGATTTATAATAATAGACGCCTCAATATGTTTCCCTTTATTTAATAATCTTAGAGTTAGCGTCTATTCTAATAATCCTAAAGTTAGGTTAAAACCCCTTTGGTTATTACATATTGGGTGGATTGATGAGAAAATATAATTTATTTCACCACTTACCTAATTGACCATTATAAAAGCAACTCATTGGACACATACCATAAGTTCTATAAGGCACAAGAAAGCTACTATATAACCTCATACATTATAATACCATGGTCCTAGGCACATAGAATATCAACCTTGTATCCTAACATTGAACACGCTTTTAACATTTTTCACCCCAAAAACACAAGACCATAACAAATTGACCCATTCCAAAAGCTACTCTTTGGACCCACACCAACAAGACCTAAGTTCACCCCAAATCCACTAATTTGTAACCTCATATATATTACAATACCATGTCCTTAGATTTCTAGTAATTCACCCCCATTGTATCCTAACATTCAACCTACTTTTAACACTCTTCACCCACAAAGCATGAGAAGGTGACAGACCAAGTAGTAAGACTTCCACATTTATGTGTACAACCCTCATCATGTGATCTTGACAAGTAATTGTCCTCAATGATGCCATGCTTTCCCCTCATCAAATTCCCAATTTATTTATTTATTGAACAAAAGTTTCCAATTTTTAAATTACACTTAAACATCAATCATCGAATCTCAAACTGGAGCAAGATTCTATCCTAAACTAAATACCATTTGTCAATGATAGGTAAGATCATGTATGTAACTAAACAACAAAATATGTTGTCAAAGCATAATCAATGTTGGCCTTAAAAATGATAAAAGCATTTATGTCGATGCTCATATTTTCAATGTTGATCTGCCAGATAATTATTTCTTCGAGGGCTTTTTCTTGATTGTTATTTTTAGTCTTATGTTTTGGCCATTGCATTTACATTGTGTTAATAGGGTTCAAATACATAATTAATTATCAGGTCTAAAGAAAGAGGAGATGAAAATAGAAGTGGAGGAAGTGGAAGGTGCCATGAAAAATGAAGTGCAGTGCGAAAGCAATTGAAATCTCAAACCAAAGGTCAAATCCATTGAGATATCTGGCTAATAACGGAGAACATTACATTTTTTGAGTGAATGTAAATTGAGTCATTGTTAAATGACACTAGCACAGTAATAAATACTATATAAATGATATTGTGTTTGTACCTTTGGATTTTCCTATACTAAACTATTGTTTATTCCCTTATTATGCTATAGGCTCGAGCCTAACTTACAACTTCAAAATAAAAATGTAGAGTAGATTAAAAAGGTTTCAAAATAGGGACTTTCAAGATTTTGTGATGCCAACGGGTATTTAGGCGTTGAGTGAGATAGGGAGTAAAGTATGTTAAATGGAAAAGTATCTATTTTAAGGAAATAGATAAATCTAATATATAGCTCTATTTTATACCAAATAAAAGTTTTTTAGCTTCATTTGAAGAGATAATTCTTTTGTGACGATCTCTAATGATATCAATTTTTTCATTTTCATTCAATATGTAAAATTAAAAGCTAATTGAATAATTCAACTCAAGTTTTAATAGTTCAAAAACTAATGTAAAGGAAAATGTTTTTTCTAGATATTCAAATAAATCATGTGACAATTAATCATATGCAAAGGTGAGAAGAAAGAAAAATATTGAGAGATAATGGTATTTTAAAATTGTTTTCTAGGGTTATAATTATGATTAGTGTTAGAATTAGGTTACAATTAGAGTTATAATTATGATTAATGTTAAAATTAGGGTTATAATTAGAATTAGTGATATTGATTGGTTAGGATTATGGTCAAAATTGAGATTAGGGTTAGAATGAAAGTTAAAGTTCAACTAGGGTTCTAAAATAAAGCTTGGGGTTAGGGTTACTGTGAGAGGTTAGATTATGATTACAATTAGGGCTAGAGTTCAATCAAGATTAAGAGAAAAATTAAATTTTAAGGTTAAAGTTCAATCAAGGTTAGGATTAAAATTAAAATTCAATTAGGGTTCAACTAGAATTATGATTAAAATTGGAATTTAATTAAAATTCACTTATGATACAATTAAGATTAAGGTTAGGGTTCAATTACAATTAGTGTTGAATTAAGGTTCAATTAAGCTTATTATTCAATTACGATTAAGATTGGGGTTCAATTAAACTTAGCAATAAAGTTAAAATTATGATTAATATAAAATTAACGATCACTTAGAGTTAGTATTATATTAGCATTCAAAAAGAGTCAAGATTAGAGTGCAATTAGATTTGTAATTGAACTAGGATTAAGGTTATGGTTCAACTAAAGTTAAAGTTATGATTCAATTAGGGTAACACTTAGAGTTAGAGTAATTATATTTAAAAGTTAGGGTTTAATTAAAGTTGAACTTTGGGTTCTATTAAGGTTAGGGTTCATTTAGGTTCAATTAGGATTAAATTAGGAACATGGTTCAATTACAATAAGGGTTAGGATCAAGGTTCGATTAAGGTTAGCATGAAGTTTAGAGTTAAGGTTCAATTAAGGTTCTAAGATAAAACTTAAGGTTAAAATTATTGGGTTCTATTAAGGTTATGGTTCATTTAGGTTCAATTAGGATTATATTAGGGACATGGTTCAATTACAATAAGGGTTAGGATCAAGGTTCAATTAAGGCTAGTACGAAGTATAGAGTTAAGGTTCAACCTAAGGTTCTAAGATAAAAATTAGGGTTAAGATTAAAGTGAGTGGATTAAATTAAGGTTACAATTATGGTTGGGGTTGGAATTCAATTAGAATTAAAGTTCAATTAATTTTTAATTAAAGTTACTATTTAAGTTACCATTCACTTAAGATTAAAACTAAAGTTAAAATTTAATTAAAATTTACTTATGATTCAATTAAAGTTAGGGTTAAAATTTGGGATTCAATTAGATTTAAAGTTCAATTCAATTAAAATTAGGGTTAAGATTGAAGTTCAATTAGAGTTAAAATTAAATTTAGTGTTAGAAGGTTTATTTAAAGTTAAGGTTCAATTAAAATTCAAGTAGGGTTAATATTAAACTTGGATTTCAATTAAGGTTAATATTAAACTAGGATTTCAATTAGGGTTAGTACTATATTAGAGTTCAATTAAGATTGTGATTTAACTAATCAAGATAAGGGCTAAATTAGAATTAAGGTTTGGATGAAATTAGGGCTACGATTAAGATAAAATTAGGGTTAGGATTCAATTAAATTAATTATTAATGTTAAACTTTGGATTATATATAGAGATAAGGTAAACTTTGGGATAAATTAAAGTTAGGTTTCAATTAGGATTAAGTTAACTTCAAATTTAATTAGAGTTAAGATTAATTAAAATTAGGATTAATCTTTAAAAAAAAAATTGGTATAAAATTGTGAAATAAGCATCTCAAAATGGAATGTGTGTATATATATATATGATTAATCTATTTTTTATTAAATTTGATATAGAACTGTGAGATAAGCACCTCAAAATGGATATATATAGTGTAGCTGTATTATAAATAGGGGGTATTGATGTGGGTATAGAAATATAGAACTAGCTCAAATGATCGTCGAGTTTGACTCCAAGATGCCTAGATAATAAACTTCAATAAAATTTATGAGTTTATTGTTACATGCATTCTGTGTAGACAGACAGAGAATTCACACATCTATATTCCCATTTCCACATGGTTTTGTTTTCATTCTTTTAAAAGTCATCAATTTGGATTTTGATAGCCAAGTGACCCAAATAATAAATGAAAGAATATAAATATTTGTTTGAATAAATAACAAAGTTCATATCCTAAAAGACTCGAGAATATCCTCGCCTGCAACTCAGGCATTTTGTAGAAAACATTATCTAAACTAAGCAGATTTTGTAGAAAGCATCATCGAAACAAAGCAGATGACGAAGAAAACAAATAGTTAATGAAATTGAATGAGGAAACAAACCTCAATTTGAATTTCAAAAGGCTACAAAAATATGACTCCTAGTGAAAGATTATAGTTAGCTTAAAAAATGCTAAATCAATGTTATACACCAGCAAGCAACATTATCCTAATATTCATCATAAGGTGTCCTCCAGAACTTTCTTCAAAGCCACTCGCAAAGATCATGCTTTACAATTAACTGCAGGAAATACAGAATTAATACTGATGCCATGTTACAAAAGCAAGAAAGAGAAAAAATGCCTTACCATACCATGAGATAGTAGGTTCTTCAATATTTGTTTTCATTGGAAATCCATCAAGTTTAGAAGAGTGTAAACCCGTCCAGTTAACTTGGATGGCGTATCAATTCATCCAATCCGCTCCTTGTGAAAAATTGACTACAGACATATACCCCAAACTGGTCATAAAGAGCTTAAATCTAAAACAAGGTACTATACCTAGGACGGACCTTGCATTTCCCTTCACGTGTTAAAGCAGACTTCATAGTTACAGTAACAGCAATGCTGGAACTAGAAATAGGGAACGCAGCTAAGTATCGTGAAAAGCAAGGCAATTCACTCCAATGGTCCAGTCTACACAAGCATGCATACTCTAATACAGAAATTAGTTTGACAACAAACCAAGAAGTTTGCAATCCAATGCAATAGCTGGAGCAATTTTCTTCAAAAGATACAGATACCTGTAAGTTTGTAACTATTTTCTTCAGAAGTTGAAGGAACCTGCAGAGTAGAACGAGTGTAAGGTTCAACCCATTATGTGGGCAATTCAATACAGAAGCTGAACTAATTTTCATCATAAGATAAGGTACCTAGGCCAGTTTTCTTCATAAGGTTAAGTAACCTGCGCAATATGACAAAATGATTGAGTGTTAGGCTCACTTTGCCAGTGTCCAAACAGAAGATTCCTTCCAGAAAATCATTCAGCGCACAATTCACATGAAGCATTTAATCCTTGCAGAGGAAAAACTTTATCAGAATAAAAAGCACATAGAACCAGATATTCATTTTGTTTGGATATTTCAACAGAATTTTGATCAATGATCGATAAACATGAATCTGAATGGATGTGAGTGAGTTAGCAGAGCCACTACCTCATACCATGATGCAATAGGAAACTACAAGAACTTCGAATTTCATCCACACAATATAAACTAAAAAAAGTTATCACAATTTGAAATCATTCAAGAGAGATTTGGTTCATAAATTCTTCTTTATTGAATTTTGTGTATCAGTTTTTGTGAAGTTTGTGGTAAAAAAAAATGAATCACAATTTGAAATCATTCAAGCGAGTATTTGTTCATAAGTTAATGGAAAGGTTGTGATGATCATAGGTAGCAAATGGCTGATGGCTGCTGCGTGGGAGTCAGTTCACGCACCAAATATGTCAAATCAAGTGCCACAGCAATGTAGAGCATACACTTTTATGTTTTTAAGGTTATCCTTTCAAATTTGCCCTTCAAATCCTAAGAATTCAGGAATACCATGTTTAAAGAAGGAAACAACATACACTAGATATATATACATATATAATATTCTAGAATATATTTTTAAGTGTCAAAAGTTTCCCCATACATGTGATAGTCTTTCATAAAAAATTATCGTATTTTAGGGAAAAAATGCATAAATATAACAACCATCAAATTTATCTATACACAAGAATACTTGACATGTATCTATACACTTGTTTGTATCTACATGGATTCATGTGTGACATGTAGGACACACACGTGCATGTAGCCATAATCACACCACCATGCATGTTCACATGGGTGAACATGTACGCCACTATGCATCAGCCAAGCATGGGTTTTATTTAGATAGTCATATGACTCTGAAAAGCTCCCACTGTATCGTGTAACCAAGCACTATCCACAACATCATCATAAACATGCTACTAGTCCCAATAACTGACTATCCGGGCACTCTAATTATCCATCCTCTCATCCCAAAGCAACATACCGATGCACAAATGATCACAGACAGGGACAACTAACTGAATCTGCATCAACACTGAAAAGGCCTGTAGATACAGACAGTCCATCCCCAAGTCATCCCACTACAACCAATGGGTGGCCAATCCATAAACCTGCATAACTTGAAGATCCCAAATCAATGCAACATGCAAACTCACCATCACATCAATAACCTGCAAATCAAGATAACCAAGAAAATAACCTTTAGATCTCAAGACTTAAACACCAGATCACCTGCAAATCTGATTTGCCAACAAATCCATAATCGAGTAACCATAGCCAAGCATATGTTGGTTGTCATTTGTACTGAGGTCTCTTGTAGTGTGCACGTGGCATGGGATGTGTGGTTAAATGCTTGGACAGATGGAGGATGCGTTGGAGGACCTTGATGTTTCAGAAGTATTCATGGAGACTCTAAAAGTGTAATGTAATGTTTCATTGCTGAATACATTGAAGGTGGATGCTTTTGGAGGCTGGGTTTTTCCTTCCCGACAGTTTTCCTAAAGTATATTTTGTGTAACCTTATGATATGTTTTTAATCTTTGTATTATGAGTATTGAGTACGCTTGTATGCATGGTTTTCTCTCACAAAATTATGTAGTAAATGGTTCATCAACCTAATCATTTCTTAACAATGAGGAAATAGGTTAGTGAGTGAAAATGCTCTCGTGCTTACCACTGGCAATGTCATTATATGCTAGACATAGATTAAATCACACTGCACATTTTCCACATTTTAATTACAATCATACAATGCCATTGTCATGCACTGCTCATCTCAATCTCACAGCATTATGTAGAAAGGGCCAGCTGAAGGAGCCACTGCACACACTGCTTGCTGCACACAACCCCTCTGAAGATTACACTACATATCTTCAATTATTGCAGACCTCTATTCTCAAGAAACTACATGGGAAATCACTCTTTCATCCTTCACAAGCAATTTGCCTTTGTTACATAACAACTTTTCATAATAAGCTTATTTACATGTATGTCAAGTGCAGAAGTTTGATGGAAGCCCGTAAAGTGTTTTACCACATGAAAGAACAAGACAACATCTTATGGAATATGATTATTGCTGTATACAGAAGACATGGGTATCCTCATGATGTAGTCACACTGTTTCACTGTATGCAACAAACAAGCCTCCAAACCGATCAGTTTACGTTTACTGGCATACTCCCAGCCTGTGCCAAAATAGGAGCTTTGGAAAAAGGTATGGACATCCATCAAAGCATAGAGGATAAACAATTTTTGTCAGATAGTTGCAACTCCCCTAGTAGACATGTATACAAAATGTAGAATCATAGAGAAGGCAAGTAAATTGTTTGATGGAATCCCTCAAAGAAATGTGATCTCATGGAATACCATGATTGCAGGATGTGCACAAAACAGATTTGTTGACGCCACTTTAGAAACTTTCAAGAAAATGCAATTGGCGGGTGTAAAGACAGACTCCACAACCTTAGCCAACATCCTCCCTACCTGTGCCAAAATGAGAGCTTTGGAACAGGTTATGGGCATCTACAAAGCATGAAGGATAGAGGAATTTTATCAGATGTAATTGCAACTGCCCTCGTAGACACATATGCAAAATATGAAAGCATAGACAAGGCAAGTGAACTGTTCGACAAAATCCCTCAAAGAAATGTGATCTAGTGGAATGCTATGATTGCTGGGTGTAGACACCTAGATTTTTCCACACTAACTTTGTCATAATCATCCCATTTTAATCACCCTAATTTCATGCTGTCAACTAATTCTATAGTTCCAATCGATCAATTTTATTGTCATTTGTCAATCAATTAATTATGTTGTCTTTATCATCTCATCATGCCACCAATTTATCAACTTCATCATGTTAATTTTGCCTTATCGATTTATTAATTACATTATGTTAATTAATTAATATCATTTACCCTTGTATCACCTCATATCTAATTAATTGATTAATCATTATTAATTAGCAATCGCACCTTGGTGTGCAATGTGTACGCCAAAGAGGTGTGGAAGGTCAATTAGGAAAAAATTTGGTCTATTTTTTGCATACATTTTGCAGTACATGAGGTCAATTGGTAGGCCATTTAGCAAATGATGTTTGTGCGACAAAGGTATCAACAGATAAATGATAGCTTCAAATCAACCATGCATCCTCTTATAAGGATCCAAACATGACTGAAACAAAACCTCTAAATGAGGAAGATAATCATGCTCCATTACCAATAGGCTCATGTTGTGTTTGTAATAGAGAGAGGGAGAGATAGATGGGAAAAGAGAGAGAGGGGGGGGGATGGGGCTAAGGAGATAGAGGAAAAAATAGAGTGAGACATAAAGCACAAAGAGAGAGGACCTAAGAAAGCGAGGGATATACAAAGAGGGAAGAGAAGAGGGAAGAGGGAGACATAGAGAGAGACAAAGAGAGACCAAGAGGTAGAGAGAGAGAGAGATAAGAGAGATTAATGGAAATAGATATTGTGAGAAGAGAGATTAATAGTTAAAATTACATCTATAACATCTAAAAAATCCTCTTCTATTATGTTGTGATAGATGCCATACCCTATTATAGAGCTCCTATTTTGGCACAATTAAGAAGAAGGTAGGCAAAGGTTTTTGAGACCGACTTTGTAGGTGTTGACTACATTTGCTTGAAAGTTTCCAAGGACTTTTCAACAAATCCCTTTTGTGCATATTCTATGATCGTAGAAAGCCATGACAACACATCTTTAGGGAATTCTACTAAATAGTTTGCTCCCACTTAATTTGATCACTTTGAGTTTAGGCTCCAAGGGCCACCCATTAGATTCAAATTGACAATATGGACTCTGTGATTTGTCTCCAAGTGTGTAGGTTGTATGTTATAAAGCTTCATTACTTCTCACCCAAAAAATGATGGGGATGAAGCCACAATAGTGGTTTACAATTCAAGTGAGGAAGGAAAACTCACAAAAAATGACCCCAAGGCAAAAAAAAGTGATTTTAGGGGTTCATACGAACCTACTAGTTCGACCGAACCAATAAGGGGTTCGCTCGAACTAGACTTTGAATCTTGGCCGCCAAAAAAAACAAAAAAATGCATAGGAAAAGGGTTCGAGCGAACCTCTTTGAAGGGGTTCACTCAAACCATGGTCACTCAAACCCTGGTTCGAGCGAACCTTAGCTCGAACCCCTATGGGTTCGTACGAACCCCCCTTATCCCTCATCCCCCATCTGAGCAAAAAAAAACTTGAATTTTGGCACTTCGAAGCTCGGGTTGAGGATGAAAATGGAGGAATCTTCACAAACCCAACTAGAATCAGGTAGTCCTCAAAACGAGTTATCCAACAAATATAATTTTAATATGTTTTGGTTTTATTATATATGTGTTTTTTTAGTTTTATTAAACATAGGTTTTTCACTGAATATCAAGCTCTTTGTTTTGCACATGTGGAAAAATAGCAGATTATCAAAATAAAAAATTTAAAAATATGTTTGTGCTGGGTATTGATGTCCTTGATCCATTAAAAATAAAAATTGAATTTCGATACATACAGAAAAAGTTATGTTGTATACAGTCTGTCTATGTCTGAATTGCAATTGGTTTGATTTCGAAACTTGATTAAGGAAAAAATATTCAATAAAAAACTATGAGACCAAATGAAAGTGCTAGATATCGTAGTTACAAATCTAAATTCGAAAAAATTAGAATTTAATCCTTCATACAAAAAAAGTTATGTTGTATACGATGAGCGTCACTTTTTAAAAATGTTGTTTTTTAAGAAAACCAGTTTTCGTGGGAGATGGAAAAAGAAGTGCAATCTGATTCCAAAAAAATTGAAAAAAATATTTTTAGAATCTACAGACAAAATGTGATGAGACTCTAGTTTGCATCATCTTCAAATTCCTCACGGTTTAGCCGTTATAGGTGCCTGAATGTGAAGATTTAGTTAAAAATAATAATTTCAGTGTCTAGTTTGGCCAAAAATTGTAAACCACTATTGTGGGATCACCCATGGGTGAAATTCTTTCTAGTCGATGAATTGACAAGGACCTCAATGTAGATTGAAATGTAGGTATGATGGATACCATAACATAGAATTAATTTTCCCAAAGGATTTTTAGTGGTAAGCTATGTTGTATTGTACATTTTAACTTTATACTAATACAATTTTGTGATGGTAGAAATGGGCCCTTCTTTCGTAATGAGATGAAATGTTCATAGTTTTTAGTATGCTAAATTCTAGTTCATCGGTGTCTTGATATATATATACTAGAAGAATTATTATCTATCAAGATTAAAAATTACTTATATCAAAGCAACTCTTACGAGAGCAGTGACCATGAAAGTAGATCAAACTTGTTCTTTTTAAAAGAAGATGCCTCTTTACTACAAATTTTACATTTTATTTTTCTTTGGTGTGTCATTAGTAAAATCTATGCAACATAGGGAGGGGAATATAGAAAGAGAAATAGAGCATGAAGAAGAGAGATACGAGATATAGAGGGAAAGAAAAGTAGCAGAAAGGGGGCAAGAGAAAAAGAAAGAAAGAGTGATAGAGGAGACAAAGAGATAGAGAGGGAGATAGACAAGGAGACAAAGAGTTACATTTATGGAGAGAGATAGGAGATTGAAGAAAAATAAGAGATTGGCTTTTGATCGACTGTTATGTGCCAACAATCCAAAGATGGCACATGTCCATGGGGATCTCTCTCTCTCTCTCTCTCTCTCTCTCTCTTTATTTGACTCTCCCTCTCTATATCTTTATGTATATCTCTCTATGTCTCTTATTTCTCTCTCTATATCTTTCATACTCTATTTTCCTTAAATTTTCAAATTTAAATCTAAATTAAAAAATAAAATAAATGCAAAATCAAAATATATATTAAATAAAAAAGTAAAACTAATTTTTTAATTTAGAAGAATTGAAATATTAATTAAATATGTAACTAAAAAATATTTAATTGATATATTAAAAAATATTAACATTAATTGAAAAATAAACTCAATATTAATAAATAAAAAATTATTATAAAGTTGAATATAAATATAGTTAAATTTTTAGATTAATTAAATTTCTAAAATGAAAACTCTAGTAAACTATATTAAAATTGTTAAAGCTAAATTTTTAACTTTTATATTAAAAGTTGCAAGTAAAACAAACTTAAAAACTTAAAAATAAAATGAAATCTATTAAAAAGCTAAAAAATCAATTCATAATTAATTTGCACTTATCCAAATTAAATATAATTTGATTTAATTATTAAAAAATAGAATTTAATATGATACAAATATAATTGCTATTAAATTAATCTACAATCATATTCTTCTATCATTTTTATCAATTAAAAAAACTACATTTTGCTTTAAATTAAGAATTGTTTTTTTATTAAACTTATATTTTTATATTTTTAGTTAAATAATAATATTTTTTTAATAAAGATATATTTTTCAAATAATAATGTTAATATAAAAGTTAAAATTTTACTTTTAACAATTTTGAGATTGTTGAATTTTATTTTTAGTATTTTATTTGAATACAGTTTTAGTTTTCAAAATTTAATTTATCTAATAATACTTTATAGTTATTTTTTATTTGTTAATATTGAGTTATGTTTTAATTTATCTAATAATATTTTATAATATTTTTTTATTTGTTAATATCGAGTTATGTTAATATTGTTTGTAACATATTAAATATATTTTGTTGGTACATATTTTATTAATATTTCAATTCTAATAAATTAAAAATATATATATATTTTTTTTATTTAATCATTTATTAACTTAATAAGTTTATTATTTGTTATTATATTTTAAAATTATTATGTTTATCAATATTTGAATTTTGATATATTTTGACTTTTCATTTAGTTTATTTTATTTTAGTGTTTAATTTAGATTTAAGTTTGAAAATTTTTTATTTTTTTAATTTTTTTATGAAATTGCAAATAATAATTAAAAATTGTTAGAATTGATTTAATTTATAATTATTTATCTTATTAAAACTTTATTTATTGTAGAATAATTCTATTTTGGATTTTTTTTATAATTTATATAATAAAATGGATTTCAAACTTAAAATTAAAATTAAAATTTATAGAGTGAGAGAGAAGGCAACTTTAATTAGTCATTTCATGCCAACAATCCAAGGACAACACGTCCCTAGGGATTTATGCTCAAAGTAGCATGTCATTTGATTAAGGATATGATAATTCACCTTTAAAACCTCTTTAGTGTACCCATTGCACACTAAGGAGAAAAATAGATAGAAAGAGAGAAAATAAAGAGAGAGAGAAATAGAGAAATAGAAAGGGAGACAAAGAGATAAAAAAAGAGATAGACGTACAAAAATAGAGGTACATAGATGTAAAGGAATAAAGAGGAAGAGACAAATAGATAGAGATAGGAAGAGAGATAAAGAAAGAGAAGAGGAGAGACAAATAGATATAGTCACATAAAGAGAGATAAAGAGATACAAAGATAAAGAGAAATAGGAGACAAAAATATATATAGAGGTAGAGAGATCAAGAGATAAAGAGGGAAAGGGGGAGAGAGAGGGGGAGATAACTAGGGATAGAAAAAAATAGTAAGGGGAGAAATATATGGAGAGGGAAACAGAAAGATAGAAGAAATGAGAGAAAGATAGAGGAAGAGAGAAGGGAATACACGTATAGAGAGAAATAGGGGGAGTGAGGAAGAGAGAGATTGAGAGATAATAAAAAATATAAAGATAGAGAGGGAGACAAAGATATAAAGAGATCTCTCTTTATCTCTCATATATATATCTCCCCATATGTACCTCTCCCTACCTCTCTCTATATATATCTCATCCTCACCCTCTCTCTTTGTCTCCCCCTCTTTCTATCTCTATTTATCTCTCTCCCTCTCTCTCTCCATTTTCATCTCCATATCCATCTCTATATTCCTCTATATCTCTCTCCCTATCTCTATCTCCTTGACTCTCCTTACATCTCTTTCTCTCTTTCCCCTCTATCTTTTCCACTATATATCTATCTATCTCTCCCTCTTTTTATCCATATCACTCTCTTTCTATATCTTTCAACTTCTATATCCTCTCTATTTCTCTCCCTCCCTCTCTATATCTATCTCAATATCTCTCACTCAAACATACACACTCCTTGTTTCTCCTTCCCTGTCTCTATCTTTATATCTCTTTCACTCACACACACTCATTGTTTCTCCCTCCCTATCTATATCTCTTTATCTCTCCCCCCTCTCTATCTATCTCCCTCTCTATTAACTATTTATATCACCTCCTTTATCTCTCACTCTTGCCCCCTCTATTTCTATCTTCTCATCTCTCCCTTTTCCTCTCTATTTTATATCTCTCCTACTTTCTTTATAATATATATATCCCTCTATCTACCTCTCTATATATATCATTTCCTATATCTTTGTATTTCTCTCCATCTCCCCCTCTTTCATTGTCTCCCTCTCCCTCTTCCTCTCTCCTTCCATCTCCCCCTTTATATATTTATCTCTCTTTGTCTATCTATGTCCCTCTCTCTCACCCTCTCTATCTTTCCCAAGTTATATTTATCTCTCTATCTCTCCTTTATATCCCTATCTCTCCCCCTCCCTATCACTTCCTCTTTCTATATCTCTCTACTTCCCTCTCCTATCTCTATTTCTCTCCCTCCATCTCCTTCCCTCTCTATCTCTCTCCATATATCTCTATTATTCATACACACACTCCTCGTTTCTCCCTCCCTATCTCTAGCTCTATCTCTCCATGTTTAAATTCTTAAATATCTCCCTCTATCTCTCTCATTATCTATCCATCGAGCTCTACCCCTATATCTTTCCCTCTCTCTAGCCCTCTCTATATATCACTTCCTATCTCTATATTTATATTTCTATCTCTCCCTCTCTATATATCTATCTCTTCCATCTATATATATCCCTTTTTCCTCTCTCTTTATCTCTCTATCTCCTTACGCCTCCCCCCCCTCTCTCTCTCCCCCCTCTTTCTATCCCCATATCTCCCTCTATCTCCCTCTCTCCCTATTGCAAGTTACATAACATGAGCCTATTGGTAATGGAGCCTTATTATCTCCCTGATTCAAAGTTTTGTTTTAGTTGTGTTCAAATCCTATAAGCATATGCATAGTTGATTTGAAGCTATCACTTCTCCATTGAGACCTTTGTTGCACAAACATCATTTTCTAAATGGCCTACCAATTGACCTCATGTATACTACACAATTGTATGTAAAAAATAGACCAACAAATTCCCTAATTGACCTTTCACACTTCTTCGGTGTACCCATTGCACACCAAGGTGTGATTGCTAGTATTTATTATAATACAAAATGTAATAATTAATTTAAATTCAAAATAATTATATAAATAAATTATTAATTATTTTATTACACTTATTAACCCCAATGTTTTATGAAGGGATGTTCTTTTCCCCATAATTCAAGTTTAGATTTAAATAAGGCAGGTTTGAAAAATCCGTAGAATGCCATGTAATGACAATTACTTTAAGTTAGAGCCTGCTATGTAACATAAATCTAACTTGACATTATTTTTGTTCTACTAAAATTTTCTATATCTCATGTGTTTAAAATAATTAACTTATATTATAAGAAAAGAAACTATCTTTAAAATATAATTTTAACAAAGAAATATGTTGCCTTGGACCATGCATTTGGCCTCATCTCCAATTACTATAAGTTAGAACCTCCCACGTAACATAAAAGCTAACTTGACATCATTTTTGTTTTGCTAAAAATTTATATATTTCATGTGTCAGAAATAATTAACTTCAATTATAAAAAATATATCGTCTTTAAAATATAATTTTAACAAAGAAATATGTTGCCTCGAACCATGCATTTGGTGTCATCTCCATAGCAATAAAAACCTTTAAATGCTCTCGTTGCTTGCAAACAAAAAAAATGACATGTGGAAATCATGCCACTGTACTTATTTGTGATATGTTCTTCAAATAGATGCATTTGCATATGTGAGTGAATGAGAAAAGAATGAACAGAAAAACGTAAATAAAATTAGTGGTAAACAATTGATGACTATAGATGTTTCAATTGTCTTGCATCGTATTTAAACGATGTGTACCGTTGATTGCGGAAGGAAACTCGTCTCTGTTCAAATAAGGAACACCTTCAGTGTAATTATCTCCTAATTAATCCATAAACATCCAATTAAAATAAATAAATAACTATAACTATCCTAACCCACATTTCAACCATTAATCCAACTCAATTAATGTATGAGTCAATCTTACCTTTCACTCATCAATTTAGTCAGATTCCACCTTTCACTTATTAATCAAATTGGTTAACTAATTAGTTGATCAAGTTAACTCTCAATCAAATTAGTTGATTGAACAATCAAATCAATTGACTAATCAATCAAGCTAGTTAACTAGTCAGTCAAGTTAATTGACTAATCAATCAATTGAGTTAACTAGTCAATCATAGATAACTCTAAACCAAATCTTTAATCCTCTAGATTGATAAGTCAATCTTACCCATTCATATTTTCACCTAAAAATCTATAAATCCATCATTTCTTTCAAAAATTGGGAGAGTTGTCTAAAAAATTATCTTCAATCCATTTTTGAATATTTGAATCAAATTGTCGTCATCCTACAAAAGAGCTTGCACAATAGTTGAGCATCCACAAAGCCATCAAAGAATGCAAGCAAATCGGAATCAAGCTCCATTTGAGATTTGTGTCTATTTAGAATAAGAAATTTAAATATTATTTTTCATTAATATGATTTTATTTTTAAATTTAGTGCATAAAATTGAAATTCAAAACAATATTTAAATTTCTTATTCTAAACACGCACAAACCTTAGAGGGAGCTTAACTCCAATTTGCTCACATGAAGTGAATTTGATTGCGCACACTTATACTAAGAGGGGGGAGATGGAGGGGAGCGGAGGGGGGCAGGGGGGTGAATCAGTATAAGACAATCTTTTACTTATTAATAAAAATCAACAACCACAATAAAACAATCACATAAGATATAACAACTAGGAAACACAAGATTTATGTGGAAACCCTTTCAAGAGAAAACTACAAAAAAGGCCTGCTTGGATCTACTGTCCAAATCCAACCACAAAAGAAAAGAAAAAATCTCTTACAAATCTTTGTAGGCACCAATCAACTAGAGACACCAATCCCCACTACTAAGCACCAACTTAGCAAGAGACACCAATCTCTTCTATTGAGAGGCAACAACCTCCAAATGAACAAAAATTTCTCCTTCTTGAATATTGCTTTTTCAGTGGATGATGATGATTTGAATCTTCTTCATAAAATCCACTTGCAACTTCTTCACATATTTTCTCCTTCAAAAATCGGCTTGAATTAGAAAGCTATCACATTAATTGCTTGCTATCTTTTAGCTCCACTCATCTTCCTTTTATATCACCCTTATGACTCTTCACCCAAGAGGGGCAATCCTTCAGGGAGGCATCTACTCCAAGAGGGTGATTCCTCAACGAGGTCAGACCATATAAAATAATAATAATTTTAATATATTTTGGCAACTTGGGATGTAAGCACCAAAATTAGATGAGGGTCGATCAACCACATGGACGCCAAAAATACATAGTTCCACCAACCCATTAAATTTGGATAGTTAGAATTAAAAACTTAATAAATATATTTTTTTGATTAATCATCCTTAGCATTTATTCTCTATATTGATCCTCCTTTGACATCAATAAATAGTCTTGATATTAATCTTCTTTTGACATTAATGATAACAATATTTCCAACAGGATTTGCTTGTGCTCTTTGATGGATTTGTGGATGCTCAATTGTTGTGCACACTCTTCGACAACATGAAGATGATTTGATTCAAATATTCAAAAAGGGATCAAAGGTTTATTCACAAAGCTCCCCAAATTTCTAAAAAGAATGGTAGATTTCTAGATTTGTAGGTGAAAATATAAATGGCCAAGTTTTAAGGACTAAAGATTTGATTCAACGTAAACTAGTTTGATTGACTAGTTACCTTAATTGATTGATTAGTCAACTAATTTGACTGAACAATCAAGTAATTCAATTAACTTGATCAATTAATTAGTTAACAAATTTGACTAATGAGTGGAATGGAACTAACTAAATTGACATGGGTGAAACGTAAGAAACTGACTTTGATTAATTGGATATATGTGCATGGATTAATTAGGAGTTAATTAATTCTTTAATAATGATTAACTAATTAGACATGGAATGATCTTAGGGGGAATAATATAATGTAATCAATTAATCGACAAGACAATTCACATAGAGTTGATGAATCAATGATGAGATGGTGAAAATAACTGATAATAGAATTAGTCAATTGACAAATGATGATAGAATTGATTAATTAGAACCATGGAGTTTGTCGATAACATGAGACTAGGATGATTAAATGGAATGATTACAATGAAGTTAAGGTGAAAAACTTTAGGTGTCTACATTGGATATGCACAAAATGAATTTGATGAAAAAGTTTTATATACTTTCAAGCAAATGCAATTTGCAAGTGTAAAAGCCAAATTCCACAACCCTTGCTACCTATGCCAAAATGGGAGCTTTGAAACAAGGTATGGACATTCATCAAAGCATAGATAAAGCTCAGATGTTCAAAGCATAGACAAAGCACAACAGTATCCCTGAAAGAAATGTATGAGTTGCAATGATTATGGATTTGTTGAAATGGCTTTAGAAACTTTCAAGCGAATGCAATTGGCAGGTGTAATGCAATATTTCACAACCTTTGCCAGCATCTTCCCTATCGGTGATAAAATGGAGGCTTTGGAACAGGGTATAGACATCCATCAAAGCATAATGGAAGGTGCATTTTTGTCAGATATTATAGCTGGAAATGCTGACATGGCTTTAGAAACTTTCAACAAATGCAACCGGCAGGTGTAATGCAAGATTTCACAACCTTTGCCAGCATCTTCCCTGCCTGTGATAAAATGGAGGCTTTGGAACAAGGTATAGACATCCATCAAAGCATAATGGAAGGTGCATTTTTGTCAGATATTATAGATAGAAATGTTGAAATGGCTTTAAAAACTTTCAACAAATGCAACTGGCAGGTGTAATGAAAGATTTCACAACCTTTGCCAGCATCTTCCTTGCCTGTGATAAAATGGAGGCTTTGGAACAGGGTATATACGTCCATCAAAGCATAATGGAAGGTGCATTTTTGTCAGATATTATAGTTGGAAATGCTGAAATGGATTTAGAAACTTTCAAGCAAATGCAACTGGCAGGTGTAATGGAAGATTTCACAACCTTTGCCATCATCTTCCCTGCCTATGATAAAATGGAGGCTTTGTAACAGGGTATAGACGTCCATCAAAGCATAATGGAAGGTGCATTTTTGTCAGATATTATAGTTGGAAACGCTTTAGTAGACATGTATACAAAATGTGGAATCAAAGACAAGGCACGTGAACTGTTTGACAAAATGCCTCAAAAAAATGTCTGTCTCATGGAATGTAATGATTGCAGGATTTGCAAAAAAATCGATTTCTTGAAAAGGCTTTAGAAAATTTCAAGAAAATAAAATTGGCAGGTATAAGGCCAAATTCTTTTCCAGCGTCCTCCTTAAACAAAGTATGGGCATTCATCAAAGAATAATTGTAGCGGGATTTTTTTCAGATATTATAGTTGGATATGCTTTGGTGGACATGTATGCAAAATGTGAAATCGTAGACAAAGCACCTAAATTGTTTACACCAGAATTGTTTGACAAGATGACTCAAAGAGATGTCATCTCATGGAATGCAATGATTGCAGGATATGCACAAAATGGATTTTGCACGGAAGCTCTCAAATTTTTTGAATTAATGAAGCATTCTATAACACATCCTAACATTGTAAGCTTGTTTGTGTTCTATGTGCATGCAACCATGCAGCCATGCAAGTTTAATTGATGAGGGTTGTGCATACTTCAATCACATGAATAACCCTTATTGCAATACACCTATAGTTGATCATTATGTGTGCGTGGTTGACCTTCTTGCCTGTGTTGGCTATCTTGAGGACACACTAAACTTTATCAATAAGATGCCAGTCAAACCTGTGGTGGTTGTGTGGACGTGTTTTCTTATTGCTTGTAGATCATATATGAATATAGGCTTAGGAGTATTTCCAGCGACACTTCTTTTTGAGTTGGATCCTAAAAATGTTGCAGCTTATGTTCTCTCAAACATCTACACAGAAGTGGGAAAGTGTTGTGAAGTTCAAATGGTAAGGATTTTGATGAAAGATAGAGGAATTAAAAAGATACCTGGAAGTAGTTGGATTGAAGGCCATAAAATAGTACGTCCTTTTTGTGTAGGAGATGGATCACATCCACAAACACATAAAATCTATGCAAAGTTCGAGAAATTTTCTTGGCAGATGAAGACAGAAGGGTATTTCCAGATTCAAGACATTTACTTAATATTGTGGAAGAGAAGGACAAATAATTATTCATCTAACACCATAGTGAAAAGTTAGCAATTGCATTTGGTTTGTTAAACACGGCCCTTGGAACAACTACTAGAGTTGTTAAGAACCTTCAAGTATGTTCTAATTGCCACATTGTAGCTAAATTCATCTCCAAGATTGTTGCAAGAGAAATTGTTCTAAGAGATGTGAACAGATTCCATGATTTTAGATAGGGGCAATGCTCTTGTGGAGATTACTGATGATGCTAAATAAAACAACCTGAAAAATAGGCTTGCACTATAATAATGTGCACCATGTCAGATATCCAGTGATAATAAAGGGACATTCCTGTAAAGCATAAAGGAAGGGAATATTTTTCAGATGTTGTAGTTGCAAGTGCCCTGCTAGACATGCATACAAAATGTTAAGCATAGACAAGGCAAATGAATTGTTTCAAAAAATACCTCAATGCGATCTCATGGAATGCCATGATTGCAGGATAAATACGAAATGGGTTTTTTGAAAATTCCTTCGATACTTTAAGTAAATGCAAATGGCGTATGTAAAGCCTGAATCCTCAACCTTTTCCAGCATCCTCCCTGCTTGTGTGCGAATTGGAGCTTTGGATGAGGGTATGGAGTTCCATCAAAAGAATAATTGGAAGTGGATTTTTGTCAGATGTTGTAGTTGCAAGTTTGCCTTCACAAAAACTTACAAACAAAATTCAATAAAGAAGAATCTATGCACAAATTATAATGTGTAGATGAGATTTGATGTTCCTTGTAGTTTTTACGCCGTTCAATAAAGTGGTTAAAATATTAAAATCAACACGGATGGCTCTTCTCAAGGAAATCCTGGTCATGCTGATATTGGTGGTGTTAGTCGGGATAGCTCTGGAGATGTTCAGTTTATCTTCTTTGTTTATAAGGGTCTTCATACTAGTAATTTAATGGAGGCTCGAGCCATTTTATTGGTTGTGGAGAGTGGAAGTCAATTGGTGTCGCATATAGATTTTATTGATTATTTTAAATGCAAATTATTAATCATGATATTGATTAATTATATTATGTTAAATGCTTATTTAAATTGAAGTTAAATTGAAATTGAAATTGAAATGCAATTGCAATGATTTTGAAATGCATTTATATTGAATTTGGGGTTTGTCATTGCTGATGAAAACTCGAGTGCAAGTGAATGCAGGAACAGGTGAACGTGATTGAAGGCAAGAATAACGATCAGGTAGAGTCGTTTTAGCCATTTGACATTTATGAGGATGATGAAATCTCACACACACTCACTTAGTTGATATTTTAATGCATTTTTGTGATTACTATGTTTGCAAATTTTAAATTAAATTTAATTGATTTTTCAAAACTCGTGAAAAGAATGTCGTTTTAAATGTTGATTTGGGTAATTTTAGAGGAAATTGATTTTATTTAAATGAATTGGATTTCTTTTGTAGATATTTTAGTATAATTTATAAATAATAATGGTGTTATTTTAAATTAATAGAATATACTTTTTATTATGAAATTTATTAAAATGTAATAAATAAAGTGTTATAAAATTAATAATTTTTATTTCTCATTTCAAAATTATGAAAAAGAAAATATTTAGATGAAGAAATTAAACAAAGATCTTAAATTGAGTTATTGAAAACAAATTTGAAAACAAATCACATCAATTTGAAATTGCATTCAAAACTTCAGTTAAACAAATTGAAGAAAAAATATCTTCAATCAATTTGAAAAACAATCAAATTTCAAAACTTGGAGTTGGAGAATTGACTTGGAGATCAACCTCAAATTGTGGATCTTGCTTTGGGAATAACTTCACCAATTGCATGAGAAAAAGAGGAGAGAGTCAGTGAAGAATTTTGAATTGGCACAGTGGGTGAAAATCCGTTTTTATATGAAGGAGAAGAAAAAGACATAGGTTGAAGAATTTTGCCAGGGAATTAATATAAATTTGACAAAGGCAGAGATGGATATGTTATCTTGATGTTTATTTTGGAGCTGCTAATTGCACCATGCGCACACAGCTTGGAGGAGAGGATTCAGTTTAGTTTCTTAAAAGTTCTGTTTATACTTCTCCACTCTCCACGCACTTGAACAGGAATGACCATAGGCGTTGCCAGGAAGAGGTATTAACTTCTTTGATGCAGATTACACTCACCTTATTTCCTACTCTCCATGCGTGGTTGCAGAACAGAAAGGACACACATTAAGGAGAAAAAAGGTATGCATTATGGCAGGGAATACCAGTAAGAAGGGCGCGCAAGAGAAGGGTTGGAGAAGGCGCGACCTCTACAAGGAGGAGTTGCGCAAGGAACAGAGGAAGGAAGTATAGAGGGCGTGGGTTGGGAGAAGTAAAGTGTGCCAAGACAACAAGGCAATAAAACACAGCTAACAAGGGAGATCAACATAGGTGTCAGGGAAGGGAGAGAGAGGAGAAGGAGATAGGAAGATAGGAGAACAGGTAAACAAAAAACTATCTGACTTTAATACATACAAGCAACAGAGGAATAGCAAAAAAAAAAAATACAGAGGAGGCACACAAACAAAACCATTTCTAGAATTGCCAGGTAGAAATTGAAAACCAATTTACAATTTTGTAGAAGTGTTAAAAATTCTTCTCTAATTCTTGTATTTAGTTTAAAATTTAAAAGAGAATCTTTGTTTATTTAATTTAGATAAGAATAATCTCCAGGTTTTGATTGCAAATCTATTAAAAATATCACCGTTCCATTTCGTTATGTTGAAATCGCAAATAACCAAAATGTGGTTTTTCGAGAAACCATTGAAATTAACAACAAAAAATTGTAGGATAAATTGGATTAGAAAACAATGAGAAACAACTGATTTATAATTTCGAAGAAACTCATATTTAGATTTGAAAAGATTTTTATTTAAAATAGAAAAAGTATTTAAATTTGATTTGAAAGAATTCAAAACAAAAAGGATTTTGATAAAATATCTCTTAAATTTTTTTCGTGATTTCCAAATAGAAGTTTTTAATTCAAAAAATTTTGCAATTTAAACTCAAATATTGAAACAAAAATGAAACAATTTATTTAAAATTATGTTCTTGAAATATAATTATTTATTTTCTTAAAGTATAAAAAAAAGATAGAAAATGAATCAATTAAGTTAAAAATTTGATTTACTTTGAAACAAAACGAACATGAACAATATTAAATAGAGGAGTAAATAGAACAAAAGAACATGTGCTTTTTTATGACCGTTTTAAAATATGTACTTAATTTACATACTGGAGATACACCTTCTTAATTTTTGTTATTTAAATACTTCGATTTAAATATTAAATTAATGTAATTTATGTTTTGAAACGATGAAAAGAACAACATTTAAACTGTTTCTGCTTCAAACAAGATTTTTGTGTAATTGTTTTTGAAAGATTGTATTTGACTGATTGGAACCATGCATGCTTGATAAATGAATGTGTATGTCATGTTTTTGGAAAGTTACCTTCCGGGATGGGTGCCGAATATGGGTTATTAGAGAGTGTAGTTTTGTTTTTCCAAAACTGTTTTATTTGTCATGCATGACATTTTACTTGGCCAAGTAACATAAGGACCATTGAAATAGATGGAATTAATGAACTCTCTACCATATCCTAGTATCGAACTTGCTTGTTTCTTAAATGAATTAAAAAAATGAAAATGCTTGTGGTTTTACTAGTTATACTAGGCATGCACTAGATTCCATCTTGCTTGTCGACTGCTTTTTGCTAAGCGATTCATGCAGGGTCGGGTATTCTTTGAATGATTTAAGAATTCCGAGGAAGCTTAAGCTTCGAGGTTGGGCGAAAAAAGCGCCTGATCCTTGTTCTCGTCTTCATTTTGAAGATTTGCTATTGGGTTGAAGATCAAAGGATGTCATCTTCATTTATGTTATATTGTATTCTGTAATTATGTATTGAAAAGCTTAAGGTGATTGAATACCTAAGTCTCGAATTGTAACTTATATTACAACTTCTTATGAATGATTATCATTGAAGTGTATTATGACACATGTATGTATTTAAACTGGAATTGTATATTGAATCTATCTTATCGACTTTAAGTCGTTGTTTTGGAATCGACTAGTTTTTATGATGTCTAAATGCATGAAGTGTCGACTTTATTTTGAATATAAATGAAATTATTTAAAGTTTTGTCGATGTTTGATTTAAAGAGTTCCGCTCTTTACAATTGGGATGGCAAAGGATCATATGTGAGTCTGATTCCCAGGTTGTGGTGAACTTGTTGAGTAGGCAGCATTTAGATGATGTTAGTTGGAATTTGGCTTTGATTGCATAACAGATTCTCACCCTTTGTGCTTCTCTAGAGTTTGTTACTTTTACTCATATTCCTAGAGAATGGAATGGTGTTGTTGATTGTTTGGCTAAATGGGCTTCTGATCATATTCATGATTGGAATTTGGTGGATCGGGATCAGTTACCCTCGGATCTGTCTCAATAGTTGGATCACTTGGTGGAGCTTGATAGGGCTATGTAATGCCCTTGCTTTGTACTTCTTGTTTTAATGAAAAAATTACCCCTCCTTTACGTTAAAATCTTAAAACGTGTAAGGTGCGGATTCATTTCAAAGAGCTTGGAGTGCATGTTCGTCATGCCATTCAGTATGTTTGATATGATTTTTTTTTGACAAGGACTGACAAAAGAACTATGGAAATAATGTATGATAGTTTTTTCCAAAAAGTAAAATTAGATGTTATATATAAAGACAAAACAAGTATATTACCATTATTATTGGCATAGTATGATAGTTAAATTGTGATGTTGAACACCAAGGTTCAAACCCAGCTAGATATTATTGTTGATCATAAGTGTTTACTCATTATGTACAATATAGATAAAATAAAATAATTCTTAAATAACATCATAGTTCATAACTAATAACTAGATGCTAATAGTTTTCAAATTTTCAATTACAATCTAGATCTGAGTAGGTGAAACCCTTCTATCCAAAACTTGTGTCTAGTGACAGATAGAGCAAATCATTCCAAATAATTGTGTTGATATGATCATACAAACAATAGATCCAAATAAAAAAGTGTACTAATCACTTGGTTAAGTAGAGAGTAGGTGATGAGGAGGATAGAATTAAACCAGATTATTGAATTTTTTATTTGTATTTTATAATATGAGAAGTCGAGTGGGTTATTGGATAAAATATATAGTATTAAGTAGAGTATGAAATAATAGAGATAAATTTAATTGTTATGGTAAGCATTGTCATCTAATTGTTGAAGGATTATAATTGGCTATCTATAAAAAATGTAAAAATATTACCAAGCAAGAGATATAGCTAGGAGAACAACAATAATGATTGCAATAATTTATGTTTTTTTTATTATTCAATCATATGAAGAGTGATTAGGGGACATTGTGGACTTAGTGTATACAAGGCTCTAAGATATTGATATATTGGTGTTAATTTATTTTTATCTTGTAATCTCAGATAAAACAAACTCTCCAACTTAGTAATGTTTTTAAATAAATTGTATATATCCTCTATTTGGTTCACCCTACAATTTTTAATATTCTAAGTTGTAACTTTTTATTAATAATAATTAAAATTTTGTTTTAAATTTGTCCTACATATTATTTGAATTGTTGGTTGTTTAAACATATGGCATGTTTTTTTCCAAAAAAATTATTAACATTCCAGCATGGACGAGTTAGCTTTATGTCAACTATTTTATTTTGTGTGAAGAATAAGCACATGATATATAGCTCCCACTTAAGGTAGGGTCCCATGGATCGAATGGTAACTCTTTTTTTCATATTGTAAGTGGTCTTACTTGTTCTAAATGAATAATTATCATTTAAAAAATAAGTCCATATTATTGGATGCATATATTAAACATGTGCAAAGGAAATTTTGAAGGATTTTTACACCTACTAAAAGATTTTAGAGCTAAGAAAAAGAGAAAGCTTATTTGTACAAAGGAAAATTTGAAAGATTTTTACACCTAGTAAAAGATTTTGAGGCTAAGAAAAAGAGAAAGCTTATTTGTAGTTTATTATATTTTATGTAAAAACATTTTTATCCTATCTATTTCACAATAAAATAGTTTAAAATATCTCAACAAAACCTTTTTGAAAATTGTTCATTAACTCACTTTCATAGGACATTTAAGTCAAATATGACATTATCCAATGCTTAAATTTTAAGCATAAATAATATTAACTAAAAATTGTCTTTAGATAAATTGTATATCACATGTCAATGAAAATAAATGACCAATAAATATATTGGTTGGGATTATAAAATAGAGGTTTAGAGGTAATTGAACAAAGTTAATAACTAGCAATCACACCTTGGTGTGCAATGGGTACGCCGAAAAGTGTGGAAGGTCAATTAGGAAAAAAATTGATCTATTTTTTACATGAATTTGCATAATGTGTGAGGTCAATTGGTAGGCCATTTAGCAAATGATGTTTGTGCAACAAAGGTCTCAATGAAGAAGTGATAGCTTCAAATAACGTATGCATCCGCTTACAGGGATCCAACCATGATTGAAACAAAACCTCTTAATCGAGAAAATAACCAAGCTTCATTACCAAGAGAATCATGTTATGTTTGCAATAGGTAGAGAGAGGGAGAGATAGAGAGGGGAAGAGTGCAAGAGAGAGAGGGGGTAAGGAGATAGAGATATAGAGGAAGATGTAGATGGAGGAGAAGGATATTGAGAAGGAGAGGGGTGTGGAGAGGAGAGAAAAAGATAAGAGAGAGAAAGAGGAGAGATGGATAGATAGAGATGGAAGAGATACATATATAGAGATGGAGAGAAAGGGAGAGATAGAAAGATAAAGATAGAGATAGGAAGCATGATATCTAGAAAGAAGTAGAGAGAGGGAAAGATATAGGGGTAGATAGAGATGGAGAGAATGAGATAGATATAGAGGGAGCAATGGAAGAAGAAATATGGAGAGATAGAGATATAGAGACAAAGAGATATAAATATAGAGGTCTAGGAAGAGGGAAAGAGGGGGAGAGAGGGAGAGAGATGGATGTATAGAGAGCAGGATACATGTCTAGAGATAGAGAAGGAAGATAAAGGTAAAGATGAAGATAAAGCAAGAGAGGACGAAGGAGACAAATAAATAGAGAGATAGAGAGAGGTAGAGGGAGAGATAGAGATAGGGAGATAGAGAGGGAGAGATAGAGAAATAGATATATATATATATATAGAGAAGTAAAGGTAGAAAAATAGAGAGGGGGAGAGGGAGAGGGAGATAAAGAAAAAATAGAAAGAAGTATAGGTAGAAAAATAGAAACAGACAGAGGGAGAGAGAAATATGGGGAGATATACAGAGGGAGAGATAGAGATATATGGGAAGAGAAAGGGAGACAGATATAGAAATAAAGAGATAGATAGGGGGATATGAAGGTAGTGAGGGAGGGAGAGAGGGAGAGATGGGGAGAGAAATAGATAGAGGAGAGAGAAGTAGAGAGATATAGAAAGAGGGGGTGATAGGGAGAGAGTGAGATATGGGAAGATAGAGATAGATAGGAAAAGAATAAGAAGCGAAGGAGATGATAGAGATAAGTGATAGAGAGAGGGAGAGAGATAGAGAGAGGGGGAGAGATAGAAAAGGGAAACATGGTGTGCGTGTGTGTGAGTGAGAGAGATATAGAGATAGAGATAGGGAAGAGGAAAAAGGGAGTGTGTGTGAGAGTGAGAGAGAGATATGGAGATAAAGATAGAGAGGGAAATAGAGAGAGATATATTTATATCTATATATATATAGAGGGAGTGATAGGGAGAGAGGGAGAGAGGGAGAGATATAGATAGAAAGAGGGAGAGAGAAAGATGCATATATTGGGAAACATAGGGGGAAGAGAGAGAGAGAGAGAGAGAGAGAGAGATGCAAGAAGATGTAAAGAGATAGAGATATGTGAGAGACATAGAGAGGAATATGGAGATGGGGATGGAGATCTAGAGATAGGGATTAATATATAGAGAGGGAGAGAGGGAGAGATTGAAGGTCGAAAGAAGAGGGAGGTGAAGAAATAGAAATAGAAATAGAAATAGAAAGAGCGAGAGACAAAAAGAGAGAGAATGAGAGAGGGAGATATGGAGGGATAGAAAAATAGAAATATATGAAGTGATATAGAGAGAGAGGTAGAGGGAGATAAAGAGGGAGAGGTGGGAGACAAATAGGGATAGCAAAAGAGAGTAAGGGAGAGAGATGTGGAGAGGGAAAGAGAGGAAAATAGAGAAAGATAGAAGGGAAGACAAATATAGAGAGAAACTGAGGAGAGAGAGGAAGAGGGAGATTGAGAGATAATGATAAACATAGAGATAAAGAGGGAGACAAAGATATAAAGAGCTCTATGTTTATTTCCAATCTCTCTCTCTCTCTCTCTCTCTCTCTCTCTCTATATATATATATATATATATATGTCTTCCTTCCTTTCTCTTTTTTCTCTATTTGCCTCTCTATATCTTATCTCTATCTCCCTCACCCTTCTATCTTTCTCTCTCTTTTCTCTCCATCTATTTTCCTCCTTAAGTGTGCAATGCGTATATTAAATAGGTCTTAAAGGTGAATTATCATATCCTTAATCAAATGACATGCTACCCTAAGCATAACTCCCTAGGGACACATGTCATCCTTGGATTGTTCACCAAATGACTAATCAAAAGTTAGTTTATCTCTTTCTCTCTAACTTTTAATTTAGATTTTACGTTTGATTTAAATTTTAAGTTTTAAATCTATTTTATTATATATATTAAAAATAAATAAAAATATAATTATTCTACAATAATTAAAATTTTAATAAGATAATTCTCATTTACGAACCAAAAAAAATTTAATAAGATAATTAATTATAATAGAATAATTATATTTTTAATAAGACGGTTAATTATAAATTAAATTAATTCTAATAACTATCAATTTTCTTTGTAATTTCACAAAAGACAAATATTTAAAATAAATTTAAAACTTAAATCTAAATTAAAAACTAAAATAGAATAAACTAAATGCAAAGTCAAAATATATCAAAATGCAAATAATAATAAAAATATATATTTTTTTAAATAATAATAAATATAAACTTATTAAATTAAAAAATAATTAAATAAAAAATAAAACCAACTTAAAAATTTATTAGAATTGAAATATTAATAAAATATAATTTTATTTTTCACTTCAATCTTATCAACTTCTACTTTTAAATTGTTAAATCATTTAAAAAATAAAAATAGAGAAAGTTATTAAAATTTAAATATTAATAAAATATTCTCTCCTCTGGAAGGGTGATTCAAGTTCGATGGTGCTTCCAGAAGCAATCCTGGGCCATCTGGTGTTGGGTGCATTATCAGAGATTGGCAAGGGAAGACAGTGTTGGCTTTATGCAAAGCAGTTATCGAATGACACCAATAGGTAGTGGATAGTTTAGATATTTTATTTCAAACAAAAAAATATTTATTTCACTTGTTCATGAATGTATTTATGTTTTTTTTACTTGAACAACTATCGGTCCCATAATGTCACATATTTAGTAATATTTTGTTAAATATGTGAACTGAATATATACAAGATATAATATTAATTCATTCTAGTATTGATATGAATAATCACATTTGATTGCACGACTATTGGACCCCGCATGACAATTGACCCCTCTCCCCTAATGAGGCTGAATTTTCAGCCATCATCCATGGGCTTTCATTGTGCAAAGAAATGGGTTTGAAGAAATTGGCAATTGAGGGTGACTTGACGTTAGTGGTTAACGCCATCAGGCGAAGGGAGATGCCCAACTGGAAGTTCCGAACAATGCTAGATAAAACTTTGGACTTGATGAATGCTTTTGAATTATGGACCATAAACCATATCTATAGGGAAGGGAATAATGATGCAAACTCTTGGCAAACAAAGGGATTGATGGTGTGTAACGATGGCACCCATGTGTCACTGAGATCATATGTCTATGCCCGAATGGCTAGGTTTGGCACGTGGGTGTGTTGGCCAGGAATTCCAGGTCATTCATTGACATTTAACGAACATAAATTCTCTTCTGAATTGCTTGCATGGGTGATCAAAATTGGATTTTCCTATGTGGGGACGTGACATAATCTGGTAGGCGTATGGTGAGGGGAGTGACGTGGTCTGGCTACGATCTATGGCCATAGATTGCATCTGCAAGCAACAAGATCGAAATGTACAGAGGTACCTGGATCTTAAATGCCATCTTCACAGAACAGAAGGGGGGTGTGACATTTGCAGCTAATGGTGTTTGGAATGGCGGTTGTTAGCGGCCGCCAACTCGTGCGAATTAACCCTTCGATCTTTAAATCGCCTTGGAGGTTGGCAATTCTACTCATGGTCAATATGGACACTCTGGTGCGATTGCGCTGCTCAAAGAAGCAAGTTGCATTCCTTGGTTTCATCTCAGATCAGAGGTTGAAGAAGATATGCTTGAATAAGGATATCCTCTACTTGGAGGCAGTGCAAATGGTGATAGGCAAGACATTTTGCTTCTCCTCCAATAGGTTCAGGGCAAACTCTGACATTTCTTCACAATTCCTAGCCACTCTTTTAGACCTAAAAATCCCCAAGGTGCGTTGCTTGCTTCTGCATAGGCTAGTATTCAAAGCGGCCATCTTAGTAGATGATTTGGATGTGGTCATAGTTGCAGAGTTGGGGGTTGGGATTCCATGACCAAATGACATTGACAAGATGTTACGTCTCGTGGTGATAATGGAGCGGCAACCATTTCTCCTCAATTTGGATGACAGAGATCGAGCTTGTCACACGCATTGGGCTACAATCGGCTACAACTTCCTATGTCGTAGGTTGGGCTTGAACGAGGTGGAAGGCATTCAATGGTGCAAGGACTTTGTTGAGGTGGTGGAGACGAAAAAATTCTATAATGGAGAATGATAGATGTAGAGGAGCCTTTTGGGTGTCTGGGCTGCTTTGAGATGTTTATAATTAGTATGATATGTGATGTTTTTTTGGGTCTGTAATAGTGTATTGTTGGTAGTTTGTGTGGCAGCAAGGGTGCATTGCAATGCATATCTTCAAACCCTGATTTTGGCATTCAAAATCTATGTACATGATTTTGATTATCAATGTATTTCATGCAACTTCGGTTGCGTTTTACAAATCAAATAATAATAATAAAATATAATTGTATTTTTCATTTCAATCTTATCAACTTCTTTTCTTTTTTTTGTTTTTAAAACAAAAAGCCTACTTTTAAATTGATAAATCTTTATTAAAATAAAAATAGAGAATGGCAAGAAAAATACATACGGTTGAGATTAATTGCATCGTCTTACATCCTTCTCCTCAGTTCTCAACCATTGATTTCAAAAAGTAGGTCATCCATTTCATATAGGGAATGCCTTCGACATAATTATATATAGTCAAATTCCCTATTTGAACAGAGGCGAGGTGACTTCCGCAATCAACAGTGCAAACTGTTTGAATACGATGCAAAACCATTGAAATATTTATTTCCGTCTATCTTCCAGCAATTTTGTTTTATATTTTTTTGTTCATTCTTTTATCTCCTTCCATTACATCTAGAAATGCATCTGTTTGAAGAAATGCAATTAAATTATTTGCTTTAAAGTTTCAAATATTTCAATGATTCAAATTCGTAATTTTTTAAACATAATAAGAATTTTTCTCCATCGTCATTGGACAAATTATTCTTCTCCGAAAAAAGGAGGCAAAAAACCTACAATAAGAATAAATTGAGTGACATATGGCTTCCAATTCTACAAGATTTTCTCATATTATTGAGGATAGTTTCTTCCTCGAATAAAAAGCACTTGATTTTCCTATGAAATCTTGTATATCACCAAAAACACTATGAGGGTGTTGAATTTAACACTAAATATTTTCTTCATTCGAGATAAGCTCCATTCTAAATCCTAGAAAATCATTGTGTTGATGGAATATTTTACATTCTCTTTCATATCGAAATTCAAGAACATTCAATCCATGTAAATGGGTTGCATAAATTCATATTTATTGTCATCAAATGAATTTCCATTATATACATATATGGAAATAATTAAAATATTAATATTTTTTTTACTTTATAAATATTTTGGAGAACATAATTTAAATTAAGATTATTCTTATATTTCGAAAAGTTATTTTGACCCTGTAATTATATAATCTAGATTTTTATATATTTTTTCTTGTATAATCTAGATTATATAATTATAGGGTCAAAATAATTTTTCAAACTACAAGAATAATCTTAATATAATTTATGTTCTCCAAAATATATTGGTGATAATCATTTTAAATTATAAAGTATAATAACATATTCATTAAATTTAGAGCTAAATACTTGTACATTTAATTGTTTTTTTTCATATTTACTTAACCTTTTTATATTGGTACACAAAAGAAAATTATAAAATAAATCTCCTTAAATTGTTAATCAACTTGGCAAGGAGACTCAAAGAATAAAAATAATCTTGTTACATTAGCATTGCAGCATTATTCTAGTAGCATATTACGTTCTTGCAAACTATTTTCCTCCACTTTGGTTCATCGTTGTTGAATCAATACATTTAGGGGTTTGACTAAGGAGAACATGACCATCACAATTCAATAGATTTTTTAAAGGTGTTTTATAAACAACACATTTCCCTATCAAATTTAAAGCACATACATAGAGACAAACATGTTTCAAACAATATAATTTAGTGAGATCAAATGTGTGAGTTACAAATATAGATCCACACTTCAAGTTCAAGTCCACATACATAGAGACAAACATGTTTCAAACAATATAATTAAGTGAGATCAAGTGTATGAGTTACAAATTTAGATCCACACTTCAAATTCAAGTCCACATGCATAGAGATCAATTAGATGACATTAGAAATGAACCAAAATAGTACACAATCAAACTCATAAATTGGTGACAATCATTAAATTTTTAAATTATAATGTATGAAGAAATGCATTCCTAATATTTGTATAATAACATCTTCATTAAATTTAGAGCTAAATGCTTGTGCATTTAATTTATTTTTCCATATTTACTTAACCTTTTTATTACAATAATAAATGTTTTTATATAGTTAATCAATCTAATATTTATGAAAGGTGCACCCATTTTTACACAAAAGAAAATTATAAAATTATAAAGAAATATATTGTAAAAGTATTGGTAACTTTTACATGTAGATTTATAAAACTATTTATTTATAAAAATATAAATAACACAATAATTTAATTTTTTAATTTTTATTTATAGAAATATATTGAATAAATATTTATTTATAAAAAAATAAATCATGCAACATAAAAATAATAGATTTTTTAAATTTTAGATGAGAATTGGTAACAACTTGTTTAAGACGAAAATAAATAGAAATGAATCTTTCTAAAAGACCCCTCTTTGCATGTCGTTTCTTCTTAGCAATCTGTGTCTCTTGGCTCCGATTTCAAGTTGGGTGGGTAGCGTTTATACATTGGGGGCTCGTTTATTTTATTTGTCTGCTTCCTTGTCCTGGTGTGTGGGGTTTACACTAGGGTGGAAGTGCTTTTCTCTTGTAATCCTTTTTTGTCTGTGCTTATATAGTAATCGACTACTGCATTTTGGTGGTGTTTCAGCCTCTTTGGGCTCGGCCTTTGTCAAGCTTGGGTTGCGTGGGAGTTTTTTTATTGTTTTCCCTTGCAAGGTTTTTGGGCTCTGGTTTGCATGGCCCCGAGGGAGGCTTCGAGGGTCAAGCCCTCAATAGATTTTTGTGTTGTTGTTGGTGTGTCTTCTCCAAATCGATCATTGAAGAATTTTTATAATAATCTATTTTCAAATGATTTAAGTAATGATGGTTTTCTTCTGTCTGGTGACTCTCTTATACCAAAGATAAATGGATGTCTAGAACGTGCCAAAGAAATGCCAATGTTGATTATTTAGCCAGAATCGATTGCGGAGGATATTGAGTATTTCTCAAAGCATGCAATGATCTAAAAATTCATGGGAATGAGGGTTTCACACTATGCCTTACATTGCAACCCACTCTCAAATTTATGGCACAGACAACCAATCTATGCGAGGTGGTTAGTGAAACAATGCAACAGGTGCAGGAAATGACTTTTGATAAAGTTTCGGAAGCCAGGCGGTTATTGGGAAAATTATATACAACTTCCAATGAGGCATTGAGCAGTGTGGGGATAGAGGACCGAACAACGGCGGCCATGGGCGTGAATGTTCTCATCTCTATGCATGAGGTCGTCCAGCATGTCGGTGAGTGCAAAGCTAAGCTAACTCAAATTACCTGTGCTATGCAGGCAAAATTTTCCCACCTAACTTAGCGAGAGCTTCCATCACCCTTCGTGACTAATCAAACAGTGACCAGCATTGAGCACATCATTGAGAAGATTGAGGAGAAGTAGGATTTATCAATTTTCCAATCCTTTGATCAATCTCTGACTGCCATCAATATTGAAAACACGGTGCATCAGCTGGCGTAGCTCTTCTTCCAGCTTGAATCCAAGGCGAAGGTATCTGGTGGATTGCCTTTTAAGGCAATTATTGATTTAAACATGGCACATGAAAATCTACGCACTCCCTCTACACCATCAAATGAAGTCTGAGCGTTCCTTCAGGCTGCCCTCTCTCTGTTGTGATTGATTGTGAAGGAGTTGGACCGATCTACGAGACCAGAGATTCTGGGGTTCTTCATTCCGTGGGCGAAATGTTCCTGTGAGTCGCCAAACTGTGAATATTTATTCACACACCACTTTTTCCTTCGCGATTTTTCTTTATTCCATGGCTTCGCCTTTTTTATTTTGGTATCTCTCGCAGCTTCTCGACAGTCGCCACATGGCGTCCTATCGGAGCTTTCTTTTGGGTCGACTCACCTTCTTTTTGGCGGGCTCCGCTTGTTTCTTCCCGAGTCGGGCCCATACTATAGTTTCCTTCGCTGGGAGGTTTTCCACACGGCGCTCATTCGTGCATCTGTTATCTCGGGTTCAACGCTTGTGCATCAGTCTTCGTTTTGATGTCGCGTGTTCTCTTCTTCTGCTGCCGCGTGACCCATGTCTCCTCAAGACATGCATGTTGGCGTGCTACTGGATGATCTTTTTGTTGGTGCCGGCTTGAGAAAATCTTGATCAGTGATGGCTTCGTTGAAGCATCTTTCTTGTTGGGTTCCTCAGGCAGTGAGCTGGCTTATTTAAGCAGCCTTTTCTTCATTTTATAGGGGGTTGTTAGATGGATAATATTTTCCCGAGCACTGGGAATTAGCCTCTGTAGTGTTTGCTATTGAACTTGAACTCACAGACTATGTCATTCAATTTCGGCCTTTCCGTTTTCATGCATTTAATAGAACATTAAACTGTGCTAGTATTTTCTGAAATATATGAATGTTCGTTTCAAGCTTCTGTAATCTTTATGCAGCTTAATATAATAAAAATCGTATTGCTACTTTTTTGTGTTAGGTTATGTTGTATGAGTTATATCCTGCAAATGATTTGATGTTCTTATGTTTGCAGTGTTGGGAATCATCTATTTGATAGACATTAGTTACTATTCGATCCTTTGTTTCAACATTGTGCTTAATTATTTCCCTTCTAATTTGGTGCATCGCCTTAGCTTAGGTTTGTTTATTTTATGTTCATCTTCTTACCCTTTTCCTCCCCCCATAAAAAAAGAAGAGTCGGCTTTGATAAAACTGCAAAGGTCACTTAGCTACGCGCACAAGTCCCATAATAGCTAAGTTTCTCATAAGGTTGTTGCCTGCAAACTTTTGCGTCAACATATACTTTTTCCAAACTACTGCAATATGTGAAGTATCAGCTCAAATAGTGGAACAGGCAATGCTTTGGAAATATCTTTCATGCTAAGGTTGTGACTCAAAGTGAATTGGATACTATCACCAAGGAGATAAGGGTGTTGGGCCTATTGAAAGATTTACTCTAGGAGGAGGCAAGGGCTTTGAAAGCACTAGAAGAGTGTGAGTTGTGCAAGGATACTTATTGGAAACAAAAGGCTTGTATTGAATGGTTGCAAGAGGGAGACATAAACACTACTTTCTTCTTTAATTCGGTTAAAACTAGAAGGCATGAGTTATGTTCCACTTCCTTTTCGGTGTTGATAAATGGTGAACCTTCTTCTCTATTTGGTGCATCCAGAGGCCTTCATCAAGGGGATCCTCTCTCTCCTTGTTTATTTATTCTTCTTGGTGAAGGTCTACGAAGATTGATGAAGCGTAATGTGGACTAGGGTCTTATTCAGGGTTGGGTGTGGGGAAATGGTATGCCTCCTCAATCTCACCTACAATTTGTGGATGATACAACTTTGATGGCTATGGCTACAGTCAGAGAATCCACTAATCTGCGTAAGGCTTTGGATACTTATCTTGTTGCCTCTGGTCAATTGATTAATGAAGATAAATCTTTCATTTTCTTTTTTAATACTCCACAACTCATTTAGCAAAGGATTGCTCGTATTTTAAGGTTTTAGATTGGTTCTTTGCCTTTAACCTATCTGAGAACTCCTATTTCTTCTAGTTGTTTACCTAGTGAGTCTTGGAATAATATTCTTGACAAGTTTCGTGAGAAGGTTAATCATTGGACTCATAGATGGCTTTCTTTTGATGGGCAAGTTCAACAGCTTAAATTGGTGGTGCAGGCTCTTCCCCTCTATAGATGTATGCTCCAAGTAACTCTTGTTGGCTTTGTTAAATAGTTGGAGTCTTTGGCTAGGCAATTCTTATGGACAGGCCACTTGTCTTCCTCTAAGTGCAACCTTGTGAGGTGGGATATTGTGTGTAGTCTGAAGCAATTTGGGGGTCTTGGATTACGTCAATCATCTATGACTGGGTTAGCGTTGGCTACTAACCTTTATTGGAGGTGGTGTTTGGAACAGGATCATATCTGGGCCAAGATTCTTTCTCATAAGTACCTTCAGGGTGTTCCGAAGGAGGAAATTCCTCGTTATCCTTTATTGGGGAAAGGTTTTGTGATTTGGGGAAGCTTCAGAAAGGGGCTACACTGATCAAGGAGCGTTTTTTTCTGGATATGTAATAGGGGAGTTGATGCTCTCTTTTGGGCTGATTCTTGGGATGGTTTTATCCCCATTTTGAACCAGTATACTAATTTGTTGAATTTTTGCCAGTGTTTCTTGGAGGTTGGTTGGTCAAGGGTGATTGATTTTAAGACCTATTACCCGTGTGGGTAGATGGAGGTGGCTCCGTGGAAGGATCCTTGTGATTGGCCTATTGTTGGTTTGGAAGAGTGTGTTGAGCTTCATAATATTTTGGTTGGTAGATAGTGTTGCTCTCTTGGGGGAAGGATATTCATGCTTGGAGTCTGAATCCTAAGGGTGCTTACACTGTGGCTAGTAGGTATTAGGAGCTACTAGCTCGAAAGTTTTGTGGGGCGGAGGTTCCTTAGTGGAAATTTGTGTGGAATAAGTTCTCTTAGCCAAAGTGTAATTTCTTTGTGTGGACTCTAGCTTGCAATAGATGTCTGACTTGGGATAATCTTCAGAAGCATGGATTTCATGGCCCTTTTTTTTGTGTTATGTGTGGTTGCAGTGAGAACTCTTCCCATTTGTTTTTTCGTTGTTTTTTTTCTATGTTGCTTTGGAATTTTTGATGAGGTGTTTGGAAACGTCCTTACGTCCATGATTCATCCCTTGTTGAATGAGAAATCTGGGAAGACCTCCTACTCAGGACTCTTTCCTCCAAATTGTGCAATGCATTGGTCCTACCTTCATCCTTCGGCAAATTTGGTTGGAAAGGAATCGTAGGATTTTTCGTGGTGATAGGCTGATGGTTCAACAGGTTTAGCACAAAATTGTTGGTATCATATAGGAGACGGTGGAGGCGAAATGCAAGGTGGTGTATCCTTTGGTTAGGAGTGATGATGAGATGGTGGATAGATTGGGCTTACAGGGTTTGAATTTTGAGTCTGCTTGTGTCAGAAGAGGTAGGCGGGCTAAAAAGAAAGTGCAAAGGGTTGGAAGATGGTTGCCTCCTCCAGGGGATATCTTGAAGATTAATATTGATGGTTCCTCTAGGGGTAATCCTGGGTTTGTTCGGATTGGTGGTGTTGGAAGATACTATTTTGGCTCAGTTATCTTCTTTTTCTCCATTCACAAAGGGCAACACATTAATAACTTTATCGAAGGGTTGGCGATTCTTTGGGATATTGAGCGAACTTGTGCTTTGGGTTGGCATAAGATTGTTTGTGAATCAAACTCACAAATTACTGTTAATTTATTGAATGAATAGGAGTTGATTGATGCTCAATGGCAGCTTGTTTGGTTGTTCATCAGATTTTGCAAAGATGCTCCATGCTGGAGGTGGTCTCTTTTACTCGCATCCCACATGAATGAAATAGGGTTGCTAATTGTTTGGCCAAGTGGGCTTCAAAGAATGATGATGACTAAGATTGAAAGCTAGAGGTAATTATCCCCTTAGTATTGTCTTAATTTGGAGAGGGTTATTTCTGATGATTTCACTGGCTAAGGTGTTTATTGCTTGTAGTTGGTGGTTTTGTCTCGGCTAGGTGTTCTCAAGCTTTCTTTTCTTGGGTGTCCTTTGGACCCCTGATCTCTTTGTATTGATAACTTCTTGATTTCAATAAAGTTTTTACCCCCTTTAATAAAAATAAAAAACCATGATATACTCAACATTGAGCTATAAATATGAATTCCTCTATAATGTCATTCAATCCTAATCTTTCATGTAATTGGATGTCAAGTCCTAGAAGATAATTAGTGGGTTTGGCCTAAATTTCTAACCCTTTTGCAATGCATGAAATGAATAATCTCTTGGGCTTCAAGTACAACCAAAATTTCAACTTATTTATTTGATATGTAACTGATGAAAATTTATCATCAAACAAATTATCCCTCATTGTAAAATATCGTGTGGTTATAATTGCATGACTTGTTGATATAGGAGGATCTAAAAATCATAATGCTCATTGTAATTCAACCTTAACCCTAACTTATTTAATCCTAATCCACATTGAACCTTGATTGAACCCTAACCCTAATTAAACTATAACGTTAAATTTGAACCCTAAATTAATTATGACCTTAATTGAACCTTGATCATAACCCTAATAGTAACCCTAATTGAACTTAAATTAAATCACACCCCTAATTGAACTTTAACCCTAACCCTAACCCTAACCCTATGCGATCTAGGAAATCCTAACCCTAACCCTAACCCTAACCCAAGTGAATAGTAACCCTAATTGAACTCAATTTTTAGCCTAATTAAACTCTAATCCTTATTAAACCATAACCCAAATTGAACCCTAGCCGCAATGTTATTGAAACCCCACCCTTAATGAGTTCCTCATCCTAACCCTAATTTTGATTGACCATTCATTGAACCCTAAACCTAATTGAACTCAAACATTAACTATGAACCCTAATTAAATCATAACCTTAATTGAACCTTGACCTTAACCATACTCAAAATTTTAGCCTAATTAAATCCTAACCTAGAAATAATAGACATTGTTGTTCAAGAAACAAAAGGTTTGCTATTAATAGGTTTACCCATACGAAGGAAAATAAATGTTCATACAAAAAAAGGCAAAAGAAACAATTATACAGAAGTGATCAAAGGGTTTTCATATTTGACAAAAACATTTCAGTCATCTTTCCTCGTCATTGTTTTACAAAAAAATCACAACTACTCTCAATTTTTCTTCACTTCAAAGGGCAAAATTGCCCTACCAGCATTTGCTAGGAACTTCATAACAACACGACCTTATTTATATAGATTATGTAATAAGATAAATAAGTTAGTTAATAATATATATATAAGTCGAGAGATATCCTTCTCGAGGCACCTATTTTTTAATCAATTTCTCACATAAAATCATCAAAGACACCTTGAAAAGGATATCTCTCAACATATTATATATATACTAGTACATATATATATATACAAATGTATACATTACATATATACATACGTACATATATGTACATGCATATATGCATGTATATATACATATGTATACATACACACACACACACACACACACACACACACACACATATATATATATATGTATATATGTACTATATATGTGTGTACTATTGGATAATGAAAACAAAATAGAAAGAAAGTACAAGTTTATCTTTGGAAAAGATAAAGGAATAAAACAAAAACAAAACAATAAAAACAAAGTTGGTTTTTTTCAAGTTTGGCATAGGTTGAAGATATTATATATATCTTGTTGCCTTTAAGACAAAACCATTATTGTAATGAATTGTAATTGAAAAGCAAAATTTGTGTTAAGTTTGTAATCAATTTCTCTAAGCAATAATAATACTAATACTTTGCCCCATGGCAAGTTTTTACTACATAAATCTATGTCTTGTTTATCATTCTATTATTCCATTTGATTTTCTTTTGTATTTCTTTGCAACTAATTTGTGTTGCAATATTTTAAGTTTGTGCGTTTTTCACTTCCATTTCCACACAAGTGGTATCAAATCAATTATTTTGCAACATTTGTGCTAAGATTTGGTGTTTGTTTTGTAGCATCATATGACAAAGGTTTCAAATGCAAGGTCTGAGGTGAAGAAATTCAATGGGAAGAATACTTTTGAGCTATGGAAGCTTGAGATGCGTGCTTTGTTAGTGCAACAAGGATTGCACAAAGCGTTGGCAAGAAAATCAAAGAAATTTGCAAATATGATTCATGAGTTATGGGAGGATCTTGATACAAGATCTCTTAGCACAATTCGGTTGTGTTTAGCAAATGATGTTCTCTTAGCACAATTTGGTTGTGTTTAGCAGATGGTGTTATTTTCAATATTGTTGGAGAGGAAACAACAGTAGGCTTATGGAGTAGAATGGAGTCTTTATATGACAAAATCCTTGACAAATCAGATCTACTTGAAGAGGCAGTTGTATAGTTTGTGAATAAAAGAAGTATAAAAATTGTTAATCGTTTAAATATTTTCAATACTCTTATATGTCAATTAGCTAGTATGGGTGTATAATCGAAGATGAAGACAAGACAGTTATGTTATTGTGGTCATTGCTCGAAACCTGGAATCATTTAGTCACTTCTATTAGCCTTAGCACAACTGACACCCTTGAATTTGATTCTGTTGTGGAAGCTTTGTTGTCTAAAGAGGTGTGGAGGAAATCTAATATAGAAAACTCCACATCAGAAGCAATGGTGGTTAAGGGTCAATCCATAGAAAAAAGGGAAGATTTGAGAGGTACATCCAGGTCTAAGTCAAAAGGCAAAAATGGTAAGGGAAAATGTTGGTACTATAATAAATCAACACATCTCAAGAAAGATTGTTGGAAGAGGAAAGAATACAATGCTAACAACTCCAAAAAGGAAGCAAATCCGATTGAGACAAGTTCAGGAACGGTTGATGAAGTTTTATTTGTTTGTAATTCCTTACAATATCATGAAGAATGGTTACTAGATTTTGGTGCTTCTAATCACCTATCCACATAAGAATTGGTTATCTTCTTACTAAGTTATTGATGGTGGTGTTGCTCTTATGGGAAATATTGTTTTTTGTAAGACTGTTGGGATTGGGAGTATTAAGATTAAAAAAATTGATGGTATTGTGAGGGCATTAATCGAGGTAAGACATGTACCAGAACTCAAAAAGAATTTAATTTCCTTAGGAGTTTTGGATTCTGGCAGTTATAAATTTACAAGTCAAGGTCGATCAATGAAAGTGTCCAAAGGCATTTTGGTGGTCATAAAGGCTACAAATATTAGAAACCTTTACAAGATAGAAGGAAGTACTATAACAAATGAAGCGGCAATGGTATTTGAGGAAACCAATAAATCTATTAATTTATGGCATTGGCAACTAGGTCATATAAGTGAGAAAGGGTTGAAAGTATTGTTAAACCGTATGTTACTTCCAAATTTAGAATCTTTGAATTTTAATTTCTGCAAACCATTGTGTTTATGGGAAGCAATCTAAACAGACGTTTAAATCAAGTAGTCATACAAGTAAGGGTATTCTAGATTATATTCATTCAGATGTTTGGGGACCACCCCCTACAATTTCTTTTGGAGGATCATCTTATTTGTGACATTTATAGATGACCACTCTAGAAAGGTGTGGATCTATATTCTTAAAAGAAAAGTTGATGTGTTTGGTGTATTTAAGCAGTTTAAAATTTTGGTTGAAAAGAGAACTGGAAAATCAATCAAGTGTTTAAGAACAAATAATGGAGGTGAGTTCACATCTTTGGAGTTTGAAAATTATTATAAGCAAGTTGGGATTGAAAGGCATAAAACCACTATTTACACTCCTTAGCAAAATGGTGTTGTTGAATGCATGAATAGGACTTCTAAAGAGAGCACAAAGCATGATCAGTAATACCAAGTTAAAGATATCAAGTTTCCACAGTCCATGTCATAAATTAGTATTTTTTTTTGGTTTTGATTGTGTCGAAAAAAATTAGCACAATGTTTCGGATCACACTCTGTGATCCATCATTAGGATGAAAGAGAGCAAGAGGAGAAAAATTAATAATTGCATACTTAGACTAGATAAAAAGGAGAGAGGGAGAAGGGGTGGGTGCACAAAGATCAAGGGTCAAAATAAAATAAACACTCCAAAAAATTGTCAAAAAGAAAGAAAGGAGAATAAAAACTAATATAAAAAGATAAAAAGAAAAACAAGAAAAATGGACAAATATAAACATAAATATGAAGAAATAAACAAAGAGATCTATAAATAAAGATATATACAAAAAACAAAGAAATAAAGGTTCTTTATAAATAAACAAAGAAATAAAGAAATCTACAAATAAAGATATATATAAGAAATAAAAGAGGACAAAAAGATAAAATAAGTCCAAAAAGATCAAAAGAATGAGAAAAAATGGACATATATATATAAGACAACAACAAAGATAAAAAGAGAAACAAGAAAATTGGACAAATATAAACCTCTATACGAAGAAATAAATAAAGAGATCAATAAATAAATAAATGGGTCCAAATATATATCAATATTCCCAAAAGGAAAATTTTTATACTCCCAAATGGAAGATCAATATATATTCCTAAACGGAAGAACAATATAAAAAATGAATGGACAAATAAAAAGTATTTAAGAGACTTAAATATATACAAACAAAAAATAAAGAAAAAGTAAATACAACACACTAAATAAAGAAAATTGTTGGTGTAATTAATTGTGTTATACATTGTCCTAGGTCATAATTACACCTTAGTTAAGTTTACTTAGGGACCACATAAGAGGTAGTTGGAGTTTTTCCACTTTTGGTGGATTTATCATTTTATTACTTTATCACTTCCACCTTTCGTGGACATATCATGTGATTACCTCTCCACCTTTTGTGGTGATTATCACATTATCACTTTTCCACTTTAGGTGGAGTGATAGTTTTTCACAGTTGTCTCATATCATAAAATTACGACACTTGTCATAATCTTATGCCCTCCTATGTACTCACCTTGGCTATATAACCAAGGGGTCTCTACCACATTTGTACATAGATTCTATTTGCATTATTGGCAGAATACAATCCATTCTTGTCATATTGTTTCTATCTCTCTTATGCTTGTGCTTTCTATTAGGCCTCTTGATCTTGTGTGGCTACCTTCATAGCCAATTCTTAGAAAAAAGAAAAAGAAAAATAAGATAAGAAAAAGAAATAAACACAAAAGATAGAAGATGAATAAGAAGAAACCGAAAAAGAAGAAGGCAAGAGGAAACAAAAAGGAGGAAGAAAGGGGACAAAGAGGCCACCCAACCAAAGAAACAGAGGACCACACAACCAGGGGACTGGGAACGAGGAGAAAAGAGATGGAGGGGCGAAAAAGGAACAAACAAAGAAAACGAACAAGAACAGAGGACCCAACGAAGAGATCGGGAGAAAGACCAGGCTAGGAATGAATATGGTTATGACGGTTGGATAACAAGGGCTGACAGGTCGTACTAAGACTCCAACCCTCACCACGGTTGAGGTTAGAAGGGTGGTAGCTAATGTGAATGGCTTCATTAAGTTTCCTCTTAAAAAACTTGTCCTCTTTACACAAGACTTGAGTGTTTTCAAGATAGATATGGTGCTTAGTTGAAGAAGAGTGGTCTGCCAGTGCGGATTTGAACACCCTATCATACTTGATATCCACACCATGCTCTTTAATTCTTGTGCCAAAAGAGCAACATGTTTCCCCAATGTAGGGGATGCCACAAGAACAAGACACCTTATAGACACTAGACTCAAATAAAATGTCGCTCGAGTGCCTGAGGGAGGGTAGTCGATGCTTCACAGTGGAAAAAGGTTTGAAAGCACAGTGAAGCCCATGTTTAAGAAGGATCTTGGAGATTTTTTGGTAAATGCCTTCAATATAGGGAAGCGAAGCACCAGGGAGGAACTTTTGATTGGAGGTTACAAAATTAGATACTAACCTTTCCTTGGCATGGCTAAAGGCTTTTGAGATCTGCTTGTTTTTGTATCCATTTAGGATGAAGACTTTACATAGATGGTCCAATTCTTAGTTCAAGTAATCTTCATCGCAGATCTCAAACGCTCTCAAGGCAAGGATTTTGAGGATACCAATCTTTTGACACGGGTGGTGAAGAGAGAACAAATGAAGGTAGAGGTTGGTATGGGTAGCCTTACGAAAAACATGACGACCTAGGGAGCCATCAATTTTTTTGATGAGCAAGATATCGAGGAAAGGGAGTTGACCATCTGATTCAATCTCCTTGGTGAAGGAGATACAACGGACCAAGCCATTGAGGTAAGTGTATAATTCCTCTAACCTATCGAGACCATGGGACCAACAAACATTGGTGTCATCCACGTAACGCTTCCACCATTTTGGTTTAAGGGGGTAGGAGGAAAGGGCAGATTCTTCAAAATGCTCCATGTAGAGGTTAGCTATGACCAGAGAGAAAGGAGAACCCATGGCCACCCCATCAAGTTGTTCATAGATGACACCTTGGAAAAAGAAGAAGGTGGATTTCAGGCAAAGCTCAACCAACGACAACAAGAGTTGTGGGCAGAAGCAATCTCTATGGCTTGTTATTTGGTAAACCAGTCACCATTAGTTGTAATAGATTGTAAGATTCCTAAGGAGAGACGAATAGGTCATTCTTTTTTGGTTATGGTGATGGAATTAAGGGATATAGATTGTGGGATCCTACTACCCACAAAGTCATTATTAGTAGAGATGTAATATTTGATGAATCTCCTCTAATAAAATCAGACATAGTAGAAGTTGATTTGAAATAGGAACAAGTACCTCAACATCAACAAATTCAATTGGAAACTCATCCATCTACAAAAAACAAGGAGCAAGAAGAAGCTTCTAGAGAAGTAGATGAGGATGCATAAAATCTATAGGAAAATGAGGAAATTCCATAAATAGATTTAAGGAGATCTACATGGGTCAGAAATCCATCTAACAGGTATGATGATTATGTTTTATCTGTTGCTTTGATTTCTAATGATGGGGAACCTAGTAGTTATCAAGAAGCAATGGATGGTGTTGAAAATGCTAAATGGAAAATAGTGATGAAAGAAGAAATGGATGCCTTGAAGAAGAATAAAACGTGGGACCTGGTAGAACTTCCAAAAGGGTAGAAAAGTTGTTGGTTGCAAATGGGTATTCAAATTGAAGAAGGGTGTTGATGATATAGTTGAAAGGTACAAAGCAAGACTGGTAGCAAAAGGGTATTCTCAAAAGGAAGGTATTGATTTTCATGAAAAAAATTCGCTAGTTGTTAAGCTAGTTTCTATTTGGGTTGTTTTAACACTTGTTGCTTTATTTGATCTTGAGTTGGAGCAATTAGATGTTAAAAAAGTGTTACTACATGGAGATCTAGATGAGGAGATATATATGGAGCAACCAAAAGGTTTGTTCAAGATCGCAACAAGAAATTTGTTTTCAAACTCAAAGAGTCATTGTATGGCTTGAAGCAATCTCCCAAGCAATGGTACAAGAAGTTTGATTCCTTCATGGTGAGCCAAAATTTTACAAGGAGTGAGTATGACCATTGTGTCTACTTTAAAAGTTTGAAAATGGTTTATTCATTATCTTGGTGTTATATGTTGACGATATGCTTGTAGAAAGCAAAAGCATAGCTGAGATCAATGGGTTAAAGGCTCAGATGGCTAAGACTTTTGATATGAAGCATCTGAGAGCAACAAAACAAATTTTGGGCATGGAAATACACAAAAACAAGGAACATGGTAAGATTCAATTATCGCAACAGAAGTATATAAGGGTTATACATCTAACTAAAAATCCAACTTATCAAAGTAGGACTAAGTATATTGCGATTAAATACTATTTTGTAAGACAAGTTATTGATGGAGGTGGAGTAGCTCTTGAGAAAGTTCATACACTAGAAAATTGTACAAACATGTTTACAAAACTAGTACAATTAGAGAAGTTGAAGTAGTGTTTGACTTCTCTTGGCTTGCAAAAGAGGTGATGAATGGGCATGTGCAAGTATCAAGTAAATCGTTGTCAAGGTGGAGATTGTTGGTTAATGACAACAAAATAGAAAGAAAGAAAAAAGTTTATCTTTGAAAAAGATAAAAGAATAAAACAAAACAAAAGAATAAAAACAAAGCTGGTTTTTTCTAAGTTTGGCACAGGTTGAATATATTATATATATCTTGTTGCCTTGAAGGCAAAACCATTATTGTAATGAATTGCAATTGAAGAGTTGTGTGAAGTTTGTAATCAGTTTCTCTAAGCAATAAGAATACCGATATTTTGCACTACGGATGTTTTACCACATAAATCTATCTTGTTTCTTATTCTATTATTCCATTTATTTTTTTAATTTCTTTGCAACTAATTTATGTTGCAATATTTTAAGTTTGTGGGTTTTTCACTTCCGTTTTCACAACATATATATGTATGTATGTATGTATACATGTATGTATGTATGTATGTACGTATACATGTATGTATGAATACATTACACACACACATATATATATATCAAAATTTATTAAAAAAAATGATTATAAAAATCAAGATACATATATATGCAAAAATTTATTAAAAAAATCTGATTATAAAAATCAATAGGCAAGAAATTAAGTAATATATAATTATAATAACATTATTTATAGGTTCGATGGGGAATACTATCTGAAACTGGGTGTGGTTTGTAGGTTCAATGGCTTATGGCCCTTACTCCCCGAACTCCATGATTGGATTTCTACCTCTTGGAAGCCTGTTGTTTCTAGGCAGATTGAGCTTTACCCTTGTGCTAGGGGTTTCTTCCTTGCTACTTTTGCCTTTGTTGCAACGCGTGATTGTGTGTTGGATCGGGGGTGGATGTGGGGGCTTCATTTGTTGTTCATCCGGTCTTGGTCTCGCTCTTTCAATCCGCTCACTAAGTTGTTAAATACCAAACCTGTTTGGGTTCGTTTACCAAATCTCCCTCTCCAGTTCTGGGAGGAGTCTTGTTATGAAACTATTGGCAACTCCATTGAACAGTTCCTAATGGTGGACTCCACTACTTGTGACTCAGGGCATCCTACGGTGGCTCGAGTGTTAGTAGACTTGGACATCTCCAAACCTTTCCACGAGGATGTGATCTTAATGGTGGAGGACAGACCTTGGAAGCAACTGTTGGACTATGAGGGCCTCCCCTTCCGTTGCAGGAGGTGCTTCTCCGCTGGTCATTTGGCCTCTGGTTGCCCTCTTGCTCGCCGCAAGAGCGTTGCTACTTGGTGGAAGAATGCTTCCACAGACCAACTCATTGTTGGTTCTCCCCCTTCGATTAGTTCCTTTAAGGAGGACGATCTTGCTGAGCCTACCAAGGACCCTCTTCCAACTATCCCTGTTGTGAATCTTTTTGTTGTCTCTGTTCCAACAGAATCTGTTGTCTTTGTTCTATTAGAGTTTGCATGTCCTTTGTTGTTCGACTCTGTCGAATCTTTGCTAGTTCCTACCTTTGTTGCTTCGTTGTTGGCTCCCTTGCTACGTGGTGACTCCTCTCTCAGATCGACTATTGTGGATTCGCTCTATTCGCCTTGCTCGTTGGCTCTTGATTTTGAGACTTCCTGATCGGTTGTGTTGCGGAAGAAGGGTCTCCCCAAATCTATTGCCTCTTCTCGGCCTCAGGTTCAGGGAGTTAGTTTAGATCCCTCGGGTTCGGGAGTTGTCTAATTTTTGGTTGTTCTACAGTTGACGATCAATTGTTTTTGTGTGTTTCTTCTAATTCAAGTTTTGTTTGAACTATGCGTTCCTTCGACCTTTTGAACTTTCTATGTAAAGGGTACAACATCCTTTAAATGTTGCTTATCTTTTCAAAAACATTATTTATTATATTATAATTATAATAATTTAATTATATTATATCAATATTAATTTAATTTAATTAAATTATTAAAAAAAAATTGAAAAAAATATTTCTAAATGTTATTTATATAAATTAATTAGTAAAGATAAATAAACTAATTTACAAAACCAGAAAAACCAAAGACTCCGCCTTGACATTGTCAAAAACGAGATGAAAACGAATATAAGCCCATGATTTTGAAAAGACAGATCAAATTTATATTAGGAAAAGGTGACACTTGATTCTGCTAACCGTTTTTTTCCTCTCTGTATTCCTTCCCAATAAAATTCAAAACCGCCCACGTCTTTCGTAAAGAATAGAGGTAGAGGTCATCTGTCGACATTTTGAGCTGCGTGGTTTCAGGCTTTTGCATAGAGCATAAAATTCACTAGAATTGGTTAGGATTTGCACTATATTGTTGAAATAACTGAAACCAATTTCCCGGTAGATCGTTTAAGCGCTCCGTCTTTTAGTGAAACAGATGTGACAGTCAACTGAAAGCATTCAAATTTCAGGAAGCCAGAAGAATATAAGAAGCTGGCAACGGGGAACACTAACACAAGGAACCTGAAGAAAAATAACAGAGAACTTTGTGCTAGCAACAACAAGTGAGGAACATATCATCGTTTCACCCAAAAAAGTGAGTGCATGACTGATTTTATGGTTGATTGCATGTCTGTAGTTGAGCCAGTTTTTTTCATGCATTACTGCTAGTTGTAGCGTTTTTATTCCCATGGAGATACATATTCATCATACTTATAGATCAATAAGCATGCATTCATTAGAACATCCAAAATCTACAATATTATGTGTCAATGATTTCAGAAATGGAAAATATTAGGCCTGTTTGGGAATTGTTTTACAGTAGTTAGCTGGTATTATAAATATATACAGCCACTTGAGAAAAACTAAAGTAAGGTTAAAAAACTAGCTGTCGTGGCCCTAATTATAATTTTATTTTTCTTCTGGATTTAGTCACTAATTTATGAATATAGAGTCAACAAGCATGCAGATATTAGGACATCCATTTTATACAAATCTGATTTGTTAATGAATTCATAAATGGAAAACAAGAGATATGGATGGGATTCGTTTTGTAGTAGTAGGTGGGTATTGTAGATAGTTTCACCCACTAGAGAAAACTAAATTAGGGAAAGAAACACACTTGATATATGTATACGGCTTTCTTGTAGTGATGGAGTCCATTTGGGCAACTCAATCGATAAGACTGGCTGAAGATAGGCAGTGGGGAGAAGTTGCAGATGGTGCCTTTGGGGTTTACATGCGGCATGCACTTGCAATTGTGCTTCACCTGGTCTTTGTTGTTTCTCTTAGCCTTTCCTTTTGCTGGAGAAGGTGTAGAATTTGCACGCCTAGGCCTGAATCTTCTGTTTCCGAACATGCTTATTCCAAGAAGTTGCATTTTTGGGTTATCCCTAAAGTAACTGTGCTTAGTTGTGTTTCTTTATCAGTCTTGTATAGTATGCTTGGGATATGGAGCCCTTTCTATTGGTGGCTAAAGGAAAAACCTAAAGATTTTGGAGCCGAAGGAGAGTATCTTGTTCAGGCCATAGCCTGGGCTATAATCTCGGTTTATGCATATTACTCTCTCACAAAAGAAAGCGAAAAGCTCCCGCTTTTTCTACAGATGTGGTGGATCTTGTCATTGATTCTTTATGGATTCTTCTTGTTCCTCAATATTCTAGAGTTCAAGGAACAAAAACACATTACCCCCAGTATGGTGGTTGAAGTTCTGGCACTTTTTCTTTCAGCCTTTTTGTGTTATGCCAGTTTTTGTGGCACAACTGATGAGGACCCCTTAAATCAAAGCATTCACGAACCTCTATTGAGTGAATTTCCAGAAAATTCCGAAAACCTTCAGCCCAAAGTCACTCCTTATGCAACAGCAAGCTTTCTCAGCCGGGTGTCATTTACATGGATGAAGCCTTTGATTGATGTTGGCCATAACAAGCCTTTGGACATAGATGATGTACCTGAAGTTGCAGATATACACAAGGCTGAGCAAGCTTACCATAAATTTAGAAATCAGTTAGATGCCAGAGGCAGTGGCTTTTCAATAGCAAAAATGTTATTTCTCATTGTTCTGAAGGATGTACTCTTTACAGCATTGCTTGCAGCATTGAATTCTTGTGCATCTTATGTAGGTCCCTATTTTATAGATAATTTTGTTCAGTGTCTTGCTGGAAAAAGAGGATTTGCTAGTGAAGGCATAGTTTTAGCTTGTGCATTTCTTTTTGCAAAGCTAGTGGAATCATTGTCGCAACGACATTATATTTTCAAAACATATCAGATGAGTATATGTGTTAAAGCAGCACTGACAGCTGCAATATACAAAAAGGGCTTGATGCTTTCTAATCAGTCAAGACAAAAGCATACGAGTGGTGAGATCATTAATTACATGAGTGTTGATACTCGGCAAATTGGAGATTTCAGTTTTTATGTTAATGACATTTGGAATGCACCCTTGCAAGTTCTCCTGGCCCTGATTATTCTATATCAGAACTTGGGATTGGCCTCTCTAACAGGAATGGTAGCCACAGTGCTAGTTATGTTGGCAAACTTCCCGCTAGGGGAAATGCAAGAAAAGTATAACAAAAATCTCATGGAACAAAAAGACAAAAGGATGAAGGCTACATCAGAGGCACTAAAAAATATGAGAATCTTAAAATTTCAAGCTTGGGAGACGAGATTTCTACTGAAACTTGAAACGTTGAGAAGGGAAGAATGTAGCTGGCTGAAAAAATATTTTTATGCACTTTCTGGGTCAACATTTGTTTTTTGGGGAGCACCTACATTTGTGTCTGTTGTCACTTTCGGTACATGTAAATTAATAGGTGTGCCTTTAACTACAGGCAAAATTCTCTCCACACTTGCAACTTTCAAGATACTTCAGGAACCTATATACAATCTTCCTGACTTAATATCTATGATTGCTCAAACCAAAGTGTCGTTAGATCGTATAGCTAATTTTTTGCAGCAGGAGGAGCTGCAACAAGATGCAGTAGAAGAAGTCTCAAAAGATTCATCTGACGTTGCAATTGAGATCCAAGAAGGGGTATTCTCTTGGGATCCTGCAGCACCTAGTCCAACCATAAGAGGCTTAGATGTTCAAATAAAGAGAGGCATGAGAGTTGCAGTGTGTGGAACTGTTGGTTCAGGAAAATCAAGCTTCCTATCCTGCATTCTAGGGGAAATACCAAAAATATCAGGTGCTGTCAAGATAAGTGGCACCAAGGCATATGTTAGTCAGTCTCCATGGATACCAAGTGGAAAAATCAAGGACAATATTCTCTTTGGGAAGGAATGGGAGAAAACCAGGTATGAGAGCGTACTGCAGGCTTGTGCATTTAAAAAAGATCTTGAATTGTTCCCTTATGGGGACCAAACAGAAATTGGAGAAAGAGGAATAAATCTGAGTGGAGGGCAAAAGCAAAGAATACAGATTGCACGTGCTTTATATCAAGATGCCGACATTTATCTTTTTGATGATCCTTTTAGTGCTGTTGATGCACATACTGGGACACACATTTTCCAGGTATATTTATTATAGCATTTATAAGTGAACATTAATGAATTTGCCACTTTGATAAATTAATTTACTTACAATAAGGTTATGCAAAACAATTAATGTGTACTTTACTATTTCAAAACAATTAAAATATTTCAAGATTATTTTCTTCTGTTCCAGGAATGTCTACTTGGTATGCTGGATTTAAAAACTGTAGTCTATGTCACTCACCAAGTCGAGTTTTTAGTTGCAGCTGACCTCATTCTGGTAGGTTTGAACTTCTTTAGTCTGATTTTATACATTATAATATATCATATTCAAAGAGAATAAGTAGAATTTTTTAAATTATGTTGATAATTGGCAGGTTTGAACTTTCTTATAGGTAATGAGAGATGGTGAGATTACCCAGGCTGGAAAATACCATGACATACTTCAATCAAACACAGATTTTGACGAATTGGTGGGTGCACATCAGAAAGCATTGGAAACCATCAATGCCATGGAGGACTCTGATGTTCTCTCCTCACAAGTACTCATTGAAGGATCATGTACTGATAATGGGATCAGTGTGAAAGATGTTAACCATGAACAGCTCCAGAAGCAAGGCAGTGTCCCTAAATCACAAGAGGTAGAGGAAGAGCTTGAGTCAAAAAATCACAGCAAGAAAGAAATAGATAAGAAAGACAGAAGTTCACAGCTAGTGCAAGAAGAAGAAAGAGAGAAAGGCAGGGTGAGTATGTCGGTGTACTGGTCTTACATTACTGCTGCATACAAAGGTGCTTTGGTACCTATTATTTTATTGGCACACACAGTATTTCAGCTACTTGAAATAGGTAGCAATTACTGGATGGCATGGGCAACTCCTTTGACTGAAGATGAAAGGCCCCCTGTTAGCAGTTCCCTCCTCATTCTGGTATATATAGCTTTGGCAGTATGCAGCTCATTGTGCATTCTTGTAAGGACTACGCTGCTTTGCCTTGCTGGATATAAATGTGCCAAACAACTTTTCAGCAACATGCACAGCTGCATATTTCGTGCACCAATGTCCTTCTTTGATGCAACTCCAACTGGCCGTATACTGAATCGGGTGAGTAGATTTTAGTGCTCTATTATTTTTCTAATAGCAGATGAGAGAGAACCATTTGAAGCTAGAAAGTGAATAATACACGCTCTGTTTTTTGGCAGGCATCAACCGATCAGAGTAAACTGGATGAAGTCATTCCTTTTAAACTAGGATCTCTAGCTTTTTCACTTATACGGCTTTTGGGAATTATTGCAGTCATGTCTCAAGTTGCTTGGCAGGTCTTTATTATGTTTATACCAGTGCTTGCAATTTGTATATGGTATCAGGTACACTCTACCTCATGAATTTTCAAGTCCATATAAAAATCTTTAGGAGAAAGAGGGAATCGTTAATATTCATTATGGTTAGTTCTAGTAGAGATGGCAATCTATTCAAAAAGTTGTAATAATACTCGTATAACAGTCACCTTTCAGATTTTACCGAGACAAGTATTTGTATGGTTATGATTCTTTGATTTTGTCTATTGATAATAAGAAATAACATTTTTTTATAAATATACTTCTTATTATTGAATGCAGCAATATTTCATACCAACATCGAGGGAACTTGCTAGGTTGATTGGAGTTTGTAGGGCTCCAATCATACAACATTTTTCAGAATCAATCTCTGGTGCAGCCACAATTAGAAGTTTTGACCAGGAATTTCGATTCATGAACACAAATCTCCATTTGATTGATGGGTTTTCCAAACAGAGCTTCCACAATTCTGGGGCCATGGAGTGGCTTTCTTTTCGGGCAGATCTATTGTCAAATCTTGTATTTGCCTTCTCTATGGTGGTCCTGCTTTGCTTGCCAGAAAGTGTAGTTAATCCAAGTAGGTACAAAGCACAGTAATTTGGGATGCAATTATTCTTAATAAGACCATGTTTAACAAACAAGATGGATACACGATTCATGAAAATTGACCACACGGCATCTTAACAGGTGTTGCAGGCTTGGGAGTAACATATGGGCTGAGTCTGAATATGGCACAAATCATGGTCATATGGGACCTCTGTAGCGTGGAGAACAATATGATCTCTGTAGAGAGAATGCTGCAGTACTCACGTATACCTAGTGAACCTCCATTGATCATAGAGAACTCTAGACCAAGTTCTTACTGGCCATCTAGAGGAACAATTGATATCATTGATCTTCAGGTTAGTAGTCACTTGTAATAATCTATTCATCTTCATGCTTGTAAGTTTTTTGTTCCATTCTGAGTCATTATTCAGCGTCTGAATTTGAGGCTCACAATCAGGTGCGTTATGGACCACATCTTCCACTTGTATTAAAAGGACTTACATGCACTTTCCCTGGAGGTGCAAAAGTGGGAATTGTAGGACGGACAGGCTGTGGGAAATCTACTCTTATTCAATCACTCTTTCGAATTGTAGACCCATCAGGAGGTAGAATAATCATTGATGGAATAGACATCTTAACAATAGGGCTACATGATCTTAGAACAAAACTGAGCATTATTCCACAAGATCCAACAATGTTTGAAGGCACCATACGGAACAATCTAGATCCTTTGGGAGACTATTCAGATGAAAAGATCTGGGAGGTGAGTTACACATTTTTATGGTTTTAGATTTTCAATTTTCAATATCAACACCCAAGGATCTAAAAGTCTGGGTTTCTGTCAATAAATATTTACTTTGCTTGTGCCAATGTTCCAGGCTTTGGAGAAGTGTCAGCTGGGGGAAGTTGTCCGGGCAAAAGAAGAGAAGCTTGATTCTCTTGGTTTGTGATCATACACATACTTTTGTAATAGGAAACAAAGAAACATTTGAGTATAATTTTCTACTGTCTTTCCCGCATAGGATAAATTGCATTAAATGTAATGGACTTATCTGCTGTGCAGTAACTGAGAATGGAGAGAACTGGAGTGTGGGGCAAAGACAGCTTGTCTGCTTGGGGAGAGTACTACTAAAACAAAGTCGCATATTAGTACTTGATGAAGCAACTGCCTCAGTGGACACTGCAACAGATAGTCTTATTCAACAAGCTATACAGAACCAGTTTAGTGACCGTACTGTCATAACCATAGCACATCGAATTCCATCCGTCTGTGATAGCGATTTGGTCTTAGTATTAAGCGATGGTATGACATTATAACCTTCCTATTTTGTTAAGTTTCAGATTGTAAATCCTGCTCTTTTTGGGAAAGAATTCCCTTCCCTGCTTGATTTATGTGCTGAATACTTTTTTTTAAATCAGGAAATATCACTGAATACGACTCTCCAACCAAACTATTGGAGAATAAATCTTCAGCTTTTGCGAAGCTTGTTTCAGAGTACACCATGAGATCAACTAATGTGGATGGAAAATAGGTGGTCTGATCATCTCAGTTTTTAGTATGATGATGAAAAGGAATCCCTGAATATGGATACCTTGAACTATTTAAGTTTTACTGGTTTTGATACTATAAGTTAAGATTTTTATATCGTGTACAGTTACGTTCCTGGAGTAATTTTAGTTATGACGAGAAAACACACACTTTCACATCAATAGCACTATGGAAAATGCTTCTGGCTCAAAGTCATTAGCATTTGCATTATATATTTTTAATGCCATTAAAAGTTATCTAAGACCAAAGGCTTTGTGGATCTCCCAAAATAAATACTCTGATGTGAGTGAAAATGAAAATAGAGTCCTGAGATTGCAAATATTCAAATCCAAATTCTGTGCTTTTATATCCTCTACAACTGTTTAGTTTAAAACATGTTAAACCTGTTCTGAATTATTTTAAACTCTATTGTTATCTCTCTGGAAAGAAAACCTCCCTGAAATTTCTTTTGCATGATTTAAATTAAAACGAATTTCTGGAGAGAGAAACAGTCACATAAAAAATAATAAATCGGGCGTTTACATGTTAATCATATTGCAAGAATTCACAAGATTCCTTCCCTGGCTTGGTTTGATCAACCGTAAAACATTCAGTCAAGTCTGTCAAGACAGAAAAGTAGAGATAGAGGAGTTTGCATTATTTTCCTACAAAAAAGATTCATAGAAAAGAACTCCTATATTTTAATTGTAAAGCCTAAACCAGTGATAAATGAAAACTCTGGAACCTGTCCATATGAACAAAAAAACTTGATACTTATTTTCAAAGTGTTGCAGAGTGAAATTAAGGTTAACATCTAAAATACAAAAAAAAAAATCCTAGTTCCAGTACATTCCTTAGTGGAAAATAAATCTAAATTGTTGTTATTCAGATGTTTTATAAATGGAAGCAAATTGTCTAAAAAAATCAGAAACATTTATAAATCTCATATATTTAAGAGAAAATAGTTGGGAAAAATTCTATAAGATAAACATTAACGGGTATGGATTTTTCTCAGAGGAGATGGACAATTCTCTATATCTTCTCCATTATACTATCTACATTTCTACAAATTTAAAGCACATCTTGAGATGTCACCTAGATCTCACTGTTCTCAGATTGACAAAAATTCAAATGCCAAGAGTTTTGAGGTGGGTAATGTATTGAATTAGCAAATACAAAGCAATGTGTCGAATTATCAAGTGCAAATATAAACTGTAAATAAAAGGGTTCCTCACCTTCAAATACGGAGTAGACATATTATGGTTTGAATACTTAGCTATAGGTACGTAAGACCCCAAATAAGATATTTCAGCTAAAATAAGAGCCTCTAGTGGATCTTTTATGAGAGTTTTAAACACTTTAGTTTGGAAGTATAGAATCCACAATTTGAATTCTTTCTTATTTACAATCTGCGTCCACCGTTGAATATGTTGCCACAAATCCCAAGTGAATTGAAGGGCAAGGGTCTGTCATAGCTCAATGCTAAATGCCTTTCTTTCTTGCTTCGCCCGTCTTCCCACTAGTATTAGTCACAGCTCATGTATTTCAGAAGCTTCGCCATGATTGTAAACAAGAGCTCGTGGAGTGTGATTTGAAAAAGGGCTAGTTCCATATCAAATTGAAATGGGTTTATTTCATGTTGATATTTACATGGAAATTGGACAAGATATAATTTTTGAGAAATAATGTGAAAATATTATAGTAGAAGTCTTATATGTAAATCTGATATTAATCTTTTAATAATTAGTTACAATGAAATATTGTGTAAATATAAATCAGCAATAAGAAAAAAAAAAACTAGCATATCATATTAACATAGGATTTATTGGCAATGAAATAGGCCAAAATCATATATGATTTCACTAAAATGATACATAGCAAAAACTCCATGCTTTTGGAGAGCATTGACCAATGAATCTTCAAATAGAAAACATAATTACAAAGACATTTTTGACTCTAACTCTTTGATGACTCACGTCCTTTAGTGTATTGCTTTATTTTTTAGTCAACTAGGGGAGAGGAGCCGATACGTAGGCGGGGGCCCGAACGTGCAATGGGACATGCGCTCGTTGGGCCCCACACCTATACACCGTTCCTCCACAATGTAACCTTAGCTTCATCCATAGATAGGCGAGATCACATCAAACATAAATTAGATATAAAATGCACACAAGTTAGCATCAATTTAAAAACTTAACAAGTACACGCTGGCAGCCAAACATGATGAAGTGTATCCAACTTGTATCTGACATTGAACAAGTACCATTCCAACATGGAATTAAAACAGCCCAAACATTAAGACATGCACCCTTCCCCGTAAACTATTAAACCCAACTTTCGCACCAATGCAAGCGTCACTTTCACATTAGTCACAACTACACAAAATAAACAAGGTGCCAAGTCAACAACTTTGAAACCCATCCGACCCATCTTTGACCGACTGGCGAACCCATTACAAGAATGTTTCCCATCATAGCATAACCAAACCAACACGCAAATGCATTCGCCTGTCCCGTCTACCATGAGATCTACAACACGTATCAGCTTCAATTTGTCCCATCTTGCCAAGAAGGGTGCGCACGTAGTGGAGCCAAACGTAAATATCCCAACTGCATCCATTTAATACTCCTATAAGGCCGCCATTATTCAAAACAAAAACATGGAAACAATTTCAAATAATCCACCAAACCAATCAACTCAAGAATTAAAGGTTGAAATCAATCAAGTCTCCAATTCATATGAAACATAACTCAAATTCAATAGAGGACAGCAATTTATTTCACCACACCAAACAACCATCAATCAAATTCAAATAATTCTCAATTCAAATAGCCGTGAAAATCAACAAGTATTTAGTTATTCTGCAATGAGCGACATAAGAAAAGGAGGAGTGACAAGCACAAAATTGAACGAGTTAACATCAAGGGGAGGCAATAGCTCAGATTCCAGTGCACCAGCATCCATATTGTACCAAGTTTTCCTTTTCACACTTGTTCTTCATTACAGCCATTAACAACATCCATATTGATCTTCATTACACCCATTACAGTCATATTAGATGTTTCTTTATGTATCGGTAGGGTTTATATTGCAAATATTGCAGTCATAGGTTAGCATATGTGTTCCATAGGGTTTATAATGCATATATTACAGTCATGGTTTACCATTTAAGGCTTTCCCTAGGGTTTATATTGTAAATATTACAGTCATAGTTTACCATCTCTGTTTCCCTAGGGTTTATATTGAAAATGTTACATTCATAGTTTAGCCTTTCTGTTTCAATAGGGTTTATATTGCAAATATTACACTCATAGTTTAACATTTCTGTTTGATAGGTTCTACATTATCATTCACTCTGCTTTTCATGTGTCTCAATGGTTTTGCATTATCATTCACTCTACTTATCGTAGTCTCACATCGTAGTCTCGTAGGTTCTGCATTATCGTTTATATGTTACATATTGGTCATGGTTTACCATTTCTGTTTCAATGGTCCTGCATTATCATTCACTCTAATTATCTTATTCTCATAGGTTTTGCATTATCATTCACTCTAGTTATATTATTCTCATAAGTTTTGCATTATCATTGACTCTGCTTAGCATAATCTCACAGGTTTTGCATTATCATTCACTCTAGTTATCTTATTCTTCTTTGAGTTCTACATTGTCATTCACTTTGGATATCTTATTCTCATATCTTCTTGCATTATTAGTCTCTAAAGTTTCTAATCCTATCAGGGTTTTTTTTTCATCATTTTCATATGATTTTTGCTTCATCAATCAACAAATATTTATGTCTGTCAATGAGTTCGTCATAGACAATGTATGTGAGCTTTGTTAAACTCTTACTGTTTTTCATTCGTAAGCTTTCTGTTGTTCAAACATGAGTGTGGTTTTCACTTTGTTGTGCATGAGAATGTTAATGTTGTAAACGCTTAAGAGATATGAGATGTTCTTAAACTCTAAATCCCTTGCATAGCTTGTAATTTTGTGCTTCTTACTCCTCTACTTCCTTATGTCGCTCACTCCAGAATAGATAACTCAAGATAACAAACTCCTGTTACAAAAGATAATCTCAATTGAAATGCAAGAAACTAAAAAGATAACAAATACACAAACTAAATAATCTTATGTTCAAGCATCACTCTCTTCATACATATAAAGATAACTGTTAAAGCATTTGTGTTTCATAGTTTACCATTTATCTTTCCTAGGTTTTGCACTATCATTTACTCTGGTTATCATATTCTCATATGTTCTGCATCACAAACTAATTATTCTTCTGTTCAAGCATCACAACACTCTCTTCATACATATATAGATAATTGTTCAATCATTCGTATTTCATAGTTTACCATTTATGTTTCATAGGCTATGCATTATCATTGACTCTGCTTATCATATTCTCATATGTTCTGCATTACAAAGTGATTGTTTTTCTGTTTAAGCATCACTGTTTTGATTCTAATTATTCTGTGTAGATGGCCAAGGGCAATGCAGTGGTGACCCATACTGGGAACAAAAAAAAGAAAAGAGCCACGACAAGGTTGCCTGCTGAGAAACGAGGATGCAGATTCCCCCCTGAAATAGATCATGTTGCACAAGTAGATGAGGTTTCTACTTCTCAAATACCGCAGATTGAGGTTACTACACCTCAAATACCGCAGAAGGTAAAACAAATACAGAAGTTGTGGTCTAAGGATGACATGAAAAGGGCACTCTATGACATTGAAGAAAATGACATGTCGATAAGGGGGGCTTCCAAAAAGTGGTCAATCCCAACAACCACACTGTCCAAATGGCTAGGGGGTCTAACAACAACTTCCAAGAAAGGTCCACCAACAGTCCTCACAAAAGAGGAAGAAAATCACATTGTGGAATGGTGTGAGCAAATGGCTGATATTGGTCATGGTCTTGAGATAATCGATCTTAAGTTTGAGGTTGCTCAAATATGACAAAATAGGCCAAACCCTTTCACCAATGGCTTCCCAAGGAAGTCCTAGTGGACAGGCTTCAAGCACAGACATCCTCAACTCGCATTACGAACTGTTGAAGGCCTAGACAAAGATAGGGCATTCAATCTTAGACCTGATGTTGTAGATGCATTCTACAAAACACTATCTGCAGCATACAAAGCCATGCCATATGATCCTGATCGCATATAGAATTGCGATGAAACTGGCATCCAAGTAGGCAAAAATGGGTCCATGAAGGTGCTCGCAAGAAAAGGTAGCAGGAATGTCTCTTACATTATCCCAAAGAGCCGTGAATGGATAACCATTCTATGTTGTGTTAATGCTACCGGGCAGAGCATTCCAAGATTCTACTTGTTCAAGGGGAGTGTGAACATAGATAATTACATCATAGATTGTGAACCAAGTGCTTGCATGGATGACCAAAGAATTGTTCATAGATTCGTTGACCCACTTCAAAACCTCGATTTCAGGCGGTGTCTCGCCCACGAACAGGGTCTTGCTCATCTTTGACGGCCATGGAAGCCACGTAGCACTCAAAACCATCCAGGAAGCAAGAGATATCGGTATAGATTTGTTAACATTGCCATCACACACATCACATAAGCTACAGCCGTTGGATGTGAGTGTGTTTGCACCTTTCAAAGCTTACTTCAAATCAGAACGTGCAGAATTTTTGTCAAGGTTTCCAAACATTGAAGTGAGGAGGAGAGAACTTGCAATGTTAGGCAGCAAAGCAATGAAAAGAGCTTTGACAGTTGACAACATCAAGGCTGGGTTTAAAAGGACTGGTATATGGCCGCTGAATCCCGATGCACTTGTCAACGACATGCATCCCAGTGAGACATTTGTGGTCAGCGAGGATGCTGACGCAACTGAAAACATTCTCAGCCTTTTTGGACTTGGTGTGTCAAGTGATGATGTCACAGTATTGCAGTCCACTCTTCTAGATGGACACATGCAGCCTGCAACAAAAACACAACACTCACCTCATACATGTCCTGCTGAATCAGTTGCACAAGTTGTGGTTAATGAACACACCCCTCCCATGGTGGACAGGGTCGTTGATCAATTCAGCGAAAATTTAGATCTTCCATCACAACGAAGCCAACCATCCTGGTTGGTTGAGGGAGCAATGAACTTGGGCATTGATTTGGAAGTCCCAGAACAACAGGATACCTATACTTTTCCATCACCACCACCACAAATTGACCTTTCTCAAGTTGTCCATTACTATGCTCCTTCTTGCAATTCAGATTTACAAGCCAATGAAGATGTACCACAGGGCTCACAAGTAGTCGAGGAGGTCATTGGCACACAGTCAGATGGGACACAAGAAACACAAACAATTCCGCACATCAGCAAGTTCCTCAAGTTGCCTGTGCACACTATCCGTCAAATGAAATCCAAAGCAAGTGCAATTCAGATTAGTAGACAGTCTCAATTGTTGACAACAGATAACTACATGAGGCTGTTAATGGAGCAAGAGCAAAGGAAGAAAGAGGTGGAGGAGATAAAAACAAGAAAGAGACAACAAAATGCAGAGAAAAGGAAAGCAAAAATTGTGGCAGCGGAGTTGAAGGAGAATGCCAAAATTGAGAAGGACATACTGCGAAAAGAAGAAGAGCAGCAAAAATTACAACAAAAAAAGGATAGAGATGCAAAAAAGGAGCAAGAGAGGCTTCACAAGGAACAAGACCGAAAGGAAAAAGAGATTGAGGAGGCACAGAGGGCTTTACAGAGAGAGAGGCGGTTAAGGAACACTTCTAATCCGTTGTCTCAAAGTAATGGAGTCTTCCGTGATATTCTCAACATTAATATCCCTCAGTTCTCCACAACAATGAATTATTCAAGTCTCTCCCAATCTGACTTCAGGGGCAGTCAATATCCATATCAATTTGGCACTCAGGATGTACAAATGTCTTCACCACCGCCCCCAACACATGTCACTTGCACCCAATTTGCCACTCCAAGTCCCACTCATGTATGCAGCAATCCCCGTCGACTGGAAGGGGACGAGAACATGGTAATTGGCACCCCAACCAGCCAAGGTCCTTTTCACAACAGCAGCAGCTAGATTACAAATGCTAGTTTCATAGACCTTAGAAGTATTGATATTTACAAATGCACCGAAATTGTGGACAGTTGTAATTTTTTGATAATTACAGATTGACCATTATTGTTTTGTTTTGTGAAGTAATCTGATTAGATCCGAAAAAGTGTTGTATGTAATTTGTAATGTGTGTTATTGTTTTGATTTGCAATGTATGCTTCTTCGTTGACAAATTTAAATATATGAGAATTACAGATGTATCGTTTTTGTTTTGATTTGCAATGTGTGTTCTATGTAATTTGCAATGTGTCACTGTTTTCATTTCAAATGTTTGCTTCTTCATTGACATTTTGTCATTTTCTAGTCTTTTTTCCAAATATTTTGCCACGTGTAAGGTCCAACTTTGTCCACGCGTGGGAAAAACCGAGAAAAAGACCCATCGACCGATACAGACACACCTCGGGTGCCACTACCTCTGTGGTTCGACGTCCGAAGGTGACAGCCTTGCCACGTCAACTCCTCCCAATCCGCCACCCTAACAATCCACTACTGAGCATTTATCACTCGCCACCACTTCCTATTCCTATTGACTGTCTAAATTAAATGCTATCACCTCTTCTAAGCTCCACGCCACCCCGCAATTTTATTCCAACCAACCTATACATATACATATGTATATGCATATACATATCCATATACATAGACATATATCCATAGACATAGACATATATGTATATGCATATACATACGCATATGCATATGTATATGTATGTAGATATGTATATGTATATGTATGTAGATATGTATATGCATATACATATCTACACACATGTATATGTATATAGATATGTATATGCATATACATATCTACACACATACATACATATTTTCCGAGCCAACCTGCATTGAATGCTCCCTAGTGCCTCGCTCTTCTCGCAATGTTTTCAACCTTCCATTTTAGCAAGTAAACATTTCGTCTTCACTTGCTCGCCGATACCTGCTCGTTTCGTCGTCTGCAACTTTTGTCGTCTCACCACAACCTGCGATACTCGAAGATCATATCGTGTTTGGGTAAAAGCCGATATGGAGATGGGTAGACGCCAGTTACTGAACGTCACCAATAGCTCCACTTCCGCCTTGCAAGCAACGAACAGGTTCCTCGCCGCCATGAACGGGTTCCATATACATATGTATATATATATATATATGCATACATCCACATACATATACTGTATATGTATATATATGCATACATACACATACATATACATATGTACATATGCATATGTATATAGATATACATACACATACACATACACATACACATCTATATACATATGTATATGTATGCATATGTATACACATACACATATACATAGCAATATACATACACATACACATACACATATACATATTTGTATACAATTAAGTCGTGCAACTATTCTATCTTTTTCAGGTGTCATTGATGAATTTGGGGGTGTTAAATTTTTCATAGGTAACCATGACAAGCCTTCACAAAACCAAGTCCCCTAAGTCATTCAAATACAAAGCTATGGTAATCTATGTGAAGTGCTACATAGGCCACACATGTATATACATAGAACATAGACATACAAATATACATATAGGTTTTGCTTCATCAATTCAATCAAATAAGCAATAGAGACATGTTTTAGGGAGACTTGATTTTGTTAACGCTCGTTTGATGGCAACATATGCTGCATGGGTCCACAACTCCATTCGAATTGTGAAGTGTTGCATAGGGAACCATGACAAACCTTCACAAAACCAAGTCCCCTAAGTCATTCAAATACAAAACTATGGTAATCTATGTGAAGTGCTACATAGGCCACACATGTATATACATAAAACATAGACATACAAATATAGATATAGGTTCTGCTTCATCAATTCAATCAACTAAGCAATAGAGACATGTTTTAGGGAGACTTGATTTTATGAACGCTCGTTTGATGGCAACCTATGTTGCACGGGTCCACAACTCCATTCGAATTGTGAAGTGTTGCATAGGGAACCATGACAAGCCTTCACAAAACCAAGTCCCCTAAGTCATTCAAATACAAAGCTATGGTAATCTATGTGAAGTGCTGCATAGGCAAGCATGAAAGGCCTTGGGAAAACCAAGTCCCCTAAATACATGTTGTAAGAAAGCTTTAGTGCTTAATATTGATCTATGGTAATACATGTGAATACTTGGAGGTTCTCATGGCTATTTGAATTGGGAATTATTTGAATCTAATTGATGGTTGTTTAGTGTGGTGAAATAAATTGCTGTCCTCTTTTGAATTTGAGTTTTGTTTCGTATGAATTGGAGATTTGATTGATTTCAGCCTTTAATTCTTGCCTTGATTGATTTGGTGGATTCTTTGAAATTGTTTTCATACTTTTGTTTTGAATAATGGCGGCCTTACAGGAGTGTTAAATGGATGCCGGTGGGATATTTGTGTTTGGCTCCAATATGTGCGCACCCTACTTGGCAAGATGGGACAGATTGAAGCTGATACGTGTTATATAGCTCATGGTAGATGGGATAGGCGAATGCATTTGCGTGTTGGTTTGGTTATGCTACGATGGGAAACATTCTTGTAATGGGTTCGCCAGTCGGTCAAAGATGGGTCGGATGGGTTTCAAAGTTGTTGACTTGGCACCTTGTTTAAATTAATTCTAACTTGTGTGCATTTTATATCTGATTTATGTTTGATGTGATCAAGCCTATCTATGGATGAATTTTTTTTTACGTTGTGGAGGACCAGCATATAGGTGCACATCATATAAAGTTGAAGACACCCCCAAATTAATCAATGGCACATAAAAAAGATAAAATTGTTGGAGGTCTGAATTTATGAATATAGACATATACATACACATACACATACACATAGACATAAGTGAATTAAACACGACTGTAGAGAAGTATAGGAAGGGGTAGCGAGTGATAAATGCAACGCAGTGGATTGTTAGGGTGGCTGACTGAGAGAAGTAGACATGGCAAGGTTGTCCACTTAAGACCTCTTCACACATCTATACACACACACATTTACATATAGACATACACATTCACACATACACATTTACATATACAAATACATATTTACATATAGACATAAATATAGACATACACATACACATACACATACACAGTCATACACATACACATACACATACACATAGGCATACACATAGTCATAGACATACACATAAACATACACATACACATACACATATACATATTTAGATTTACATAAATTTACATACACATACAAATACACGCAGACATAGACATAGACATACAAAAACACATACACATACACATACACACAAACATTGCCATCATTGTGAAGATAAAACGAGAAGTTGCTAGAATGAAAGGCTGTAAAGTTGACAAGTGTGTGAAGCATTATTAGCATTGGATGCAGGTTGGCTCGAATATATGCAGTATGTTGTGAAAGTAGTATATGTATATGTATATGTATATACGCATATACATATACATAAATATATAGACATATTCATATACATAAACATAAACATATGTATATGTATATGTATATGAATATGTCTATACATATGCATATATATAAGTAAGATGCAAAGACCTTAAGCATATACAAGTTGGATACACTTCATCATGTTTGGTTGTCAGCGTGTAATTGTTTTGTTTCAAAATAATTACAATTATGTGTGCATTTAATATCTGATATACATATACATATGTCTATGTATATGTGTATGTATATGTCTATCTATATGTCTATCTATATGTCTATGTCTATGTATTTGTCTTGTCTATGTTGATGAAGCAGAACCTAAAAAAAATAGAACACCCCCCATATATTTCCAAGACACAAAATTAAGGTACAATAATTGGATGACTGATATGATGGAAAATAACCTATGCAAAAGGTAACACCCCCAAAATAACCAATGGCACTTAAGAAAAGATAGAAACATTTGCATTACAGACTTATTGAAGGATATGGGTTTTTTTTCATTTAAATGTTATTGGTCCACGTGGCCTGCCATGTGGACTGTGTGATTTTGGGTGCATACGTATCGGCTCCTCTCCCCTAATACGTAAGCGGGGGCCCTAATGTGCTATGGGACATGCACTCGTTGAGGCCCACACCTATACACTGGTCCTCCACAACATAAGCTTAATTTCATCCATAGATAGGCTTGATCACATCAAACATAAATCAAATATAAAATTGATGGAGCATAACCCAAAATAAATAACACCAACATATTTATCTATGGCACATAAACAACATCAATTTATTAAGTGACTGAAAAGATTACGCAAAACCTAAAAAAAGATTAATCCGCATTTTTTTTTTGTTAATGAAATAGAGAACACAACCTAACTCAATGATAATGACCTATGATAATTCGATAAGCAGAGTCAATGATAATGCAGAACCTATGAGAATACGAAAATCAGAATCAATGATAATGCAAAACCTATGAGAAAACAATAAGGAGAGTGAATGATAATGCATAACCTGTGAGATTACGATAAGCAGAGTGAATGATGATGCAAAACATATTGAAAAGAGATATGATGGAATATAAGCTAGACAATTATTTAAGTTTTGCTTCCCCTTTGACCTCAAATAGTTTCTTATTTTTTGTAGTTAGGATATTGTTTTCACTATGTACCTGAGGTAGAGGATTAGTTGGTTGATTGTGATAATGAATTTTAGGTGAGAATAAGAGATTGGATGAGACTATCAGTAAGACATGTTATAATGTTTAATCTAAATTGGGATACCCAAGGCATGAATAAAGATGAGTCTGATTCAATGGATAAAACATACTTCGATCATGTATAAATAATGTTCATTCTTGCTATCAATTTGAATAATAAGAATGTTAAACAAACATAGATGGGAGAACAATAGTTGCACTAAAGAGGAAAAACGGAATGGATACTAAAAGGACAACGTAGAAATAATATTCTAAGGAAAAAACTATAGATAGGATCCTCTTCATAGCTTTTATTTCTATCACATATGAGAATTGAGACCTATATGCTATGGGATCATATCCTTCTTTAATGAATCTCTAGTGGCCCTTATGGTTTATTGGGGCTTTGTGGTCCTATGTATGTCTAATTGGTGTAGACATCATCTCTTTTTTTCCCCAATTTAATTCCTATGGAGAATAGTTACTAGGCTTTGGTAAGATAGTTGTCTAGATGTATTGAGACACCAATCTTTTTGGTTTTCAAGTGTTTCTCTCCTCTATTTGTTTTTGTTTGGGAGGTGGGGGATCAATTTTAAACTCCCATTTAACATTCTTTCAAAAAAAATATCTATATTTTTCTTTTATCTCCTATCTTTATGTGAACTCAAATATTGATATTTTTATGCAACTTGTATTGATTATCACATACTCTTGCTTCTTTCAATTATAACAGGTCTACTTAGCTTAGCTATGTTGAGTGCATTTTGGCTATGATTTCGGCATCATAGGATGTTAATATTATAGGCTTTTCATTGTTTCTCTCCTCTATTTGTTTTTGTTTGGGAGGTGGCTGATTTTATGATAACAAAAATTTATGAGCTACATTAATTAAGCAATGCCTACTGTAAAACCATAAATCAAAATACAGTCATTTGACTATAAATGATAATAGTAGCTGAAAATCAAAATCCATTACAAATGAGCTGAAAGTTGAAATTACCAATTACAGTCCGGGGTTTGTATGTATCTTTATTTGTTGTTTTTAGATGATTTTTTTCCTACTAAATATTCTTATTGGCAATTTGGATCTACTCATTATGTCCTACCACGTGATGACACTAATGACTAATGTGTTGTTGATGGGAAATTCTTATCAAATTCTTTACAAACTTGTATAGCAATATGTTGTACAAATAAGTGAAACTATTTTAAAAATCAAATCTGAAGGCGCACAACATTGCAATGTTGATATAACAACAGTTCTGTAATGCTTATACCCATTATATGAGCATAAGAAAGTATCAATATAGATTCATCAATGAAGACCAAAACATGTATGATGAAGAAACTGACAAGCCTGCATGAGCTCGAACATCCAATTTAAATGAGGAACTTGGGCAAGTTGACACTATACTTTCTAATAAAACTGGTACATTGACTTGCAATTCAATGGAGTTCTTGAAGTGTTCCATTGCAAGTATTGCATATGGTGGAGGTTTGACAGAGGTGTAAATAGCAATGACATACACATACACATACACATACACATACACATACACATACACATACACATACACATACACATACACATAGTCACATAGACATACACATAGACATACACATAGTCACATACACATAAACATACACATAGTCACATACACATAGACATACACATACACATAGTCACATACACATAGACACACACACAGGCATGCGCACATGCAGAACCTATGAGAAAACGATAATGCAGAACCTGTGAGATTATGCTAAGCAGAGTCAATGATAATGCAAAAGATATGAGAATAAGATATCCAGAGTGAATGACAATGTAGAACTCAAAGAAGAATAAGATAACTAGAGTGAATGATAATGCAGAACCTATGAGATTATGCTAAGCAGAGTCAATGATAATGCAAAACGTATGAGAATACGAGAAGCAAAGTGAATGATAATGCAGAACCTATCAGAAAAGGATAAGCAGAGTGAATGATAATGCAGAACCTGTGAGATTATGCTAAGCAGAGTCAATGATAATGTAGAAGATATGAGAATAAGATATCCATAGTGAATGACAATGTAGAACTCAAAGAAGAATAAGATAATTAGAGTGAATGATAATGCAAAACCTATGAGAAAACGATAAGCAGAGTGAATGATAATGCAGAACCTGTGAAATTATGCTAAGCAAAGTCAATAATAATGCAGAACGTATGAGAATACGAGAATCAGAGTGAATGATAATGCAGAACCTATGAGAAAACGATAAGCAGAGTGAATGATAATGCAGAACCTGTGAGATTATGCTAAGCAGAGTCAATGATAATGCAAAACCTATGAGAATACGATATGCAAAGTCAATGTCAATGCAAATCCTATGAGAATAGGATAACCCTAAACTATGACTGTAAAATTTGCAAAATAAACCCTACCGAAACATAAATGCTAAACTATGCGTGCTATATTCTCAAAATAAACCCTACTGAAAGAGAAATGAGGTAAATATGAGCGTAATATTTGCAATATAAACCCTACAGAGCAAAACCCATATAAACAACGAACATTATTACATGTTGAAAGAAGAAAACAACCAACTGCATTAATATATTTAATATAAACAGAGCGATGCTTGAACAGAAGATTAATTTCCAAAAATTTAGTGTGTTTATGAACACAAATAATGCAGTGTTCATAAACACTAAACTAAACGTCAACAAAATAAACGAAATCTACAACACAAAAAAACCAATAAAACAAAGCGAAATTGCAAACCAAACACAAACAAAAGAATAATGGCCAACCTTAGTGAGCAAGCTCACTTGGGTCGAACACGCGACAAACCCCTTCGTTGCTTGTGGTGACCTTCATGGCGGTGAGGAACCCGTTCATGGCGGCGAGGAACCCATTCATGGCAGCGAGGAACCCGTTCATTGCTTGCATGGCAAAAGTGGAGTTGTTGGCGACGTTCGGCAACTGGCGTCTACCCGTCTTCGTATCGGCTTCTACCCAAACACGATATGGTCTCCGAGCATTGCAGGTTGTGGTGAGACAGCAAAGGTTGCAGACGACGAAACGAGCAGGTACAGGCGAGCAAGTGAAGACGGAATGTTTACTCGGGAAAATGAAAGGCTGGTTGAATTGCGAGAAGAGCGAGGCACTGGGAGCATTCAATGCAATTCGTTTCGAAATAAACGCGGGGTGGCGTGGAGCTTAGGAGAGGTGACAGCATTTATTTCAGACAGTAGATAGGAATAGGAATTGGCGGCAAGCGATAAATGCTCAGTAGTGGATTGTTAGGGTGGCGGACTAGGAGGAGTTGACGTGGCAACGCTGTCACCTTCAGACGCCGAGCCACACAGGTAGTGGCACCCGAGGTGCGTCTATATCGGTCAACGAGTCTTTTCCCTTTTTTTCCACGCGTGGACAAAATTGGACCTTCCACGTGGCAAAATATTTTTAAAAAAATTAAAATAATAATTTATTGTTTAATTAACGTTTTTCTATAATGGGTTTTTTTTTTAAATGCTATTGGTCCACGTGGCCTACCAATTAGACCGTGCGGTTTAGGGTGCTTACGTATCGGCTCCTCCCCCCTAATTCATGCGGATCCCATCCATTATGACAAACTTATCTGCTCCTTCCTCTAGTGTTAAATAAGTCGAAAGTATGAATTATCAACTTGCATTCTAGGGTGCAATATTTAAGGAAGTTAACCTTACGAAATAATATATATTTATTATTTATATGATATTAATAATTTTTATATCATATAAATATTAAAATCTTTAAATTTTAAATTTATTAAATATATATAATTAATTTAATTAATTTATATTATTTTTTAATTTTTAATTTAAAATACAAGAAAAAATATATAAATTAATTAATTTATATTATTTTTTAATTTTTAATCTAAAATACAAGAAAAAAATATATAAAATATCTAGATTATATAATTATAGGGTCAAAATAACTTTTCCAACTACAAGAATAATCTTAATATAAATTATGTTCTCCATTAAATTTCTAAATCATAACGTATGAAGAAATACACTCTTAATATTTGTATAATAACATCTTCATTAAATTTAGAGCTAAATATTTGTACATTTAGTTTATTTTTCATATTTACTTAACCTTTTTATTAAAATATTAAAAAAAATTATTTAATTAATTAATCTAATATTTATGAAAGCTGCACCCATTTTTACACAAAAGAAAATTATAAAAGAAATCTCCTTAAATTGTAATGGACTTGGCAAGGAGAATCAAAGAATAAAAATAATCTTGTTACATCAGCATTAGATCATTATTCTAGTAGCATATTACATTCTTGCAAACTATTTTTCTCCACCTTGGTTCATCATTGAATCAATACATTTAGGGGTTTGACTAAGGAGAACATGCCCATCACAATTCAATAGATTTCTTAAAGGTGTTCTATAAACAACACATGTTCCCTATCAAATTTAGCGCACATACATAGAGACAAACATATTTCAAACAATATGATTTAGTGAGATCAAGTGTGTGAGTTACAAGTTTAGATCAACACTTAAAGTTCAAGTCCACCCGCATAGAGATCACTTAGATGACATTAGAAATGAACCAAAATAGTACACAATCAAACTCATAAATTGGTGATAATCATTAAATTTTAAATTATAACGTATGAAGAAATGTATTCCTAATATTTGTATAATAACATCTTCATTAAATTTAGAGCTAAATACTTGCACATTTAATTTATTTCTTCATATTTACTTAACCTTTTATTACAATAATATGTTTTTATTTAATTAATTAATCTAAATTTATGAAAGGTGCACCCATTTTTACACAAAAGAAAAAAATAAAATATATCTCCTTAAATTGTGATAACAAACTTATTTGACTTTATAAAATTATTTATTTATAAAGAAATATATTGTAAAAGTATTAGAAACTTTTACAACGTAGATTTATAAAATTATTTGTTTATAAAAATATTAAAAATCACAATAAAAATATATTTTTTTATTTTATTTTATGGAAATATATTGAATAAATATTTATTTATAAATACAATAAAACATGCAACATAAAAATAATAGATATTTTAAATTTTAGATGAGAATCGGTAACGACTTGTTTGAGTAGAAAATAAATAGAAATAAATCTTTCTAAAAGATCCCAATATACTCAAAACACTGAGCTATAAATATAAATTCCTCTATAATATCATTTTATCTCAATCTTTCATGTAATTAGATGTCAAGTCCTATAAGATAATCATGGGTTTGGCCTAAATTTCTAACCCTTTTGCAACACATGAAATGAATAAACTCTTGGGATTCAAGTACTACTAAATGTTCAACTTATTTATTTGATATATAACTCATGAAAATTTATCTTTGAACAAATTATCCCTCATTGTAACATATCACGTGTGGTTATAATTGCATTACTTGTTGATCTAGGAGGATCTACAAATCATAATGCTCATTGTAATTTAACCTTAACCCTAACTTATTTAACCCTAATCCAAATTGAACCTTGATTGAACCCTAACCCTAATTGAACTACAACATTAACTTTGAGCCCTAAATAAATTATAACCTTAATTGGACATTGATTGTAACCATAATAGTAACCCTAATTGAACTTAAATTAAATCACACCCCTAATTGAAATTCAATCCTTACCCTTACCCTAAGTCCTAACCCTAACCCTGACCCAAGTGAATAGTAACTCTAATTGAACCCAATCTTTAAGCCTAATTGAACTCTAATCCTTATTAAACCATAATCCAAATTGAACCCTAACCCTAATGTAATTGTAACCCTATCCTTAATTTATTTCTAACCCTAACCCTAATTGAAATGAATTTCTAACCCTAACCCTAATTGAACTCAAACCTTCACTATGAACCCTAATTAAATCATAACCTGAACCTTGACCTAAACCATTACAGAACAATAACCATAATTGAACTCAAAATTTTAGCCTAATTAAATCCTAACCTAGAAAAAATAAACATTGTTGTTCAAGAAACAAAAGGTTTGCTATTAATAGGTTTTTCCATACAAAGGAAAATAGTTGTTCATACAAAAAAAGACAAAAAAACAGTTATACATAGGTGATCAAAGGGTTTTCATATTTGCCAACAACATTTCAATCATGTTTCCTCATCATTGTTAAAAAAAAGACCCAACTACTCTCAATTTTTCTTCACTTCGATGACCAAAATTGCCCCGCCAGCATTTGGAGGAACTTTGCAGCAACACAGCCTTGTTTAAATCTAAACTTGAATTATGGGGAATAAAACACCCTTTCATAAAATATTGTGGCTAATACGAGCAACAAATTAACTAACTATTTATTTATATAATTAAGTTGAATTTAAATTAATTATTAAATTTTGTATCGTAATAAATATTAAATTAGTAAAGAGGATAGATGTTTTTCATTTTATAAATGATGAAGAATATGATTACAAATTAAGTTAACAGTAATTATATTTGTATTATGTTAGACCTTGTTTTTTTAAGAATTAAATTTCTAGTATTTATTTTGGATAATTAAGTTGTGCAAATTAATTATGAAAATTTGACTTTTACACTTTTAATAGGTTTCATTTTATGTGGGAGAAAATTGTTTAGTAGAATTCCCTAAAGATGTATTGTCATGGCTTTCTAGGATCATAAAATATGTTGGTTAATAGAATTCCCTAGAGACATGTTGTCATGGATTTCTACGATCATAAAATATGCACAAAATTTATTTGTTGAAAAGTCCTTGGAAACTTTCAAGCAAATGCAATCAGCACTCAAAGTGATCAAATTATGTGGGAGCAAATTTTTTAGTAAAATTCCCTACAGATGTGTTGTCATGGCTTTCTATGATCATAAAATATGCACAAAATGGATTTGTTGAAAAGTCCTCGGAAACTTTCAAGCAAACACAATAAACAAGTCAATCTCAAAAACCTTCACCTATCTTCTTAATTGTGCAAAAATAGGAGCTCTATAATAGGGTATGGCATGTATCTATCTCCCACTACCTTGTGGTCTCTCTATTTCAAAAATAGGAGCTCTATAATAGGGTATGGCATCTATCTCTCTCCCACTACCTTGTTGTCTCTCTATTTCTTTGTATCTCTCTATATCTTTGTGTCTCTATGTGTCTCTATCTCCCTCTTCCCTCTTTGTATATCCCTCTCTTTCTCAAGTCCTCTCTTTGTTCTTAATGTATCAATCTATTTTTTCCTCTGTCTCCTTACCCCTTTCCCTCTCTATTGCAAACATAACATGAGTCTATTGGTAATGGAGCGTGATTATCTTCCTCATTCATAAGTTTTGTTTCAGTCATGTTTGGATCCCTATAAGAGGATGCATAATTGATTCGAAGCTATCACTTCTCCAATGAGACCTTTGTTGCACAAAAAAACATTGTTTGCTATATGGCCTACCAATTGACCTCTACATAGTTGATTTGAAGCTATCACTTCTCCATTGAGACCTTTGTTGCACAAAAAAATATCGTTTGCTATATGGCCTACCAATTGACCTCTACATAGTTGATTCGAAGCTATCACTTCTCCATTGAGATCTTTGTTGCACAAACAACATCATTTGCTATATGGCCTACCAATTGACCTCATGTACTACAAAATGTATGCAAAAAATAGACCATTTTTTTTCCTAAATGACCTTTCACACCTCATCGACGCACCCATTGTGTTGGTAATGGAGCATGATTATCTTCCTCATTTAGAGGTTTTTTTTTTCAGTTGTGTTTGGATCCTTGTAAGAGGATGCATAGTTGATTTGAAGCTCACTTCTCCATTGAGACCTTTGTTGCACAAACATCATTTGCTACATGGCCTACCAATTGACCTCGTGTATTGCAAAATGTATGCAAAGAATAGACCAATTTTTTCCTAATTGAGCCATGCATAGTTGATTTGAAGCTCACTTGTCCATTGAGACCTTTGTTGCACAAACAACATCATTTGCTAAATGGCCTACCAATTGACCTCGTGTATTGCAAAATGTATGCAAAAAATAGACCAATTTTTTTCCTAATTGACCCTCCACATCTCTTCTGTGTTTGCACACCAAGGTGCAAAAGCTATCACTTCTCCATTGAGACCTTTGTTGCACAAACATCATTTGCTAAATGGCCTACCAATTGATCTCATGTACTGCAAAATGTACGCAAAAAATAGACCAAAAATTTTCCTACCCATTGCACACCAAGGTGTGATTGCTAGTAATTATATATTGTCAAACATGGACCTGACATGTTTGATGAGTATAGTGTTTTAAATTTGGTCATCTCGAGTTTAGATTAATAATAAAGCTTCTGCTCAAAACTAGAAAATATAACAATTTAGTGTCCCCCTGCTGTAAGGGTACGATCCAATGGAGGGGGGCTTCCTTAAAAATCTCAGCATATGCTACTTAGCTTTTTTAGGAATATTTTAAAGTTTTTGGTCCCATGGATTTAATTTTGCAATTCTGCTTAAAATTTTAAGCTCCAAAATTTAAGGAATGAACTGTAGTGCTTTTATAAAAAATAATAAATAAATGAAAATTCTCTCATTTTTTATTTTCTAATAAGAATTTAAAATTTAGGTGAGAGAAAAGTGGCATAAAAAACTTCTAAGCTGTAGGAGCAATTTCTAGCCCCACCCCAATTTCACCAGCTGAAAGATTCATTTCTAAAAGGTAGGGGTTCCTATTTTTCTGAAAAAGATTCCAACTAATCCAAAAGCACATTTTTTTTTTTCTCATGGAACCTCCTCCTCCATGAAAATAGAAGCCCAAACCCCCATGGGACCATACAGTAATCCTCTATCCCTGACAAGAGATAGGAGTCGGTAATATGAAGACTTGGATTATTGATAAGTATAATAATTTGGGGATAATCACATGTTTTTAGCCTGAAATTGGAGGTTTTAAGTTCTATACAGTTCTAAATTTCTAATTACCAATACCATAGCGTATAATGGCATACCAAATGCGCAGTAATTGTGTATCCAAATGAATAGTTTAACCCAATACAGGGGACCGCACATTATGCTTAGCTGGTTTTCTTTGATGTATCCGCAAAAATTCTATATACTACCGTACAGAATTGTCGAACTCTACTGCAACTGATTTGTACAGTTTTTTACACATCAACTTGACCTAACAGCGACCAAAACCAGACGGCTGCATTCTTTTCTAGGCAAAACGTAGCAGAGTTTCTAAACGCGGGAAAAACTTGGAAACCACATTAAATAGAAAATGGAGGAAAAACCCTGCTCCGACACATTAAACTCGAAAAACCCGCGATTAAATTTGAAAACACAACGATTAAACTTGAAAAATCAGCAATTAAACTCGAAAAAAGGGGAGAAAATGGGTAAAAATTGAGGTCAACACGGTTTTAATTAAAAATCGTGTTGTCTAGGGTAAAAACCGGGAATTCCGTCGTTTCGATTTTGGCGATTTTTTCCCGATTTATGCTTCTTTATGAAGCTAGTCGACTGAATGTGAAAAATAGCCCATAGAGATGTACTTTAAATTCATTTCCTACCGTAAATATAATAATATGAGTCACATAAACCAGGGATTGTAGTTGTGAACGGGGATGCAGACAGGACAGGAAGGCTGGTGCCTAAATTTACAAAGGCATTTAATTTAAACTGACTAAATTTTAGATATTGATGTCCATTAAGTACAGGGAATATAATTTATTCAGGCATAAATGAGCTTCAACTTATTCTGAAATCAATTGCATAAATGGAATACCGTCCTCATTACAGACATGAGATGTATTGAAAATATAAATTATGATGAATAGTGAGTGGAAAAGTGGATGAATTTGTTTAGACCCTGACAAGCTTCATTGCCTAAGCAAGGATTTATAAAAAAATCCTTACCTGCTACTCGGGACTGGGCTTTGCCTGTCATGCTCTATGAGATTTCCTGCTCTTTGAAGAAGAGCCGTAGCGCTTAAAAGCAGGAAAAAAATGTTGCAATTCTGGCTCTTCCTATGTTGAGTTCTGTGAAAAAACACAAATTCGACATAAAAATTGTAAACAAATTTAGTATTTATTTTTGGAGAAAATTTTCCCAAAATGGAAATAAAAAATAAACAAGGCTGAAACATAAACAAAATAAAAGAAACGTCTCTGCTACATGCGTTATACTTTAAAACAAAATCATAAAGAATGAACATATTAGAAAATACCTTTCTAATGAGATATTCACTTTAAAGGCTAAATTCTCCAACGCCACTGGTAGAAGGAATGGAAGGTTGACAGATTTTGGCTTGTAACGGAAGGTTAGCAGTGAAGCAGCTTGAAATAGTAATAATTGTTTTATGGCTCGTCCCTTGATAGTTAAAAACAATACTGTTTCGTTTAAATATTTCTCCGATGCTATTGCTGTAAGCAACAAAGGGTTAATAGTCATTGCGTTATAATGAGAGGGTTTTGCATTAACATAGCGCGTGGATCATGAAATAGATATCCCCTTCACAGTTCTGCTGTTGTTTACTTGCTCTCCTCGCCATTACCAGTCTCATTAAAAAGACTGAAAATAGGTGAATTCCATATAGACTGCCCAGTTTAATTCGCACGGAAAATACCGCTGACAGAGAATAAATTTAATGTACTGTAATGCAGGCTGTAGCTGTCACGCCTTCTGTAGATATTAATGATCTTTGTTTTGATAAGCGACCTACTCATCGTACAGCATTGGTATTAATTAGGGAGAGGGGATAGTAAGGTAAGGTTGGGTTCTTTTATAGTCTATGATATCAGCAGTATGTTTTTTGGTCTAAGATGGCTTATAGTATATGGGACTCTTCCTACTTTCAATATGAGAGACGTATTTAATTTGTGCTCCACAATATGAGGTGTACATAGTTTACTTTTTGCAAGATCTGAATTTGTGACTTCTCTTTCAAGAGTACAAGTTCTCCATCATTAAACAAATTCAAGTGTAAAATTGCTTTAATAAACAAAATAGAATGATGTGTAGAATCAATGAAATAGCAACTTAACGTATTTATGAATAGACGTGACACAAAGTTATTTCAAGAAGTGTCTTTCAATCCATGAAGTGCCAATGCCCTTTCTCAAGAAACTGTGTAATATAATAGGAGGTGTTGGGTTTCTTTTCCATAATAAGGTATTTATCTCTAGTAAAAAGTTGGTAATTACTTGAGCTTAATAAGTGAATGAATTAAGGAAGGAATTTTAATTGTCTATCTGATCAGTATTTTAAGAGATCAAGAGTAGCATCTTTAATATTTTTTAAGTTTTTTTATGTCAATTTTTCTATTATAAATTTTGAGTAAGAAATTAATTGTTTTGTGAAGTCTTGTCTCTTCAAATAGTTCATTTAGTTTGTCCACCTTCAAATTTCTATCATATTGACTACAAATATCTTCATAAGTTGCACAGTCAATGATTAAGTGTCATTTAGTTTCAACCACCTCTTTACTATAGAAAATGCAAGTTCTTTCTTCTCAATCTTGATTTGGGACCATCCATCTTCCCATCTCATACTGAAGATGATGAAAACCAATTCTCAATAGCACAACTAGAACTCTAAGCCTTTCCCTTAATTGCAACCCTCGGATAGTATTTTTCATAATACTCTCACGTGGGTTGAACTCTTTAACATAAAGCTCTCGTTTTGACCAATTTGTTTTGTCCATACGACAATCCTATTTTTTTTCTAAAACACACTTTGTTATCTCTTTATTAGTGTTGGGACATTCTTGCAAATTAATGTCTCATTTGCTCATCCACTTGTTGTTTTGTTTCATCCAAGTCTTCTTCCCGCAGTCTAATTCCTCCTCAACAACCATTTTGGCCTAGCAATGCCTATCCATATTTTTAATTTTTTAAATAACTTAGCAAACAAAATATCACTAAAACCTCCATCAAAAATGTTCCTACTTGAGTCAAAAGAATCTCATTCATTTGACTTTGAAACTATTAGTGATTAGATGTTTTTGGATTCTTTCTAACTACCTCCACTTGTGGTTTGACATGCTCTCCAAATCTTGCAGCCATGGAGGACAACCAACATGAACCAACAAACCAAAAAGGGTTTTCTTGGCTTTCGTATCTCATAACTCCTCTTTCTTACACCTATTTTGCAATAGGTAAGAAGCTCTCCAACCTCCTTGAATCCTTATCGTTCAACATGCCTCCTAGTTGTGCCTATTGTGAAAATCAATTCCCAGGTACATGTATTCTTCCACTATCTCCAACGAACTTCCCTCAAAGATGAAATTAACTTTCTTTTTCCTTTTTAATAAAAAAATCTTGATTTTGGTCTTGTTGGTGTTCACTTGCATCTCTACCTCTTGCTAAAAGAGTTTTAAAGCCTTCAAATGTTCTCTCAAACCATTAGAAAATTTTAATTAAAATAAGATCATTTGCATATAAAAATAACTTCAACACATACCCTACAAGCTAAATACCCTCCCTAACAATCTTGTTTAATCATTCTTCAAGCTTATTGAAATGTAAACCAAACAAAGTGGAGGATAAAGGGCATCCTTGCTTGACCCCAAAGTCACTACCAAAACATTCAAGCATACCCTCTTTAGTTTTAATTTTAGCTCTAACTTGCCCACAAAGCTTATGCATTGTCACTCTGAACTCATTGGATAATCCACAATAGTAGGTTCCAAACTTGGGACATGAAAATTTCAGAAGGGAGTCGAAAATAAATTGAACTACCTTTGTTCAAAGATATTTCTCTAAAAATGAAGGTTCATTGTTTGAAGGTCTTCATCAATAAACTAATAATAATACCTTCGAGAAAAGGTTACTTTTGCTCGAAAGGTTTTTTTTTTTTTTAAGAACTATATTAATCAGAAACTACGTCAAATCATTTAGGAAGGTCGCATTTTCTACTCTCGAACAGCGATAAAAATTTTGCGCAAAGGTTTTTTTTTCTCCACTAGGTCTACTAAGTCTGCAAGTTGCTTATGCGTAGAGGAGGAGAAAAGGTTCGAGTGAAGGCCCCCAAGTTCTACGAATTTTGTCATTTTTTCCCTCATTCCTACAATTTCCCAATTTATTTAAATTGATAAGAATTCTTCAAAAAAATTAAACTGAAATGGTGAAATTTACAAACCAAAAAAACACCTAAAAACAAAACTCTAAACCTAATTTACATGGACTAATACAAGGGAAATATGAATCTTTATTGATTTCAAGAAAGCCCCTAGACTAATTAGATAATTTATTGTTCAAAGAGTAAATTCAATCTCTTTTCTTGAACCCCTATGTGTGTGATTTGGTAGATAAGAAGAAAATTTATTGAAAAGGAGGGAAAAGGTAAAAAATTATTGAATTTATTTTCTTCCATGTCAATGACCATCCTACTAAATACTCATAACTCATAACTCGTGTCCATTTTAGGATCAAAACATGGAGTTGGTATAAATAAAAATCTCTTGATGTAGTCATGTGAAGTATCTAGATGCAACCATATGGTGTGTAGCTCTTAGATAAAGTATCCAAGTCTATAGATATGATTAAGTGGTTATGGTTTTGAAAACCTTAGAATTTCCTTTCTTTGTTTTTGAAAAGGAGTTAGTGGTAGGTGAATATGCTTGATTGATCTTGTTGTTCTTAAGTTCTATTAGTGAATCAGTCCATTTTCTCATGCACTTATCTACTCATAATTTACCCTTCCTATAAAATATTCATGATTTTTCCCCTATTTTATATGATTTTGTTTTTTAGAATAAGATGATGGGTCTAATTAGCCTTTATCTTCTTATATGAACTTTGACCCATCTATGATTAGTTAACAATCAAGAAAGAAGACTTTGAAGACTTATTATGAAATGCCCCACTTGCACCAATGTATCATATTCTCTTGTGATTATTTCAAAAAAATCATTAAAATTTAGCATTTTGAACATGGCTCCTAAGGCATCTCTAGTGGAATAGAAGGTAGAAACAAAATTTGAACCCAAATTTAAAAGAGCACTACAACATTACATGAGTCATTTTTTTTGTGATCTTAATCCTATACAATGGAAACCTCAATGATTTCAAATGTGTGATAAAGTATTGTATGTTATCAATATCAATTGTACTTGACTAATTAGTTCATTTTCCAATTGGTGGCCCCTAAGAATATCGATCTTTTAAAATAAAGTTTTAAAATTTTCATAGATTTTTTGTGGTGAATCAAGACTCTTTACATGTGGAAGAGTAAATCTAGATGCATTGAAAAGCAAATAAAACCATATGACATCAATTCACCACAATTTATTACAACATATCTTTTATACATATAAAAAAAGGAGTGTTGTTTTTATACCATCTACGATCTCCTAAAGTACCCATTCCTATAAAACAAGAATTTTATTTTACTTCATTGAGATAGAAGTTGTGGGGCATGAGGATAGGAGGTTTTTGTTCATCCATTTAAGATAAAGAATATAAAAATAGACAACCTAATAAAAGGTACATGTATAATCAATACATTCATTTATCTCACCTCCTTGCTTCTCTTATATCCTTTCAGATCCCTAGAATTGTTACATTGATCCATCCTCGTATGGATGTCAACTATTCACACAACACCTCCATCTAGAACAATAATTTTCTAGATCCCTATGATGAAATTACATTTCCTCTTTCTTTTTTATTATTTTATGTGACATAAATCTAAAGTTTTTACTAAGTTTAAGGAATTTAAAGCCTTAGTCGAAAAACAGTCAGATTATAAAATTAAGGTATTAAGGTTTGATAATGGAGGGGATTATTGTTCTAAGGAATTTGATGAATTTTGTAAGCATGTGGGAATTGTTAGACATAAAACTACTCCGTACACTCCTCAACAAAATGGTGTGGCAAAAAGGATGAATCAAACAATCATAGAAAGAGCTAGAAGCATGTTAAATGGTTCACGGCTTGATAGATGATTTTGGGCAAAAGCTATAAGTACTGCTTGTTACTTGATTAATAGATCTCCTTATAAAGCTCTTGAAACAACAACTTATTAGATGTGGACAGGTAAGAAACCTTTTGTTTTTCATTTAAGGGTATTTGGCTATGAGGCTTATGTTCATGTGCCTAAAGAAAAAATGGACTAAGCTAGATCATAAAGTGGAAAGGTGCATTTTCATTGGATATGGTGATAATGTTAAAGGTTATAAGCTATGGAATCCTCTAACCAAGAAAAGTATATATTCTAGAGATGTTATTTTTAGGGAGCTTAGCGTTATTCCTGTACCTGAACAACCAAAGAAAAAGGATAAGGGAAAGAATGTGCATTTTGAAATTAACTAAGAAGATGCACCTCAAGAAGAACAAAGAGATGGATTTGATGAGGAGGAAGAAGATGAGGAATCGAAAGAACTTACTAATCAAATCGAATAACACAAGGAAGAAAATCAAGAAGAGGTTGAGCAAGGTCAAGAACAACAAGATCCTCATACTCCTATTCTTAGAAGATCCACAAGACAATGGAATCCAGTCGATAGGTATAGCCCACCCGATTTTTGTTGTATATTTGTTTTATTAAGTGTTGATGATGAACCTAGATCTTACAAGGAGGCTCTCTCTTCAGAGGAAAATGAGTCTTGGTTGCAAGTTATGCAAGAGGATATGATGGCATTGGAAAACTATAACACCTAAGATCTTGTTGATTTTCCCAAAGGAAGAAATCCCATTGATGTAAATGGGTATTTAAAAAGAAATTTGGAGCAGATAGTCACTTGGAAAGGTATAAGGCTAGATTAGTGGCTAAGGGCTACTCGCATAGAGAGGGAGTTGATTTTGGTGAAACTTTTTCTCTTGTCGCTAAATTAACTTCTATTAGATTCTTGTTATCTATTGTTGTTGCTTGTAAAATTGTTTTTATGCATGGGGATCTTGAGGAAGATATTTATATGCAATAACCTGATAGTTTTGTTGTGAAGGAAAAAGAAAAATTGGTTTGCAGGTTAAAAAGATCTGTGTATGGTTTAAAACAATCACCTAGAATCTGGTATAATAAGTTTGATGCTTTTACATTGAACTTGGGATTTCTTGAGAGTGAAGAGGATCATTGTGTATATATTAAGGTTATTAATGATCATATTCTAATTATTATCTTGTATGTTGATGACATGTTTATTTGTAACAACAAGGTAATGATTGGTAAACTCAAGAAACAAATTCCTAGTGCTTTTGATATGGACATGGGGGCTTCTAAATAAATTCTTGGAATGAAAATTAGAAGAGATTGTGGTAACAAAAAGATTTGGTTGAGTCAGAATAAGTATTTTGATATCATCTTACAAAGGTTTAATATGCATGATTGTAAGTCAGTTAATATTCTATTTCTAGTTGGTACTAAGTTGAGCTTGGATATGTGTCCTAATTTTGATGATGATATTGAGGATACGTGTAAGGTTCCTTATGCTAGTGTCGTTGGTAGTTTGGTGTATGCAATGGTTTACACTAGACCATATATAGCCCAAACAATGGGAGTTCTAAGTAGGTTTATGTCTAACCCTGGTAAAGAGCATTGAACATTTGTTAAAAGGGTTTTTATATATTTGTGAGGTACTTTTGATTGTTGTTTGGTTTATCATGGTACTGATAATGTGGCCAAATCATTAGACATATAGGGATTTGTTGATGCAGATTGGGCAGGTGACTTGGATAGTTGAAGGTCTACCAGTGGGTATATGTTTACTTTATTTGGATGAGTAGTGAGCTGGATGAGTAAAAGGTGGGCTACAGTTGCTTTATCCACCACTGAAGCAGAGTATATGGTTGCTACTCATGTCTCTAAGGAAGCAATTTGGTTACAAAGGTTGTGTATAGGCATTGGTTTTGATTGCAATATTGTCCAGGTTAAGTGTGATAGGCAAAGTGCAATTCATTTGGCTAGGAACCTGATGTATCATGCTCACATAGAAGAATATTACAGATGTTCTTACCAAACCTGTGAGCATAGAGAAATTTACCTGGTGTAGGAAGGCCATGGGCCTTGATACTTGTACCTAGTTGATTCCATGATGGTGTAATTCCCCTAACTCTTGCAAGGTATTCAACAAGTGGGAGAATGTTGGGAATTAAGGAGTCTCAACCTTGACAATTCCTAAGTTGTTTATTTATTATTATTTTTCTTTTTTCCCATGGATAAATATCATTTATGTTATTAAATAATTATGCTCCATCAAAATTGGAGTGATATTTTGAGTTGGTACTTTTGACACATGTTGGTGCCTTGAAAAATAAGTTATTAGTAGTTAAAAAAGATGCCCAATTAGTGGTATAACATGGAAAGCCTATTTTTAAGGATGTTATGGTGAATTTTATGACAACTGTAAGGGCTAAAAGTGGGGGATATCATTTTGGATGTGAGAATCATCACGACATGTGTAAGAGAATATTTCCATAACTATTGATGGTTTATGATGCATGTAAGAGCATCTCCTATTTTATAGGGATTCTTATATGACATCTTGTAAGAAGGTGTAATGTCATGTAAGAGACCATGTTTAGCATGTAAGGGTTTGAATGGATTTTTACCATGGTATTTTTGAACCTTGTTTTGATCTATGGTAATATTTTATGGTGGTATTTTGAGCCCCCATGAGTCTATATATTGAAGGGTTGGGTTGAAGACACTATGAGATGTTTTACAGGTACATAGATGTTGTCAGATTGAGGAGGAGTTAGAGTGGATGTATTGTAAACATACTTGTTGTTAATACAAGTTATTCATCTCTTCTTTCGTGGATTTTTTTTAAAAGGGTTTCTCCGCGTTAAACATTGTGTTATGTATTTTTCTTTTATAATCTTTGCATTTTCATTTCTTATAGTTGTTCAAATTTCGATATGGTTTACACTACATATTTGGTTTACAATAATATGTTAAAGCTTTCATTATTGCTATTCCTTTATCGTTTTTAATATTTAATGGTGCTAAATCCAATATCGACTAAAGGATGAAAAGTGTGTGCCCCATATAAATGGAAAAATAATTTACATTTATACATGAACCTTCGAACTATGATTGCTTTGATGAAAATATCGCCTTTGTTAAGATATAATTTGAAGACACTTCGTCTGCCCACTTATTAGCTAGCAAATTATCTTCCTTGTTACATTCTCTCTCTATATATGGTTGATCATGAAACTATTGAAGAGTTTCAAGAGCCCCAAGACTTCATCTAAAGCTGAAAAGTTTCCAATTCTGAGACTTACTAAAACATACTACATTTTCCACCTCCACTATTGCAACCTATGCCTTATTGAAGACAAAATTCAAAGGCATTTACCTATCTTGAAATATTCTCATATTCCTCTCCTTCCAAATTTACCAAATTAAAAAATATGGGATAATGCACTAAAAATGTGAGAAAATATTTTATTTGTTGATGAGATTTCATCCCTGAAACAAGCTTATGATGTCATTAGGAAACATTATCTGCCACCCAAGTTTGGTAAAAATCCATCACCAACACTCTTGTGCAAAGGAGAAGCCTAGAAGTAAGAGCTGAACAAATTCCTCTACCCCTTTACATAGAACACACCTCAATGGGCCTTGATATTCGAGCTTCTGAAACCTTTCTATAATTAAGATCCTCCCTTGCAGAGCTGCCTAGGAAAATAAATTTTCCTATGGAAGATAGAATGTACTCCAACATAGTTTGATGGGAAAGTTTTTTTTAGCCTCTTCATCTTTCACTAGAAGTTTGCACCCATCCTTAGCATTGTATTCCCTTTATTTTTAGCCATTCCAAAAGAGTTCATCCATTCCATCCCAAATATGGAGTGATCTCTCTTTCATCGCCTCTTTAAGGACTTCATCTTGTTTGGGTGAAAGGACCAGGGCTTTCACATCCTTCCAATGTCAAGTTTTAACATTGTTGTTGTCACTGCATTCTAGATAATCACAAACATAGGGACCCCAATTCTGTAGTTATCCCTTGTACCTTGTCTACTTCCTACCTTTTATCTAAACTCAAGAATCCACCCCAAGAATCCTCCTAGAAGAGGACATGTTTTCCATCCTTGATATCCTAGGAAAGGTAATCTATTATGAGAGATCTACAACTTCATATGAAGTTCCAGATTCTTGAGCCTCAACGAAGATGAAAGGAGGTGAGAACACTCCAAGTGTCATCATCTTTGGAGAATCTTGACCCATTTTAGGTGTTGGTTCTTGAACATTCTCCAAATTAGTTTTGCCCCCAAAGCCCTATTTTGCTTCAATAGGTTCTTCAAGCCCGCACCCCCAACCTCCTTGGATTGGCAAACCTTGTCCTAAGAAATTAGTGGGAAATTTTTCTGCTATGATTTACCTTTCCAAAAAAATCTCATCTTAATCTAATTGAGTTTCTGATTGCATCCAATCAAAAGGGAGAGATATGAAAGGAGGTAGATTGGGAGGGCAACACCTACCACTTTCAACGTTGCTATTATACTAGCCCATGAGAGCCATATCCCTTTCCAAGAATCAAGATTCTCTTCGATTTTTGTTCCCATGGAATCCAATAGATTTCCAGAGCATTGACCTAGGGCCAAAGGAAAACCCAAATATTTGCAAGGGAGGTTCCCTTTTTTGAATTTCAAAATTCTAAGAATTTGTTGTTCCATTCTAGGATTTGAGAAAAAGAAGAAAATATATGATTTTTCTTTACTTATCTCTTGGCCTAAAGTGGAAGAGTATTGATTCACAAGTTCATTGAATTGAATGGCATCCCTCCTATGTGCCATCCCACCTATGTGCCATCCCAAAGAGCATAGTTTCATCTAAAAATTGATAGTGTGTGATTGCCAGGATGTTGCTTGTCACTTGAAACCTTGTTACTTTACCTTTCTTAAAAGCCTTTGAAATCAATCTGCCTAGGGATTTCACCATAATTATGAAGAGGAAGGGAGATATGGGGTCCCCTTGCCTAACCCCACATGATTCCTCAAAGAAACCCTCCAGTGCACCATTGATGAGGATTGAATACCTTGGATTGGCCACCCAATTATAAATCCAATCCAACCAATGCTTGTCAAAACCAAAAGCTTCCATTACCTTGAGAAGAAAGAACCAATCCACCATAACGTAAGCTTTATTAATGTCCAACTTCAACAACATGCTTTGCTTCTTTATTTTTTGAATTGAGTGAATAGCTTCTTGGGCTATAATTACTCCATCAAGGATTGATCTTCAAGAAAAACCTAGTCTACTCCTTTGAGATGATGGATGGAAGAATGGTTTTCACCCTATTGGAAATTTCTTTTGACATGATTTTGTACAAAGTATTGCGTAGAGCAATAGGGAGATACTTGTCTAATGAGGTAGATTTTATTTCTTGGGTATCACGACAATGAAAGTGTTGTTGGTCTCTTTTAAGACTTTACAGGTTTTCCTTGAGTCTTCAATTTCTTCTACCACCTTCCTACCTACTATGTCCCAAAATTTTTGAAAGAATCTTGCTAGAAAGCCATCTAACCTCGGTGCTTTGTCTAGATGGAGTTGATGTAAGGTTGTTCTAATCTCATCTTTCGAGAACTCCTTTGTCAACAATCAATTTTTCTTGATTGTCACCATTTTAGGAATGCATGACAACACCTGTTGTTGTGCAATGAAGGTCGATCCCTATCTGTTGTTAAAAAAATTCTTGAAGAAATTGACTGCTTTTCAACTATTTCCTCTAGTTTCTCCAAACTATCCCTGTTGGGGGCCCAATGGATGTGATTTCATTGATGTCCCACAAAGCTTTGGTGACATTATGAAAGTGTTTTGCACTTTTATCTCCCTCCTTCATCCACAATTCTCTAGACTATTTCCTCCAAAAATTCTCTTCCTTTTCCATGATGTCTTCCAAGTCTCACAATAAAGATTTCTCCCTCATATATCTATCCTCATCCATGTCGTGAGCCAACACCTCCTCATTTAGAGAATGGAGTTATGCCTCCAAATTATGTTTTGAATCATAAATGTTCTTGAAGCTACATTTGTTCCATTCTTTTAAACATTGTTTCAAGGTCTTCAACTTTGTCACCACCTTAAACATTTTGGAGCTCGTAAGACCTACTTCATTCCACCATTGATGAACCAAATCATGGAAGTTGTTGTCTTCCAACCACATATTTTTTAATTTGAAGGGACATCTGATAGGCCTCTTTTCTCCTAGAATATCCAAGCTAATTAGGAAATAGCCAGAGTTTGAGTGGGGAAGATTGCTTCATTCCAAGGCAAAAGGGAATGCGCCTCGATTTCCCCTAAAAAGGAACCTACCCATTTTTTTTGTAATGTTGCAAAACCCTCACCTCTTGTTTGTCTATGTATATTGTCCATTTGAGAGCTAAACCTCCATGACCATGTTGTTATTCACAAAGTCTTTAGAGTTAGAGTTGCTTCCTTCAAACCCCACCTCTCTTATCACTACTATGTAAAATGGCATTAAAGTCACCCCCAAAATACTATATTCCAGAGCACTATTCACCTAAAGAGATTCAATTTCTTGCCACACCCTTTTTTTTCTGGGTATAGGAATTAGGACCTTATATGTTGAAGAGCGGGAAGCTTAAATTAGAAGAAAGGATTTCTACCTTGCATGTTAGCTAGTTTTTTCCCACTATAGAGGGCTCCAAATAAATTGATTGTGGTTTCCAAAGAGTGATGAGACCCCTAGAGGACACTTCAGAGCCCACAACTTCCATACTCCACCATTTCATTTGCTTCTTAAACATTTTTACTTCAGTTAGAGAGAGCTTGGTTTCTTGAATCATTAGGATATCGGCTCGAGATGTTTCTAATGAGCGCCTAGCCAGGTGATTTTTTTAGGGGTGTTTAAGCCCCTAACATTCCATGAAATGCACCTCACTATTCATTGGGAAAGGTTCCACCCTTCCTGGATCTAAGCATCATAATCAACTTAGCTTGTCATTTTGCCTCATCATCCAAGGCTCTCAGCTCTTTGTGGGTCTTCCTCCCTCACATTTTCCTTGTACCACTGTTTGGGGATTGCTTGGAGGGAGATTTTGATTTTATTCCCAACTTCTCAAGCTTTGGGGTTAGTTTCTCTGACATTGTGTTCTTTGTTTCTTTTGTTGGAGGAACTTCCCCTTCTTCCCAATTTTCCTCCTCCTGATACTCCTCCCCTACCCCATCTATGGTAAATTGGAAGATGTCCTTGCTCTGACTTTGTTAAGGCAAATGATTTTCTTCTCCTGCCCTACTTGAGAGCCCCATCAGTTCAAAACCTACCTCCAAGAGTGATGCCAATTCTTCATCTAGATGTTTGGAATCCATTGAAGGTGATGGAGGGTCTGATGCTGGGATGTTTTCATACCCTAATTTCTCATCATTCTCCACAACTCCTTTAATCACCACTTTTCCATCCTCTACTACTTCTCCATCGTTCACTGCTTTTCCAACTTTTGTCATAACTCAATCTCTCTTTGCTTTCCATCTTGCGACAATGAGTGATTTAAATCAAAATATATTGCCTAGCCTTTTGAAGAGAAATTTCCAATTTCCAAGGGCCTTTTAGGTGTGCCTATTTCACTTGCCTACATTGGATATGCTTTATCTTTCTGGTTTCCTTCAAGAGCATTTTCCTCCAAAAAATGATCCTCGGGAGATTTGATCCTTAATCCCTTCGAATGGTTCATTTTTTCTAGACTTTGTATCCATCTACCTTCAACCAAGATAATCTTTGGCTCCCGCTAGTGGGTGTTGTTTGATTGGATCTCCACACACACATAAACATAGGAGACATCATCATTCAAATCAAACCATTCTTCCATGCAGATGAATGATCCTAATTCATTACCAATTTTCCATTAAGATCTTGCTATCCCAATATTCCAAAGGAAGATTAGGAATTTTATACTAGATCTGGAGGTACTCCATTCCGAAATTGGTTGCATCAAAATTGGGCTCCCAGGTCGTTATAATCTCTAATATTAATATTAATATTAATATATTATTTTATTTTTATTAATTATATATGTATATTAATTTCAATATTAATATTTTAAATATCAATAATTTTTTTAGTATTAATATATCAATATGAACCAACAAAAAAATTAATATCAATTTATTTTAAATTTAACTATTAATGTATCAATATAATGTTAAGCAACCACAACTATTATTATAATACTATAGAGACAAATAGGGGAGAGGGCCCCATGGTGGAGTGGGCATGTATCGTGGGGATAGGAGTTGATGGCTTGGGCCCCACTCTTTGAAAATGTAACACTTAATTATAAGCATAAAATTCTCCCTTTTTTCAAATTATATTTATAATATGGAAACAAAATTACATGTTTGAAACATAGAAAAATAGGCTAGGTTGTTTGAATGGAAAGCGGAAAAGGTGGGTTCACCAAATATTGACCTATTTTCCATTATTTCATTAGGAAATGAGATACACACAAATAATTGACTTACAAACCTTAGGTGAGTCAACTCAATGAGAGAATCTACTAATTTCCTTATGATTGAGGATGGGGGTAGCAACCTAAACAACACTTTTGGGAGAGAAACTAAAAATAGTAAATCTACTAAATTATGCTCATTCAAACTTGAAACAACAATTTAAAGCTCGATACTTACAGAAACAAAAAAAAATTCTATAGATATGAGAAGGGTTAGACACTATGTACCAGTCACCTAAAGGTAGTTTCAAGAGGAAAATTGGGACTTATTTTCCCATGGGAGAATGGGTCTTTGCGTAGAGTTTTCAAAAAAAATTGAAGAGCCTCTAATATCAATTTGTAGCTTCTGTTTGATTTGGGTTTCAGTTTTAGAAAGTCAGGAATCAAATTTGTAGGTGAGATTCTGTGAATTGACGACAACTTTGATGACTTTTGCAACTTTTCCAATCTTTCTCTTCAAGAGATCTTCAATCCTTCTTCAACCTAAGATCTACAACACAAACACAAGCGGGATTTTATTTTTATTTTTGGTGAACAGGGGTTTGCGTTGGTCAAACCCCGTTTGGATAATTAAATCTCAAATTGGAATAACGAAACATGAGCATAATGATGAATGAATAATTCTATCTTGCAACTCACCAAACCCTTGAATAGACCTTTAGAAATCTAAAATGTTGATGTTGATCTTGCATGAAATGACTTCAACAGATGTGGATCAAGTGATGCTTGAAATATGACTTGAATGCTTTGACTTGATCTTTGAAACCTACATCACAATGCTAGCTCAAAAAATATGCATGATTGCAAAATACTTTGAAATGAGGCTTGAGATATTGATTGCTGCAATAAATCATTGATAAATCTACTCTTGAACACCTTTGATCATAATCTTTGATATGCTTTTTCTCACTTGAATTCCTAGGATTTCTTCTTGAAAACTTAGGATTTGAATGATAAAATAACCTTGTATTTATAGGTATGTATCTTTAATTTCTCGAAAATTAAACATTACAAGCCGACATGAAAATTTGAATTTAGGGACATTAAAAATATCGCCAAAAACATAATTTAAATTTAGTTTTTAAGGCATAGGGTGGACCCATTTGCCCATGGGTGAATGGGTCTTAAGTCCCTATTCTTGGAACACACATTGCTCAAGGTAAAGCGTTATGTGTTGGCATTAATTATTGTCGGATTTCCCCTTTGGAAAATGCAATTTATTAGGCTTGTAGATGTAAAATAGGGCTTATCAAGGCATAACTAAGTCTAATTTAATTGAGGGGCCCAAACAAAGTGTGAAAATATAAAAGAGTACATTTTCCTACACTACAATGTTAAATCAACTATGGGTCCAATCAAAGATTGGGTAATTACTTTCCAGCTTCCCAAATTCAAGTGATTGTGAATAGATATTTATATTTATATTATAAAACCACTTTTATAAAAATACTGATATGACATGTATAAAACCAATTTATATTTCATCTATCATAGATATGATAAATGACCAACTTCTAGATACATTTCACAATATTATAAATAAAGGTGTTCCACTTCTCATCCCTAGTTGACCAAGTTCCTGTTCCACCATGTCCACCTATATACCTCTTTCTCCAGATTTACCTTGCAATAATTGAAAATTAGTACTCAGGCTCACCATTATGAATTATTTTACAATATAACAATAATCAATAACATTATAAGCAAGACCTATCAAATTCATAATGATACATGTTATTTATTTTATCCATGCTAAACAATCAAATACAACACAATTTCTAAATTCTCAAATCAACCAATAACTAATATTATAAACCCCATTTATAACCTCTCAAACCACAATGGTACATAGCATTCAACTTATAATTCATTTTAGTTCTCTCATTAGTTTCATTTATTCATTTACAAATTCTCTCCAAGAATTCAAATTTGTCCACTTGCTCTACAAATTACCCTCAAGTGCCTATTTATACAAGTTACTTATATTTTGAATTGCATATTTCATAGTTTTAGATTGCAAATTTCACAATTTTAGACACTTGTTGGAGACTTATTTCACAAACCTGTTGTAGCTTCCAAGGCATGTATATTTCAAAGTTGTTTTAAGAATAAGATTGTAAAAAATTGTTCAATATATGTTTATGGTTCGTACATGTCATGATTGCCTTTTGAAATATTTACATACATATATATGATTCTAGCTATCATTCTTAGTTTAGAGTTGTAAGAATGTTTAAACTACAATGAAATTGAAATCAATTGTAGAATTCAATTGAATTATGATTTTAATGCCAATTTTTATTATTGTTTTCCTATTGAAAGTGTTGTTTAAATTAGAATGGATTTGAAACTAATGGATATATGTACTAATGTTGGCTAAATGTTTTTAAATATTTGAAATAAATAGCACGTGCCATTATGAATTCTAGGGTGTTGTTTAAGATTAAACATATATGAATATATAAATATATACAATAGTAGTTGAGGTGTTTTGTGGCATGAGAAGATTGTGGATGCATTTTTAGAGCTTACCTATTCACCGCTAGACCAATGCACTATCATAGCTCGGGCAAGTAAAATAATCCCATCCTATTCTATGCATTAAATATATTTGTAACTTCATTTGGAATTTGGATATATAGAAACCACAAGTTTGATTCTCTGATAGCTATAAGGATTTTCCAAGGATCTAACATATCAACAAATCATGATATTCAACACTAGACCAAATAATCCACATAAATGAATGAAAATAATAATGATTACAATAATACAATAAATGTATCTTCTAATTGAACATAAACCACACAAATGCAATGTAATATTATAAATAACATTAACCTAGATACCAATTCACCAAGGATGCACCCAAAATAATTCATACATACAATCTTGTATAAAATAACTCAATGGGAGAAGGATAAGGAGGGTGAAAAATCTCCCAGCATCAACTTGACACCATACAAATATTTCCTTACACAAGAATATGTAGGGTAACCTCAAGCCCCAATTTTTTACATTTTTGTAAAATCAAAAGAAAATATAAATGTTATTTTAACATATAAATTTATATTTCCAAAAATTATTAGGAAAAATGATGTCTCAACCTTGGAATTATAATAGGTTAATATATTTGAGCATGTGGAGGGGATGTGTAGGGAGCATTACCCCACCTACAAGGTATGGGGGACCATACCCTTGGTGGGGGGTCTAGGGGGCTATGCACCTCGACGAGGGTTTGAGGGTGGTGCTCCCAAAAGACACATTTTATGTATATGTTATTATTGTAATTCTAGACCGTTCATTATTAGGTCTTATATCTAGTGGTGGATGTTTTGTTGGATTATATTTCTCTAAAAGGAAACCCTATTTTTATGAGGGAATTATAAATTATGAGTGTGCATTATGATTTATTATGAGAGTTTGATATTTGTTATGTTGCCTCTAGATCTCTAGTTGGTAATGCTCTTGTGAGAAGCTTAATTTGCAAGTATATTGTAATATTCATGATTTTTGAATAATATGCTTAGAATATTTTGCAGTGTGAAACTTTTATCCCGAAAGGGTTTTCCCTGTATAAATCACTATGTTGTGGTATGCATGATATTTATGTTTATTTTTATTTAATTTTTATAACTATATAAAGATATGATTTTTTTTGCATTACCCTCCTCTCAAAATTAGTTTAAGAAGCTTTTATGCTACCTTAACTTCCTTACAAAAGTAATAAATAAATTTAAATACCTATTTAATGAAGAACAAAATAAAAAAGATCAAAATAAATAATTAAAATTAAAATAAAACCCGAACCCCTGTATTTTCTAAATTACGACAAACAAAAGATGAATATCATGAAAAAATAATTTGTAGAATTCTCACAATGACATAGAAGTATTTAAAAAGCCTACCTCCAATCTAAATCTTACCAAAGGGAATAAAAAGATTCTCTCCCCTTTTCCAAGCTCCAAAATCACTTTGAAGTTTTCAAGAATCTCCATGTTATTTCTCAAAATACATTCATATTCATCAGCTTCCACTTTCTCCCTTTTCTCAACTCAAAATTACACAAATAAAAATCATGACACATTTCTAATCTAAGGATATGGGTATACCAAGGAGTGTCATATCACTTCACTCCATCCAATTGGGTGGAGCCACATGACACACTCCCACACCCCTCTCCAAGTACCCTACCATAGGATGTCATGTCCACTTTCTAGAAAAAATAATTTGGTAACATTATCAGTCCATTCCTATTTTGTAGTGGACTAATATTTTAATAGGATAAATATTACATTTAATTTTTCAATTATAATTTAAATAGGATAAATACTGCATTTAATTTTTCAATTATATTTTATAAATTGAGGAGTTATTTTTTTAATTGGGAATGATTAAATTAAGTATTGGTATTTATTTTCTCAAGAAGAGTGTAGATAATGGGCAAGATGTTTTTTTAACCAAAAGCTATTTTTAGAATATTTTTGAATGATATAATGAGAATTTATAACAATATCTATATAATGTGTAGGTCCTCCCCCTATATATAATTACACTTTCGTGAAGATTTTCAACTATTCTATAAATATTAAAATAAGCCCATCCTATTGTATGCATTATTTGAATCTTAAACATGACATGTATGTATAGTTATATTTTTAAAAGGAGTGAAATGTATTAATCATAAACATATAAGCAAATATTAGTAATTGCAATATGTGTGTGTGCACTTATATGCTTCTTACACTTTGTTCAATGCAGATGAAAAATAAAGTCTAAGTCAGAACTAGGTGAGTTGTAAAGAGAGCACTAACAACATTGCCTCTACACAAGAGAGGTGTTAGATTGCTAGTATTTGAAGAGGACAAAGTTATTTCCATTGCACAACTAGTCGAACTTGTTATCCTAGTCAACACGTTTATTACAACAAAGAATATTTTAATTGCAACGTGAATGGTCTACCAATGTTATATAATTTTCCACGAGAGATGTTGAAGGCAATAGATTTTCAATGAGGGGGCAACAAAGAATTGGGGACTTCCAACAATCATGCTCACGAATTGGTTGACTGGTGTTACTTCTATAAAAGTAAAGGTCCCCCAATTTTTTTGAATGAAGATGAAGAGGAAAAGGTTGTTAAATGGTGCAAGGATATAGCATAGTTGGCCATGGACTTGTAATAGTGAATTTATAGTCTGAAATAGCCTAGATATGCTAAATGAGACCAAATCCATTCAAGGATGGAGTTCCTAGTAAGTGTTGGTGGAGAGGTTCCAAAAAATGACATCCAAAACTTACTTTGAGGACAATAGAATGACTTGATAGAGACATGACACTCAATTTGAGGCCTATAGTGGTTGCCATGTTCTATGAGACATTGTCAAAGGATTATGTAGCTAATCCATATGGTTTGTTAAATATTTGGAACTGTTATAAGACTAGCATTCAAGTCGATAGAAGTGGTGCAATGCAGGTGCTTTCCAAATGTTACTCTGATTTTGGTCATTACCCTTAAAATCGTCGCCCCTACTCAATGTTTTTGATGAGTTTTGGTACTTGGTGGTGCTTCCTTAAGTTCTTCTAACCTTGGCAGGTATCACCCAAGTTATTCTAACTCTTGCTTATGTTGCCTTCCCTTCAAAATTGTTCATTACCTTATGTGGGCGACATTTTAGTAGGTTGTTATAACCTCCCAAGTGGTCAAAGTGCTTTATGAAGTCTTTATACTTGAAATTTTAATGTTAGGTGATCCCACAGTAGTGGTTTACAATTTTTGGCCAAACTAGACACTGAAATTATTATTTTTAACCAAATCTTCACATTCGGGCACCTATAGCGGCTAAACTGTGAGGAATTTGAAGATGATCCAAATTAGAGTCTCATCACATTTTCCTTGAAGATTCTAAAATAATTTTTCAATTTTTTGGAATAAGATTGCACTTCTTTTTCCATCTCCCACGAAAACTAGTTTTTTTTCAAAACACAACATTTTTAAAAAGTGACGCTCACCGTATACAACATAACTTTTTTTGTATGAAAGATAAAATTCTAATTTTTTCAAATTTAGATTTGTAACTATGATATCTAGCACTTTCATTTGGTCTCATAGCTTTTTATTGAATATTTTTTCCTTAATAGAGATTCAAAGTCAAACCAATTGCAATTCAGACATAGGTGGACTGTATACAACATAATTTTTTCTGTATGTATCGAAATTCATTTTTTTTAATCGATCAAGGAAATCAACACCCAGCACAAACATATTTAAAAAAAAATTATTTTGATAATTTGCTATTTTTCCACATGTGCAAAAAACAGAGCTTGATTTTCGGTGAAAAACTTATGTTTAATAAAACTAAAAAAACACATACATAATAAAACCAAAACATATTAAAATTATATTCGTGGGATAGATCATTTTGAGGACTACCATAATAATTTGAAATAAATTTTAAATGAATTCATTTGATCCCCCAAAAGGTAAATCAAAAGTGATTTTTTATCAGCATTTTGATAGGTGTAAAGGAGACTCATTTATATGTATGGTTTAAAACTAGCAAGGTTTTATCCAAGGAGGTTTGATCTAAGGTGGTTTGATCAAACCCTTTTCAATTGGAATCCTTAAAAAGGAACTTTTAAAGGCTTAAATCATTATATTTTCTAAAAATATGTGATTTCAGCAAAAATTCGTTCCTCTCAGAAATTGTAAACTAGTTTTGTGGGATCACCCTGTTGGCAGTTCGTACTTGATGTTGGATAACCTATCCAAAAGACCGTTGATGATGAAAAGTTAAAGAAGTTTCGAGTATGGGGGGAATTTCGGTAAGTTTGGAAATCGTTGACAGTTCTCGCTAGGGTTTCACGAACTCCTTGTTCTATCACCTCAAAGGGCATTATTCAAAAGAAGGTGTAGATGATGAAAGTGCAGGTTGATCTCATTTTCTAGTAAACTCTTTCAAACAAGTATCATAATGAATGACAACGATGCAAAATTGGTGAATGGTTAATGGCGTGTGATTACAAAGTTCACTATATATAGGGAAACAAACATAAATGAATGTCATTGCAAGACATATTAAAGCAATTGAAACTCAGAAATATTCAGAGGAAACAAAAACACTAGAATATCAAAAAGTGTTTACATTATATTATATATTAGTGTTACAAAATTGGTATTCAGTTACAAAATTGAGGGTATCAAAATATCATTCTGAAGCACACAGGGAAAAAATCAACACATAGATTCCCTCCACCACCTCTTGGAGACACTCAATTTGGGTTGGTGACAATGGGTTCTTTTGAGATTGCAAAAATTGGGTGAACAACCCCATATCTTTCACACCAACTTGACGCAAAGGAGAGTCACAACTTCTTCCATAGCCTCATGCTAGGTTGCAGTTGTGATGTAGATAACATCTCTAATAAGTCTAGCTCATGGATAATGGTTGTGTAAGGCCACCCAATTAATTAGCCACCCAATCAGATCTCCATAATGCAAACTAAGGATCTATTAATAGCTAGTAATAGAGAACCTTAGATGAATTGTGCTTAAGGTGATTTAGTTGTTTTGTAAGATGTAGGGTACATGTAGGTTCATGTTGCTTTAGCTATGTTGCTTTGGTTTTATCTGAGATTTTGATAATCATTTACAATGTTTTGTTAAGATGCCCTTGAATATAGCCATATCCTTACGAGGCTTCTAATTACTCTCAGATATGTTTTACATAGTGAAAGATGACCATATAAATTTATAAGCACATTTTGCAAATGATTCATTAGTGTTCTTTTAATATTTTTAGTATTATCCAACTAACTTGGGGAGGATGTTATGTTCCTTCATACTCCTAGATATAAATAATAATGCAATTATTTTCGATAGCAATTTTCTCTTTAGCATTCATAATACCACTTATGAATATTGTGATTCCTCATAATGTTAATATTTACTCTATTGCTATATTGGTTAATATTATTCTTCTTAGCTTAGCAATAGTACATTTATGTATATGTTCCTTATCGATTAAAGGTATTATAGTTTCATTGTTTTCATCATTATTAATTATCATTAATAATAATATTTCCCTTTAATTTTAATATTAATGTTATTATTCATGATGCTTGAATGCTCTTACCACTAATTTTATTAATTATTATGATTAATATTGATATTTCTTCTAATAGTGACACTCACTATAGTAATGATACTTTAGTCTCTTCATAGAATGTGCTTAATTTCCATCTCAATTGACTTATTTCAATTATATTATTATGCTCAACTTTTAAATCTAATATTAGATATAATTAATTAATCCATCCATTGGAAACATTTTATCAACTAGTTCCCTTCAATAAATAAATAAATAAATATATATATATATATATATATGTATATATATATATATATATATATATGTATATATATATATATATATATATATATATATATATGTATATGTATATACATATATATATATATATACATATATATATATATATATATATATATATACATATATATGTATATATATATATATATATATATATATATATATATCATATATATATATATATATATATATATATATACATATATATATATATATATATATGTATATATATATATATATGTATATATATATATATATATATAAGAGGAAGCTATAATTCCTTGAGAATGAAAGCACTTTTGGTGTAATAATTTATTTCAAATATTTGTAAGTGTGCAAAATTGTATCCATCACATTTATCTTGACATCAATAATTTTCAACAAAAGAGTTTGTACAAGGATGTCATAGACTAATCATCTCAACTTTTCCCTTTCAATTTGTTAGGTTTATTGTCGCATTATGGTAATGTCAATTTATTGAAGTATTTTGGTTGCCCCAGTAACTTCTTCATTTCTTCTCTGGGGCAAACATTCACATTTTTTTCTCTTGTAATTATCATCACAACTCCCTGTGGTGTTCAATGAATAATTCTCATCATAATTCATCCATTGGAGGAGTAAAATTCTAATGTAATAATCAAAAATTAAAAAGATATGCTAGCTAGGTGTGTTTGTCATGGAGTGGGTATTTAATTGTATTAATTGTGATGCATTTGGCAGGAAAAGGATAGGAAGTGAGATAGGCGATAATGATAGTGAGATTTAGTAGCGCCCCTTATCATTAATGCAAATCGATATGCAACATACCTATTACCACAACACCCACTTAATCTGGAAACATGTAATTAAGTCATTTATTACACAAATCTGACATGAACCACACTGTAAGAGATATGAATATTTGGTTGCATTGATTAATGAGATTTTAATATCGTCCATGAGACCAAAACGGTCTAAGGGACCGAGAATCACAAAGAAGAAGCTACGCAAACTCCAAATTCTTCTTGATGCTAGATCTTCTGTTATGAATTTTGACCAAAAAGTTGGTAGTCATGTTGATCTTCTCCTCATCAAATAACTCATGCAAATTGCCAATCCTTAAGTGGTCCACATACTGAGTACGAAGATCCTCGTAAGTTGTGCACTCCTTGATAAAGTGCCATTTTGTCTCCACTACTCCTTTGCTACAAAACTTGCAAATTTTGTCCTCCCATGTTTCTTTAGGAATAGTCCACCTTTCGGTCTCACACTTAAGATGATGAAACCCGGTCCTCAACTGAGCAATTAACAACCTTGCTTTCCCTTTAATAATTGTCCCTAAATAAGTTATTTCACCGTGTTCCCAAGTTGGGTTGAACTCTTTGACATAGTGTGCTTTTTTCTACCCAATATGCTTTGTCCACATGGCAGTCATGAATTTTTTGTGACGTAATTTTTAATTTCTTCATTGGTGTTAGGACACTCATGCAAGTCAATGTCCCATTTACTCAATCATTTGACATTTTGCTTCGTCCATGTTTTCTTCCTACGGTTTAAGGCCTCCTTCACAACTATTTTGGGCCAGTAGTGGTTATCCATGTTTTCAACCTTCTTTAAATAGTTTAGTAAGCAAATTATAGCCGAAGCCTCCAACGGAAAGGTTCCTGATTCAGCCAAGAGAATATCATAAGGGACTGAGGTTTTGACTTTAAGGTTGCAAGTGATGGTATGCTTTTGAATTCTTTCAAGTTGTCTCCACCAATACTTTGACATGATGCTACCCCACACTTCGTAGCCATAAAGAGCCACCAGAGTGACCAACAAACCAAAGAGGAATTTCTTAGTCTTCCAATCCCAAAGTTCAGCTTTCCTGCACCTGTTTTGAAGTAAGAAAGAAGCTTTCCAACCTCCCTGTATCCTTTTGGTTCTACTAGTCTCCCAGTTGAGCTTATAGTGAAAGTAAATCCCAAGGTATTTGTATTCTTTTACTATCTCCAAAGGGTTTCCTTCAAAAAGGAAGTTATCATGATTCATTTTCTTCTTTAGGGAAAATATCATGATTTTAGTCTTTGTGGTATTCACTTGCATTCCCACTTCCAAACATAATAGATCTAAGGCCTTCAAAAGTTCTTCCAAACCATGCACATATTTTGAGATTAAAATAAGATCATCGACATATAGCAACAACTTCACCACATACCAGGTACCAACTGAATACCCCCTTCTTTGCTCATTTCGTTTAACCAATCTTCTAGCTTGTCAATGTATAGCCCAAAAAGAGTGGGTGATAAAGGACAACCCTGTTTGACTCTGATATCAATGCCAAAACACTCAAACATACCTTCACTTGTTCTGATTTTAGCTCTGACTTGCTCATAAAGCCTATGGACAACAACCCTATACTTGTCTGGTATATTTAATTCAACCATTTTGTTCCACAGTTTGTCTCTAGGCACCGTATCAAAGACTTTTCTAAAATCAAGGAAGCAACAAAAGGCTTCTTCACCTTGAGTGTCCCATATTTTTTCAATCAGGTGCCTAAGAGTGATGCAGTGATCAATGGTAGAGTACTTAGGCCTAAAACCAACTTGCCCTTTTTCTCTTTTTCCCTCTTTTTCTACCCAACTACTGATTCTACGCTCTAACATGCTCCCAAAAAGCTTGCCAAAAATAGGATTGACCATAATAGTGCAGTAATTGGATGGGTTATTACTATCACCACTTTTATAGAGAGGGTGATGACACTAGTTGTCCATTCCGATGGAAAACCATCCCGAGTAACATCATTGAACAATCTTTTGATGTGTGGAGCAAGGGTTTCCACTCCCCACTTTAGGAATTTAGCTTGCAACCCATCTATGTCCATCGCTTTACCATTTGCTAAAATTTTAATACCTTGCTTGATATCTTCAACCGTGAAAAGCTCTCTTGACATGCTAACCATGGGAGGGGAATTTTTCCCCTAGGTTCTCTCATAAAGGTGCCTTGCATATTCTAACCATTGAATATCTGTTATGTTATTCTCAAACTGCTTTCTCTTTTGTTGCAACTCCCTCCAAAAACCCTTGGGGTTGTGTTTTCCAAGAGAAATTAACTCTTTCCTTCTTGTATTGACATACGTTTCTTTTTTTGTTTGCACCAACTTCTCATATTTCTTCCTGTTTTATTTGCTCAACCCACACTCTTTCAAAGTTCTCTTGGTTGTCTTACACTCTTCATCATACCATGGGTTAGCCAGGAAAGTGTTTGCAACCCCTTTCTTTGGACGAGATCGTTTGCACACATCTAAGGCCTTGTGAATTATAGGAATCAAATTATTGCTACAAATACGACCCTCAGTCCCATTGGCAGCCTTGTCCCCTATGTTACTCTCCATTTCATGAAAATGCTGCTCTAAAACATCACTAAAGAGATCTTGATTTTCCCAATTTATGAGTATTTTACCTTTGGGAATAGTTTCATTTTGCTTATGTTGGTCTTGCTTGTCATGATTATTGTTTAATATCATGCCAAGGGTAACGAACATAGGTGCATGATTAGAATTCAGCTCACGATTTCAAACTCCAAAATCCTAGAAACAAAACTCTGAGAGTAAATTACATAGTCCACCACACTTTGCCTGTTATAAGTTTTGCATGTGATGTTACCAGAACTTGGCTAGCCTTTCAAGCCATTACAAATAGCAAAGCTATATAAGCTGCATATCCCTGATAGTTCTACCCCAAAGTGTGAAACATTCCCGTTTTTGTCTTGTGATGTTCTTTCCCACAGCTGATCATCTTCCTCTTCTAGCCATAGAGGATTATTGTTTCCCCTATCCTCATTATTCAACTGGAGAAACTGATTGTTAGTTGTTCTTGCATTGAAGTCACCAATTAGAAATATTTCCCCCAAGGTGCTAAATATAGATCTATGTCTTTTTTTAATGAAGCATAGGGGTCTTCGCTGTCTAGCTTTCTTCTTTTATAAATTTTTGAGTTTTGCGTTGCAAAATAACAAGCTTCCAATCTGAAAGTGACCCCATTATTTGTTATTCGCAGCCATATGTATTGCTTATTTGGATCTTCTTTCTCTACTTTTACGACTCCATCCCAACTCTCTTTGATCAAAACTGTTACACCCCCATGTCCTTTGCCCGATTCATTCCCTTTATTCTAAACTGAAGTTTTCATGTACCCATCAAAATCAGGAACTTTGCAACCCTCATGCTCATGTGTCTTAGTAAGAATAATGATGTCTTTCCCATCTTCTATGGGCCCCAAACGAGGTCCCCATCTCCAAGGGTAACCTCTACAATTCCAGCTCACTATATGAGTGAACTATGCCTTTATTAGGCTTACCAGAAGAAATCCGCCTTAACACAGGTAGGGGTCACTTAGATCTGGATGCAATCAATAGTTATTCATTTTGGTAATGGAGAAGGTAAGATTTAAATGCTAGACATCATGCTATGTGCAGGAAAGAGTGTTTTGCATTGTGTGGGAATGAGCTTGCAACTGAGCCATTCAAAATGGGATGTGACAAGATAGTTAGGGGGAGGCTATCGAGGAAAGAAATGGGGATTGCGTAGAGATAAAAAGATAGAGGAATGAATGAAATTCACGTCTCTCCTTATCAGGAGGGGGTTTGCTTTCAATGCTGGGAGGAATGGCAGGTTTAGTGGATGAAAGTCTTATATGTATACAACCTTATGGAAGGATAATAGGGGGGAATGTCTTAAAAATAGTCAAGTGAAGCAACACTGTGGAGGGGAGCAAAGAGAGAGGCGACATGATGGAAATTTTGAATAGATGGGAAGTGCAACGTGAGTTATGGCCTTCCTGGTAAGATCGAGAAAACTCTAATCTTCAGTTTGAGAAAACTTCTATGTCTTGGCACACCTACTTCTTTTACCATTATGATGCTGGATTCAAATCTGTTGAATTTTATATCTTGGGTCACGAAAAATGTTGTGTGGGGGTGGCTAGATTCAGAATGTACATGTGTCTTAGTGAGAAACAACTCCAAATATGGTATTACTTGTCATTAGAAAATATGCTGATATAACAAACTTGGCTCCCAACAATTTGTAGCGAGAGACTTCCTAATCAGCTGCATGTTGATTTGGGAGCAGACTCAATTTTGCATCAGTAAAAAGTGGACATAATGCGAATGTCCCACCTTCTCCATTATCCTCCAAATCACCAGAAAGCTTATTTATTGTAATTCTTTTGTGGAACTTTTATCACCATTTTAAACTTCATTTCTTGGCTCAAACGCAACAAAGGCACAACCTTGTACATCGTCTGTGGAATCCTTACTGCAAAGACCCTCCTTTAGAAAATAGATTAATGCTTCCAATATTTCAATCAACCTTTGTGTTGGAGACATAAAAACATTAGCTATGGTGCCGACACAAAACCAAGAACTTAACGCATATATTTCCCAAGTAACTATCCGAAGATTTCTTTGAAAGTGCTAATACACCGATTGTACTATCAACTCAAACACCTATGGCAATGGTGCTGAGATGAGTTTTATTCAATTCTCAGGATAGTGTTATAAACTACGTGCCCAAGCTCTTTAATGTTTATCTTCATGGATAATGCTTCCATTTGAAAGGTTGCATAAGTCATGATGTCACATCTAGATTCACAACAATTAAAGCATCGGTTCCCTTGAGCATAAAATCTAGTTTTGGCATCATATGGGTTGCAACAATCACACTTTTATTCTCAATCAAATATATCGAGCATTTCTAAACCCTTGTTCTCAGTTTATTTTATTCAAGCATCAATGCTTCACCATGATTTGTATCATGTAATTTTCTCGGCTAAAGAACGTCATTAAAAAGGCTAAATCTATAAGAACCTCCATTGTAGCTCAGGTAGGAAAGAAACTTGCTTACATGATAGAATTTTCCTCATTGTCTGTTAACCACTTTCCTTTAAGACGTTTTAACAATAGCTTACTTCCTTGTCTATACTATCTCATGTTGCGTTTATGACTTCCAATTCCTTCAATTTATCTGAATTGCATTGTGCTTGAAGGATGTCCCTTCCTTGCCATGGTGTCAGTAATTCATTGCATTGGGCTGCATTTATTTTGGCACTTCGTTGAGCACATCGTGTACCTTGTGTGCATTTCCCACATTTTGAGTTTACATATCCTTTTACTAGTACGTGTGCAAATGGAAACATCTGACAAACTTACTATATTCCATAAAGCTAAAGGGATGCCCACAACACATTCTAGATTTTATCGAATGGTGTAGAAAAAAGAAGAAGATTTACTTAGTTTCGAATCATGTGTACATTATAAATTCTTAACCTGCAATTTATGGTTAGAACGAGCATGTTATTAGAGAGTTTGATGTAGCATTTTTATTCATAATCTATTTTAAACCTTTAGTTTAAGTTATTAATTTTGTAAATAGTTATTAATAATAGTATAAATTATAGAAATGTTATATGCTTATACTCAAGTCAATAAGATAAATTAATAGTGGAAATTATTTAACTCAGACCGTTCCTTGACACTATTTTCTTTGGTGAATTATGGAGTCATGATTAATGCGTCTCTCGTAAACCGAATCCTATCTTTTGGAGATTAGACAATTTAGATATTAGGTGATTAATGTTTCAAAGTCTTCATCTTAATTTATTTTTACTAATTGTATATATTTGCTATTGGTTTCTTTTGTATAATCAATCTTTCTATTGTATCGTAGAAGGATATATTTAATTTATTTTATATATGAATTTATTATTATATATATATTTAAACTTGGTCATATTGAGCTCGATTACAAATTTTAATTGGGTATTTGCATCTCATTATGACTTCTTTAATAGATTGATGTGGTTTTCCTAAACCTAGATGTTAGTAATGAATTTTGTGTACGTGATTAAGATTGAGGTCTTCTTGGTAGTTAGGCCTTGGCATGGTAAGAAACGGGAATAAAAGTTGGGTTCAAAACATTGGGAATGGTTACCCCTTTTATTCGGTTAAAAGCTATTTGTCAACACATACTTAGAGAATATATATGATGAGGAGTCCTATCCCTCGAGAGCACGCTTGCTCTTCCCAAGACCTAGTCTTCCTAGGGTATTCCTCTCTACCCTACTCAGGGATCACTCCTAAACCCCTCTCACCACGTAGGACTCTCCACCAATTTCAAATTCTTCACCATCACTCCCATTCCACCTTTGAGCTTCCTTGGGTCCACACTGACCCAATGTGTCCTAACCACTCCAGGTCTAGGGAAGGGTATTCTAGCCGTCCCTTAGTTGTTTTGTCTCCTCACTAATCCATCTAGGTGGTTTCTTTCACCCTTTACCCATCGCTTCCTTGAAAAATCCAATTTTAGGCCTTATAGCCTTTTGCTCGAATTAGGCCTCCTAGAACCCGTTTTCTTGACTTTTCTCTCAAATGGTCTTAACAACCCCCAATTTTTTTTTCAGATTCTTCCTATTGACCCTCAAGGATTCAATATTTTCTAGGTCTTAGGTTCTACAAGTGTCTGTACATAGGATTGTCCTCAAACCCCCTATTTTCAAGGGTTTCTAGGGTTATTGGCACCTTTTCCTTCTTTGAGGGCTTCAAAGACCTTCTCAACTCTCCTCCTTGCACACACATGTATGAGATACATGTGCCCACACTTCCATACTCCTGATTGGCACAAACCAATCAATTTGGCAACTTTCTTTGCTGCTGTCCTCTCCAAGCCACAAGCCATAATGCACTTGCACTCGCCTAGTGGTTGTTGAATTCACCATCTCCCCTGCAAACCAAGACACCACACACCATATTTACACTATAAAAACAGTCCCCTACTTGATTCCAAGTGGCCATGGTAGCCTTTCCATGGGAATTCAAATGGGGATCATTATTTACAAAAACTGGCTTGAACCGACAGTGAGACCAAGAACACCAAAAGCTTGCAAAAAGACAACCAGTTGAATTAAATGACTAATCTAATGCTTCACACAGTAAATAAGTGACACAAATGAAAGACTCAAGCATCAGATAGGTCCTTTCAATCCATTCTTGACTAGATGAAGGCTCAAAAACAAAAATTCAATCAAGACTTGCTCTTTTCCAAGTCACAAAATCTCCTTCTCAAATCTCAATTCGTACAATCAATCCTCCAACATAGGTATTAGGGTTTTTTTGACCTTATATACCTTTCTCCCACATGCTAGGACCCTTGGGTTGGGCTTAGAGCATCATTAATGCCCTTTTTCCACTTTTAGGACAAATTGCCAAGACTACATTGACTAATTTGCCTAATTTCATCATTAAGGCTTCTCCAAACTTAAAAGCTCTAGACTACCCTAAGTTTTCCATAACACACACATCAAAAAAACTCTTGGGACTTTACATCATAGTCCTTATTCCCTTGGTGGTTGGCTAGAACCACCTACAAGCCAAAATAACAAGATCTTCCAAAAGACCTTTAAGGTGCTCTTGCACCAATATATACACTGGTATCATCTTGAAGGTTATCTAAGTGATATAATTCTTATATTTATACTATCATATAGTTGATGAACATCATGCATAATTTTTTGTTTTAGCATTGAATTATAAGTATATCACTTATTGTTTCAACATGTTACTCATAGAAGGTGTCGTATTAGGAGAAATCCCTCTATAGCTCTTGTTTATGTTCTCCCTTTGTAGCACGAGGAGATCTCATAGATTAACCTTTATTATCTACTCTATGTGGGTATTAAAATTTCATGATATTGGTGTTAGCTATCCTTGATTAGGTTTCTAAACCCCCTGGCTTCACCTAAGTGGGTGGCAACCAATTGTCAAATTGTCTGGGGAAGTGGACCCTAGAAAGGGTTGTGTACCCACTCTTTAGTTTGTAATTGGTATGGGACACATATTAATTTTGAGTAGAGGATCGAGTTAGCATATATTAGTGTATTGGGTTAGCTAAGATTGTGATTGAGGTAGGGTCAATTTTTTTACCTTGTGGATATTATCCCTTTGCTATCCAACCATCAGTGAGATAGTTGAAGTCCAGTTGTTGAACTATGATTCCTCTATGAATTATATACGTAGGCAAGGCCGTCTGAAACGAGCCCCCAAGGAATTAGGTCTAGCCCTAGGGTTTGCTCTATTTTCATTATTTTGAGTTTATATTAATATATTGTATTGGCATAGCTTGTGATTTGATTGTGTCTCCACTTGAAAACCCAACCATTATGGTCACAACAATTGTTATTTTGTCCCAATTCTTTTAATTGATTGGTTAAATGTTGTTTTGTTTCCATGTGGTGTATGCACGAGAAGTAGCCTTTTGTGAGTTATACAAGTGTTTGGGAATGAAATTTGAAAGTTATGTTTTGCCCTTAACTATATTTTGGGAGTAAAATTTTAGGTATTACAGGTTGATCCCTGCAATAGCCACATTCACCCTGTGTAGGTACTTGGGCCTAACTAGGCGTTTCACTGCCGTCATTCCCAATCTTTCCATCTAGAAGTGTGGACTACATTGTAAATGAAACACTCTAGAAGTGTGGCATTATGCACATGAACCCAACTCAGAAATATTTCTCCTAGGATGCTACACTAGACTTCTTCCTCCACTTCACTCTAGACAATGAAGACCTCCCCAAACTGGTTCGATAACAATCTAAAGAGAGGAGTGCAGTCGACCTCTTCGATCATGATGAATTCATTCATCAAAATTCCATCACTATATGCACTCACCATTTTTAGAATGCCTTTGGTTGGTGAAATGCAGCTGTGCTCATCAAATTTATAGAAATTTGGGAGTGTATTTGAGTTGGATTTCATTGAGATTTGGCAAATGATAGGATGGTGATGTGGCCTAAATTAACTGCTAATGTGACCAAGATTTATTTAATTTTCCCAATTGATCTCTTGTTTGGACAATTTGCACGTGTGATTATATGGTTAACATGAATTGGCCATTTAATACAGTGCCTGTGATCCACGTTAATTGCAAAGGAATGACCGACCATGGGGTAGGATTTGAAACAAGAAATGTTTGGTGATTGTTCAAGGTCATATCATTTGTAAACATAATTATTATTATTCTCGGCCATTAATGCTTCTCTGTCTATTGGTTTTCAGGTTAGGTAGATGGGCAAAAAGAAAGTATCATTATATTTAGTGACCATTTAGTAACTGCCAATATGGGAGAAGTTGTCTCCCTATATCTTTGTTTAGAGCAACTCTTTGAGGGTCTGAATTTTCTCAAGTGCAATGTGTTGTAATAGAGGAAAAGTAATATGCTTTATTTCTATTTTCCCTTAATCTATTCATGTTTGTAATAATTCACAGTGTGAATCATGGGTTTTGAATGTAGAGTTGATGGAACCAATATGTGTGTTGTGTATGTACTTTGAGCACGTTTTCTATGCTAGGTGTCCTTTGCTACATTGTGCTCATTTATTGCAACTATGAAATATTTCCATCTCCATTCCTAATGATCATTAATTGTTTTAGTCTTTGCGCTTAGTGATTTGTGATCTTTAAATTTACTTGCATTAACTTCATTTTTATGAGTTAGTATTTGTCACCTTTCCTGCTTTTTGGTAAAAAGCATACCCATAATCAGTTAAATCACATGAGGGAGTTGTACCTCTAAAATTCAAAGGAAAGTCACCAATGCAATTGTGACATTTCAAGAGCTGTTACCACATTGGTCTTAGTGCACAACGAGAAATAAATTTGATATTTGAATTATATTAAAAAAGGCCAATCCATTTGCTAACACCAAAAAATGTAGCAAAAGTGTTTCATACATTATACAAAAGGGTCGAGAGTGGATAATTTTTTTATGTTGTGTGAATGTTGTTGGAAAAAAAAAACCTAGCTTTTACTTGTTTAAGAGCAAGAAACAACTAAAAATATATATTTTTGATTGTGAACCAGGTGCGTGTATGGCTGCTTAGCCCCATGCATGGATGATAAAAGAGCTCTTTGTCAATTGGTTGCACCATTTTGTTGGTTTTGTCCTCGGAGGTGTGTCAACCACCAATAGAAACCTATTGGTATTTTATGGCCATGGTAGCCATGTTGCCTTCTCAATTATTCATGAAGCAAGAGCACTGACATAGACTTTCTAACCCTACCAACCCACAAATCTCACAAGTTGTAACCACTAGATGTTAGCATCAAGTTTTACAAGGATAGGTATTAGACCCCTAAATCCAAATGCATTAATGGAGAATATGTGGCCAAGTGAGACATTTGAATTTACTGCCCTTGAGGAAGCTTTAATTGTAGAAAATATTTTAAGTCTATCCAATATTTTTGTGCCACAATCAAAGGTCAAAGGGACACATGCTAACCCTATAGATGAACAAGTTGAGCCATTGATAGAGGAAATTTGTGGTCCAATAGAAAACACCTATTTTTCTAGACCAACATACTCCAATAGAAACATTTGTTTTCCTAGACCAACATACTTATGCGAAAATGTCACTTTATCTACCCATTGCAGTAGACCAACCATCATGGTTATTGGAGGGGGCTGCAACTCTTTGTATTGATTTGAATGTGAATGCAGATCGAAATATATCATTGCCATCTCCACCAAACAACATGGGTCCATCTGCCTTAGTGCATTATCATGCCGATTGTAGAGAATGTGAAGTTGTTGAATTGTGAAGAGGTCAGAGTGTGGATGGAATTGTTAGTGAGGTGCAAGTTGAAAATGAACAAGATTCATGTGTAATGGAGCACAAAAACCATTAAAAGATTGAAATAAAAAAAATATTTATAAAGCCATAAAGAACATTTCGAAACCAATTGAAATACACATACAATGGAAGATCATTGCTATCATGAGTATGGAAGACAATCTCACTTGTGATAGGTTTTTATTTTCCTTACGAATTGAAATATATTGAAAAATACTAAAAAAATATCAAAAATCTATTGCCATAGCTCACTCCCAAGCCCTTCACTGTCATACTCAAAGTACACCATCACTGGTCCCTCGATGGATGACTGCCATGTGTACATAATAACATTGAATGGTGTTGCGAAGGACCCAAAAGAAACCCTTGTGAATGAAAGACAAACCAAGTTGGGCACAAAATGGTTGACGATGAAGAAGAGATGGGAAGTAAATGAGCAGTAAATGCACATTAAGTGACTAGGGAGTGGCGTAGATTGTGAATAGGTAAGCAAGTACCATGCATTTATTGTTGATCGATGACAATTTATATAGCTCCGAGAATGCACCCGCCGATGCATCCCTTACCCCCATCCACCATGCATCATGTCACAACAGACAACAGTGTCGAAACGTTTGAGGAGCCCACCGAACGATTACTACTCTTCCATTATCCATGCCAGTTTACTATCGAATAGATGCCAGTTAACTACCGATTGCACTCCAGTTAATTAAAAAATACGTGCTAGATCAACGCTAGATAGTTGTTGGTGATAACTTTACATGCATTCAATAGAAATTTTAATAATCGCTTTAAGAATATGCAGCTGTTTTTAAAAGCTGTGAAATTCATAATAATTGTCCCTTTCACCTTTTCGTTTTCAGGAACCTGGATGCATTCGAGATTATCAAATTATTTTGTTGGAGGGAAGTAGAAACAATTAACAAGTAAGATTATCTCTGTTTTTATTTTTGATATGTATGTGTTTTCTTTGATATCTCAGTATTTCCTTTTGCTTGTGTTCCTAATATAGCATAGTAATGGAAGAAAAAATTACATCAGAATAGAACTAAATTTGACTTCTTTCACTTGTGTAATAGTACAAAGTCTCCATGGATCTTTTGGGTTTCCTTCCACTTTGTAATCCCTTGTTTCTATTGTTGCCTTGTTAAGGAACTTGCAACAACCAATACAGATCAATCCAATTCGAAACTAAAAAATGGTTTAACCAAGTACCGTGTTAGAAAATAGAGAACCAAGGTTAAGAGCAAGGTAGAACCAGCTAAAAAATGCTACTTTTAATTTTTCTTCTATTTCATCTTCTTCATCAAACCGATCTGCTCCAAATGTAGCTATAAAGGGTTCGTATCCTCCATTTCCTAAAGCAACAAGATAGATAGACAAGTAAAACAGTCCAATTGTTGCAGGGGTTCACAGTTTAGATTTCGATAGATCCACATCCAGAAGGCTTCAACAAAAGGAATTGAGATGACAATGCTAGAAGAACTAGGCCCTGTTTGTTAAAGAAATATAATAAATTAGGGATTTTTTATATAATTTCTCTAGATCATTCCTTCTATTCTCGTAATCCATTGCAACTTTTTTTATAGTAAAACCCATATTTTAAACAAACCAAGATTATCCTTTTACAAATGCAAGAGACATTCTTCTGATCTCTGTAGCAAGATCAAGGCTCTTGCAATAAGCAATTTTACATCAATAATTCCACATATTTTCTAACATTGATAAAATTGCATTTGGATTAATTTCATGCGTAGCAATTATTTTATTTTATAATCCAGATATGCCAACAATAAGGATGCTGGAACAAACATATTTGATAGATTGAGTGAGATAATGTATGCAATGAGTGACAATGAAGATATCACTACTCAATTAATACAAAAATTCATGGAGGAATTCAAAGAAGAGAAGAAATTCATTGATTACTTTCAAAAAACTTGGTGTCATGACGAGGGTCGTATTGGTAAGTTTGTCATTCATCATTTTTCTCTATGTATTTCTATTATTTAATTATTATTTTTTGTTTACTAAGACATCATTATGTTTGTTTGTATAGAAATGTGGGCAAATTTTTTTCGAAACTTCTCTCATGCAAATCAAGAAACCAATGCTTTGATAGAGTCTTACCACTTCCACATCAAGAGTCATTATCTAAGTGATCGTGCTAAGAAATGCACAAGGATAATGGATTGGCTTATCCATACACTTCTTCATAGGGTAGAGTCATTTTATAAAAATAAAAGACATTTGCAATTATTTGGGTTTTTAACTAACTTCAAAAAAGAAAGATATTACATAACTGCATTAGAGAGGCCAAGAAAAATACCAGATACAAATTGTTATTCATATGATCTTTTCCCTAACACATACACGATAAGAAGTCAATATGTTCCAATGAAATTGTATCTTGTTAGAAAATTTGGGCCAAATTTGCATGTGTGTGATTGTCAGTGAGCAATAAAGGGAAACACATGCAAGCATGTATTGAAGATTTTAGATCTCGTAAAGAGAAACATAACAATTAAGCATGATCAAGTTGTTGGTAAGTGTCTTTTGAAATTAAAATATTATATTTTTTATTGATTACTATATTTTTTTTCTAAAAACTAACTAAAGTAAGCATATTGAATCACAAATGGTCTTACTCCATTGGTTGATGATGTTAAAGAGACTTTTGGTCATGACAATAATACCACAGGTAATATTTATTGAATCTTTGTAATAAAATGTTTATTGCTTTGTATGGTTCTTAAAATGAGTTAATTATTATTCTAACTAAATATGGTTTCATTCCATCAAGGAAACAAGATGTGATTGAGGCTGTCATTGATGAAGACCAAATAACTGGTAAGTTTTATTATAACCATTCTATTAATGAAATATTATGAGTTCTTTTAATATATTTTGAATTTATCATTATTATTTCTATTATAGATGGATCAAAATCCTCAAATGCTTCCAATGATAACTTCCACAATTCATTTGATTATTTAAATTCACTACTCCAAAATTTTCCAAGCGAAGTAGATGAAAAACTTATTTTTAGTCAATGTGTTGAGCAATTTAGAAAAGATCTCCATGTATCTCTTGCTTCCTCTTCCAAATTTACACTAATCCCTGGCTCAAAGAGCATGCCTATAAAATGAATATCACCATGGTTTAGTCCAAGCAAAATGCGCAAACGCCATTCCATTCATCAAAGAGCCAATGCCATTCATAAAGACTTGAATCAAAGAGTCAAGGAGTATGAAGAATTTTAGTTCCCAAGCACAAGTGGTAGAAAGCAAAAGAAAAAAATGTTGTTCAAGTATTTAGGAATAGCAATAGAAGAAAGAAGGGTTATAATTAGACAACAACATAGTAAGTCCATTTATTCAAAATTATTTGTATATTTTACATACTAATAACTCTTCTTCTTACTTCACATGTTAATAATATGTCATTATAGTTGTAGGGGATGATGAGAATACTGGACAATGTTGATTGCCTTTCTCTATTGACCTAAACCAAACAACAACAAATGACATACAAATTATAGATGGTAATTTTGTAACTATTAGAGGTGTTTTTTCATTAAATAGAATATTGCTTTGTTCTTACTTTTAACCACTTTTGTATATAATAAAATAAATAGTAGATTCAATTTGTGGAACTCAACCATCAAATCTCAGTGTTATCCTTGCCCAAAATTTTCAATAAGCCATTTCAGGTAATTAAGAATTTTAATATTATTTAGATTAACTACATATTATATTTTCACTTACCTCTTTATCTATATTGATTTATTTAATACACATGTCATTGCTGCTTTAGATGATCAACAACACATTGAACATATAGTTGTAGCTGATGAAGAGAATACTCGACAATGTCGATTGCCCTTTTCTATTGACCTAAACCAAACAACAACATATGACATACAAATTATAGATGGTAATTTTCTAACTATTAAATGTGTTCATTCATTAAATAAAATATTCATTTGTTCCTACTTTTAACCACTTTTGTACATATAATAAAATAAATACCAAATTCAACTTGTGGAAGTCAACCATCAAATCTCAGTGTTATCCCCGCCCAGACATTTCAACAAGCCATTTCAGGTAATTAAGAATGTTAATATTATTTAGATTAACTATATATTATATTTTTACTCTTACCTCTTTATCTATGTTGACTTATTTAATGCACATACCATTGCAACTTCAGATGGTCAACAAAACATTAAACAACATATACAACCATTTTCTATTGATCTTAACCAGATACCAGCAATAACTGATGCAACGCAAACTACAAATGGTAAATTAATTATGGAATTATTTTCTAAAATTTTTGAATGGTTAAATTTTATACTAATTTAATAAATAAATTATGTAATTTACAGGTTTTGAGACATTGTAAAGGAGTAGCTTGCAGATTCAAGATAGAGACATCATTTGTATACCGTACTTTTGATTTACATAGTATAAGTACATAATTGGCTTACTGGCCTAATTATACTTAATTATAAATGAGGTTCATAACCCAATTATATCATTGTTTATTAATTGATTCAATGTTTAGACTGCTTTATCTACTACTTAAATCATTTGATTAGTAGAATTGACTTAATGTTTTCTTGTGTATACTTACATTCATAATTGTGAGGCATGTTTGTAATTATTATTAAAAGTAAGATATTTTTATACCTATAGTCTTGGGTACACTACAACGATTGGTTTCACGCTTTATTCTTTGATTTACAATATAAAGGCAATAATTCTTCTTCATATTAAGATTACATCATCATTTGTTTCCTTTGTGACTCATTGACAATTACATACATATTAAAATTACCACTTAGACTTTGGTGCTTGATACTCAAATTTGTCTAGTCATTACAAAATATTCTCAAGACATCTTTCATGGGGAAGCCCTACCTTTGGTGCCCAATGTTCCTATCACAAAAAAATATTTTTATAAGGGTTATGCTAAAGTAAGAGGAAGTATGATCTACTATAGGTTTTTACAACACTTCCATTGACAATAGCTATTGTGTGTCATAAAAGAAATAGGATTGACATCTTCATCATATTCCCATCTACATCTCTTAATTATATATTAAAATATATTACACTATAAATATAGACACAAAAGTACTACGCATTTAGTTCATGGAGTGAATTGTATATCAATATTCTTGTTCATACGTTTTTTAATCAGAATAAGGGACTACTAACAATCTTAGATTTATTCAAAATGGTTAGAAAGAATAAATGGGAACCACTCATCGAACTACACGTGCAATACATTCCTAATCAAGGGAATCATTTCTCAAGTGATGATCTTGAATAAACACCTATTGGAGATGATAATGGGCAAATGGACTTATATGTTACAATTGTTTAATTCAACCACATGCAACTAGAATTTAGAGCGCATCCACGCATAACCACATACTCTCTAAAATATTAACATAAATATAGTTTTCTATAGATGCAATATTTGAACCTTGTTTAAGTGCAAGTTCTAGTTAAAAGTAGATAGTAATGAAAATTATGTATATATATATATATATATATTATGTTAATATATTTGAATAAAAACATATTACAATTGAAATTTTAATTAAATTTTAAGCAAAAAAATATAATTATATTTATATAAACAATATTAATATTAATTTTCTATACACATTTCAATTATATTATATTAAGTTTGTGTTTGCAATGCACAATAATTGGTTTATGTATTTCTACAATTTATTAATGTAATTACATATGTAAATAATTTGATATGTGATAATTATATAGTATTAAAATGTAATAAATGACTAGATATTAGTATATAAATTTTTAAATTAAATCCATATTACAATAAAAATTTATACAATTTTAAACCATATTATATTTAATTATATTAAATTTGTAAATATATAGTTTTGTCAATAGTTTTATTTTATAGTTTTTTCTTACATTAATTTCACAACTAACTATATTCTACATTTAATTCTATATTGTAAATTATATTTTCTTTGTTAAATTTTATATTTATTGTATTCTATATTTTGTTATTGAAGTATGTATTTTAGATTTAAATTTTATTGAGGTATATTTTTTATATTTTATTTACGTAAAAAAAATTTAGATTTATAATTTAACATTTAACTTTATATTTTATATTATATAATTTATTTTACAATATGTATTTTACTTAAAAAATTGTGTGTGAGTCCTTTTTGTTAGGATGCACCCATACATGCATCCTAGGGGCCCGATAGACGTTGCCTGCATTCAGTGCCTTGGGAGACGCGCCCTTAAACGGCTCCATGCCACGTCTGTTTATTAACATGCTACGTTGCTCTTCCATTTATCCTACGCATCATCCTCTTCCATGCGCGCAGTTTTAATGCAAAGCTTTCATTAAAAGGCAACAGCAGATCTCTTCACAGAAGAAGATTTCGCACGTCTCCTTTATTAAGAGAGCCTTTTAATGGGCTTCGAATTGAAATCTCGAGCATTGCTCGTTTTGTTTCCCGTTTGTTTTTATCACTTCAAAACCTGCAAAGCTCGGTTCTGAGTCCGTCTTCGTTGCGAGGCATAGTTTTTGGGCACGCCTTTTCTCTTAGTTAAATTTAAAACCCTAAATATTAATTGACTCATTCTTATGTTTTTTTGTCTCAGGGTGGCAATGGCTATTAACCCTCCTTTGCTTTTACCAGCAGCGTTGGAGCACGTCTGTGTGGCTTTCCATCCATTTTTCAGTTAGGCTCGCCTTTTAGGGTTTTACTTCTGAAATATATTACTTGTGCTGTAATCTTTTTCTTTCACCAGCCCCAATTTTGTTTCAATTCTGGTCAATTTTTTTTACATAAAAATTAAAATTAAACTAGAGTTTATTTTGATTTTAGTTTTGGTATTTTTTTCCTACAGAACCCAACAAAAGGGCCATAAGCTGAGTGCAGGAACTCTGAAAGACCTTGGTTGGCACAGCCCACCTAAGTGTCAGGTAAAGATTTTTATGAATCTTGCTTAGGCTATGAAGCTTGTCAGTGTCTAAACAAATTCATCCATTTTGCTACTCATTATTCATGCCATGGGTTTATTTAATTCATATTCTCAATATCTCTCTTGACTGTAATGGGAATTGCATTCTGTTTGTGCAGTTGAGTTCAGAATAAGTTAAAGCACATTAATAGCCGAATAAATTATATTTTTTATAATTAGTTTACTTTAATATCTAAAATTGAGGCAAATTAAAATAAAAATCCTGAAAAGGAAATTTCCTTCCCAATGTCTTGGCGGCTCTCCCATTCACAAGTCACCTCCCCTTACACTCCATTTCTGGAGTATGTGTAGATGCAAATTCATTTTAGTGCACCAAATCTATAAATTGCTCCTTAGGATGACAGAGGATGTTTGAGTGCAAGAGATGTGAAATGGATGCAAATGAATGCCTTAAAAACAAGCCTGTATCATCAAATTGTGCAAATGAGTGTTAGTTGAGAGTGAATCTGGATGCAAGAAGTCGATAGGGTGACTGTCGGTTTGCAACTTCCCTTCTCAAATCTCTAAGGGTATGATCTCATGGAGGGGGGCTTTCTAAAAAAATTCAGTGGGTGCTGCTTAGATTTTTTAGGAATATTTTAAGGCTAGTGGTCCCATGAATTCAATTTTGCAATTCAGCTTAAAAGTTTGAGCTCCAAAATTTAAGGATCGAATTTTTTTTTTTAAAAATTCCTAAGCTATAGGGGCAATTTCTAGCCCCACCTCAATTTCACGGCTGAAAGGTTCATTTCTAAAAGGTAGGGGCTCCTATTTTTCTGGAAAAGATTCTAATTAATCCCGTATCACAAATTTTTTTTCATCATGAGACCGCTTGATCCATGAAAATAGAAGCCCAAACCCCCTCATGGGACCATACAGTAAAGTGATCATGCATTCTTATATCATCGCCATCTGAATGCAAGAAGTCGATTGCAACTTCCCTTCTCAAATTTCTAAAGTGATCATGCATTCTTATGTCATCGCCATCTGGATGCAAGAAGTCGATAGAGTGACTGTCGGTTTGCAACTTCCCTTTCAAATCTCTAAAGTGATCATGCATTCTTATGTCACCGCCATCATCCACCTCAACAAGACACTCAGGGTAAGGTCCCATGGAAGGGGGCTTCCTTAAAAATCTCAGCGTATGGCTGTTTAGCTTTTTTAGAAATATTTTTAAGTTTTGGTCCCATGGATTTAATCTTGCAATTCTGCTTCAAATTTTGGAGCCCAAAATTTAAGGAATGAATTGTAGTTATTTGACAAAAAGGGGGTCTTCCTTAAAAATCTCAGCATATGCTGCTTAGCTTTTTAAGAAATATTTTAAAGTTTTTGGTCCCATGGATTTAATCTTGCAATTCTGCTTAAAATTTTAATCTCCAAAATTTAAAGAATGAGTTGTAGTTCTTTTGATAAAAAATAATGATCAATAAATGAAAATTCTCTCATTTTTATTTTCTAATAAAAATTTAAAATTTTAGATGAGAGTTAAGCTGTAGGGGCACCCCAATTTCATCAGCTGAAATATTCATTCCTAAAAAGTAGGGGGCTCTTATTTTTAATCCCTAGCACAATTTAAAAATTTAAAATTTTAGATGAGAGTCTAATCTCATGTCCCCATGTGGCTGCTTAGCTTATTTTGGCTAGCAGCCACTGCTCAATTTATTTAGGAGTTATTTGTGGAGCTGATGACCCCATGAATGCTTAATTTTTGTGCTTATTTTTTAGCAGCCAGTTTAAATTTGTATTAATAGTATTAATAATAACTTGTACCAAAAAAAATTAGAAAAGAAAAAAAAAAGCAAAAGGGAAAGAAATTTGTGGAGCCACGTGGATTTTTAACAATTTGAAGTTGCTGCTTATTTCTAGCTGCTCCATTAAAATAGGAAAAGATTCCAAATTATCCTTTCCCAACAATACAATTTATGCATGGGAACACTCTCGCTGCTTAAATTTAAGCAGAAAATGGAGTTAAGCAACTGCATGGGGACATGAGGTAAGTGGCATAAAAAAACTTCTTAAGCTGTAGGGGCACCCCAATTTCACCAACTGAAATATTCATTCCTAAAAAGTAACTGTATGGTCTCATGGGGGGGCTTGGGCTTCTATTTTCATGGAGCAAGAGGTCCCATGGGAAAAAAAAATTGTGCTACGGGATTAATTGGAATCTTTTCCAGAAAAATAGCAGCCCCTACCTTTTAGGAATGGATGTTTCAGCTGGTGAAATTGGGGTGGGGCTAGAAATTGCCCCTACAGCTTAGGACTTTTTTTATGTTACTTGTCTCTCATCTAAAATTTTAAATTCTTATTAGAAAATAAAAAGAAGAGAATTTTCATTTATTTATTATTTTTTATCAAAGCACTACAGTTCATTCCTTAAATTTTGGAGTTTAAAATTTTAATCAGAATTGCAAGATAAAATCCATGGGACCAAGAACTTTAAAATATTCCTAAAAAAGTTAAGCAGCATACGCTGATATTTTTAAGGAAGCCCCCCTCCATGGGACCTTACTCTAAGGGGGCTCCTATTTATTTGGAAAAGATTCCAATTAATCCCGTAGCACAACCTCCTCCATGAAAATAGAAGCCCAAGCCCTCCCATGGGACCATACAGTTATTGAAAACCCTTTTCCAACCGTGTAGACCAGTCCACCCTGATCCCTCTCATACTGGAATGGCTGCACTTTTCCTCCATCCAATGAAGAAACATGTTGTATCCAAGAACATCACACTCTCGTCATTGTCAAGGGCATCATAGCTGACTTTGAGCATCAATTTGATGTCGTCCGACAATATTCTGGACAATTTATTTAATAGGGACTGCCAATAATCTTTGCAAGATCTACCATATAGCTGTGCTTCTAAGACCTTGAGTGACAAAGGCAGACAATTGAAACATTTAAGAACTCTTCAATGAGATCCTCAAATCCTGACAGTGGAGAGGGCTATAAGAATGCATGCCAACAAAAGAGCTGCTTGGCATGAGTGGCATCGAGAGGTCTCATTTGATAAATGGCAGAATTACCCCACGCTTTAAGAACATCCAACTCGCGTGTGGTAACAAGACCTTGAGTGACAAAGGCTGACAATTGCAAGCATTTAAGAACTCTTCAATTGAGATCCTTGAATCTTGACAGTGGAGAGGGTTGTAAGAATGCATGCCAACAAAAGAGCTGCTTGGCATGAGTGGCGTTGAGAGGTCTGATTTGATAAATGGCAGAGTTACCCCACGCTTTAAGAACACCCAACTTGCATGTGGTAAAAAGAATCAAACTTCCGTGTCCAAGCTTCTCCCTTGTTGGGAAAAGAGCATTGAGTTGGTCTATATGATACACATCATCTAAAATAATAAACACAGATACAAATCTCAAACGGCTTTCAAGAATCCTCTTGCCTATATCTACATTGTCAAAGGATACACCTTTGACATCAAGGTCCTCCAGAAGATTATTGGGGTGGATAATAACTTCAATCAATATTGTTAGCTACTTATCTAGATCAATATATATGTAAAATAATGTAATGGATGTTCAAATAATACAAATGATCAATTAATTATTTTATGAATCATTAGGGTGATGGCATCATAATCTGGCATCATGACTGGTTGCGTTAACAGGTAATCCTTCAACTGTGGAAAAGCCTGTTTTATTAAATTCCAACTTTTGATAAACTCTGGTTTAATCCTGCAATAATGTTAGCCAATGATTCATAAAAATTTACTCCCTAAAATCAAAATTTCAAAGTAAGAGATATTTTATTAAATTACAACTTTTGATAAACTCCGGTTTAATCCTGCAATAATGTTAGTCAATGATTCATAAAAAATAATGTTACCAATAATCCTTTAAAGGCCTTCCCTAAACCCTAAACCCTAAACCCTAAACCCTAAACTCAAAACCCATAATTTTTTAATGAATCATTTGCTAACATTATTGCAGGATTAAACTGGAGTTTATGAAAGTTGTAATTTAATAAAATATACCTCTTACTTTGAAATTGTGAGGTTAACCAATAAATTTCTTATGAATCATTGGCTAACATTATTGCAGGATTAAACCGGAGTTAATTGAAAGTTGTAATTTAATAAAATATATCTCGTTTATCGAAAGTTTTAATTTAATAAAATATATATCTTACTTTGAAATTGTGAGGTTAGCCAATAATTTTTTTATGAATCATTAGCTAAAAGTTGTAATTTAATAAAATATATCTCTATCGAAAGTTTTAATTTAATAAAATATATCTCTTGCTTTGCAATTGTGAGGTTAGCCAAATTTTTTTTTATGAATCATTAGCTAACATTACTGCAGGATTAAACCGGACAAAAATTTAAGCATATCCAAACAAGGACATTACAAGCGCCGCCAGTGGGGTCCAGGGGCAGTGCCCCTCGTTAGGGTTTGGGGGCAACGGCCCCGCGCCCTTGATGCGCTCCCTGTCGCAATACAAGGTGGGGTTGAGGCGCGGAGCCATTGCCACCAAGCTCAAATTAAGACTTCCAGAACCACACAAACTTTCATGGTGTACATCATGTTGCATTAACAATAAATCCCAAATTAAGACCATCAAAGCCACACAAACCTTCATGGAAAACATCATTTTAGCAGCCGTGGGAGACTTTTTTTCTGAGTAGGTGAGTTTTTCTGTTGGACTCGATGAGTAGTTGCCAAAAACTCGGCAGAGTCTGACTGTGAGTAAATGGCTGAAAAACTTGGGAAGCAGCCAGCGGGGTCTAGGGGCAGTGCCCCTCGTTAGGGTTTGGGGGCAACGGCCCCGCGCCCTTGATGCGCTCCCTGTCGCAATACAAGGTGGGGTTGAGGGGCAGAGCCATTGCCACCAAGCTCAAATTAAGACTTCCAGAACCACACAAACTTTCATGGTGTACATCATTTTGCATTAACAATAAATCCCAAATTAAGACCATCAAAGCCACACAAACCTTCATGGAAAACATCATTTTAGCAGCCATGGGAGACTTTTTTTCTGAGTAGGTGAGTTTTTCTGTTGGACTCGCTGAGTAGTTGCCAAAAACTCGGCAGAGTCTGACTGTGAGTAAATGGCTGAAAAACTTGGGAAGCAGAAAAAGTTTTTTTGTAACTTGTTGAGTTTTCTGCGAGTTTTTCAACTATGCTACTGGACATTATGAATCAACTAAACACTCATTTGCACAAATTGATGCTACGTGCTTGTTTTTAAGGCATTCATTAGCATCCACTTCACATCCTCTCACTCTCAAACATCCTCATTCATCCTCTCACATTTATTGGTGGTGTTGGCTGCCACCAATAAAGAGCTTAATTTTCTTTATGAGTTAAAAATTATTCCTTGATCTTTGCTGTAATATTTTGAAACGGTCTGTGTTCAGAGAAGAGCACGGCTGTAGGTAGTTAAATCCTGGTTAGTACTAAGTGTGAAGTGACCTGACCTGCCTTGTGCTTGTCTTATTACTCACTGCCAATACCAGTCCTTAATCAAGTAACACCCAAGTTCCCAACATAGTTGTTTTGGCTTTTTGAATAATAAAAGCTTAAACAATGTCGATGTGATTACGATACAGTGGATGAGATGGGATCTTTATCAGAAGAGCTAGTTGATCATGAAAATGGCCGTGCAGTTATGATTACCTGATATTTAATTTTTTTAATATATGGAAGCTTGTGGAGTGAATATTTGGTAGACTCTTAAGCCTTGCCTACTTTTTGATATCATACACCAATCCCAATATGTGGAACAGATTTAGAAAGGAGTAAAAAGGATATGGGTATATATATCTAGATGGTTTTGGGGCTGTTTTGTTTGATCTGGGCGGCTGTTAAAAGCAAAATTTTGCTCCCAGGAATTGACTATAGCATTGAAGTTTGAATTTCTATTCTCCCTAGAAGCTTCTATGAATTAGGAAAGTGGGTGGCTTTGAGGCTTTTGAGGAACCCGGTTATTATGTGTTTTCGTGCATATATATAGAATGTATGTATGTATGAATATGTATTCATAGTACATACACGCACATATATGCATATGTATATACATAAATATGTGTGTAAAGAGAGAGTGTTTCACTCATATATGGTAGACATGTATGCAAAATGTGGAAGCATAAACAAGGCGTGTGCACTGTTTGACAAAATGCCTCAAATAAATGTGGTCTCATGCACCCACCTCTCCGTCTCTCTGTACACACCTATATGGTAGATGTGTATGCAAAATGTGGAATCAGAGATAAGGCATGTGAACCCGGTTATTATATGCGTTTTCGTGCATATATATATATAATGTATGTATGTATGAATATGTATTCATAGTACATACACGCACATATATGCATATGTACATACATAAATACATAAATATGTGTGTAAAGAGAGTGTTTCACTCATATATGGTAGACATGTATGCAAAATGTGGAAGCATAGACAAGGCGTGTGCACTGTTTGACAAAATGCCTCAAATAAATGTGGTCTCATGCACCCACCTCTCCCTCTCTCTCTACACACCTATATGGTAGACATGTGTACAAAATGTGGAATCAGAGATAAGGCATGTGAATTGTTGGGAAAAATTCCTCGAAGAAATGTGGTCTCATGACCCTCTCAGTCTCTCTCTCTCCCTATTTCTCTGTATGCACGCATATTGTAGAAATGTATGCAAAATGTGGAAGCATAGACAAGGCATGTAAACTGTTCGCAAAATGCCTCAAATAAATGTATGTGTATATCTCTATACGCAATTTATGACATGTATTCAAAATGTTGAAGGACAGCTGTTTGAGAAACATGTTCAAAATGTATTTGTTGAAAAGGCTTTAGAAACTTTTAAACAAATTCAAACCATCATCCTGCCTGCCCGTGCTCAAATTGGAGCTTCAGATTAGGGTATGAACATCCATCAAAGCATAATTGAAAATGGATTCTTCCAATCATCACAGCCTTCACAAAAACTTATGCACAAAATTCAATAAAGAAGAATTTATGTACAAACTCTCTTTTCAAATTGTGACTAATTTTCTTTGTAGCTTATATATGAGATTTGAAGTTACTTATAGTATCTATCTATCTATTGCATCATGTTATGAGGTAGCTTTGGCTCTGCTAACTTACCGAGATCTATTCAGATTGATGTTCATTGATAAAAATTGTTTTGAAATATTGATACAAATTATGAATGTGTTGTTCTAATTTTCTTTTTCTTTTGAAGATTTAGTTTTCTAGGTGAGAATTGAATGCTTCATTCGAATTGTGCATTGAATGGATTTCTGGAAGGAAGCTTTTGTCTGGACACTGTCAAAGGGAGCCTAACGCCCTTATCAATTTATCATGTTTTGTAGGTTGCTTAACCTTATGAAGAAAATCGGCCCAGGTAACTTACATTATGAAGAAAATTGGTGCAGCTTCTGTATTGAATTGCTCACACTGTCAAAGTGACTAACATCCTTACCATTTTTATCATATTTTGCAGGTTACTTTACCTTATGAAGCAAAATGGCCTAGACGCGTTTATGAAGCTATTCAGCCTAGGTACCTTATGAAGAAAAATATTGAATTGCTTACATTGTGGGTTGAGGTTTACACTGTTGTATTTTGCAGGTTCCGTTAATTTCTGAAGAAAATGGGCCCGGCTATTTCATTGGATTGCATACATCTTGGTTTGTTGTCGAATCAATTGCTATATTATAGTGTATGTTTACTTCTGTACATTTGACCATTGCAGTGAATGTCCCTGCTTTTAATGATGCTTGCAACTGCATTCACCATCCGCAGTTCCCCCATTGCTGTTAATGGTATTACTTTGTTTTAGATTTAAAATTTTAAGCTCTGTATGGCCAGTTTGGGGTATATCTGTAGCCCCCTCTTCCCAAATGAGGGGATTTGATGGATTGATATGCCATCCAAGTTAATCGGATGGGTTTTATGGTTTCCTGAAACTCGATAGGTTTCCAATATTTTATTTTTCAAAGAACCTTGGCATGGCATAGCATTCTTCTCTCTAATGACTTCAAAGGAAGTTCTAGAACACCTAATGTTGTGTGTTAGTTTAATGGACACCCGAGCATTCTTCTCTCTAATGACTTTGAAGGAAGTTCTAGAACACCTAATGTTGTGTGTTAGTTTAATCGACACCCGAGCATTCTTCTCTCTAATGACTTTGAAGGAAGTTCTAGAACACCTAATGTTGTGTGTTAGTTTACTGTACACCCTCTTTCGTTGCAAAAGCAAGAGTATTAACTCTAATTCTACATTCCATGTAGGTAACTTTGGGTGTCCAGATGGCTTATAGTATATGAGACTCCTCGTACTCCCAATACTCCCAATATGTGGGAGACACCTAACTTGTGCTCCACAATAGGAGGTGTACATACCTTACCCCCTACAGGATTTGAACTTGTGACCTCTCTTTCAAGAGTACAAGTTCTCCACCATTAGACCAACTCAGGTGTACTATTGTGTGTTAGTTTGATGGACACCTAATGATGCATGCTAGTTTAACGTTGTTTGGTATTGTATAAGATTAATTTAATATTTTCACGTGGGATTTATTTATTTTTTTAATCTTTTGAAATTGAAATTGAAATTGAGGTTTGTTTCTCCATTCATTTTCATTAACATTTTATTGTCTCCGGAGTTTAGAGAAAACCTTTTTGCTTTTACAACATGGCATGAGTACTAATTCTATATCCCCTTTAGGTAACTTTAAAGCATGATCTCTACAAATGATTGAAGAAAGTTCATGGACACCTAATGATGTGTGTTAGGTAACTCTAAAGCACGATCCCTATAAATGATCGAAGAAAGTTTATGGACACCTAATGATGCGTGTTACTTTAATGCTGTTGGTATTGTATAAGATTAATTTAATATTTTTATTTCAATTACAAAATTTCATAGTGGAAGTAATTTTTTTTTTTTTTAGTCCATGGACACCTAATGATGCGTGTTGGTTTAATGTTGTTTGGTATTGTATAAGATTAGTTTTTTAAACCAACTATAGTCTTTCATTGTGAAGTCATTTTTTAATCTTTCAAAATTGAAATTGAGGTTTGTTTCTCCAATTCCATTTCATTATTTTAGAGAAGAAAACCTAGGAAGAATGGTTTTGAGAACAAAAAGCCAGGAGGGGGGATGTGTTTTGGGGTCCTTGAGTTTTTCGAGCCACTTTTGGTGATGGTAGGGATGAAAAGGGGACAACTATATAAAAAATAGGAAAAAATTAAAATATATATTGATAAAGCATTTATATATACATTATAAAACTTTAGTATATAATATCTCTAGTAAATTGAATTAGTAAATTTTAACTTAATTTGTGTGTAAAAATTACACAAATAAAAAAAAACATATAAAATTACGATCACATATTATATTGTATAATAATAATGACATTTGAATTTTTAATAGTATTATACTTCATCATTGATCATCAATGATATAATGATAGTCATAAAGATAATTGTCTGTGGTCTCTATGCATAGACCCCTCATTGTAATCAAGTTTCTCCTGTGACGAGAATCTACATGGAAATAAGAATATACCAGTATAGGGTTTAAATGTTCTAATTCAATGGAAATGGGAATATGTCAATATACATGGAAATTGGAATATATTGCGTTTTTGTTCTCATAGAATGCATGCGATTCTTTAACCATACAAAATTTGATTAAGGGTTTCTCATGGCATTGCTATAACAATTAACTTTAAAGGGCTATATATGTAGGCTTTCGTCATTAAGGATTAAGGATTATGCTCACTAAAATGTATCTCTTTCTCCATGAGAGATTTTATATTATATTGCTTAATAATAATGACATTTGAATTTTTAATAGTATTATGCTTCATCGTTGATCATCAATGATATTATGATAGTCATAAAGATAATTATCTTTGGTCTCTATGCTTAGACCCCTCATTGTAATCAAGTTTCTAATGTGACGAGAATCTATATGAAAATTGGAATATAACAATATAGGGTTTAAATGTTCTAATTCAATGGAAGTGGGAATATGTCAATATAAGATTTATAGATGTTTGAATTTAAACAAAACTACATGGAAATTGGAATATATTGCGTTTTTATTCTTATAGAATGCATGCAATTCTTTAACCTTACAAAATTTGATAAAGGTTTCTCATGGCATTGTTATAACAATTAACTTCAAAGGGCTATTCAAAGGGATATATATGTAGGATTTCATCATTAAGGATTAAGGATTATACTCATTAAAATGTCTCTTTCTCCATGAGAGATTTCTTGGAGTCATTACTTTTAAAGGTATTTTAATTTTGATTTTATGTAAACTGATTTTCCCATCATATGTCTTTCTCATGATATGCTTTTTAAATATTGGATATTTGATTTTCAAGGGGTAACTATCTTTCTAACAAGCTATGTATGTCATACTCTACAACTTTTACTACCCTAAAAGCTAGAACATGTGTTATAACAATTAACTTCAAAGGGCTATTCAAAGGGATATATATGTAGGATTTCATCATTAAGGATTAAGGATTATACTCATTAAAATGTCTCTTTCTCCATGAGAGATTTCTTGGAGTCATTACTTTTAAAGGTATTTTAATTTTGATTTTATGTAAACTGATTTTCCCATCATATGTCTTTCTCATGATATGCTTTTTAAATATTGGATATTTGATTTTCAAGGGGTAACTATCTTTCTAACAAGCTATGTATGTCATACTCTACAACTTTTACTACCCTAAAAGCTAGAACATGTACAAGTTAAATAAGGGATACTTTTGAAAAAAAAGCCTCCAATCTTCTTAACCAGTTAAATAAGGGATACTTTTGAAAAAAAAGCCTCCAATCCTCTTAACCTTAAAAATAAATAAATCAGCATTTAGGGTTGGGGTTCCGGGATTTGAAAAAACCTTAAGTTAGTTTTTATAATAAACATAATGCATCTTTTTATTTATAAAAAAATGTTTGGAGAAAGTCCACAAATTAATTAAGGGATAGCTTTGAAAAAGAAGAAGCATACTTGGTCTTTTTATAAAGGGGATAGTTTTGAAAAAAAAGAAGCATAAGGGGTCTTTTTATTTATAAAAAGAAAGTTGTTTAGAAAAAGTCCAGCAAGTTAAATAGGGGATACTTTTGAAAAAAAAGCCTCCAATCCTCTTAACCCTAAAAATATATCAGCATTTAGGGTTGGGGTTTCGGGATTTGAAAAAACCTTAAGTTAGTTTTTTATTAATGAACATAATGGGTTTTTTTTATTTATAAAAAGTTGTTTAGAAAAAGTCCAGAAAAAAAAACTTTCAATCCTCTTAATCTTAAAAATAAATCAGCATTTAGGATTAGGGTTGGAGTTCAGGGATTTGAAAAAAACCTTAAATTATTTTCCACTTAATTTTAAAAATAAATCAGCATTTAGCGTTAGGGTTGGGTTCAAGGATTTAAAAAACCTTAAATTATTTTTTATAAATGAACATAATGAGTATTTTTATTAAAATATAAAAAATTGTTTGAAAAAGTCGAGCATTTTTTAAGGTTGTACTTGCTCTAGTATATTAAAACTACACTAACTTGATTAGAATCTAAATTATTACTTTAATTTATAAGCTTTTATCAAACAACCTAATACTTCGGTGTCTTCCATTGTGATTATATTTTGGGTGTTGGTAAAGCGAAAAAATAATTATAAAGAAAATGGGGAAAAAATTGCCTTACAAGATGTTATTTTTAATATAAAAATTTAACACAAATTAAATTTTTTTTTTTAAAAAAAATGGAGAAAAATTGTCTTATAAGATTTAAAATAAAATAAAAATGAAAACAACTATTAAGAAAAGGTGGTCAATCAGAGAAGGTGGTCATAACACTTGTTCAAGCAACATAATTAAAAAATATTTAAGTGAACCAATAAAAGTTGAACATGAAAAGAAATCATAGTTAACAAACAAAATGTGGTATGAATTAAACATGAGTGGCAAATTTATGCCTTGTAGGTAAAACGAAGGAGCAATTATAGTATGCAAGTAAAATGTCCTTTCCACTTTTGAATGGAAAATATAAACAAGTGGTGTAGCGCGTCGTGTTCTGTCGTCTAGCAAAGTGTTCTTTGGAGTTTTGTATTGAGTGTAGCAAAGAATATTCAAATGGAATGCTAAGAGTATTTGATTATAGAAGTCAAATATAAAGGGTAGATTTTGGATTAAATGCTGAATAAAATTAGAAAAAATATGATAGTAAACATTGTTACAAAATTAATAGTATATGTAATTGTTTGTAAATGAATCTAATTTTTTAATAAGCTTAATTCAAATTATTAGTTGTAGAAGATAGCTAGTTGTGTAAGGTAAAATGATTATGGTAGAGTTTGGATTTAGTGTTTAATAAAATTAAGCAAATATGGTATTAAACATTGTTAAAACACTAATAGTGTATGTAATTGTTTGTAAATGAATATAATTTTTTAGTAATTCAAATTATTATTTGTAAAAAAACAAGTTACTTATGTAAGGTAAAATAGAATGAATCACATGACAATGAATATAATTACCTTTGTAGTAATTGTAGATTAATTTAGTAAGGAAATAGTAATTAGTATTTATAGTTATTAAGGATTGTGTTTCATAAAGTAATTTATGGCATGGGTAAATAATAAATGCATTTTCAAATTAGTAAATTATTGAAGAGTGGAACGAAACTAAAATTTTAAATTAAATAAAATGAAGTTATTTTGAAGAAATAACAAGTATGGGTAAATAATTTACATGTTGATTAATATCAATTTTTTTTTTAAATTTAAATTAAATTATTTTTAATACTAATTTGTATAACTAGGAAATGAACATTGCGTTTTGCAAAATAATTTATACACATGGTCAAGTATTAGATGCATCTTGAAAATAGAAAATTGATTTAGTAATGGTAGAAAGCTAATTATTGATATTGAATAAAATAAACCAATTGTTTGAGTCTATATTAAGTAGTGGTAAATAATTTTGAAAATAAGTTTTTGTGACTTATATTAAATAAAATTAACTAATTGTTTCACAATATAGTAAGTAGTACTAAATATGTGCTTGCTAGTTTGCCCTAAATTACTTATATTATATAAAATTAATGAATTGTTTGACAATATAGTAAGCAATACTAAATATATAGTTGTTAGCTTGCAATAGTCTTTTAAATAAAAATACTAATTTTCTTTTGAATTTAAACTAAATTATTACTAAGTATTTAAGAAGAAATGTTACATGTTGATAATTTTTGTAAATGTGTAGAATATTTTTTTTACATGAATAAATGATTTTAATTATTTTTTTATAATTACAAATTGAAATAGTGTTGAAAAAGAAAATGTGAATAAGATAAATTATTTTGTAGTAATCAAAAAGTATGTTATGATTTGAGCAACAGTAATGAGATAAATTTATTGAAAGTGTGAAAAGTTAATTTCGTTTGCAAATAGTATATTTTTTGTAATTTAAAATTTTATAAATATTAATCAATGACAAATAGGTCATAAAAAATCAATTTTATGCTAATATTCATCGATCACAAAAAGACCCTAAAAAGTCAACTTTAGGCAAATATTAATGGATTTTAGGTTGAGGCTAGTGGTTTGAAGCAAGTATGCTGAGGCTAGTAGTTTGAAGCATTTCCAATACCTCATGATGTGTAAATGATGGACAACTGTAAGTGGGAATGGTTTTCTATGTGTTGGTGCAGTGGATAGGTTCTAGGCGTCGAATGTGTGCCTAGGTAGTGAAAATGGCAAGGGTGTTACATGTATATGTGTAGGAATATAGACGGGGGAGAATTTTGGTCTTTGGTAAATGCATAAGATTTTGGTCTGCAAGTTTTGTGATGAAAGTGGAGGCCAAAAGAATGTGATAAAGGTGAGTTATTATTGGATTGTGATGTATTAGAAATTGAATCTAGAAGAACTTAGAGTTTTGGTAAAGCCTAATTCAGAAGCTTGTAGAAACAAAGAGGATGCAAAAAAGTAATTGGTGTGGGCAAGTTTGTGTAAAGTGTGAATGCATTAAATGCATTTTGTTAACATTGTGTTTGCAACAAGAATTATTTTTTGGGATTGGAGTGGAGACAAAGATTTGTAAAGTTGCAAAGACATCTGGTTATTGAAGGAGAGAGTGGAAGGTTAGAGTATGAGACGTTTTTGCAGATTTGTTTGCAAGGAAGTCTGATTGTTGAAATTTTAGTAAAAATTGTAAAAATTGTTTGATTTTGTCTAAATTTTGGCCCTCGCAAAAATAACGTAGTCAAAGTCTACGTCAACCCATATGGAAAATGACTAGAAATAGGTAAAAAATGCACAAGCTTTTCAACAAACTATAGTGAAATGAGAACAATCACAAACAAAACCCAATAGTTGCGTAAGATTTCATGAAGCAACAATACGTTCATTGAATGTGTAGTGAGAGAGATATCAAGTTTTATAAACACAGAGCCAAGCTATTCACTAGGAGTGCAGTTTTTCAGAGTAACGAATATGCAAAAGTGTAAGGAAGAGCTAAAAAATCCATGATGTTTTTACCAGACGAGATTGAGCACAAACAAAAGCCAACACTCGTATAAGATTTCATGAATTAATTATGCATGTAGCAACATGCGATAGAGTGGGTCAAACAGAACTGTATCAAGTATCAATTTAATTGTTTATGTATCAAATATATCGTTTATGTCCGTCTGTATTGCATACAATAATTCTGCAATTCCTTTTACTATAAGCAAACAAGGGAAATAAAAACACATTATAAGATCTATGAAATAAATTTCATTGGTCAATTAAGTATGAAAAATTGAAATGCAATGCATGCAATAGCAAGTTGTACTTAAGAACATAAACTATTGTGTAGCATATAAAGGGAAAAAACATCAACTGCAAAACAAAAAAAAAGCAGAAAGTTGAAAGGCAAGGAACATGAGATGTAGTTATGGAGATGAAAGAACTAGTAACAAAAGCATAAGAAAAAATAATTGTGTGTAATTATGGCAACTTTGTTAGCAGAATAAGACATTGTGAAGAGAAACAAAACCATGCAATGGTTCTTTGCAAACATCTAGTGATTAAATCCATTTTTTTCAGGTTTTGCTATTAGGCTAGTGCCCATCAAAGCAATCAAGCCATTGTTAATGTATTATAAGTCTCTATAGTGGAGTGGATCTAAAACAATATTGCTCTACATAACAACAATATACTAGTATTCTAATGCATCAATCAACAAATAAATTTGTTCCAAGTCTATATTCTAACATGTTCACACGTAACACTTTCTATTCTGACCATCTGTGCACTCATTTGACATCCATAGCGTGCACAACACAAAAAAACATACACAAGTATTATGATTTGTAGTTGTTCACAATTCATATAGTACAAGGCACTGAGATTGCTCCATAGGCATAGCCAAATAGATAAACAATGGTTTATAAACATCAAAGATATGCTCATAAATACTAAGTATATAATGTTCCCATTAAATAATATATAGTTACGTAGAAAAAAGAGGTAGTAACAAAGAAAATACAAAAATAATTGTGCCAAATTGTGGCAGGTTTGCCAGCAAAATGAGAAATTCTGGAGCAAAAAAAAAGTAGGCAATGGATTTTTGCAAAAATATGGTCATTAAATCCAAATTTTGCAGGCTTTGCTAGTAGGCTAGTGCCTATCAAAGCAATCAAGCCACCGTTAATGCATTGTAAGTCTCTACAGTGGAGTGGATCTAAAATAATATTACTCTATATGGAAACCACATACTAGTATTCTAATGCATCAATGAACAAATAAATTTGTTCCAAGTCTATATTCTGACATGTTCACACGTAACACTCTTTCCATTCTCACCATGTGTGCATGCTTCTTAATCAGTCTACAGGCAATGCATTACGTGCCAACAAGTGTACTAATGATTTTTGTTTATGTAAATTAGGAGGATAAAGGTCTATGTATTTTGGCAAAATTTTAATAGGTAACGTAACAAAAGTAATAGCATATTTAATAATAGGTAAGAAAGCTTGGGTAAAATCTTGAAAATGAAATCTAGAAAATGCAATTACTATATGGCCAATGATGTTCAGAATGATTGTGAACATGTTCCATATTATAAATATGTAATAGTAGTGTTTAATCTATTTAAACAACAATATAAGAAGGTAGAGTATTGTGTAACATACGATGTATTGCATAATGTGAACATGTAACCGTAGAGTTTGATCTATTTAAACGACAACATAAGAAAGTAAAGTATTGTCTATAGTAGTAATATAGGCAGAAGAGCCAACAAGAGAAACATAAAGAAAAACATGAATGTAGGTTCGTCCAAGGGCACATGGTCTTTTACTTGTTTTTGCTTCTCTGTGACATGCATTATCATTATTATAGTTAGTATGAAAGGTAGGTTTTTTATATAATTTTAAACAATATGAGAAGTTAGAAAAGAAACAAGACTATTTGAATCAGTATTGCTTTGTACCTTGTTGTGGCTGTTACCAATATTTTGCTACAACTCAGATAATGGAGCTGATTTAAACACTGTTATATCTAAAAGTGAAATACAGTTATTTCTGAGTATGTTTGAATGTTGTTTTGCATTTCATTAGTTCATTAAGTAACAATTATGATTTGAAAAGAGGAATCAAAATTTCAGAGCTTTTTATTCAATACTTCATAGTCAATTGAGTAAACAATAAAGCTTTTCAAATGCTTTCATTCATTTCATAAAGTGATTCATATTTACAACATTTCATTTGATTGCGATAATACAAATCTTAATACAAATTTGCATAAAGATGCATTTTTTCTTTTCCAAATGAAAAGAAGAAAGGACAAAAAAAAATATCCACACAAGTCATGGATGTGACTTTTACAGTGCATCACAAGCAACACACTACACTATGGAAGATGCATAGAAAAAAAATCACATAAGTATAAACATAATCATCATTGCCTGATTGGCTGATGACCGACGTAGAAGTGGTGCACCATTGTCTTTCTTTGAGCTCCATTGACCTGTAGGAAGAAAGAGAGAGATGTTAAAGGCTCCGACTATGAATATACCTATATGAATCATCAACGATAATATAATGTGCTATAGATCATGCATTGGAACAATCAAAGAAAGTGCAAAGATATGAGTTGAAGGAGAAGCATCAACACAAACATGATTTATTGTTTTTTATGCTAACACTATTTGTTTCCTTGTGCAAGTATAGGAAAAGCCATGTAGCTATTTATCTTCAAAGACCAAGCATGTGGGAAAAAACAGGCTCCCACAAGGGTAGAGCTCGACATGCTACCCTTTTATGTTACAAGAGGGCCGGGAGAGTAATTGCAGTCATCATAAGTCATCAAGAAAGGAGGTGCAATTGAGAAGGTTAAAGAAACTTATCCATCAAGCCATTAAATCAACTGTGCATTCATAACAATCAGGTAAATGAGTTTCTGAAAGCTACAAATGAATAGTGGGTTTAATCCGCTTAATCAAATCAACATATAGAAGTAAAAAATTGCAAAAGAATGCCAATCAGAAAACTTGTTTTAGTAAAGGTTATCTTTCTATCATGCTTTCAAGCTGTTGTTTCGAATACCGTTTTTCTGTTTTTTAAGATTGTTTGCCTTGAAGTGTTGTTTCATATTTTTTGTTTTGGAACAATAGTGTCCTATCTTTTAATAACGATAGTGAACAGTGCAAGTTATGGAGTTTATGCCAAGAACAGTGAAATTCATGAAGATTTTGTTGCCAGAATAGAAAGAGCCTAAAAATGCATGAAGATAGATTAAGAGTCGCAGATTCCCATCAGAAAATAAAGGTTACAATGTTTTAAGTTACCCACATGATTTTTGTTTATGAAGCAATAGGTTATGTTCTCAGAATGCTATACACCCAGGTGGGGTTTTGTTAGAAAGCAAGGTTGTATACAGTGTTCTCATGTTCAAGCTCATATACAACAAAAAATGTAGGTTAAGACATAGTTTTCTTCGAAATACAGAAATACCCACATTGGGGTTTCATTAAGAGATGCATTTTCTTCACAAGTAAAAGGTACCTATATACAAATTTTAATCATTTCCTGCAAAAAATAGTTTACCCTTGTTTGTCCAGTTTTGACAAAAAACATAAATGGAGGAATTTCTTTCAGGTTTTGCAAAAACTCACGTACAATTTTTTGCTCGAAAGCGAATTTTATTCCTATACAGGGATACCCACATGGGGTTTTCAACAAAAGTATAGATTTACTATCATTTTGCAGTTCACCCATATAGGGGTTTTTTAAATAAGTCAAAAGCGTTGCATTTTCCAGAATACCCAAATGGGGTTTCTATACAAAAATGGAGAATAATAGAAATCATGGTAAAATGCATGAACAGGCGTGACCTGTATGACAAACTGCAAGTTTACAAGAGATGAGGTGAAGCCTTTCGAGTTTTTGCATAGGAGAGTAGAATCATGAAATTTGTAGAGTGTGAATTTCCTCACATTAAAAGCCATCAGTCAACTACACATGTCGCGGCCTGTCAAGGAGAGAATGTTCAAAAATTTCACAAGAAAATAAGCCAACACAAGAATGAACATGGCGCGGCCAGTCAATAGGCTTGCAATTTAAAAAAAAATAACAACCATTTTTGCAAAAATAAAGCTCTTAAGCTTTAGTTTGAGAGAAAATACAAAGGATTAACCATGATGGAGGAGTTTACCTTGTGTTCGTTGTTCAGAAACTCACAAGCCATGCCTAGCTCACTGGAGCTCATAAAGCTAAGAGTCAAGCCCTCTCATGGTGCCCAAGTTAATGATAAGGTAAGCACAGTGAGAAAATACAAAGGAAAATCAGAGAGGAATGGAGGAAAAGCCGCGGTCTTATGGCCTGTCATTTGCTTTCAAAACAATGAAAAGAGCTAGATCAAGAATCATGAGGTCGCATCTTACCATTTCTTGGAGGCCGAATGTAGCTAAGATGGAGGAGAGTTGAAGTTTCCAAGGAGCTCAGAGTACTGGGTCAAGCATAGTCATGGCGACGCATTTCCTCTCAACAAAGGTTTCTTTCAAAATGTGAAATGCAAAAAATGAGGTGCTTTTAGGGTTTCCACCTTGTTTTGTTGTGTTGCCCTAATTTGAATTTAGGGTTTTTTGCCTTCTAGGTGGCCAAAATCTCATTCATGGCTTAGGTCGACCATGGACTAGAAGTCTTTATTTCCTAAGTCTTTGTGCTATTTGTTGAAATGTTTCATGCCTTAGGCATTTTTGATTAATTTTTAGGAATTGATCAAGTTGTTTTGCCTTAGGCATGTAAATTAAATGATATTCATGAAGGGTCATTAGATCAATATGCCTTAGGATTAGGGTTAGTACCTTGATTAGTATTTATTTTTTAATTTTTTTTGGAGAAAAAAATTTAAATATGTAAAGAAATTATTATTATTTTTATGATTTTTCAACGAGAAAAATCAAAACTTTGTAAAGGAGATATAAGGGCTTATGTGCAAGGTTATTTTTCTTTAATCTATAATTGTAAAAGGAATAATAGACAAACTGCATCATGTAAAGTAGAAGCAAAGCAATGCTTTATAAATTGCTTTGTTTTCTTGCTATTTTTTAGCAGTTAACGTTGACTTTTCTCCTTGGTCGGAATTGGGTTTTCAGTTGGAGAGATAAGGTGTTTTTCTTGCTTTAAAAGCAGTTTTTTGCTTTTTTTAGAGGCTTGACAGTTGATGCATGCAAAAAGTGTGACTTTCCACTTTTGTGCCAATTGGTTGCATTCTTTTTGGAACCTTTTCCTTGAGCTCTTCAGAAGAGCTCGGATTAGGGTTTGAAACATATATCTTTGGGGAAATTTTAGGGTTTTTCCAGTTCAGTCTATTTTGGCTCTTACACATTTTGAGCTGAAACTATTTTGTACTCAGAGGGATTGTTTCTTTTTTGGCATACTCCTACAGTAAATAGAAGAACAACATTCCTACCTATCATATTTTGTGTCCATTTACAGTTCAGTTGATGTTATACTTGTGATTTTCAGTTTGAGATCCTTGTTATGTCCTAGGCTGTAATTTGATGTAGAAAAGTGCAAAAACTACAGGTTGCATGTTGTGTTTGGAATAAACCTTCATGTAAAGTACTTATGTAAATTTGTTTTTTTTTGAGAGGTTATGATATCATTGTTAGTTGTTTGAGCACTATTTGTGAGGAAAACCCAGAACAGTCAGTATTTCATCATTCAATATTAAAATTCACTTCAAAATCATAAGTTTTTAAGTTATTTTTTTCTCTCTATCTCTTTTCCCAAAATATTTTAGAATAGGATCATTATACGGAGAACCAACTTGCTCTGGAGATTCTCTTTCCTTATAGACCACCCACGTCTAGAAAGAGTTTCAATGTTGCAACAAATAGTCTGATTTCTGCAAATCTGATGGGGTGCATATCTGATTGCTAATAGTGGCATATACACTTTACTTGGTTAGGCATATGGCCTCTATGATAACATTGTTTTGATTAAGACTGAAATTCCCTTTGGTGACAAAGTCTTGTAGTGCAAATATCACTGCTGACTTGTCATTAATTTAGTTTTCATATTTAATGTCTTGAAGGATAGGCAAGAGTTGTTGCATCACATTGCTTCAGATTGAGCAATGGATTGTTTGCTTGTCTTCTGTTGTGATGATTGCCTTGGGATAAAGTACGTATACATAACTCACCTCCTTGTCACAATGGTTGCAATGAGTAGTTTCTTGTTGAAGTGCACCACAAGTATTGAATTTATATTTGCAACCTGGGCAAAAATCTTCAAATGGATTGGATAGTGCATTTGTTCCTTTTAATGTCCTTGAGACCTGAAACATTTGAACATAGATAGTTAGCAACAATATTTTGATAAATTATAAATGAAATTGCATAAATATTTTTAAAGAGTGACCTTAAATGTTGATTGCAGCAAAGCAACTAACTTTTCCAATGTTCTTTTCTTATTCAATTTGCAGATAAACGTTGATCGACCCATGTGAAACATGTTTTTTTGATCGGCGCTTTTAAAGATATTATTGAAAAGGAAGGTTGGGGTTTCGTTCTTATGTAGGAGTTCCTCTATTTGAAAATATTGATTTTTATGAGTTGAACGTAGGTGCAACTGCATGATAATGACAAAGTTAACGTCTCTTACAAATAAATTTTATTAAATCAAACAACGACATACAAAAATACTACAATGGATTAGTGGCATATGCTGGTTGGGATTTTTTACCTGTCCTCTATTTGATTATGTTCTACCATCTTTGATATCAATTGCATACCGATTTTCAAATTTTTTAACACCAACAACCAGAGAACCTATTGTCCCAAATGGATACTAATTTGTTGCTACTAGTAGTTGGCTAATAGTAGTATCTAGAATGAAGTGGTAGTCTGTTGAAAAGTGAGGCAGGCTTTCAAATGTGCTTGTGTCTATCAATATTAGTATACAATCACAACCCCCTCTATCATAATATGTCCTAGGAGAAATTTGAAAGCTTGATATTGAAACTCCCATTCCTGAAACTATTTTCTGCTCATGTTCTTGTACAAGGTATCCACTGATATTTAGTGTAATCGTCATTTTTGCTTTGAGGTCTGTGAGATCTACACACAAAACTTCACGTGTTCTATTGAATTTGTCCAATTTTTCTTTGTAGACAACAAGGACGTCACCTTGGAATGTGTTGCCAAATTTTATTTGCATTCAACTCTTCAATGGATTTAGTCTTCTTATTTTTTGTTCTACAAGCAACAAGAGAGATGTAAAAGTTATATTCGGACAATACAAAAATGCATGTTATAGGAAAATAGGATTGTCTGTTTACCATTTTCTTGTGTCTTCGTCCATTCTTGTTCTTGCTTTTTTGGTCTTTTTTTTGTTCCATTATTTGACTGCAACCCAGTGATTAAGTATTGCAGAATTTATTGGGAAATTTTTTAGCGATAAATGTTTGTGTATGTTATCATGTTGAACTGATTTAACCAACATAGTGGAATTTAGGAAAATAGGAAAGTGATCAATCCAGTATGCCTCTGATCTATAAATATTGCATACATTTCTCATTGAATTTGACCAGATGTGGTCAATCGACGACTTCTATAGACTGTGTGATTTGTTTAACAAAAAATGAATTGTGTTAGAGTTTGCATGAAATTTTCAAGTGTTTTTTTGCTTATGTTTTGCAAACACATGTCAACATTAAAGTCTCCCACAATGTAGATTATGTTTTTTGTACCTGTGTATGCAACTATAGATTGTAGAATTATGATTATTTCTTGAATAGAAGTATTGGGCCTTGCATAAGTATACAAATATTAAGTTCAATAATGTTCTGTAGTATTATGATTGTGATAGCTTCAATATTTGTAGAGTTGTGTTGTTTTATTTTTGATATGAACGGATTATTTTTGGTAAATTTTGTTATGCCATGTATTATGTTCATACCAAATATATTAAAATATTGTGATAATATACTAGGCTGAAAAGCTTGCACATGTATTTTTTGTAAAGACAAAATGTCTGATTGCATTATGTCATAGTCATTGACAATGTCATGTACATGTGAATGTAATGAACAAGTTTTCAATGCACATAGTAGCAATTGTGATGCATCATGTGTACATGTAGCTTGGATATCAAGTTGCCAGGATGCACTTGTTTGCAGGTGATGCATTTCTTCATGTACCTTGTGCTTAACTTTGAAGTTTTTGATGATTAAACGTTTTAGCAAGAACAATGAGTCTATTGTCTTTGTCCATGATAATGAAGTGTAAGTTAAGCCATGTTGTCTTATGCCTATTGGGTCAAAAGCCACAACTTGCATTGTTAGTCCTTGTGATTGGTGAATGGTTCTTGCGCATGCTAGTTGTATTGGGAATTGTTTTCTAATTGTAATTTTCTTGTTCGTTGAAATATTTTGAATAGCTCTAGTAATGCACAATATAGGAAACCATTCCTTGCCAATGAGATTAGTGTAATATTGTGCTAGTTTTGTGCGTTGCTATTGCCAAATTATTGGATCAAAAAATTTAAGCCAAACAATATCAATTTCATTATATGTTGTATATGCTTTAAATACTCCATCGGTCCCGTTGACCAAGCCATCTTGTGTATTATAGTTCCTTGCATAGATTTCAACAAGAATATCTTGTTTCAAGTATATTTGAGGTGGAATAGTAGTTGTATGGCTATAGAGTTGTATTGCATTATGGTTTTCCTCATACCCATCTATTGTATTTAGCACTATCATTTCACTAGAAATAGACAATAGCATTTTATGGTTATGTGCCTCTACATCAGCTTTCCTATAGAACAAGTATGGAAGTGTTGGGTCTAAAGGTGTAGGATGAAAGAAAAGTTGGTTAAGATAGTCTATGTCATCATTAGTTTGTAAGCCTTTTCATATTCTGTTAAGAATTACAATAAAATTTTCATCCTTTTGTCTCATAGTTGTGAGAAATGAGTAGCATTTTACATTGTCTCTCCAAAATTTTTAAGGCATCAATTCAATGATAGTGGGTCTATTCTCAAATACAATGGATTCAAGTACAGATTGTGCCTAGTAAAGATCACCATAGAAAATTGTATCAAGGTTTCCAAAGTACGTTGTAGGCGTTTGCATTATGTCTCGTATTCGTCTATCAAAGTAATGTAGAAATGTCGAGCCTACTAGGGAGATCTCATCTATGAGCACACACAATTGATTGTAGTGCTTGGACATATTGTCCAATGCCTCAGATGCTAAGGGAAAAAAATTTGATGGATGAAATGGTATATGAAATGTTGAATGTAATGTGACTCCACCTAAGTTGTAAGTTGCTTTACTTGTATATGAAGTTAATAAGCCTTTTGGTTTGTTTGGATTGCTATCGATTGACTTTATATAAATGTGAATTAGAGCCTAGTATATAGCTTTTGTTGTGAAAGTATTTCTAGTTCCATCTCCTCTAGTCAAGAACAAATTCAAAGGTTTGTCAATGTTATTCATCTTTTTCATTATAACATCTTTAAGAATTGCTTGTTGTTCTTTGTTCAACATTTGTCTAAGTTTGTAGTGTTCATTGTTGTCAATTATCTTTGGGCGTTTAACAATTTCAAATGCATCATGACATTGTATTTGGTTTTGTGCGTTGTATGTTTGGAAGGTTTGCTTGGATGTCATATTGTTTTGTTTGGCTAGTTTTCCTTTGTGTGAATGACTTACTGTTGTTGTTATCATCAAGGGACTCAACATCTTTAAGTTCCTTTTCTATGTCACCCCATGGAGCACTTGTGTTTCGTGTGAACTTTGCACGGTTTTTTATAATGGTTTTTTCATGATTCATGTTCCCATGTTCCCATGTGTCAAAGTTGTGTTTGAGTGTACTCTCGTTTATTGTAAATGGTACATAGAGCATCAATTGCTCTCTACAATGATTCAACAAGTCCAAGTTCTTGTTAAAGTTAATAAAGTGTATTACTCTTGGTTTAGTTCTTGGATTAACTATAGTTCAGTTTTTATTGTAGCTTGAAACAAATTTCGCAAGATAAATGTATATCAATGTTTCAGGACGTATTAAATAATAGTCCACTATAGATTTTGAGAGAATGTTTTCTGAATCATTTGGTTCATTGTTTAACTATTTGACAAATTTTAGAATGAATGTACGGTCACTATAGGACCGCATGCCAATGAAAATGTATTTTCTTGAGCTAAAGTTTAATGGAAGTGATAAAACAATGTGCACAACTTGTTGTGCTGACATTTTTTGCAAGTTCAACAATGCATTTCTAATTTTACCAATCATTTTTATTGCATCAATATTTGTTTGCTAGTTGTCCTTACGTATAATTTTGAATGCATATGTCATAGATTTGTCTACTTTTTCAATGTAAGAGTTATAGTACATTGCTGCAACATATGCATTAAGCACAAACTGGGAGTTTGTATTGGCCTTCCAAAGGCATGGCATTGTCCTTGTGAAACTATTGCTCCATATTTCTGATGGTTTTCTTTATAAAAAAAGAGTTGGCCTATTTATTGTAGAGATCAAAGCTATTATATAATCAATTTTAGACATGTTTATGTCATTTAAAAACATGTCTAAGGTGTATTTATTGTCATAGTTTGTTTTTTGCAATGTGGATCAGTACACGTTGACAACAATTGAAGTTATTGATTCAGTCTTCTCTAGTATTGGTAAAAGTATTTGTGTCTTTCACATTGGTGGTAAAGGCAAATTGTATCTGTAAACCTGTTTTCCTTGGTCTTCTGCATCTCTTTGTGTGTTGATGCCTTTGCAAAGTAGCCAAGTCATCTTGCAAATGATCAGTGCTACAAGTAATATACTTGTGAATGAAAACTATGATTTTGTGTTATTGTTTTCTGTATATATTGGTGCATTTTTGACCCATATTAGCATATGATCATGTTCATTTCCTCAATTTTGAAACTTAGTCACTGAAAAGTAATTAGTAGCATTTCCAAACATGGAGTCATCTATAAGCATCAACTTTTTTATTGCATTTATTCTGTGTCTATAGTATCGTACACAAGTAATAGGATCCTTCTTGATCAACTCAAATTTGTCAATGTTCATTTGAGCAATCGGTTCTTGTTTTTTTTTTATCTAATTGATTTTGTTTGTGTAATTATTGTAGTGTGTTTATCAAAGGATCCCAATTTTGTTTAGTGCTACTAAAATTCAAGAAAAATGTTTGTGGTCTTAGCTGGCGTATCATTGCAAATAAATTTTTCTTAAGTTGTTGTGTATAATTTTTAGATATTGTTATGCTTTTGAAGTCAACATATCCAATATTTGATTTTATAATTCTTTCAAGGTTTGGTTTGTGATTCACATCCTTTGCAACTAGCTTATGTCCTTTTAGTTATCCCTTTCATATTCTTATGGAGATTGTAGACAAGACTTGTAATATTAGTATCTTGATAGTTTTGAAAAATATATTTGTTGTGTGATATGCGAATTTTCTGTTTAATTGTAAAACTTCCCATGGGCGTTTTTGTGATATGTAAAGTTTTTAATTATGTCATCATCACGTGGCTTGCCAAAGAATAATGTTGGGAAATTCATTTCCTCAACATATTTGTCTTTAAAGATTCCAACATGATAGTTTTGTTCTGCAGGTGCAACTTCAATGATTTTGTCTTGCATGCTATGTATACTTTTAGATTATGTGAATCCATGGACCAAAGTTTTAGATGGATTCTCATGTTCCATGTCATTGTCTGACTCGGTTTCAATTGTGGTAGGCCCAGTAATTTCTTCAAGATCATCATTGTTTATCATAAAATGTTCTCAGTCTTTTTTTATTTGGACATTTTGCATTTTGTATAGCATTGTTTTTGACAATTGGGCCAAAGCTTTCATGATGAGGTTGGGCCGTACCATTCCCTTCTTAAATGTATTTTTGTATTCCAATTGTCTCTTGAGTCATACATCAATTTTTTGTGTGTTATTGGTTGATTGTGGTAATTCCCTTTGTATAATGCTAATGTCAACAGGGACATTAATGATAGATCATGTTAGACCAATTTGAGATCTTTTGTACCCTAGTTCCTAGATCTGTGCAAATGCAATTCTAAGTGATACAAGTCGTTTCTGTTGAGACAAAAGTTGGAAATATGACAATGGTTTATTAGTTTGGATTTTTTGTGGTACAACATACTTTGGTATAATGAGTTGTTTAAGTGCAAAATAATATATATGACATATGCAATCTATCAATGCTATGGATCTTGACTGTACTAGTTCATAATATACTTCCTTTTGCTTGTCTTTGAATTTTCTAGTATCTTTTCTAAAACATAGCATTTTGCAAATTGTGCATGTGTATTTTGGTGTATCTTGAATTGTTGTTTCATAAAGCTCTACCATTGAAATTTTTTTACCCTTATTTGATCTAACAGGCATAGGTTGGTTTTCTTTATTTTTATTTCTAATAAAGCGCTTAAGGTGTTGTAGTCTTGTAATAGAGTTGTGATTGAGATTCTCATGTTTGAGTGTATAAATAGATTTTCTCTTGCCACTCTCTAACTTTTTTTTTTTGTTAGCATTTTTAGTTTCATATTGTATATTGTTTCTAATTAATTTTTTAAGTTGATTTAACCTAATTGGCTATTGTGCATTTGGATTTTGTGGCTGAATTCTTAGCAACAATTCAAAATGCCCACTTTGAGGGGTTGTATCATGGAACAATATGAAATATTCTGGTAAACTGGGCACATTGTTAAAATGAAAGTACTTTATCCTTAATGTTGTTGACCAAAAAAATATCTATATATTCAACCACTTTGATAGCCACTGCATACAAAATACATCTTCCCACAGTCTGCTTTTGTTGTTCGTGGCCTGTGGCCTTGCAGGGAGCCACATTTTGTGAAGATATGTGTTCCAGTTGTGCACTTTGTGCAATCTATATAGGATTTTGAGGTCTAGTGCAAGGTCATATGATCTAATTTCATCTTTATATTTTCTTGCTAAAGAAGTCAAAAAGTAATCTATTGCTCCTCTCCGTAGCTCTACCAATGTATACTAATTGTTTAATAATGTTTGTAACGAACCAAAAAAGCCATCTCCTACATTGTACTTAAATGTACCTACTATACATAGTCCATTTTCTCTTAGTACATTGTCTATATTATAGATTCGTAAGCACTTTGCATATTCATATCTATCAACGTCTACTGTTTCCATACTTTGATATCTTGTTTCTATTCAAAAATCATATAGAATTGGATTGTTGGAAATGCTAGGAAGCCTTAATATGCATATATGTTGAACCTTATGTAGTATACATGTAAAGGAAGGGAAAATTTTTCTTTTCTTTTGTATATACGTTAATTTTTGCACTACAAAGAAAGAAGCAACATTGTTATGAGATGTTGACCTTATATTCCCTTATTTAAAAATCAACTGTAATTGCAACAATGCAAATTTTTGTCTCACGGTCAAATTGTAACCAACAGGTCCTGTTAGAGGGAAAAATGAAACAAATGAGCATACTTGATGACATGTTATATGCAACCCATAAACATAAATCAATTAATTCTCAATCAATAATGTAATTAGTAAGAATTGTATTGTAAGAGTGAAAAGTATATTTAATAACCAATAACAAAGTCTTTCTAGGTTCTAACAATTGACTGGAAAAATCTTGTTTATTGGATTTGGAGAGTCAAAGAAAACCTAATCAACTATGAACTGAATCTTTCATGTCTGAATTGTATCATTGATTTATTTTACTATTGCATAAAGTACATGTGCTACTCTTCTTTTTTCAAGCAAATGACTAAAATTCTAATCTATTTACAGTATTCAAAAGTACAAACAAAACAATAAACTTAGCCTACAAAACAATAAACTTAGCCTAGTGGTATGTATCAATCTCAATACCATGTAATTTTTTAATAGTGAACAGGCGTCTACATAAATGCTTCTTCATGTCTTGCTTGACTAAGTGCATAAATAATGAAAATGGCAAAAAGTATTACATGCAAATGCATGACATTACAAAGTGGAGAGAAATTTTTCATTTGATTCATGCCCAAAAATATGATCTACAAATTCTGTAGAGAATGTTGAAGCAGACAAAAATGTTCTATTATTTACAAGACAAAGAAAATTTGCAAAAGAAAAATTGCTTTAGGAAAAATGTGAACAGTTTAATAATGCAACAACTAACCACAAAATGGATAAATTAAATGCCATATTGCAATGGTTTCATTTGCAACTAAAAGACAATAGGGAATTTATCTCTTTTTCTATTGCTTCACATATGCCTTTGATTCATTTTTGTGAAAGTAAATTAATAGAATAGGAAGGCACTATTATTGATGTAGATAATACATGTTAAATGCATTATGTGTTGTCCATAAGCATTAAACATAGAAACAATGTAAAAAATTAGACCAACATAATATTTTCTTACGAACATCGAGGCATTAAATACAGTCTTTGCAAACTTTACTAATAGGATGATAACCATTGCAGCACTGAATACATAGTCAATGGATCAAATGCTTACACAGTTTAAATCAAGCTGACCAATGTTTTTAGTTTTAATGCTTATTGATTTAGCCACAAAAAATATGCTATTTGTGAAAGGTGTTCAAAGAAAACCGTATAGCCTTTGCACAATTGTAGAGCGTGATAGACTTATGAAACATGCATCAGGAGAATATTAATGTATTAAATGCAAAGCGTGTGATATGTGTTAGAAAACTGGTGCAAAGATAAGCAGAGAATGATTGGTTAATTTGCATTTTGTTTGTTTATTGTTTGTTGAGAACAACTGTACAACACATATCACATGCATGGTCCAACGATCCTTAATCAAGCTGACCAATGTTTTTAGTTTTAATGCTTATTGATTTAGCCACAAAAAACTATGCTATTTGTGAAAGGCATTCAAAGAAAATTGTATAGCCTTTGCACAATTGTAGAGCGTGATAGACTTATGAAACATGCGTTAGGAGAATATTAATGTATTAAATGCAAAGCGTGCGATATGTGTTAGACAACTCGTGCAAAGATAAGAAGAAAATGATTGGTTAATTTGCATTTTTTTTGTTTATTGTTTGTTGAGGACAACTTTACAACACATATCGCATGCATGGTCCAATGATCCTTGCTCAAACTATTGTGTTTGCCTTGTAATGCTTGTTCTTATCAAGTATGGGAAACAAATAGACGACCCAAAAAGCTTCTGTAAAAATAGTACATTGAGGCTATTGGTTTGAAGCATTTCCAATACCTTGTAATGTGTAAATGATCAACAGTTGTAAATGGCAATGGTTTTCTATGCCTCAATGTAGTCGATAGATTCCAAGTGTGGGATGTGTGCATGATAGTGAAAATGGCAAAGGTGTTACATGTATACATGTAGGAATTTACATGGGGGATAATTTTGGCCTTTGGTGAATGCCTAAGATTATGGTCTCAAAGTTTTGTGACAAACGTTCAGGCATAAAGACATGTTTTGTTGTTCGAAAAGAAAAAGACATTTGCTTAGTAAGAATTGAGTTTTGGAGAATGCGGTCAAGATGAGTTGTTATTGGATTGTGAAGTATTAAAAATTGAATGGAGAAGAACTTAGAGTATTTGATAAAAGCTAATTCAGAATCTTACAGAAATATACAACATGTGTAAAACTAATTGACATGGGAAAGATCTTGTTAAGACTTATACATGCATTGACTACATTTTGTTAACATTGTCCTTGTCACAAGAACCATTTTTTTTGCGATTGGAGTAGTGACAAAGATCTGTAGAGATACAAATACATTTGGTTCTTGAAGCAAAGAGTGAAAGGTCAGAGTATGAGATGTTTTTGCAGATTTATTTGCAAGGAAGTTTGATTGTTGAAATGTGTGTCAAAGTTGTGCAAATTATTTCATTTTGTCTAATTTTGGCCTATTGCAAAAATGTTGTGGTCAAACTGCACATGGACGCATATGCAAAAATGCAAGAAATAGGTAAAAAACTCACAAGATTTTCAACAAACTATAATGAAACAATAACAAGCACAAACAAAACCCAGTAGTTGCCTAAGGTTTCATGAATTAGCTATGTATTCATTGAATATGTAGTAAAAAATATATCAAGTTTTCTAAACAAACAACCAAGCCATTGACCACCAGTGCAGTTTTTCAAAGTAATGAATATGCAGAATAATGAAGATAAATCTTTTGATATTGGTTGCTATGCCTAAAGCTTATTTCAAGTATCCTCGCTATTCAAACATTTATGTAGCATGTTACATGTTTTGGTATGTCTAACTGCATTCCTCTAGTTGGTAATGAAATTGATGATGATCAAGATTTGGTCTTGGTTGTGGCATTCCTATCAGCTTTGAAATATATCTCATGTAATTCAAAGTACACTTTATTTTGGTAATTATGCTAGGTGATGAACTTATCTTATGTATGACCTATTTATGGGTCTCGATGCAACGTGGCAAGAAGATCTTTATGTGTGACCTATCTTCTGGGTCTGGTGCTAGCATGCCAAGCCTTATTCAATATTTCAAGCTTGTTCTTCAAGCCTACATGTTTTGCTAGGCCGAATAATTTTGTTCTCTAGGTGCATATATATATACATGTAGAACATATTTTTGGCATCGAGACAAGAAGCATGGTATGTGTGAACAGTGATAAGGGTGTGAAGGATTGTGCGAAAAGAAATAAAGAAGGAAGTGAACAAAAGTGTTAGGGAGAAGCAATATGTATTGCAGAGGTTGCGCAAGAAAGGTGTGCAGAATATTCTTTACCAGATTTGGTACAGTAAGATATTGCGATCCTAATCGAAACTAAATTCATGCATATATAGATGCAGCTTCATCAGTTCATGTTTTGTTCTTTTTGTAATCAATTATTTTTTATATTAATCGGGTAGTGATCCTTACTTGTAGTGAGCATCTTGGAAGTGATCCCTTGTAAAAATCACCTTAACCGGTGTCACCTTAACCAATGCTTTATAATTGAGAATTAACATTCTTTGTGGTTTTTCCCATCTTTGGTTTCCACGTAAATTTTGGTGTTCATTGTGCATGGTGTTGTTGAGTGCTTTAATGTTCATATCTATTTTTAACTAATGTATGATTGATTTAAGATTGCCCCGAATTAAGCAAAGAAAGGAATTTTTTTTGGGATAACTGATTCACCCCCCCTCTCAGTTATCCAGAATGTTCAAAAAAATTCCATCCTTTGTCTTGTGCAAATTCAGTATCGAATTTATAACCCTTGATAGGAACTGAAGTTGCATGATAGCTCTTGTTGCTTTGATTTCTAAGGGTGCCATTCTTCATGCTTAATCATCATTCCTCTGCCAAAAAGTCCTAAGATAATCAAACTTGTGAAGCATTATACACGAATTTTTTACCTTCAATATGACAGGGTGAGAAGTCAACTACCAAAGTCTAAAAAACCAAAGTTCTTTTTGCGCATGTAGGTGTATATTTTTTAGAATTGAATCCCCTTTTCTAATTTTTTTACTTTATAAGAAATATAAGGTTTTAAAAGGAGTAGATAGGTTGAAAATGATTTAATTTAATTTTTCTTCATTTTTTAAGTTGAAAGGTGCATATAGTTAGAATGAAAATAAATAATATTAATTTGATTTAATGTATGCCACCTTTTTATTACATTTTTCTTCATTTTTTAAGTTGAAAGGTGCATATAGTTAGAATGAAAATAAATAATATTAATTTGATTTAATGTATGCCATTTGTTTATTACATTTTGTAATAAAAAGGTGGCATTAGGTATAAAAGGTCATGATAACATGATTTATATTTTTTAGGTATAAATGATTTTTAATTCATGTTTCAAGAAGAGGCATTGTGATGGATTACTATATCTAATGCTTAAAAAAGATACAATAATGATGTGTATGACATCAACTTTATAGATCATCAAGCATATATAAGGGTACAAAAATTGTTTTTGGGAAAAATTCTTTCATTTCGTACCTATTCATCTCTATCATTAGAACTTAAAATTTGAAGTATATAAGGATAATGTCAATGTACAAGGAATTTTTTCTAAGCATCATTGATATAAATACTTTAGTTTCAGTTTGAACTTGTTTTCTTTATTTGGATGGTTTTTTCTAAGGGCCGTTGATAGAAATAATTTAGTTCAATTTGAACTATTTTAATCTATTTGAATGAATTTTTTTCTTTCTAAGCAAGTGTCATTGATATAAAGACTTTAGTTTCAGCTTGAACGTGTTTGCTCTATTTCAATGGACAACCTTACTTTTTGTCATATGGATATTTTAGTTTCATGTTGAATATTTCAGATTTCATTTAATTTAAAAAATATATTTGTATGGTTGATGGTGGATTCAAACATGTTGATAAATTTTTGGTAATTGAAATGTTAATATGACATGGCATGAAAAAATTTGATAATTTTTTTTGATATAAGATTGATTTGTCTAAATATTTGACCTAAATATTACTTGATATCATGTGGCATAATGCTTGTCCATTTCACATTTGAAGATGTGAAGATATGAGGATATATTTTTAAAATAAACATAGGCATTCTTGCCTACACTAAATTACTTAAGCTAATAAAATAGTTGAAAAATGGATCTCCACAATGAAATTAATTAATTAATGTATTTATATCTTAGTTGAAAAGTGGATCTCCACAATGAAATTAATTAATTAATGTATTTATATCTTAACTTTATTTCTAAAGTGACATGGTAAAAAATGTTTAAAAATAATTTCTTTATATGTCATTTGATCTTCATAAAGTCTATATTATAAAGTCATTTTATTTATCTTTTATAAAGTGAGACTTGTGTCAAATCTTAACATTCTTTATTAAAATAAACATATAACTAATTTGAATTTTTTTAAAATACATTAAAGACATATTTGGAAGAGGATAATACATATATATATCTATATTTTAATACTTAAAGCTACTATATTTCTCCTCAAAGTAAACACTTCTAAATTCAATGCATATGTATAGGAAGACATGACACCATATTTTTTTGGTTGTAGAATACATTTCTTTAACAATCAAATATATCCAATATTTATTTATTAGTCAATTGCATTATCTCATGATGTTTTAGCTTAACCTTTTTAATTATCACAATATAATTGTAATCATATGTGTCTTCAATTATATGCTTTGGTGTCTATTGATAAATACTACACATTGTAATTGTAGACGTGGAAAATGTACAATTTCGTTTTGACACACTTGATCCCATTTACTAGCAACATTTCTTCCTGAATCATACTCTCAACATTTCATCATATTCTGTCTCTTAATGTAACGAATCATTATCCATTAAATTAAGTCTTCCTCCTTTAGTGATTAAATTAATCAGTTTAATTTGATTAACCTTATATTTCTGTTTAATTAAATAAATCATTTTATTTGATTAAAATCTCTAAAGTCCTCTTATTAAATTAAATAAATTAAACCTTATTTGTTTTAACCTAACATATTCCTCTTTGGTTAAATAAATCAAAATCATTTATTTAGTTAATCAATTCCTCTCAATTCTGATTTAAATTAATTTATCAATTTATGTCTAAATTGTCACATCTCCTAATATCTTATTAAATTGATCAAATCTTGATTAATTTAATCTCAATCACTAAAATCCTTTAGATTCTACAACTTGCACAATAAATCAATTACTTTGATTTATTAATTCATCTATTTTCCCTCACATGGCATCAAAAAAGAATATTCCCTCAATTTGAATTCAAAAAGTCCAAGTGGATTTGTACATCCGACAAGGCATTCACTCCTCTTACATGTCTTTGTGCATTGAGCCAAGTGGTATTTATTTCATTTCTTTTTCCCTCTCACATGTCATTTCTCAAATTTAAAATTCCACCTAATTGCATTTATCATGCACATTGACCAAAATGTGCTCATTCCTCAACCATTCACATCTTGACAAGTGGCACTTGGCCATTGGATGTTGAATGATCCCACATTGCTCTATTTCATTCTCTCTTCCATTTTCGAAATCTATAAATTGGAGGCTTCTCTCCTCATTTGATAATACACAGCTTTGAGTAAACTTACTATACTCAAATTCAGTTCAACATCCACAATTTTAAGCAAGTATACTATACTTCATTTCATCCACAAACTTTGAGTAAACTGATTATGCTCAGATTTACTTTCACTTCACTTCACAAATTTCACACAAGGTTATTCTCTTCATTTGAGAAATAATCTTGCCCATAACATCATTCAACTTGTTCAAGGATTGGGAAAGGAAGGGTTGCTTACTACACAACAAGGTGGCACCAATCCACTATGAGATAAAGGTTTAATTATGTTTCTTATATGCTTCTATTTAACTTTTTTTTCTGCTCATTAGTTGCATATTTGGACATAATTAAGTATTTCATAGGGATGATTAAATTTGCTGATTTAAACTAACTTTCGTGCTAACAACATGAAACCGTTTGAGTCAATATTCTTGCAGATTTTAGCATCTAGAGTAATAACATGGTAGACTCTTGCACTTAGTTCATTCTCCTCAATTAGTTTAAATATTCTTAATCAAAATCTGATTTATTCCTTATATTTTGGTATAATTTGTAAAAAAATATTAGTTTCTAAATTAAACTTCTAATTCAAATAATTGGTCTTTATGACCATTTTTTATACTTTGATGCTATTACATATTATGATGTATTTTGTGCAATTAAAATTTATTTTGATTAAGGTAAACACCGAAAAATAGCTCAAAATCATACAAAAAATAACCTTGGAGGCAAGCAAATTGAGTCTCATCAACCCTAAACAATTGACTTATCAATCACGTCACAAGAATGAGTATGGGAAGAGGTAAAAGAAAGTCCTTTCCTTCTTCTACGAACAATAATCCAAGAAATAATATCATCCAAGTTCCCATTGCAAGGGGAAGCAAGAGGAGACACCCCAATGAGAGGTCCATCAACATGCAAATGGGGAAAAAGGATAACAAGACAAAATATAGTCATCATCCGCATACGAAGTTTGGAGTTGAGCTGAAGCAACCAGTGAAATAGGTTGTCAACACAAAGTAGGAGGGACCCCAGTAGGGTCCTCAAGACATGACAAAGACACACCAAAAGAAAGACACCCAACATAATCTCGAGAGGAGTTATCAACCAAAGAGTCAAGAACCTAAAAAATCAAGTGATCACCATTAGCATTCTTCCACCTAGTAGCAGGGCCTTTGTGATGCAAGAGAGAATAATTTAAAGCCAAGTGATCAGTTATGAAGGATCAATGACATCTTAAAGGGAGGCCCTCATAATTAAGTAGTTGAGTCCAAGGTCTATCCTCAACCATTAGAACCACATCCTCATGAAGGGGCTTGAAGATGACAATATCCACCAAAAAGCGAGCACAAGTAGAGTGCCCCATGTGGGAAGAGGAAACATCTACCTTCAAGAAGCAACTGGTATAGTTTCCAATGGTCTCATAACAAAAATCCTCCAAAAATTGGATGGGAAGATTTAAAACTCTAACCCACATCGGACACACGTGGAGTGGTTTGGTAAGGGGGTTAAAGGAGGTTGTCCAGCCCATTTGACCCCCAAGCCCACAAATTTCATAATACCAAAGTACAAAATTAAATTTTTTATGATGCATTATCATGTTCTAGAATAGTTTTTTACTTTATCATTAGTTTGAATTATTTGAAACAATAATTATAAATATTAGATTAATTCTACTTCATTGTTACATTTTTTCTATTTAATTTATAATCATCAATGTAAATAACTATAATGGTTAACAATCAAGTTACAATGTAGTTTAATGTTCACTTCTCTTATCATTTGTGAATGAAGTTGTTGCATTTATTATCCATATTCCAACTATTTGAATCACAAAATAAGTTCATTGATTAAAAGACTTACAATCTACAAGTTAAAAACACACACACACAAGTTAGTTTACCTTTGTAATTAAATAACATTTGCACGTAACCTAATCCTTTAATTTGAAGGTCAAATTTATGATTAAATTGGTAAGATTCCAATTTAACCTTCATGATAAGAAAATAAGTTGATTGATTTACATGATAAATTTTTTGATGTCAATAGAGAGAACATGAAAAAACATAGATAAAGAACAATTGAAAGAGAGACATAAACAAAGAAGGAAAATAGGGGGAACATAAAAAATATAGAAAGATAAAGAGAGAGATATAGATACATAGACATATAGATAAAAATAATTAAAGAGAGGGAATATAAATATATAAATAAGAGAGAGATTGAGAATTCAAAGAAAGAGAAAAGGGGAAATATTTTGAGAGACAAATAAAAAATAGAAATACATAGAGAAAGAAATAAAAAATATAGAAAGAGAGAAAGAAAGATTAAACAAAGAAAGAATTCATGCCAAACTTTGAGTTCAAGCGTGAATATATAGGAGATGAACAAACTAGAAATGAGAATGCGGTTTTGGAAAACCATGAGAAAGAGAAAGAGAGGCATGACATCCAAAGTGGTCAAGGCATGAATCTCAACACCCTCTTGGTATTGGTCTTCTACGCTATAGTTTTAACATGTTCCTTATATGTCATGTCATAAACATGAATATTTGACCACCCAAACTTATGTGCCCCAAATTGTTTTTATTCAATCTATTTAAATATGTTCCATTACAAGTATCTAAACTTGTCATAATGTTGGTCAAGATTATAATGTAAACTCCTTCTTACATTCTCTTACATGTCATAAGAATATGTTACAAGTAATTCTTGTTATGATGAACCAAGATTCTCTTACACATTTTAAAATATGTCAAAACATTGCCAAGAGTGTGACCTCAATGTGGGATACCAACTTTCTCATGTAAGGAAAAAGTCGCTAAAGATGAACAAAAATGTCACCTTAAATGGGATGTTAAGTTTTTTATGTAAGGGGAAAATATTAAAGAGGAAATTGTAGATGAAAAAAATTTATCAACCATGAACATTATGTAATGTCCCCTTTTGATTGAATTTCCAATATCTATTGAAGTTTTTGGTAGTGGTAGTGAGTTCAAAAAATCAAGACGAGTCCCATGGTACTTTATGAGTGTATTTTAAGCATTCTAATAGCAATCCACATTTCTTTGAGAAGTTTTCTATTTTTAGAAAGCATCAAACTTTATTAAGGTTGATATCTTGTGAACTTAAGGTTATGTTTTTCATTAGGGAAAATCAAGTTTTGAAGGGGCTCAAAACCCTTTACAAGAAGGTTTTGAAAGGACCTACAACCCTGTCAATAGAAAGATGCAGACAAATAAAGTGAATATAAACAATAGCCTAACAACAACAATCAATCTAAAAAATTCACAAGAGTACGCATGCTGTAAAAAATAGGTTTTGAAGGGAACCTAAAACCCTCTACAACTAGGTTTTAATAGGGACTAAGAACCCAAGAAACTAATAGGAATTGCTTGAAACAGTCAAGAAACAAAGTAGCCAAGTTGTAGCAAACCATCTGCTCAATAACATCACCAGGGAAAACTTTAGTGGCAAATCTTTGCCAATTGGCGAATTCTAGGAATCGAGAAAATTGAAATTGGCGAATTTACCGTATCCAACAGGGTGTTCAAATCGCTCGAATTTCATGAACTATTGGTCCAATGCATGTGCATTCGCCATCAGTTTTTTTTACGAGGCATGTTTAGGCAATAAATTCACCATAAAAACTACACGTTTCTAATGGACCAATTAATATTTTCGCTTGGGATCCTGGGGAGCATGTCATAAAACACCAACATATTCGGAAATACTATTAAAACAACATTATATGAGGACCCATTTCACCAATTAAAATTTACAAATAGTTGCTTGTGAAGACCCATTTCGCCAATTAAAATTTATAAAGCTGCTTATGAGGACCTATTTCACCAATACTATTTAAAAATAATTACATTTCAGGACACATTTCACCTTGAAAATTACAAGGTATCGTTGTATAAGCACGTGAGATTCACCAAATTTTTAACATACCATTTAAAAATCCCACAGAATTTGCCAAATATGGATTGATATAAATACAATTGAAACTGTTATTTGTTCTTACACATTTTGTTCGGTTATGAGGTTCTACTTCTCGATTCAGAAGTCAACGAAACCCAAAAAATGTAGACTCAAAGGTGAGTGATCATTTCTTCATAATGTTATTAGTTATTAGTTATAATAATAAGATTTCTTTATCTATTTTCCATTATTTCTTCATTCTTAAACATGATTTTGAGTAGGGAATGGGATCTATATTCTCTGTTGGTCTGTCCTTCTTAAACAAGAAGACATTTTTTCCAGTTTTTATTCAAAGTGAGATATCAATATGTCAAGTAACAAGGGTAAGACTTATGAGGGTAATGAAGAGACTGGGAGGCCATCAAAATGCCCAAAACATGGAGGTACCATACAATCTTACTTTGGAATTGGCAAAACTTCTAATCCATCAGATCAAGGTGGTGCTACATCATCAACTCTTCCACCAAATATTATTGAAGATGGCATTGACAATACCTCACCGCCACAAGAAGGTCAAGGTGAGATTGTCATTGAGTTAAATCAAAATGTATCGAATGAGGATGACAATACTGCAAAATATGTTCCAAGGGATACCCTCGTTAGCCATAATGAGATAATTGACTTGGATGAGGATGATGTTGGTAGCAAGAAAAGAAAAGGAAAATCAAAATTGGGGTGTGAGTGGGAAATGACAAGGAATTTTCAAATTGGTTGGTTGTCGAAGTACCCATTCCATGAGCTAGTGGGGGTATCAAACGAAAATGATATTAAAAGGGAAACAAAGGTAAAATGTTAGATTTGTAGTTGGAAATGTGGAAGAGACAAGATGATGCAGCTAAAGCTTGACACTATAGAAAAGCATATCGGTAAAGTTTATGAAAAACAAATCATAGACGGAAAGGAACAACCAGTTGTACGATGAAAATCAAAGGAAGATTGTCTTCATGTTAAGTATGCTACAGATTATGGAGAGCATAACCATAGAATGTCAAAGATTAAATAATGTGAAGGTACACTTGAGACTCATTTTGGAAAAGCCATGGAAGCAACAAATCCATCAAAAACTATTCAGATGAGTGTTGTTTTTCATATTTTGTCCATTGGGCATCCTATGACAGACTACCTAGAATATTTTGATTTATTATCTTATTTGAGTGTTCCCCACTTTCCCTTCTCACATTGGTCAGTAAACATTGGATGGGAATGGGAAAATTGTCTCGCTGCAGTGGAAAAACAAGATTTAAAGGAGAAAGTAAAAGAGCCAAATTTCATTGCATTATCTTTAGATGAAGTTACTATGGTAAACAATACTTCTTGGGTTTGTATGAATTTTTATACTATAGAACAACATGTTCACCAAGCTCATCTTCTTTGTGTTCATAAAATGAAGGAAAGTTCAACATCGCAAAATCTATTTGAACTAGTCAAGAAATCTTTGAATGAAATTGTAGGTATGGATGAATTAACAATTGCCAAAAAGTTGGTGTGTGTAGGAGCTGATGGAGCTGCAGTGATGCAAGGTCAAAGGAGTGGTGTTTGCACAAAGTTACAAACTATTTGTGAATCATACATGCTTGGCATTCACTGCATGGCACACAGAATGAATTTAACATTCAAAATTGTAAGCAAGTGTCCTAAAGTATCAAAAGTTGAAAATCTAGTTCACGAGATCCACGCATACTTCTACCGAAGTCCCAAATGTTTCCTTGAATTTCAAAATTTTGCTGAGGGAATAACATTGGAAACAAGCTTCTCAAGGATTTCGATACTAGATGGATCTCCTTGCATGGACCATCACAACAAGTTCTTTCAAAATATCAATCATTGATTGGAGTGATGTACGAGCATTGCAACATAGTAGACAAAGCTCCTGAACTCTTCCATAGGTTAAGCGATATAGAGACACTCTTGACTTTAGTTAGTCTTCTCCCCATGTTAGATGAGATGAAAAATCTTGTGAAGAAAGCCTAAGACAAAAATATGTATGTTTATGAATATGCCAATCTACATAAAATTACATGCTTGGCCCTCGATCATCTATATCTAGATCTAACACAAGAAGGCGCAAATTATTTGATGTGGCAGAAAATTACTGATTTGAATAATCCTGATAATTATTTATAGTTTAATGCAAGTGGAAACTTATGTATCTATGTACGTGGATATGAGATACCAATGCACTATTGTAAGATAGCCGGGCACTTTAGTAGAGAAGTACCTATTAACAAAGAATATTTTAATGACATTATTAAATCTATTAGTGATAATTTGAAGGAAATTGCAAAATCTCTTTCCTTAGAGATTCGTGAAAGACTCCCTGGACATGAAATACTTGAAGCCATGGGTATTGTGTATCCTCAATTTTGGGTAAACTGAGATAACCCAAAATATTGTCATGATCAAGTAAAAATCTTGATCGAACAGTTTTCGAAAGAGGTAACATATAATGAGCAGACAATAGAAGGAATTTTAAATGAAAATAAGCTTAGAAAGAAATGTAGGAGTTTTATAACAGATATGAGGGACCAGTATAAATCCATGGGCAAGGAGAAGGCCTTTGAACCAGGATCAATAAAAATGTTTGGACAATCTTAGGTCAGAGTGAAATATTGCATGGTTCGATATCATAATATTTCAAACTTGTTGATTTATGTCAAACAATGATATTTGGGTCGGTGAGGGATGAGAGAGTTTTCAATACATTGGGGTTTTTTAAATCAAAATTAAGAAACAAACTGGACAAGAATTTGGAATTTTTTTTGAGGATGAAAGAAATTGTGTATAATGTTAAAAAATTTCCTTTTGAAAGGGCACTCACAATTTGGAGGTCCACATGTGAAAGAAGAGGGACCAGGTTGTGCAACAAAATCTCTCCAATTCCAAGTGTCGTCGGTACTGGTGGTAGTGTGCTTGGGATAGATGATAATGATATTGAAATTGACTCAAATCACACAATGAATGTTGAATTTGAGACACAGGCCGAAGAAAGTGAAGAGTAGACTCAAAATCAAGATGACTCTTTTACTTTATCTCAAGATGAGCATTGGTTTTAGGACCCTAAATCCATTTGGGAAACTAAAGAGAATTAGTAGGTTTTAGGTATTTTTACTGCACTTCATGAATCAGTTTCCAGTGTTCCAAAGTCCAAACTATAGTTGATGATATGTTATATTGTATTCAATGAACATTGAAATTGTGAACCATTGCGCTTCATGATATCTTATTTTATATTGCACTCAAGCATTGCATAAATCATATTCCAAACTTTAGTTGATGATTTTTTATATTGTATTCAAATAAATTGTGAATCATTGCACTTCAGGATATTTTATTTTATTTTGCACTCCATGATGTTTTATATTATATTGCACTTCATGAATCATATGCCAAAGTAAAACTGTAGTTGATGATATTTTATAAATTATATAGTATTCCATCATCCATGAAATTGTGATATTAAAATTAAAATTTGATCTCTTAAAAGGAAATTTATTTTTTTCTTTACAAAGAAACTAGCATCCACCAAGTCCACCCCACTTATCTTCCACATATCAATAATCACAAAAATAAACGACACTTTGATTTTATGATTCATAAATTATGAGCAATGCAAATTGTAGAAATTTGTGTAACAAGATCCATATTTTAGCCTAAATTGCATCCATAAGCAAATTTTAAATTCCATAGTGACGTAGTCCTTCCTCCATTCCTAAAAAAATTCAATACCATCGGCCTAGCAATGCTTCATTGGTGGAACCCCCATCATAGTCTTGTTGATGGTCAGATGAAAATAGCTCACAACCTAGTATTAGTGTAACAATACTTTATCAGGCTGAATCCTAAGGTGCTCTCTCGATATACCGATACAGTCAATTTTTTGACAAAAGTAACCATGAATTATAACCATGGGCATGAACTATCGAATTTTAACAATAATCACAAAAATATACCACACTTTGATTTTATGAACAATGTAAATTGTGGAAATTTGTGTGACAAGATCCATATTATAACCTACATTCACATTGCATCCATAAACAAATTTAAAATTTTGTAGTGACGTAGTGCTTCCCCCATTCCTAGAAAAATTCAATACCATTGACCTAACAATGCTTCATCGACAGAACCCCCATCATAGTCCCGCCGATGGCCCAATGAAAATAGCTCACAAATTATTATCGGTGTAACAATACTCTATTGGGATGACTCCTAAGGTGCTCTCTTGATATATTGATAGATTCAAGTTGTCAACAAAAGTAACCATGAATTATAACCATGGGCATGAATTATCGAATGCATAAAGTATATCGGCGGAACTATGGTGCAATCGGGGAAACATTATCTGGCATCCCACCGATAGAACGGAGGACAGGTGTCCATCAATGGAGAGGGTGGCTATCGGTGAAAGACTGATGTGACATCTCGGGGCATCATCGACTTCAAAATATTTGAAATAAATGTTTTTCTTTGATGACAAGATTGAAAGATGGTCCACGGATGGTGCATTTATGAACTAGAATTGAAGTGAATTATATCACAAGTTGATCGCATAGTTGTTACAAAATCTTGGAAGATTTCGCTTAGGGCAGAAGCAGAAAGGAAAAAACTTGAAGTTCTGATGTAGCAAAGACTGGTGGACTATGGAGGCGACTCGACGAGACTCACATAAGTACTTCGGACCCAGCTGAGAAGATATTTTCATCAAAATCTTAAAATTTAAATAATGGAAGAGAGTACAGAGAAAACCAAAGCTAAAAAATAGAACACTGAAAAGACTAAGAATTTGGATCAATTGGACATTAAAAAGCCTAAGAGACTCCTAAATGAAGACCTGATAGATTAATGCCCTGGGTTGGGGTCGAGACCCAAGAGGAGTGTGTTGATGGTGTTTTTATGCACTTCTCAACATAGGTAATGCATAGGTGCATCACCTCTCTTGAAAGAAAATATTCCACAATCAAATTGCAGAACACTATCCCAAGGTCTCTCAGATGTCAGATCATGACGGAGCTTGGAATATATCAATTGTTTGATGTGATTTTGTTGGAATCACAAGGCGATCTTACGTGGTTTGAAGCTATAGGATAATTGGGTCAATGAATGGAGTTCTTTGAATTTGGAATTATTGCACTACATTGTAGGCTCAGACAGCAGTCTGGGACTCCATTGTTTCGTCAGATTTGACTTTACAATGTGCAATGAACCTTAACACAAGTTATTTCTAAAAAAAGGGAAAAAAAGGCAACGAAGAAGGATGGTTGTTGGACCTGCAACTATCGATGAACAGTGATCATGGAGGTTCCTGCAATGGACAGTTTCCTTAAACAAAATTTCACTAAATCTGAATTCTCACAATGTCATGAAACCTATGCTATCTTCTAAGGATTGCAGATATTCATCATTCATTCACCATGAAAATGTGAATAAAGATAAATTTTAAGGAGCAACAATGAAATTAAAGTCCAGGCTAACTTTACACAGTCATCTACCAACAACAAATGGCCAAAATTATGGACAAGGAGAGCATACGCACAACAACAATCTTCAAAACCAGAGACAACATACTAAATCTACCAAAACTGATCTAAGGATACTAGAACAACATAATAATTTAAAGCAAAGTTCTAGCTAGAGGGAGAAGAATCATGAAACATGTGGAGAAACCCATAAGTACACCAAAAAATGATTGTATTTTCTATTATAATTCTTGCAGCATGCCTTTACAACAACTCAACTCTCTCAAAATGAGAGGAGGAGAGCCCTATTTATAGATTTCAATAATCAAAATGAGTGGCCAAGATTTGATTCTATTGTGTGGCCAAGATTCACTTTACACTAGGGTTTCACCTACCCCCAAATATATTACATTTATAAATCAATTCTTGTCTTTTCCCTATTTCATCATCTAGTGACAACACTGTAGCAATTTCGTCTTTTAGCTATTTGCCCTTTGCTATAGCTATTCTTTGAGGAAATCTTCATCGATGACAGGGTTTCCCTCGCGCCTCTTCAACACTGCATACTCCATAAAGCTCAAGATTAGTGCCTAGAGCTTATCCATCTCCATGATATCTGATCACAACACTTGGTAGCTCCATTCCTAGGAATTGCTGACAAGCTTTTTCCAGTCATCGTTATTTTTGGTAGCACTATCTTTGAAGAGTTCTGATTGTGCGAAGGCTTGGGCCGCAAAACTCATGAATTATGTGGCAATTTCAGCCGACATCCCATCTTCCATGCTCTTCAAGAAGTGGGGCCTTATTCTCTCTGGATTTATCTTGATGGCAGGCAGGTCATACCCCATCATTAGTTTGAGGTATCGAGCGCACTCTTCTCTGGAATCCCTTGCCCATTTGATATCCGGTGCTATCCATTCCAAGATCTGCTTCAACCTTCTCTTTTGGTGATCAAAATCTCGTTTCCATATATCCACTAACTAGTGGTCATCGTCCTTGAAGGCCAGGTCCTTCTCCCAAACCTCGCTTGGCAATGCGAGTATAGCCTCAATTTTTCAGGTAGGCTGCCTCGTACTTTCTTGGGAACCCTCCATAGACCTACATCATTCCCTCAAGGGTTCTCTGCACTTCGAGGAAATTATTTGTTGTTTGGATGGCCAAATTGATGCCCATGTTTCCTATGTCCAAGACCTATCAGAACCAGTTTTTCGTAGTCTTGTCCAAGTTCCTTCTCTTTTCTAACTTATGAATCTGCTCCTGAGATAGCAATTGTGGCAGAGCTGATGATGTAGTGGGCTGCTCATCTGGGGATGACCACTGTTGAATATAGGCCATCAGATCAGCCACTTGTGCCTTGAGCTCCTCCTTAGAAACCTTATCCTGTTGGATAAGATGTACCACCGTGGCAACCAATTCCTGGAGGTGATTGACCTTTTGCTCCCTTGTGGCCACTCCCAAATCAATGGTGGAGACATTATAGATTATACCTTGTTCTCCAACCACCGGTGTTGCTATCTATACCACCCTAGATCCTGAGGCATCCATGGTCATCTTCGATCTAATCTTCAGATTTTTCTCTTTCTTGGTGCTTATTTGTGCCTGGGCTAGAATGGCTTCCAGCCTTGCCTTAGGATCCTTTGCCGTGGGAGTCTTTTGCTTTAGCTGCCTCTGCAACCAATCGGGTACTTGGGGCTCTTCCCTAGGTGGTTCACTTTGACCCCCACTATCCTCCTTCTCAAGCTCAGTGGCTCTGATAATAGGAGCCTTCTCCCTAGTTCTTGCATCTTCTTTCTCCTCATTGAAGTCTTGCTCGATCCTTTCATGTTTAGTGGGGGACTCGGAGTGCAACTGCTCTTTGGGTGGATTTTCCCTTTCAGCATCTCTCTCTTCTTCGTTTTGATTGTATTCATGCTCCTCAGGATCCTCCTCTTGCTTATCTTCGTGGAGGGATGCCTCCCTATCGTGTTATAGGGTTTGGTCATGCCCCCTCGGTTGGATACCTGCTGCCCTCAATCTATGGGACAGCAATTTCCTCTTCTCGTACAAGCCGGTCCTCGGCTTCCTTATCCTCAATCTGCTTGAGCTGCCTGCCCCATTCTACATTGACCTCGGGGTCATTTGATTCTCTGATTAGCTCAGCATCTAGCTCCTCGCTGCTCTCACTAGAAGACTCCCAGGCTACCTCATCTATTTCCCAGTGTTTGAATAGAGGGTGTTCGTGGTACTCAAATTCTTCATCCTCCGGCCTCGTTGCAACCTCTAGCTGTCATCACTCAAGTTTATCAAATATTTGAATTGTTGCCTCCATCTTCGGTGGTTCAGTAGAGGGAGGGGGATCTGGAGCGTGAGCCATAGTCTAAGCTATTGCAACTTGCATTATGGGATTAGTGAGCATCCCTGAAAGCTCGGAGGGCACATTCTGCATGTATTTCACAAAGGATTCCGGAAGGCTGAGGGCAGGCATCGTAGCAGCGAAAAATAGAGGGAAGGGAAGGAGACATAGAAGAAGAGGAGACTGGCGAGGTCATAGCAGAGGAGGAATCCATAGGAATAATTTGCATGATAGGAGAGGTGGAAGCAAGATGGACAGAGATATCCACCGCAGGCGGGGAGGAAGCAGAAACTACGAGCGAAGCATGCGGGGCCGGGGCAACAACAACAACGGTAACGATTATAGTAGGCAGAGACCTTGGCGAGTTAGATCCTCCTCCTCTGATCTTGAGGGGTGGACCTTTGGACATCATAGTTTTCTTCATGCCCCCAGTTGTTTTTCTCTTCGTTTGGGAAGGCTCAGGCTCAGAAGCCTTGCGGGCATAGACCTTTGGTTTGGGTAGCTGTTCACTGGCCTCCTTTCTCTTCTTGGTTTTGATTGATGGTGGGGTTTTTGACATTTATCCAATTGCAGCGGTAGCTGCCCCACCATCAGAGCCACTTGGTTCACTTTCTAGTCCCTTGAATGTCAAGGTTACCCCTTGCTGCCTCAATTGAGCCACCTGTTGGTCGATCCATTCCCTTGTTCGGACTTTGATGGGTCTAGTGAGCATGTTGATGTCATCAAGTTCTTACTCATTCCAGTCAATCGTGGGCATTGGAAAATTGGCGATGACATCATATCTTGGAACAATCACCGTGTCCTCATCCTCTTTAAGCTGGTCAGGAGCCGAGCACAAATTTATTCTCCACACGTAGATGGTAGTCATCCGCATGTAGTGTCGTAGCCGCACTTCAAGATCATCTTTACAATTGGCCCAAAAATCCTCGATGTTGTGGAGGTGAGCATACTCATGTGCCAATGCCTTTTTGATATGACCGTAGGGGGGTCCATTCTTGGCCGAGCTGTGTACTGCTTGAAGTGGTATTTAGCTAGCTCCTTCTCTGAATAACCTACACATTGGGATGTGTGGATCTTGTACATTCCCTGACCAAGGCCAATAGGATAAGGTGTGCCTGCCAGATGCTTGCTGCTCAAGATGTTATGGATGTGTCATAGCTACCAAGTTAGTTCTAATAATATAATCCGGTTGTTGGGGTACCGGGGCAGCTTGTTTGGTCTTTCTGTGAATCCCTGGGCATAGATGTACATGAACTTTGGAAATTGTATGTAAAGGAAGGCGTACTTGTTGAGGAGGGCCCTGAAACTGTGAGAAACTCTTCTTTGAAAGTTGCCTCCTAGAGATCAGACGTTGTGGGCGATGAATGCATCATTCACCCTACAATAATCCCTCTTGAAGTTTCGGTACTGCAGCTGAGGGTACTTATCATATGGCTTGGGCTCTGCCCCTCATGTCTCACTGGGTACCGTAGTCAATCCCTAATAATGCCGCTGATTAGCGAGGGAATACACCAAGTAGGAGGTCATGAAGAACTTGGAGGTCTTTTTCACGATTGTAAACTGCTCATGGAAGCAGTCACTGATTATCTCCCCCCAATAGAAGGCAGTGCCATCACTGCGGAGAATCTGCTCCACAAAATAGAACATCAATTCCTAGAAGAAGGCCACAGTAGGAAGGCCCATCACTTAGCTTAGCAAAGTCACGAGGTCGTGGTAATCCTTGAAGAAATCACTGCAATAAAGCTCCTAAGGGAGCTTGCCAGCACTACCCTGCTTGTCCTTTAAACAATACTGATTGATTAGCTTCTTGCACTTCAACGGATCCTGCTCCCATAGCTCTTTGCATTCTTCGATGGTAGGGGTCTCCATGCTCTTAAAGGCAGGGATGTGGAAGGTTGTCATTATGCCCGACGAGGACATGTCTACAAGGATATTCCCGTCCTGATCCACTATAGTTCGGGTCTCAGGTTGGTATGCCTCAACGCACGCTATTACCAATTCTGGGGCCACCAAGGCCGGCGGGAAGCCTACAGCCTTTGCAATTCCTCTGCTCCTTATCAAACTTGCATTCTCCATTTTGGGGTTCAACCTGACCCTCTGTATAAATTCGTCAACATCGACCTGACTGATGTTGGTATTAGTGACATCTCTCCAGAGAGTGGTGATTCTGAATTGTAAGGGGCCCCTCAAAATTTGTACTTCATCAAATCCTTATCCTCCTTGCGTCGAGGTGTCTTGGCTATTCCTTTCCCCTTCTCCTTGGAGGCACCAGAAGTTTTTGCGTTGGATTCCATAAATCCTGCACAAAAGATGTGAATCAATAACAATAAACATGAAACAACAACCTCAGACAAGTCTCTGCACATGAAAGTTAGCCCTGCCATCATTATTCCTATTCAATAATCATATAATACTTGATACTTTATTGTTAGAAAGCAAGGCAGACAACTCAGGTTCCCAGGGCTGGAATTCCCTTGGCAGAATGTCGTTCGGAAGGGAAAATTAGGCATGGAACTCCCAAAGGTGTTTCCTGACATTGGATTTGGTCAATTGAAGGTTTCTCGTGAAGGAAGACCTAATTTTGGCAAGTGGGTTGAAGTCCATTTTGGATTTGGAGGTCATTTGAGCCTTCATTTTTGAGTTCGGGTATCAATTGCAGGACAATTGCTGGGAACGGCGCAAGGGACAGGAAATTTTGGGTGTCGAAATCCGGATCTCAAAAGGCCATCGCCAAGAAGTCGCTTCGGTCTAGCCATTCACAATAGCAAAATGGAGGTGGCCATCTGGGTGTGGAATTTCAGGGGGCAATCTCTGGAGATGATTTGAGGATTCGGGAAAGCCAAGCGGCGAACAGCGGCTCAGGACTCAGAAGTCAGAAGGTCGCTCAGAATTCGCTGTTCAAAATGGTGATAGTGGAACAGAATCCCGAGAGGGGAAGTCTGGGGTCCGGAGTCTAAAAGAGGCCTAGCCTTCAAATGTTTACTTGGCTTTTAGTTTTGGCGAGAAGTGGACCGAGGTCCGGGAGCCAGGAAGTCGCTTCGGAACGACCGTTCAAAATGGCACGAAATGTCGAGGAGGGAATTCTAGAGGTCGGGGTCCGGAGACACTTCAGATTTTTCTTTTTCCTTAGAAATTGAACGGACCTGATGCAGTCGAGATCCGAGGTCCGGGAGGACACTCAAGACAAGCCGTCAGAATGAGGAAGTTGCCATGGAATTCCGGGAATGAAACTCCAAAGAGCGGATCCTGGGAATAGTTTGTTTCCCCTTTGACAATTTTCATTTTGCAAGATTCGACATGGACATCATGCACCCGGGGCTCGGAGGTCAGGAAGAAGCTCGGGACAGGCCGTTTGGAACGGCGGGAGCGACACGGAGACCCGCGAGGGGAAATTCGGAGGTCGGGGTCCGATACGAATTTGGCCGCATGAAATTTGATGTTTGGTTTTAAGTTTTTCGGATGGCTGCGGGAAGGTCCGGGCCCGGGAGATGCCAATGACTGCTCCGAAGAACAGCCGCAACAAGGTTAAGTTCCGGTTTGAATTTCGACGCCCCTAACAATCGATTTTTCATATTTTAACTTATGGGTTTTTAGGGGAGGGCGTTTTCCTACCATATTTCATCCTTGTTTTGCATTTTACATTGCTTAAGGCTAGGGATTTCACAAAATAAAGGAAAAGGTGCGCGGGCGACGGGCGTACCTCAAGATCTCGAAGATGATTGTTGTTGGCCACGCGGAGGATGTTGAGAAAATAGCTCGAATTTTGTGGCCGGAAATGTCGAATGCCTCAGACCTCTCCAGATTCCTATAACTTCAATCGGTCAGGTGAAAATAACAGTTGGAAAATCTGAATTTATAGCCCAATTTTCCATTAACACAACATGTAATGCCCTCATACGGTGACAGGGAAGTTGGTGAGTTCAAATCTCACAGTCGGCGGCGGGCGACCCGGGGTCTAGTGGCCGGGAAGACGTCTAGCCACGGTCGTTCAAAACGGAAAAGCACAAGCGACACTCCGAAAGAGGAAATCCGGTGTCCAAGGTCCGGGGTCTGAAAGTACATCGAACGCTGGACACCGACAACAACAATCCCAGAACGAAAATCCGGAGGATGAAACCCGAAGGTCTGGGCCCGAGAAGGGCCACAAACGTCAGAAAGGTCATTCTGACAGGGGGAACCCGAACTAACTTTAGACTTAGCATTTTTCAAAGGGGTCAAGTTTGGTCAAACCTGGTATATGGCTTTTAGGAATGTGAGTTGACCTATCAGGGCACAAAAATGGACACACAAAATGAGGCGAAGCAAAAGGGGTCCGACAATCAAAAAAAGGGGAAGAGAGGGTCCCCGTTCCGAATGGGGTGTGTGTGCAATAGGCACAATAGAGTGCTCAAATGAATCCTTCCATGGATCGAATATGGGACAAACATAAGGGGTTAGGGGATATTTGGACACCGCAATGAGGATACAATCTCTTCATGTACCATTACGGAAAAAAAAAAGAAGGTTTCAACCAGTCTGCAATCCATGGAGGTTGAACCTGGGAAGACTTGTGGTTCCCAATGTGTTTGTGAACACAAAGCTAATTAAATCTCTTGTTATCAGATATGATCCCAAGAAAATAACTATTTAGTCACATGGCGGGGGTGACATGCTTGTTGTTTCTATGGATCTCATTTCTAATGTATTTTAGTTAGAGTGTTCATTGAATTTATCATTCACGGTCAAAGATCTCTTGAAAGAGTATCGCCACATGGATACCGGCTATAAGAGATGGAAATTTCCTTTGCATAGGTCCAAGGATGAAGGAGGCCAACTCGGGAGGTTCTCTAGTAGTGAAAACCCTCCTTTCCATGAAGATTTGTTTGAAGAGTATTTCTGATACACCTATTATTCAGCTGGTCAGGTTTTGGGAGTAGAGGTTCCGCCTCTCATGTCGATTTACCCAATGGTCTTAGCTGTAGACATACAGAGAAAGGATGCCAAACCATTTGATTATGCTAGCTACTTGGCCAATGCCCTACATTGAGAGTTTGAAAAAATTAAAAATAATAGTGATAATATTAATTTTGAACACTATTGTTTTCTTATGCATTTGCTTTTGTACGAGGGACAAGTTAGAGGGGTCTAGAGTGAAGAATTAAGGATAAAAGATACAGATGAAAATGGAGATTTTAAACCTATACAAATGTGGACTTCATTGTAGGACAAACGATTTGGTAGGTCTCATTACCTTTATTTTGAGTTTTTTTTTGTAAAACCATTGATGAAGTTGCTAGGTTATCCATGCGATTATAACCTATCCCCATAAGTACAAAGATTTCTAAGACCAAATGAAAATGACCGGAGAAATAAAATGAATCATAATTGAGAAGACTGGTATACTTTCCCTGATTTTACAGTGATAAGGGTTTATGGGTTCGAAGGGGATCCACACTTGATGCCACAAGTAGTTCCTGACCGAATTTCTTATTTAAAAATTATGAGACAATTGGAAAAATTTGATTCCAAACACCTCAAAGGACATAGAAAGCAATCGATTATGCCCAACACCTTATGTTTTGGAGACTTTATAGTGGTTGCCAATGAAGGATATGGAGAAATTGATGGTAAATTAGCACAATACAACCTACCTCTAGGTGATGTAAGGAAACAATTTGATGTAGAAGGGTTTATCCACAAGGCGAGATTATCCCAGGGGCTATCAGGGTATGAACATTTGTTCTCAATCGAGGATGTCATAAGAAACCATGATGAGGCTTCCACCAAGGAAAGAATGGATGCCTATAACAAGATTATTCTTGTAGAGGAGTGGAAGAGAAAAAATGTCCCATCTTATTCAAAAGGCATTTGGTGAGATACAAGATCCTTTAAAAATAATTGAGCAACTCATCGCTCATGTCAATGAACTAGTAAAGGATGTTCCCCTAGGTGTTTTTGATGCACCTCATGCAACTTATTTAGGAGTACAAGTTGAAGACATAGATCCCTTGGATTACATACCTTCACAGCCTACTCCTGAGGTATGTTTTTATGTAGATACTAATATAAGTGAAGAAGAGCAAGGTGATGAAGAGGGTGAGTAGGTCAAACAAATCAGTGCTCCTGTGATTGCACAGTATGAGCCCCCTCAAGAGCAAAAAATTGTAAGATTTGAGGCATCAAATGAACTATTTGATGATGTGAGGGTCGGGGTTGGACAACAGTTTATTTATGATTGTGATTTTGTTAAATATTCTGAATTTAAATCATTTGTTTATGAATATAAAGGTAGAAAAATGAGAAAACAGATACAGGATATCACTCCTGAACAAGAGGTAACCACTTTGGAGGAATTGAAAAGGGAGGTAGAAAAGGAAATGGATTCCATCAATCCTGAAAGAGGAAGGGAATTGCTTCAAGAAGTTGGAGTGTTGCTCTTTCTAGGGCGGGATATCTTTCTAGGGTGGGATATTAGCTCTTCAATTGTATTTGATAGCTTAAAAAAAAGAGGGGAAAAGACAATGAACTTAATAGAAGAAGCAAGGGACAAAATGTATTCAGGATCTGGGTACAACCCAGAAAAAGCCACCTTGCTTATTTGGTCATTGTATCCCCATGATAAAAGACCTGCTATAATTATTAATCCAAGCCAAGTGTTTGGTCATCTCTCGGTTCAACGAGTAGTGGATACCAACCCTATGGAGATAGTAGAATTGAACATAAATGTGGAAAAAATTACCAAAGAACAGATCAAAAAACTGATTAAGGAAAATGACAAACTAAAGAAGGAGCTAGAAAATAAGAGAGAAAGAACATCTTCCTCCTCCACATCAGAGTTATACTCCCCATGGCTTGAAAAATATAAGAGAGTGCTTGATGTATTGGCTGATGTAGCCTATTGGAAGAATTTCCATCTGAAATCCCAGGGGAAATGCAAAGAATAGGAGAAAGAAGTGAAAACCATCAAATATAACACTGTATCTGAAATGATAAAAGAAAGATTCAACAAAATGATGAAGTGTGCTAGTGAATATTGGAAATTATTCAAACAGACACGCATTGCATTGGTGGAGAATGAATGATTGTAGCCTAGAATGATGGAGAAAAAAAAGAGCTCGTAGATAAGAATGTCATGAAAGGACAAATATTGTTGACATATAACAAGTTGGTAGAATCACATAATGGATATCATCATAGGCCTAGGGAATATTTTGACTGCTTTGATTCAGTCCCAGTCTTGACTCTTCATAATGGCATTGGAAATCTGTGAGAATATGATGATTGGAGGGAAGAGCTTGTTGGGCTTCTAACTGCTGCATTGCAAGAAATAAATAATGAGGATATGGTTTTAAAAAACACCCATAAGCAACTCAATAAAATCATGTCTATGGAATATGATATGAAAGAGGTGATCTCTAACGTGGACACCTATGTTGAAGAAGAGTACATCCATCACCTCTCTGCAGTCAATATTTTTATTAGCCAAACTGTAGATGTTTCAAAATCAAATTCAATAGGACAACCATCAGATTCAAAGTAAGAATGCCAGCTGACAACATGATGAGCACCCTATCATGGAGTAGAAGCCTTGAACAAATATTAGGTGGTCACTGGCTTCTGCTTGGAGATTAACGGATCGGTGCATTCACCCGTTGCATTGTTTTATTTATAATTTGTTATGTTTAGTTGTCAAATGTCATGAATTTTTGTAAGGGGTTTGTAGCTTATTGCATCTCATATATAAGAGAGATCAAGACCCCAATAGGAGATCAATGGATCATCGCATCATTTTTAATTATACTTTAGAGTGTAAAATAGTAAGAAGATAGATAATAGATTGCACCAATTTTCCCATCCATCTCATATCATAAACTATTTTTTATAATGCATATCATTTTGAACTTTGAAGATCAATACAATGGAGAGGGTTACACATAATTACTAATTTTCTTTCGAGTGTTCAACTGTTGAGGATTCATATACTTAAATGTTATTAACTAATTTGGCTGTCTCCAAAGTGGTTGTTTATGTTATTCAAATTGAGTGTGTGGAAGTACATTTAATTTGTTAGTACATTGAATTTGAATTCTCGAGGAATAGGGGTTGTGACCATGGGGTTTTAGATTTATTTATGGACATGATCATTGATCAAGTAGTAATGTGGGCCACAAAATGGATCTTGTCACACAAATCTCAGCAATTTGTGCTAATCATAAAATCAAATGTAGTGTATTTTTGTAGTATGTGGGATGTGGGTGAGGTGTAAGTTGGTGGATATTGATCAGGTTTTTTAGTCCCAACATAACAGAAGCTAAGAATTCAACATCCATAACTTAGAAGCTCTACCAAGAAGTAAATATAATGAGCTAACAGTTCAACATCCATAACTTGGAAGCTCTACCAAGAAGTAAATATAATGAGCTAACAGTTCATCACCTTATAGTTCAAATGATAAATTAAATAATATAGATAATTGAACATCATCACATTACTAAAGTCTGAATCTGAGATTTTTAATTGATTTTCACATGAAGGAGTACATATTGGCATTGGAAATGCAAAATCTTGCCAATGCCCAAAGAGAAGTTTGCACAAAGTTGAGTTGGAACATGGAAACTCATATTAACAAAGATTGAAAATTAAAAATCAAGTCATTGTATCACATTTTCTAGAAAATTCCACTCTTCAGGTGGTGGAATTTTCATTTGTTCTAACTAATGTTGTTTGACTTGAATTTTTGTTAACATTTCATGATTGTAATTGGAAGTGGAACCTGTCTTGAATTCTTCAGTCAATTTTGCATTCAAGGTTATTAGTGCTCTGCTAGAATCAAAATAGTTCACATCTGGGTTTTGAGGAAAATGGTCCAAATCAATCTTCCTTGCACCTTCCATCTTCTTTTTTAAACCATCCTTTCCAATGAATCGGTCATTTGTGTCAAAAGCCTCTGGAAAACCAAGCTCTATGAAGTTCCTTACATTTTCATCCACCACCTTCATCTTGTCTGCAACCAAATACAAATATTCCTTTGTTCCACACATTCTCGAACACTTTTCAATGATAGATGAAAACTTCATTGAGGTTTCAATCCGATTAGTAATCCCTTTTGATTTCAAATCATTGTCACTGGCTTTGTAGACTATTTGTAGAACTTGATTCGCAGATTTCTCTAATTCCAACACATTTTTGTTGTCGACTAAATATTTGTTGAGCTTCTTATAATGTTGTTTGATAGCATCAATCAATTGAAACATGTCATACAAATTATCAAATCTCTTCATTATTTCATCTCAGATCTTTTGTTTCATATACCTCACTGTATCTCTACAAAATGCAAACAACTTATTTTGAGAAGACTTAATTTCTTCTTTTGCTTCCGTCAGCTTTGTCTCCAATTTTTCATTTGTTTTTCTCTGTTTCTCCAATTTTTGTTCCCACTATACATTTCCATTCGCAATGCTTAGTTTTAAATTTTTTGAAGTGGATTTTTCCTCATCATATTTCTTTTTTCTCTCATCTAGCCTTCGCTTCAAGTCATCCACTTCTCTCTCATTTGGTTTATCCTCTTTGCTTGTTGATGTAGAGGTATATTTTATTATTCTTTTTTCCAATTCATTGCTCTTGTTATCTGCTACTTTCCTCTTTGTTTTCTCACTTGCTAGGTCTGCCTGTAACTTTTCTATTTGAGTCTGCAACCTTTTCTTCTCTCTATCTTGCTTTATCAATGATGTGTACACCAATTCATTGTTATTCTTTGATACATTAATTTTGACACTATTTTTTAGGCCAAAAAAATCCAATTGAAAATTGGGTACCTGGTATTCAGATTGATCCATCTGATTTGTTGGTTTGTGTTGAACTTTGGGAACAACAATTGTGTACTCCATGATTTATTTATTTTTGTCAAATGTGGGTAATACCATGGTTGTTGCATGCTCTGAAGTTACAATAGATTTACTCTCCATCAGTTGATTCTTTTATTTTTTTATTCAAGTCTGATTTCTTTTTAAACTCTTCAATGAAATCATAACCTGGGGAGGCAAGGACAATGGAATGCTTGAATGGCGAAGGAATAGGAGTACTTGTAGTTGTTAATGATGTCACAACCACACTAACTGGAATTGGGGGAGTTCCTAGAAATAACTCCTTTGTGGTGGATCCACTGATAGTGTGACTTGGACCTTTCAAAATCCTTTGCCTCTTTTGATTGCCTTGATCACCCGATGTTTCTGTGGCATCTTGTACTATTTTCCTCTTGTGTGTAATTTGTTGTCGTAGCACATGTTGACCACTACTAGTACTACAACCCATACCATCACCACCAATGGAACTCCCAGTTGCACTAAGCTATCCACCAAGGGCATGTCCTAGTTGTGATTTTATCTGACCATGAGGATGAGGATTAGAAGCTCTAAAAAATTGAGTTTCACTTGTATGCCCTTGGTCTACTTTTTCACCTCCAAGCCCAAGGCCAAATTTATCAATTGGTTTTCTATGCTCAACATCTATTACCGTCCAAAGGCCTTGTCTTTTGGACCCCAAAGGACCACCTTCATAACCAATTTTTTCAAGTATGGTTGCTCCTGAAGTATATTCTGAAGCATATGCTTCTTTTGCGGCCTCACTTAAACCAAGTTTGTAATTGGCAGGGATTTGTTATACTTCTTCACTATCATCATTAGATTCATCATCACTTTCTTTCTTTCCATGTTCATCAGGATGCTCTATATTCCACAATTTTCTAAACTCTTTATCTTCTTCGCTAGCTCTATACTTTGCAAGAACTCTTAGATCACCTAGGTCCTTCCTCATAGAAAAAAAGGCAATAATTTTTTATCGTGACTAATTTTTATCTGTAACTTCCTTCTCTAAAGAACTTGGAATTTTTACTCTACTAGATGTTTGATCACTTTTTTCATAAAAAATGTTGTATCTCCTGATTGTCTTTCAGTGCAATGCCATAATTTCTGCCGACAATTGTTCAAAATAAATACCATTCTCAGTAGCACTTTTCTCCATTTCTATTTTGACCTCATCCCAAGAATCCTTGTTTCTCAAGTTTTCAAGCAAGGGTTTACTTTGATGTTGAATTCTACTTGCAACATTCCTATTGGCCACAATCATTGATTTAATGATGTCACATGGATCATACTGCCAGTGACAGATAGCATCAAAGTCAAAAAAATTCAAAAGATTATGTGCCACACTAAATGCTTTTCTCTCGAATGTGAACCCTCGACATAAAAAAGGTAAAGAAGGAAATGAGGTCTTCTTTTGTTGACTAAGAAAGTGTAGTTCATCAACACTCTGCACCTGCCTTACATATTCCAATGCAAAAACCCTTTGTCACATGTATTAGAAGTTTGTATGGCTATACTCCCGATCCATAAAATATTAGCATAGTATATTCTTCCATTAAGTACCAATCAACCAATTGTATTTCTTTTCCTATTTGCATGCAGTTTCTACATGACATAGGCAATCTAGGCATTGAAGTATTTGTAATTGCTTGATGCAATGGAGCCAAAAAGTAGTCTACAAAATGACTGTAGTTCCTTCGAGAATCATGCATCCTTATCTCAGTGGTCCATTCATATACTGGAGCCATTTTATTTTCCTCTACATTACTATAGGGTTGAATCTGAAGCTTGTTGGTCTGAAAATTTCCTCTAAATTTGAATAGAAAAAGATAGCACAAGTAGGTTGTGAACCTAAATGTCTTGGTGGAACCTTTTTTAATCACTAACAATTGTTTATGCATGAATTCTACAATGTGTTGAATATAATTATATTTGACATTTTCAACACCATAATAGATATTAAATACCATTTCAAGGAGGCTTGCACCCACTTCCAAATTGCTATCCAGACCGAGGAAAAATTCTAGCATGGAAATAGTATAATGAACCCATGGTTTTAAAATATCCAAATTAAAGGGAGGCTTATGATCACCTTTCAATTTGTTTCTATCCTGAACTATTTTATTTGATAAATTATTTTTCTGCCTTTCTTCCACTGCTTTATAATCACTAGCAAGCTTTTCTAGGTTAATGTGGTCGTTTCCAAATTCTTCGATTGTAAACCCCAACACTTTTCCAAGTTCTTCTGCATTAAGGGATAACAATTCTACTTGGCTATCTTTATTAACAATTGTTATTTTACTATCATCATAATTTTTGGCACTAACCATGATAAAAAAAACTTCATGTAACATCATGCGCCCTAATCCAGTTACCCACGGTGCATCAATACTATTAAATTGTGTTTGATTTGCAGCCTTATTCTGAGATAAAACTCTATGTTCCAAGGTATGCCTTCCATAGATTTCAGGATCATAAATATCATGGTACCCATTAGTGAAACCTGGGGTTTTAAGAAATTATGCATAATGTATTTTTTTATCGGACATTGCTCTAGTGGTACTAGTGGTAGACATGCTTATGCAATGTGAAGTTGTGAAATTTGAATTCCCTAATACCTATTAGTCCTTCTTAATTTTTCTTAATGCTTAAGTCTCTAAACCCAAACTTCAAAGTTTGACAAAATAAGATTTTAAGAAATGTCAAACGATGAAACGTAGCCATAGGAATTTTTCACTTACCCGGATTTTGAGTCTTGACTCTTGAAGAGATTAATGCTGACAATCGTGGAAACTGGCATGGCTTTGTTGGAAGTGGAACTGTGGAATCCAAAATAGGGTGGTGCACTGCAATGAGCAATCTGAAGAGTGAAGACTGAAATTTCCTCATGTGTTGACCCTCACTTAACAATATAAAGTGTTTTTTTTTCTTGAAATTTGAACATTAAATTGAATCAAATGTCTTAAGTCTAAATATTTAAAATTCTAAACCGTTTATCTTTCCAAATCTAACAGTTATAGAGTGATTCTGAAAGTTTAATTTCCCAAGCCTATCGCTCTGTTCATTTCATTCCATAATGCAACTAAAACCATACATCAAATGTTCATCCAACGGTTGAAACTTGAGTAATTTATGATATTAACTTAAAAATAAACATGACACGTGTTTTAAAGTTGTTTTAAAATTTTGTGCACTAGGATTGGTATCAAGGCCAAGGGGTTGGTAACTTAACATTGCAAATGTGAAGGACTTAAAAAAATATCCCCGTGTGCTAACCCTCTCACTTAAAAGTTAAAAAAAGTTCACTTGATAGTTGACACTTAGCAATACAAAGTGCTTTAAATGATTTTTTTTTTTTAAATTGGAACATTTAAGTTGCAAATTTTTAACGGTTGATCTTTCTAAATTTAATGGTTATAGGGTGATTTTGGAGGTTTAAGTTCAAAGCCTATCACTCTGTGCATTTAATTTTGGAATGCAAATACAACCATACATCAAATGATCATCCAACGGTTGAAACTTGACTAATTTATGATATTAACTTAAAAAAAAAAGCATGACACATTGACACATGTGTTTTAAAGTTGTATAATGATAATCACGATTCATGTACAATTAAAATATTTAATTTGATTGACGTTTGGCTACATGCAAATTGTAACTCAAACTGACAAGCTATCAAAATCACCAGTGCTACTCAAACTATATGAAATCATTAGAAATCTTGTTTCATTAAAGCTATGAGTTGTCCAAGAAATTGCTTCAGATGTTCATATCACATATGGCATTAATCACTACCACTTCCAGCACTAGCAGTATGACAACCAAACTATCTTCAAAAATATTGAGAATTTCAATTAAATGAAATTTACAACATCGAGGCATTGAAAAGACAAAATGAGTGATGAGCGATGAGCCTTGATCTCGCCACATGGGTGCATCTAATGGTTTTAGTATTATTCTGGAGGTTTCAATTTACAAGTCTAGTGCTTCAGAGATTTACTTCCAAAATGCAACTATAGTCGTCCATCAAAAAATCATTGAACGGTCATAGATTATATTAATTTTCTCTAACATCTAATGGTTATAGGGTGATTCTAGAGGTTTAAGTTAGCAAGCCTATCGCTCTGTGCATTCCATTCTGGAATGAAAATACAACCATAAATCAAATGATCATCCAACGGTTGAAACTTGACTAATTTATTATATTAACTTAAAAAAATAAACATGACACATTGACACATGTGTTTTAAAGTTGTTTTAAAATTTTGTGCACTAGGATTAGCATCAAGGCCAAGGGGCTAGAAACTTAACATTGCAAAGGACTTTAAAAAATCTCCCCATGTGCTGACCCTCTCACTTAAAAGTTAAAAAAAATTACTTGACAGTTGACACTTAGCAGTATAAAGTGCTTTAAATGCTTTTATTTTTGAAATTGGAACATTAAAGTTGTAAATTTTTAACCATTGATCTTTCTAAATCTAACAGTTATAGGGTGATTCCAGAGGTTTAATCTCACAAGCCTATCGCTCTATGCATTTGAAATCCCATACTCGTAGTCCTTCCCCCATTCCTAACAAAATTCAATACCATCGGCCTAACAATGCTTCATCGGCGGAACCTGCATCACAGCCTCATCGATGGCCCAAAGAAAATAGCTCACAACCTAGTATCGGTGTAACAATACTCTATCAGGCTGACTCATAAGGTGCTCTCCCTGATATACTGATAGAGTCAAAAAAAGTAAGCACATCGCTGTAACACATAAACATTGGTGGAACGAATGATTGCATTCCCCTGATGGGCCGATATAACCATGAATTATCAAGTGCATATTGCATAGAGTATATTACTTAATTAATTAAAGGAAAAAAACCATTTGAATATATTAATATAAATAGACACTAAAGTTTTGAACTCAGAAAATAACTCTTTACTATAAGTGTAAATGAATAACGAAGAATAGCACAACACAACCATTTATTTTATTGCAACTGAATTTTAGTGTCACATTATTACATATCTTTTTAAAGATGAGTAGCTGTAGAGCAGGCAAGCTCCTGTTTTGTATAAATAAAATATGTTAGTGTGTCACTTTACATAGACATAATTTAATAATTTATTCCAAGTTGTTTCTTGTTACAATGGATTACAAATTGATTCCAATTTCCAAGCTTTTGCTGGTGACAACTTAATACAAATGTAACTCTAAAAAATAAATGCATGATTCAAAGATTTTGCTCGTGACAATGTAATACAAATGTGGCATTGAAAATTAAGTTTAAACACAAGGGATTTTCCCAATGCCAACCATGCTGGGGGAAAGAGGGTTCTAATAATTATGGGGAAATGGGAGTTGTGTAGATATAAAATGTACTTATCCCCTTTGAGAACCAGAGTCATGCAAAAGATGTAATACAAATGTGTCTTTTAAAATAAATGCATGGAAATTGCTAGGCCAACCATGCTGGGGAAAAGGGAGTTGTGAGGATACAAGAGGAGTAGCAAATCTGCCCCCATCTTTTGCACATAGCTTCCATGCACTGGTATAGATTTTACCTCCATCAGAGCTCCTCATCTTGGTTCAAAACCTATTTGAGAAGTGAGGTTAACCAAATAAACTTCTTTCCAATTCCACCCATTTTGAACTTGAAGGAAATTCATCTTTTACTGATTACTCTGTAACTAGATAACTGTAGGCAAAAAAAATTATAGTATCCCCAATAATACCACATCATTTTCTTCTTGAATCCTTATTAACCCTAGAAAATGAAAACCCTTGTGACACTATCCACTATTCACTATCCTATTTATGGGCCACCAAACACCAGTGCCGCTACCAGCCTGGGTATAATGATAATCGCGATTCGTGTACAATTAAAATCTCTAATTTGATTGACGTTTGGCTACACACAAACTGTAACTCAAGCTGACAAGCTATAAAAATCACTAGTGCCACTCAAACGATATGAAATCATTACAAATATTGTTTCATTAAAGCTATGAGTTGTCCAAGAAATTACTTCGGATGTTCATATCACATATGGCATTAATTTCCGCCAATGCCAACACTAGCAGTACGACAACCAAACTCTCTTTAAAAATATTGAGAATTTCAATTAAATGAAATGTACAACATCGAGGCATTGAAATGACAAAATGAGTGATGAGTGATGAGCCTTGATCTCGCCACATGGTCGCATCTAATGGTTCTAGTTTTATTCTAGAGGTTTTAGTTCCCAAGTCTAGTGCTTTAGAGATTTACTTCCGGAATGCAACTACAGTCATCCATCAAAAAATCATTGAACGGTCATAGATTATATTAATTTGCACTGGCATCTGGCTTCAGAAATAATAAATATGTTGATAGTTGTTCACATTCCAGACTCTTTATGAAGGAATTTGAATGTACGTAAAATATGTTCCGAAATTTGATATTTTCGCCAACCACACTGATTTTTATTGGCATATCTGTTTATTTCACCATTGAAATTTTTTATTAGTTTGAGATTATGTTTAATTCGCCAATGAAAATAATTTTTTTTGTTTTGAAAAAAGGTTTTATTTGCCAACATTTTTTTTTTCTGTTTTGAAAACAGGTTAATTCAACAAAAAAAAAAAAATTGGTTTGAAAAAGGTTTTAATTGCCAATGAAAAATTTCATTTTGCCACGATTTTCCACAGACTTCTAGCAACTATAAAAGATTCGCCAATTGAGATTATTTTTTCCCCGAAAAAGGGAAAAATTCGCCAATAAAATTAATATTTTTATTGAAAATAATACAAGATTTGCCAGGATTTTACACCTTAGTCGAGTGGGGGGTTTCTTAAATTTTTCCTTGTTCCTTAACCAACATAGGGACAAGAATGTTGTACTCTTGCAAGAGCTCAAATCTGTGGGGTTCACTCTTGAAACAAGTCTCAGGTTTGTTTGTAGGGAGGCTATCCACTTTGCTACCCAAAATGAAAGGGGAAGAGCCATATTTTTTTAATTTAGAATAGGTTAATATTTTGTATTTTGACACAAGTAAACCAAGGAAAAGGAGAACAAGGAAAAATCAAACACCTATCATTTTATAGGAATCACCTCCACTCAGAAGGAGTAAGTGGTTGGCTTCTGAATTCTTTGAAACCCCAATACAGGGTAAGGAGAGCAGTTCACAAAAGAAAAAGCCTAAGCGGCCACAAGAACCCATAAAAATTTTAGAGCAAGCCAGTGAAGACAAGACACCCCTAAATAAAGAGGATTCAAGTGAAGTATTTCCTTTCCATTCTACACATATAGAGGAAATTTTCAATGATGAAACTCAGAACAGAGAACCTGAAGGGGATTGCAGTATGCTAGAAATTTTTTCACCCATTGTAGATAAAATTGTTGAAACAGTTGAAACCAGTTGTGCCAATGCTGAATTAGAAAACTATAAACTAGAAATTAATGATTTACAGAGGCAATTGTCTAAAAATAATGAATTTATATAATTGCAGAAAGAGGAGTTGGATGTACAAACTGCTATAATAAATAAAAGGGATTAGGAAATAAGAGACTTGAAGCTACAATTGCAAGACAAAGACTCAAACATCTATAAGTTGTAGGAACAAGTGCAAGAGCAATATGAAAAATATAAAACTTATATTGCACAAAAAGATGTAGAAATGGGAAAAATAAAACAGAATTTTGTGCTCATGCTCTCAGCTTTCGAGGAGGACAAGAAAATAAAGATTGAGGAGTTAAACACTTTTATCAACAGAGTAGATGAACTAGAACAGGATCTAAAGGAATGCATTGTGAGACCCCAAATTGAGTCCAAAGCAATTCAAACTGAACCAGTTATAACTGATTGGTTCCAGGTCAACATTTTACCTCTGCTAACCAAATGGATGGAACAGTGTTACTTCCTCAGAAATGTCCAAACTAAAAATCATAGGCTGAAGAAAGAACTGGAGCTCCTAAAGGAGTCATTTCACAAAGCCTACCGAGGAAAATAAGATGCCTGTCAACTTATGGACTATTTGCTAAATTGTAGAAGGCCATCGAGAATTTACTCAATGTTTTTGAATGAACAATGGCTGAGGTGGAAATTGTTCAGGATCTATAATGATCAACCTTATGAGCCTAATGACAAAGAGTTTGTAAAAATATTTGTAGAATCAACTCCTGAAGACTAGGATTTAATTTGTGAATTCTTTTTGCATGATTTGTTATTGGAAAATCATACAGATTTCTTTATTAATTTGTTTGTTGGAGAAGTAGAATTGAGGGCATTTCTCTCAACAATGAGAAATCAAATTCACTGGCAAGATCGAACAAAATAATTTACACAGGCAGAGAAAACAGTGGGTCTCTAGATCAGGTCCCAAAATTCAAGGCCTGATGGGTTCAAAGCTACATTTTTGTCTCTTCTTGTTAATGAAAAGATGAAAGAAAGGTATGACAACAACCTTAAGATGTGTTATGACAATTTCATAGCAAATGGACATAAATTAATAGGAAAAGCATGACATGCATGTGAGGAAAGTTTCACCCCTCTTTCCTGCTTATTTAAAGAAAAGAGAAGTTATTTCTCCTCTAAACATCAGATGGTCATTCAAAAGGGTTGATGCTCTAATTAAAATCCTGAAAATATTGAGAACAAAATAGATAGGAATGAAATACAGGACCCCCTTGCTACTTAATCCACCCCCAACTTTTAATATTTCCATAGATTAGAATGATATACTCTTTAATGAGTGGAGAGAAAGTGTGATGTTCCATAAAGGGTTCATTCATAACCCTAAAGTTTTCGATGTATTAGCCAGGGAAACACATGATCTCAGTACTCTTTATGAAGAATTGAATAGAACTCAAGGGCTTAACTATGGAGCAGGAGGACCTGCCAGAAATTAGGTAGGGGAGGAAATGATGAGGCAACAATAACCTCATCATAATAAAATATGGGAAGCTTACTTTTGCTAATTCAATCCTAAGCCCGTGCCAATTTATTAAACTTTAGGAGAAGTAATTACTTATTTTTTAGGAAAATTATGCTTTATTTCTTTCTTTTGATCAATTGAGGAAATTGTCCAAAGCAGGTTTAATGGGTTGATTTGAGCATTTTTGTAGGGATTATCAGGTCATCATGTGGCTGTTGCAAAAGTTTTGGCCAACACGTGCCTTAAAGAAAAGCTGCGAACCCACTCCTAGATGCCTGGATGATGCGTCGAAGATTCAATTTCAATCATTTAAAATTTTGTTGTTAAAAACTTTAGGGCTCTTCTCGATCCTTCTACATGTTTTAAAGCTTTAAAGACATCAAGTTAGTTTTTAGTTAAGGAAGACTTTTTCAATGGCTATCCATGCCATCTTAAATTTAGGATCTAGTTAAAAAATTATCTATAAAACTGTAATTTCATTAGTGAATAAGACAGAGGGGAAGTATCGTTATTTTGTTTACATGGTTTTGCAAATCATTGTTGAAATGAGTTATATGATTTATGTTTATTGGTAATTGTTGAATGCGAATGATGGTGATTGTATGTCATAAGAGGATTTGAGTATATGTAGTTCATGTGAGTTAAAGATGAAGTAGTAGCCTGCGAGCTGGCCACTCGAGGGGGGTTAGCCTAGATAGATAATTATTTTATTGTTAAGTTATTTTCTTTGTTAAAGATAAATTGATGTTCAGTAGGAAATAATAATTTTTTGAAGATTCAAGTCAGTTGTTCTGGAGCACCATTGTTTTTAAATTGTATTTAATTTTTCTTCTGTAGTTGATAGTATTCCTTTACTATTTAGAAGATGCTTAATTGTTTATTTCCTTACTTTTATGTTTCTATAATTTACCAGTTGTTTAGTTTACTTGTTTCTATGATTTCTAATTTAGTCGTAATGCTTTTTAAATTAGTTGTCTTATGCTTTTTAATTTAGTATTTCTGGATTTTCTTAGAGTAAGATTATTTTCGAGTTAAGAAGTAATGGCTTTAGTTTAGTCTCGATTTTTGTAGTTTGAAGAAAAACTGAAAATATAAAATGGGTTGTTCGAATAATCTCCTTTTGTAAACTGCCTTGGACACTGCCCGGTCGATAATTGACATTCAATTATTCTAAAGTAGTAGGACCTAGCGACAACCTATCAGCGACCATCCTTATATCCACTGAATGGAACCAATATGTCTTAGGATTTGGGATTTCCCCTGTAACAGGGCAGTATGGACCACATTGCAAAAGGATGACTGCTCGTTTGGGATTTGTTCTATTTATGCCCCAAATGAGTATGGGGAAATAATTAAGCTTTGGAAATGGTTGTGTGATGTGCCCTAGATCCTTGGTGGGGATTTCAACATGATCAAAAACCAAGAAGATAAGCATGGGGGAATAGAGATGGATTGGAAACGTAACGAATTTTTTTCTGGATGAAAATGAAATCAAAATTGAAGCTACTCGATTCCATCAAAAGGGAAAAAGAAAGACTTTCCCAACATATGGTATACATGGTGCAATGCTCAAAAGGGCAACAAAAGATTTATTGCAGGTTGGGCAGATTTTACTTCAATAAAGGTCAGTTCATTTGAGACCCACTCAGGGATGGGTGCAAAATTTAAGTGCATCCATATACACTCTCAAACCACCATCATGTAAAGATAAGACTATTGCTAAGAAGAGGGTAGAGATGTGAAAGGAAAAAAAAGGATTTCCTCCTCAACAAGACTACTTTGGGACAATGATTGTGTGGATGCAGTGAAAACACTTAAAAACATAAACCTTTGGATGTATAATGGTTAAATGCCATTGAAAGGTGGGATTTGAACACAAAAGGGTGGAAAGAATTGTTTCAAATGATTGGTAAGAAGAAAGCCTTAGATAAGAGGATAAAGGAGAGGATGCTCCAAGAGGAGCTGTTGTAGGTTGAAACTTATCTTAAGTCTTAGTGTAATTAATTATTTATTACACTAGCATAAGTTAACTTAGGTCTGCATTTAATATTTTAGTCTTAGGTTGCGTTATTAAATAAATCATAAATAATGTTGTAGGAGATAAGATTCATTTTTAGAAGATGAGTTGTCTTTTCTAGAACTTATCTCTATCCTGTCATCAATGCCTAGGTAGGTTGTTAGGGTTTTATGTTGTCACATGTTGTTAGATCAAGACACATGGCAACATCATAATGCATCTTGTAACTCACCCTTTCCTATATAAGGAGGGTTATTGTATCATTTGTAAATATATTTTCACTTTATACCTCATCATTTGAGAGATATTAATATCAAGCAAGCTCATATTCTTGCATATCCTCTTGTGGAAGGTTTATCATTGTTTTTGCAGGTGTTCTTGGGTTTCGAGCTAACATCTTCAACTCTTACATGGTGTGAACCCCAATCCTATACCTGCACAAACACAACAAACAAACACATAGTTAGGTTCATATGCAAGATAAAACAAGGATTCCCCATGAAATCCATTTGCAATTCTCAAAATAGGAAAATGAAGAAAACAAACATGGAAATATAAATGAATCCTAATTAAGCAAGCAAACTCTTGATCCCATGGGGGAATTGCTACCAATTGGTGTGTTGAAATTGGTCCTTTCCCAACTCCTTTGTAAGCTTTGATGATTTGAGGATGATTGAATCTCCTTGATGATATTTTGACATAACCTAGCTATGAAATCGTGAAAGTGATGAACACTTGATGTGAAATGGACAAAAATAGCTCTCAGTGTGAAGAGAGTAACTTTGCTAAAATGGTGGATGAGGATGAAGTTGAGTATAGTAAGTTTACTCAAATCATGGATGATAAAATTACAGGAAGAGTCTCTCATTTGTAGATTTCCAAAATGGAAGAGAGAGTGGAATTGAGCAATGTGGAATCATTCAAGATCCTATGGCTAGGTGCCACTTGTCAAGATGTGAATGGTTGAAGGTTGTGCACATTTTGGTCAATGTGCATGATAAATGCTATGAGATTCAAATTTGAAATTTGAATGTGACATGTTGGAGAAAGAAGGAAATGGAGTTAATGTCACTTGACTCAAACCTAAGGACATGTAAGAAGCATTAAATGCCTTGCTGGAAGGACCAAACCCACTTGAATTTGAATTCAAATTTGAAGGAATATTCCTCCTTTATTCCATGTTGAGAGAAAATAAGTAATTTAATAAATCAAAGTAATTGATTTATTGTGCAAGTTGCGTTCTCTAGAGTATGTGACATGGATTAGGATTAAATTAATCATGGTTTAATTAATTTAATGAAGAATTAGGAGATGTGACAATTTAGATTTAAATTTATAAGTTAATTTAAATCAAGAATTGAGAAGAAAGATTTAATTAAATAAGTGATTTGATTTATTTAACTAAAGGGGATAATGTTAGATTAGATTAAATAAGGTTTAATTTATTCAATTTAATAAGAAGACTTTAGAGACTTGATTTAAATAAAATTAATTATTTAAATAAACAAAGATATAAGGTTAATTAAATTAAATCAAATAATTTAATCAATAGAGGAGAAAGACCTAATCAAATAAATAATGATTTATTTAATTAAGGGATGAAAGGTAATGATAAGCTGAGAGTATGACTCGGGATGAAACGATGTTAGTAAATCAGGATCGGGTGCATGTATATTTTCCATGTCTACATTTTGCCCCTCTTTCAAGCAGTGTACTTGTTGCATTGGTTCAAAGAATAAACTGTTGTGATCAAAGTTTAAAAATTTTCAATTTTTTTGAATGCCCCACTGCTGCCCTAGCGGAAGGATTATGCTAATATGTTGCCCCCTCGAGAGATCGAGCGGAAATGTTCAATTTTTTGATTGAGATCATGATAAAATGCGAGAGGAGTGGTTCTATTGATCAGATGACAAAATATGATTCTTTGATGTAGACAATTCTGATGATGTATAGACAGTCATCGGCCATGGGTAGCCTCGTGTATATTTTGAGATCTCACACCTACTTTAGATATAAATTTTAGTAAAGATAGAAGAATAAGAAGAATAAGATGGATGGAAGGAGGATCCAACAAGCCTACGCTATCAATGATGATGATGATTTTCTTACCAGGAGTTGAGATTTTCAAAGGGCTAGTTACTTTATGTTTGATAACACACATAGGTACGATGCATCAAGGTATAAAGAACCAAGATGGCGTTGTACCTAGTGTGATGGAATTTGACTCAAAAATCAGATAGGAGTATTCTTGTTCACACCTGACATATGAAAACCTTGCTAGGATAGACCTAACAAAGCAAGTATTCACCAAGTTATTTTACAAGAATATCCAACAAGCACAATAGATAAAAAAGATAATGATCATTGCCCTATTCCTTTCTCTCTAAACTTTTTTTGTTTAGGCATCATCGAGAGGTCCTTGGAATGGGCGCAAAATAAGATAAGTCAAAAATACCAAGATAAAGTAAACAAACAAGCTAATGTTCTTCATACCGCTAGCCAAGGCTAAACTAATGCGAGATACCTGATACTTATGTCCATCATGGGAAGGATACATCCTAGGACATGTTGTGATCAGGTTTTTGATGAGACTGATTGAGTGATAAGATATTGATACTCCGAGTTGATCAACTTGCATGCTTACTGACTTAGACTTGAGACTTCTAACGATTAAGTGTTTACTTTTGAACCTGCTAGACTTGCTTCCGACTGAATCAACAATGGATGAGAGAGATGATTGATTTATTAAAATGAGATGATTGCAGGTGAAAGTGAGATGAGATGGGTGCACCATTTTGGGTTTTTTCAAATGTTTTGAGATTGTTTTGATTTTTTTCATATTTTTCAATGTTTTTGGTATTTTTGAGATGTTTTACAAATGTTTTTGGTATTTTCGGGATTTATGATGAAGAGACTGACTTAAGGACCTATCCTAGGGGTCTCGGGAGCTGATCCAAAGATGAGCTTTTCCTACTTTATATATGCAAAGACCACGTAGTTTGACTGACGACATACTTGACTTAATGATGAGATAGATGGGCAAACGGATTGTCGAATTATTGTGACGGACACCTAAAGGACTGACCTAGGGTGTCTCAGGGGATGATCATAGATCAACCTTGCCTATGTTCAAGCTTAGAGATGATGTATTTCAGATAAGATGACTCTATTTTTTTATTTGTTGACATGTTTTAGATTTTGAATGATTTTTTGAAAAAATAAATATGGATTTTTTATTTTATGATGATTTGGATATGGATATGTGATGATATTAGTGCTTTGTTTTAAGATTTTGTTAAAAACTAAGCTAAGTTTGATTGATCAGATTGATGGATTGATGATGATAACATTGTTGAGGATACACAAGAATGTAAGGATAGTGTTAAGCAACATGAAGATGACGATGAATTGGTTGGATTTGATTGATCATGATTTTGAAGCTTGATTTGGAACAAAATTGTTTTGATGATTTGATGTGACACTGAAGTACACATTAGATGCAACTGATATTGATTGCTTGGATTGATGTTTGACAAAAGATAAATCTTGATAAGGAACATCATTTTGTAAATATATGACATGGGCTAGTGATTTGGATCCATGCTCACAAACACTTTGACTAATTTGATTTCATGTTTTTCAATGTTCGGATCACCACATAAGTTGGAGGATATATATCAAGATTTATTCTTGAAGCAAGATGTAAATATCTGCCCCCAGTGTCTAGCAATGTATGGAATACCATGGGTGGATTCTTGGATAGATGTGTGGATGGATGGGTATGGTAAGCATGCAAAGGATGACAAGGATTATCTTGTGACAAGATAAGGTGTTCGAACAAAGGAAATGCTCATTCGGATAATGCTTCAAGGCTCAAACAACGTTGGGTAAGATAAGATCAATGAAAATGACCCATGTCAAGATGTTGGATTTATTATGGATGTGATAAGATGCTTTCTCCTGAAATGGCACATGTAGATGCTCGATTCTACACGACACCTGTTTTCCAGGTTTTCATCATGGTACTTGCGCAAAGCGCCACCATAGTGGTTTTCAATAAAGGACGATTTTTCTCTTTACCGTTTTCAATCCTTTTTTATTTTTTTGGATTTTTATATTTTTGATTTTTGATTTTTTGCTGAAAGATTTAAGCTCATGTTGAATCACCTGGTGATCCCGATGTTGATTCCTCTATCATAATGTGTCACTAATATCCCGCTTGAAAAATTTGCTTTGCCAAGATACATGCACTTGAATGCAACTTTTGAGATTCCTGATCTACTTTGCTGATACCAAAGTTAACTTTGTCTTTGTGCACACATAGTGATAGAGTGCCTTCTAAATCCTTATGATGAAGGGTTGCTGCCAATACATGGTCAATGTGAGAATTGGATATCATGCATGGATGCGTGGATGGCAAAGTGTGTTTAGGAATAAAAGATGGTTTGGTTGATAGTTTGGAACCTTTGACTCTCCAAACTTGGGAAGATGAGTAATGATGGGTGGATATGGAAGTGTGCATGGAATTAGGATAAAATTCTTGATTTACTTTGTATGTTGCTTGAGAATCTTTCTTTTTCCTTTGTGGACATCTTTGATTGATACTTGTCCCCTTTTTATTTTTCCCATAGTTTCTTTGGCTAATCGAGTTTGATAAGGATAATTTTTCTTTGTATTCTTTGGTATCCACTTGTATTTGATTTGTCTGATATGCTTCTCAGATTCTTTCTCTTTGATAATGTTCTTCATGCTTTGATTCAAATCTTTCTTTTGATGTTGGTACCAATTCATGGATGGGGTGATGGGTGGATGATGATTCGTGACGTGGCGGGTTGTAGTATTGGCATTGATTTCATTATAAGGATTATTTGTGCCCCCTATGTTGGAGTTTGCTTGAGATGAAGTTGCCCCTAGTTTTATAGAGGTATCACTAATATGTTTAGATCTCTTAATTACCGAATAACCAAGACCTTGATGCCTAGGATTGCCAATAATTTGCATTGATTCTAGGACACCCTGTTCATATAGGCCTAATCCTTTGCCTTGATAATTCATCCATTGAAACATTTTATTTGCAATAGGATATGATTTACCTTGGAAACAAGGTGCTACTCCTTCTCTTCTCTGTGGTGGATCTTCAAAGGTGACAACTTTTTTATTGATGAGATAGCTTGCCCTAAAAAAAGGTAAGTGATCCAATTTTATAGGTGATAGGATCCTCCATCTGTGGGATAAATTCTTGATTGATATCTTTGGTTTGAGCTTGTGAAATATCAGATTTTAATGCTTCTTCAAGAAGTGTCGATGATTCACTATCCACATAAAAGTCTTCCTCATTATTCATTTCACAAGATGTTTCTAATTCATGAATTTTGTAGGAGCCTTCTTTATGATCTATTTCAGATATGTTTCCACGCTATTTTTCTATATCTTGATCATGTGTGCAAATGTTAAGAGTAAGAGACTCTTGTTCCTTGGTAATGATATAAAGAGTATGAGATTCCTATTTTGAATGAAGATCATCTACATGTCCATCTAAAGAAAGCATCTCACAGGTAGACGAAGGGGTATGTGCTTTATGGATATGATCCTTATTTGCGAAATCTTGTATAGATAGGAGATTTTCCATTACCTCATTGTCGTATCTTGGATATACAAATTCGTGATCTTGGTTAATATCAAAATTGCTTTCAACATGATTTGGATCAAGTTCTTGACATGGGTCAATTTCAAAGGATGGATTATCTACAAGGGATTCTTGGGCATTGTTATTAGGGAGGATTCCTTCACTATCCACAATCATGAGGTTGAGGGATGCTAGTATGTCTTGGGAAGGACCATTACTAGACCTTGGTGAAAGATGTTGATCATGCTTTGGAATAAATTCTTGAGATATGTCCTCTAACTCGTTAGGTGATGTAGAGACATTGTCAACACGATCATTGGTGGATGGATCTTGGATTATGTCAATAGAATAAAATAATATCAACAATTCTTGAAATAGATCTTTGTAGGAGGGGTCTTGATCATGACTAAAAAATGGCTCTTAATGTATGTTGACTTGATCGTTGGATGAGGTAGAAAAATCTTCAAGGTGCTCATTGATAGATAGATCTTGACCATTGTTTTCAACAACTGTGGTGGAGAGATTGTCAAATTTTTCAACCATAGGATCAAATGGTGTTAATGTTTCTTGTATTGGATCATTGTTATGCATCTTTGGTGAGTTTTGATCATGATTGAAAAGTGGCTCTTGGTGTGTGTTGATTTGATCATTGGATGAGATGGAAACATCTTCAAGGTGCTCATTGATGGGTTGATCTTGATCATTATTTTCAAAAAAATTGGTGGGAGTTTGTTGCAAGCTCTGCTGCGTGAGTAAGGTTTGTTGATATGCCTGAATTTGTTGTGCCAACAATGCTTGTTGTTGGTCTTGTTGTTATTGTGCCAAAAAATCTTTTTTTTGGGCAAGTAATTGGGCTTCTTGTCGTTGCGCTTGATACTATTGTAGGCCTTGTTGAAATGCCTGTGCAATTTGAGTGGCTCGAGTGGTTTGGGTGGCATGAGAAAATTGTGTAGCTTAAGCAATGTGTGGAGCTTGAGCAACTTGTTGCACCTATTGTTCTTGTTATGTTGCTAATTGCGCTTGCTAAGAAGCTAGTTGTGCAGTTTGTTGATTTTGGAGCACCTTTTGAGGAGTGGCTTGTTGAGCAGCTTGCAACATGATGGAGAATGAATTTTCCATGTTGAGTTTTGGCGGTGGTGGCAGTGGATTGGGAATGGTGTTGATTTTTGGGGTTGATTGAATGGTTGTGATATTGATGGCAAGATGAGAGGATTTGGTATGATTGGAGTATTGCTTAGATTCGATTGATTGACGGTTGTTAAAGGGGGAAGGCTCATTCCTTGATTGTTTGGTTGATAGATTTGTAGGTTTTGATTTTGATTTAAATCTACCAAAGGGAAATGTGTTCCAAAATTTAGATTGGGCATGCTCATTTTTGTTGTACCATTGAAGTTTGGAGGAGATAATGATCCCATGTATGGTTTGTAAAAATGCAAGTTTTGCAAATCAATTGGCATCGTAAGGCTTGGATAGTTTGGTTGAATTGGATTACTCATGATGTATGAATCAAGTTTATATTTCATTTTCTTCTTGTGTTTTGACCTTGTCGACCTCTAAGGGGTTTAGGACCAATGATGAGATGAAGGATGAAAGGGGTGAAAAGTATGGGTGTTTGAACTTTTAGGAACTTTGGATCAATGCTAGACTTTAGGACTTAGTTTGATTTTATTTTTATTTTGATAGTTTGACTAAGTGTGTTAAGTCAAACAAGGTGAATTTGGATTTTTAAACCCTAGGAAGTTGTGTTATCCTAGAGTAAACTCATACACAAGAGGATAATTTGGCTAGGTGTGTTAAGCCAAACAAGGTGATGTTGATTTTTCCTAAAATTCTAGCATAAGTGATGTTTTCAAATTTCTCAAGAGTTTGTTGGTGAGATGGGACTTGATTTTGATGGTTGGGGGATGGAGTGTTTGATTTTTGATCCTAAATGACCCTACGAGGATCTGCTTATAAGACCAAGGTAATGAAGAACATGCTTTTCCCTAAAATTATTTCAAACCAAAAGACCAATGTTTGCATGAAAACCAAATGACTCAAAAGGGACCAAGCACATGTGTGGTTCAATTGTCTGTTATCTTACTTAGGTTCGATTCTTTTTACCATAAACACTTTCTTGATTATTCTTTTCAAACTGAATGTCTATGTCTCAATTCCTTTTCATTCCACAATGTCCATTATGTGAAAATCAAGGTTTCAAGAGCATAGTTTCCTAGGTTGAATTTAGTATGAGAAAATTATGATGTAAATCCAAATGCTTAGAGAACTCTAAGGATAAAATCCCAAGGGAAAACAACAACACTTGGATTTGGTCAATGGTATTTGCCCCTCCTAAAGGGTTTGAAATTTGAAGATTTTGTGAATGTTTGTTCCCAATATTTTAGATCCAAGCAAAGTGTTTTTGATTCCATGAACATGTACAATATTAGGATGAAGAGACAATATTTGTTGGCATTCCACTTGGACGAATCTAGCTACACATATTCAATGCGGATGATTAGATGCTTGACCACACAGGCTCCCCCTTACAGTGCACTCACTTCTCAAGTCAGCCAAACATTAATACCCATGAATCTCCCATGGCGTACTTTTCATCTCTACAAAAGAACCGCATGTATACATGGGGTGACTTCAAAGGACATGACCTTTTGCACCAACAAATAGATAGGATTTTGGCCTTTGCTAAATAAGGGGATTTAATGCGGGTATTCCGTTCATGGGGGACCATCCAGTATGGTGAGAGACCATTTCCGCCCTTTTCATCAGAATAATCCTCATGATATTGGCCTTTATTCCAATATCCTCACTTATATCCCGGATGGAAGGTGCTTGGCTTTGGCATGTTCCCGGCTGGGTCATTCCCTTAGGTGAGTAAGTTTTCCCACAAGGCAAGCCTGCTAAGATAAAAAAAAGTGAGCAATCATATTCATAGTTCGATCAACCCTCATTTAGAAACAAAGGGAGAACACATGCAATATCCTTACTCACACTCACAAGATGTTTTGTTGAATTTTAAACCCAAAATAAAATGTGGAGGTAATTAATTTACTCAACTTAAGATCACCAAAATATATTTTGATTCTGAAGATCTCTGTGAGGCGCGAGAGAAGCGCATACGTCCTTTTGATGATATTACTTTGAATAAACAATTACAAAACAAAACAACACTTGCTTATTTTAAGTCCACAAAGCAAAAGTAAATTCTTTTGATAACACCAAATCAAATGTGGGATTTTCCTTGTTCAATTTTTAACCTTAAACAAAATCTAGTAAGTTTTTTTCTAAGGTTCATTTTAAACACTTTGTTTTGCAAAATTTGAAAGCTTTTGTAGTGTTCTTTTTAGAGCCCAAAAGAAATTTAGTGTTTCCTAAGAGCATGAAAGTAAACAAATCCTTAGAAAGGGATTATAATTTCTCCCAAAGTGTTTAAAAATACTTGATACAATGAGATGATAAATTCATAAAGAACCCTTGGCCTTCGTTTTCCTTCCTTCACTTTTGATCAAAAAATTTCATTTTTTAGCAGATTTCAACAATTGTTAGATTTTTCTATTTTTGGTAATGTTGCATGCATGACTTTGAGAGTCCTATTTTTTCCCAAAAACTTTCTAAAACTAAGATAGGATGAATTTTCAACTAAAATCCTAGATTCAAAACATGAACTTCAAGTTATTAACAAAAACCTTTAAAAATTAGAAAAAAAACACTTAATTACCATTTAGAGGGTCAAGATGAGAATTTCAAGCCTCGAAAATGTGGCAAAATGGCCACCAACCCACCAATGGTGCATAACAATCCACATGCCACCTCGTAATGAAATCGCTTGTAAAATTTCAACCAAAACCCACATTTGAGTCAAAAGTTATGACCTCGGGAAGTTCCTACGTCCCAAAAAAATGTTAATTTTTTTTTCAAAAATTTGCTTTTTACCCAACTCCAGTGGCACAATTAGCAAATGTGGCAGAGTTTAGAAATACAAAGGCACAATATAGTGCTGCATCCTGACTGAGTTGGGTGCTCTACATCAGACATAAAGCGCAAATTCGACGCTATTTCAGCATGCGACACAGTTTGAGGTTAGAGTGCTGCAATATAGTGCCACCTCTCTGAAAGTGGTGCAATATGTTGCCGTGTGACTATAAGTGGCGTAGTTTTTTGTAAGCACAAAAAAATGTTAAAAAAACCACAAAATTTTGGAAAAACGTGATGATTTTTTCCAAATCTACCCTCCTTCTAGTGCCAAAATGTGAACCCCAATCTTATACCTGCACAAACACAACAAACAAACACATAGTTAGGTTCATATGCAAGATAAAACAAGGATTCCCCATGAAATCCATTTGCAATGCTCAAAATAGGAAAATGAAGAAACAAACATGAAAAGATAAATGAATCCTAATTAAGCAAGAAAACTCTTGATCCCATGGGGGAATTGGTGCCAATTGGTGTGTCGAAATTGGCCCTTTCCCAACTCCTTTGTTGCAATTTTGATGAGTGATCCACTTTTATGAAGATTCAATCAAGCTCTATGATGAAAAATCTGCATAACCTAGCTAAGAACTTGATGAAACTAGATGTTGCTTGAGGATGAAGTTGAGTATAGTAAGTTTACTCAAGTTGTGGATGATCGAATGAGAGGAAGAGTCTCTCATTTATAGATTTGAAAAATGAAAGATCTAAAGATTTGGGTGAAAGTGGGACAAATGACCAACCAATGAGAGAATGACACTTGTCCACATGTGATTGGAGGAGGAATAAACACATTTTGGTCAATGTGCATGATAAATTCCATGAGATTCAAATTTGAAATTTGAATGTGACATGTTGGAGGGAGAAGGAAATGGAGTTAATGTCCCTTAGCTCAAGGCTAAGGACATGTAAGAGGCATTAAATGCCTTGTTGGAAGGACCAAGCCCACTTGAATTTGAATTCAAATTTGAATGAATATTCCTCCTTTATTCCATGTTGAGAGAAAATAAGCAATTTAATAAATCAAAGTAATTGATTTATTAAGCAAGTTGCGTTCTCTAGAGTATGTGACATGAATTAAGATTAAATTAATCATGGTTTAATTAATTTAATGAAGAATTAGGAAATGTGACAATTTAGACTTAAATTTATAAGTTAATTTAAATCAAGAATTGAGATGAAAGATTTAATTAAATAAATGATTTGATTTATTTAACTAAAGTGGATAATGTTAGATTAAATTAAATAAGGTTTAATTTATTCAATTTAATAAGAAGACTTTAGAGACTTGATTTAAATAAAATGATTTATTTAAATAAACAGAGATATAAAGTTAATTAAATTAAATTGATTAATTTAATCAATAGAGGAGAAAGACCTAATCAAATAAATAATGATTTATTTAATTGAGGGATGAAAGGTAATGATAAGCTGAGAGTATGATTTGGGATGAAATGATGTTATTAAACCAGGATCAGGTGCATGCATATTTTCCATGTCTACACATGGTATCAGAGGAATTTGACTCTTACATGGTATCAGAGCCTTGTCTGCAAGACCCTTCTCAAATTTGAGGATTGAGCTATGGCTGTAAGATCTTGGTGATTTTTTGTAAGGTTGGAGGGTTTGCATCTCAGGCGAATTTTTGGAGCAAATTGGGTGAAATCCGACCCTTCCATTGTGTACGAAAGGCCTAAAGCCCCTATTTTCATACAAAATACTTCATATTTTGAGGTAAATTTATTTTTTGGTGATTTTTTTAAAAAATCGAACAACTATCTTAAATTTTATGGTCAAATGACTGTCATGGAAGCCCCATCATGTCTTAATTAGGCAATTTTCTTAAAATCCTCATAAATTTTGATTCGAGCATCAATGTTTTGCAAATGAGACATCGTTGGAAAGCTGGCTCCGAGCTCTATTGAGTGGTGCAAGAATTATTATCAGATTTTATTCTTGTAATATTTTGTTGTTGTTTGAAGTTAGATCTCCCATTTTGACCTCTGAGCTCATATCTTTCATCCAGTTTCTCCGATCTTGGTGATTCAAGTTACGTTTGGAAGCTACTCAATAGTTCTATCATTGTGTTCATGTACATTTTCTAGATTCAAAACAGGTATTATTTATTCAGTATTTTACACATTTGACATTTTGTCTGATTAATTGGACATCCTGAGTCTTGAAGAGGTTTTATCAATTTGGGAAGACTTCATTTGCATTATATATCATATTTGGGAGTTTCTATTTCATTTTGAAGGACATTGTCTTTGTAATGTTGGAGATATAACATAGTTCATTATGGGATTTTTATTTCATCCTGCTTTAATTATGTTGAAAAGGAGAAACTATAAACAATGGAGAAATGGTATCATCACCCATCTCAGATGGATTCATTTATTGCCACATTCGTATAATCTTGTTCCCCCTCCTAGTACTGACAGTAAGAATTTTTCTTGGAATTACAAAAGGGATCATGTCTTAGGAGTCATTGCAATGCATATTGATGTTTCCACTTTGAAAAGTGTTGATATTTTTGATTTCCCTCACACTCTTTGGATTAAAATTTGGGAGATACATGGAGATCATGATACTCAACCATTCCCAGATGATCCTATTTTAGATTATCTTGTGCCTCTTCATCTTTTAGATAGGATACCCTATGATGCAGATACTATGCTGTAGTTTGAATATTTGGAGTACTTTGAATCTTTAGATGAGGATGAGGATGAAGAGGGTTCTTTCAATGCTCCTGCTTCTCCATCAAAGAAAATTGATGTACCTTCACCTTTAGTGATTCCATGTACAGATTCATTGATGGAAGCATCTATTGTTCCTATTCAATAGGGACATTCTAATGGTGATGAATCGTTGAGCATGTCCAATGATTCATTCAATCAATATCTCATTGTCTTCCTGATTGGGATTCCTATATATCAAATATTTCATCCTTGTTTGTGGAGTCTCACATTTCAGATTTGGAGGACATATTTGAGGGTATATCTCTCTTCTTTGATTACAACCATTGCACACCTACTGTCAAACCATCATGGTCTTTGGATATTGTTCAACATCAATTTTCACATCATCCTTATTTGTCACCTTCTTCATTGATTGGGTGTGTACTTGATTTGATTGTGGCATCTTCATCTTCATTAGGCAAGGAGATGCGTGAGCAAATTTCAGAGACATCATCATCCACATTCATTCTTCCTTCCTTCAATTCCTATCCGGAATGGGAAGAATCCCTACACTTGCACTTGGTTTTGTTTCTTTCGAAAGGGAGACAAGTTGTTTGTCGACATTGGATCATGTTTTGTCTACAAGTACTTACCATTTTTCAGGTGATCACATGTTCTGGGGGGCTATACAGTCTCTCTCTTTCCCTCCTATGTGGGGCTATTGATTGTATTGTATCTATGTGACATATGGTGTACTTGGGGGTATATGTGAGTTCTCCATCCTTCCCATCCAACATTTCATCTCCTTAATGGAGAGGGGCTTTCTTGCCACTGGGTTTTCCCCTTTACTCTATTTGTGGGAGATTTGTTGCATTTCATCTTCATTTTTACATGGGTACCTAAAATGGCCATCATGTATTCGGGACCCATCATCTCTGCATAATCATTGCATTTTCATTTCCTCCCTAAGTTGCACTTATGGGGGGGTGTTAGTGTAATTAATTATTTATTACACTAGCATAAGTTAACTTAGGTTTGGATTTAATATTTTAGTCATAGGTTGCATTATTAAATAAATCATAAATAATGTTGTAGGATATAAGATTCCCTTCTAGAAGATGAGTTATCTTTTCTAGAACGTATCTCTATCTTGTCATCAATCCCTAAGTAGGTTGTTAGGGTATTATATTGTCACATGTTGTTAGATCAAGACACATGGCAACATCATAATGCATCTTGTATCTCACCTTTTCCTATATACGGAGGATTATTGTATCATTTATAAATACATTTTCACTTCATACCTAATCATTTGAGAGGTCTTAATGTCAAGCAAGCTCATATTCTTGCATATCCTCTTGTGGAAGGTTTATCATTGTTTTTGAAGGTGTTCTTGGGTGTCGAGCTAACATCTTCAACTCTTACATGGTATTAGAGAAATTTGAGGCTCTTACATTTAGGAGCCTAAAAAATGAAGTCTTAGGAAACCAATTTAGAACCGTTAAAGACTCCCTAAGGAAGTTGTAGAATTTAAAGATCTATGGGCTAAAAGTAAGATCCAAACTTAATTGGCTTGGAAATGGTGATAGAGGCTCAAATTTTTTCTTTAGGTTTCTAATAAAAAAATATATAAAAGAACACATCAAACAAGTCCAAATTGAAGGACTTCCCTTGACTAATCAGGAAGACATTAAAGGCCACTTCTTCAATTTTTACAAAATCCTGTTCACTTCTGAAAGTAGTGAGGAAAGTTGCTCCAATGCAAGGGAGTTAATTAAAGACATCATGCCAAAAAAGATAGAGGTCAATGAAGCAAGTGAATTAATCAAAGAAATCTCTAAAGAAGAGATAAAAGTGTAATTCATTCACTATAGAATTATAAGTCACTCAAGGAAGATGGTCTTTCGGTTGAATTTGATAAGGATTTCAATGACTTGGTGGTGGATGATTTGTTCCTAGTGTATAAGGAAGCCTTGGAGAAAGTGTTGGAAAACCAAGGATATACAACTAAGAGGGGGGTGAATCAGTTGTTACAGAATTTAAAAATTATCTTGCTTTATCAATCTTTAATCTTAGATCTGATGATTAACGATGAAATCAAGAATCAACAACACATCAGGAACACACAAAACCAATATTGTTTGCATGGAAACCCTGTTAGGGGAAAAAAACCATGGTGGAGGTTAATCCACAATTATACCCTGTTAAAAGTAAAATAGAAAATGAATAAGGAATACACATACATTCAGGCACACTTCCTAGAGCTCACTACTCAGAAGGGAAGGCTCACTGCCTTACATGAAACAATCAGATTAAATCCATCTGATGAGGTTGAGTTGATAAATTATCTTCTTCAAAAGCCTGATGACAGTTTCAGTTAGGCACATAAACACTTCTTCACATTTCACTCAAACTTCTTCACACTCCGCTCTTCAATCGAATGATCTGATCTTTATTCACACATATCTTGCACACATTTCACATACATTCACTGAGCATACTCCAAAATGAGGAAACAATCACTCTTATATATCTGCTACATGAATTACATCAACAAATTTGTCGGTCATAAATAAATAATAGATGAGCATAAACTGTCGGCCCAATTCATGAACAAATCTCAATGTGTACCAACCTAAGTCAATCACAACATAATGAAGACCTAAATCAACATCCTCGAACATGCCAATCATTCAAAATTTAATCCACAAGGGTTCACAACACGCTACCACAATCATGTCGGCGAAGAACAAGAAAACTTGAACACACAAAGGAAAAATATTTGATCACGAACACACCAATCAACGTGAACATACCACAATGATAGAGGACAATATAGAAACATCACTAAACATCTCAGGGACATATGCAACAACTCAATCTACCAAAATCACATTCTCTTCTTCCAGAAACACCTGCTACAGTAACAGAATAACTGTAGGAGCTCAGAAACTCATAACTTTCTCCAATCTTGATGTGCACCTCTAAAAATTTTGGATAGCATACTAGATATGATTATCAACAAACCATTTAATGCATGACTTCTGAATACCAGCTTACAAAAATTTCCACCACTCTAATCTTCACAACTTCACAGACTGTTTGCAACATATTTATTCTAATTTTCTCAATATCCTCGCCATATATAGTCTTCAATGCATTGATGCTAATAGTGTTGACATCAATGAAAACCAAATATCAACAACACAACCACAACATACAACAATCTCCCCCTTTGGCATTGATTCCAACACATGATGTGAAAATATCATCAACACAACTAGTTCTTCTCCAACTATCTCCTTCTTCTCATATTGTTCTTCTCCTCTTTCCTTCACATGGCTCTTCTCCCCCTTTCTTCCTCAAAGGTTTTTCACACTATTCTTCTCCCCCTTTGAAATCAATGGCAAAGGTACACAAGATCTAAACCACATATCTAAATTATCTGACTACTCCCCCTGAGTATCAACCACCATAACATCAATTTGAAACAAGATCTGACTATAAGTGCATAGATTGATGCAAAGACTTGCATCTTAGTTCATATTAGGAGGGGAAATCGCCCCTAACTTGCCTCTAAGATACTCAAAAGTATCCTTGGACAATGGTTTAGTAAAGATATATGTAATTTGTTCTTTGGTAGGCACATAATCTAGTCTAAATTCTTTATCATTCACTTTATCTCTCAGAAAGTGATACTTGATAGATATTTGTTTTGTTTTTGAATGTAGCACCGGATTCTTAGAAATTTTTATGGCACTTGAGTTGTCACAAAATATAGCAATAGGAGATCATCATACTCAATTTTGATATCTCTTAGCATCTACTTCATCCACATTACTTGAGTATAATTGTTTGCAGCAACAATATATTCTGCCCCAGCAGTAGATAAAGAAATGAAATTATTCTTTTTACTTAGCCAAGACACCAACTTCTTCCCCAAGAAGAATGCACCACCACTTGTACCTTTTTTTTCATCTACATCTCCTACCCAATTTGCATCTATAAAGGCATTTAAAGTAATATCATCATCCTTAGGATACCATAGACCAAAGTCAATTGTTCCTTTCAAGTGTCTAAAGATTCTCTTTATTGTAGTCACATGTGATTCCTTTGGATCAACTTGATATCTAGCAACCATGCATACAACATTCATGATGTTTGATCTGGTCTGAGTCAAATAGAGTTATCCACCAATCATTGAATTTTACCTTGTTTGATTAGCCTTAGGAGAATCATCATTTTGTGTTAATTTTCATCTAGTTACCATGGGTGTACCTACAGGCTTTGAGTCTTTCATACACATTTTTTTTAGTAGCTCTCTTACATATTTGGATTGAGATATAAAAATTCCATCATCTAACTAAGTAATTTGTAATCCTAAAAAGAATTTCAGCTCTCCAACATTGACATCTCAAACTGAATTTTCATTTCATCAGCAAATTTCATACATAAGTTATCATCACCTTCAAAAATAATGTCATCAACAAAGACTTCAATAATCAACTCTTTATCTTGATCCATCTTGAAATATAGATTGTTGTCAGCAGTACCTTTATTGAATCCAAGCTTCAACAAGTATTTGTCCAATCTAGCATACCAGGCTCTAGGGGCTTGCTTAAGTCCATATAGTGCTTTCTTCAATCGGAAAACCATGTCTTTTTCATCAATCAATTGAAATTCATCTGGTTGCTCAACATAAAATTCTTCTTCTAACTCACCATTCAGAAATGTTAAGTTCACATCCATTTGATAGACTTTATAATTCTTGAAAGTAACATAAGCAAGAAACAACCTTACAACTTCAATTCTAGCAACAAGGACAAAGGTTTCTTCAAAATCAATACCTTCCATCTGTGAGTACCCTTTACATTCTAGTCGCTTTATTTCTGACCACTTCACCTTGTTCATTCAGCTTATTCCGAAAGACCCATTTGGTTCCAATCAAATTTTTATCCTAAGGTTTGGGAACAAGAATCCATGTATCATTTTTCTCTATCTATGTCAGTTCTTCCTTCACTGCTTCCATCCAATATTCATCCTTACATGCTTCATTGACATTGTTGGGCCCAGTTTTGGAAATTAGACAATACTCTTCTGCAATTCTTCTTCTAGTCTGCACACCTTTGTTCTTATCTCCTATAATCTAAATTTCATAATGATCTAGCTTTACATACCTTGGGAATTTTGGATTCTCTCTAACTTCTGGTTCTTTTCTTCTCTCTTATGCACTTTCACTAGCTTCTCCTTCATGATTCTCTAGATTCATCAGAACAATTTGAACTTGATTATGTGTCTAATTAGGATTTCCTTTATCTATACTTTCATGTTGATCATTTGAGTCATATCCACACTATCTGGATGACCTATCAGTATCCTCATCAACTCTGAAATTTGCACTTTCAACCATTTTCTTCAATCTTCTATTGTAGCACCGGTAGGATTTTCTCTTAGTAGAGTAACCTAGAAAGATTCCTTCACCACTCCTAGCATCAAAATTTCCTATATCTTCATCTCTTTTGATATAGCATCTACTTCCAAAGATTTTGAAATATTTAACAATAGGATTATAACCAAACCACAACTCAAAAGGAGTCTTACCAGAATTACCATTGACATTTACCCAATTGATAGTATATATAGTAGTGCTTACAACTTCTCTCCAATAGATATGAGGTACATTACCTTCCAACATCATACTTCTGATAGCATCTAAATTTTTTATGTTCTTTCTTTCAACAATTTCGTTCTGTTGAGGGATTCGGGGAGCAGACAACTATCTTTTGATTTTGTGCTCTTCACAAAATGAATTGAACTCCTGAGAAGTGAATTCACCACCTTTGTCTAATCTTAAGTATTTGATCTTCAACCATGTCTCATTCTCTGCCATAGCTTTGAAACATTTGAATTTTTCTAGTGCCTCATGTTTTTCTCTCAAGAAAGCAACCCATATCATCCTAGATTAATTATCAATAAGCAACATAAAGTACCTTTCTCTTTGTAGACTTTTGATTTTGGAGGGACCACATAGATCATTATGTACCAAATCTAGTACTCTATTAGAATGATGTTGTTTGCTCCGAAAATAAATTCTAGTATGCTTTCCCATCTGACATTCCTTGCATATGGTGTTAGTAGGCTTCACTAACTTAGGTAGATCTCTGACTGCTTGTGTGGAGCTTACTTTGACAATGTTATCAAAATTCACATGACACAACCTCCTAGGCCATAACCAGCTTACATCAACTTGAGAAATTAAATAAATTTCACTAGCAGCACTTAACTGAAAAAAAATACCTCGTCTTTATACCTGAAGCAATTACATTTCCAGAACTTCCCAAAATCTTGCATTTTCCATCTTTGAACTGAAGATTGTATCCCTTGTCGACCATCTGTCCAACACTCAACAAATTATGCTTCAATCCTTCAATATATAGAACATCATCAGTATTATATCTACCGCCAAGAGAAATAGTGCCTCTGCCACAAATCACACCAACATTGTTATCTCCAAATCTTACAACACCACCATCATATTTTTCCAGACATACAAACTTGCTTTTGTCGCCAATCATATCATGTGAGAATCCACTATCAATCACCCACTCATCTTTTTCATCAATTTTGGCTGCAAGAGCTTTCTCAATATTTTGACTACTAGCAGATTCAGTAGACACCAAACCATTTTCCTTAATATCAATGAATACCCATCCATCTTCATTTCCATTTTCTTATTCAAATTCATCATCAGTAGCACCTTCTTCAGCATAATAAGATTTCTTTTGAAATACAGACTTGTCAAGTTTGTATTTAGAAACTCTTTCAGGACACCTTGATGCAAAATGACCTATCTTACTGCAAGAGAAACATTTAATAGGAAACTTTCATTTATACTTACCTTGACCTTTGGCTTCTCTTTTCACAATCAATGCTTCCAATCCTTCTAGCTCTCTTTCTTCATCTTCAATTTGTTTCATCTCATCTTCATATTTGAAAGTCTTTCTAGAACTTTCTCCTGGATCATATCTCTGTTGGATTTTTCTAGATACAGTAGCTTTGAATGCAGATCTTGTCTTAAGAGCAGACTCACCAAATTCACTCATTTCAAAGTAGCAAGCTTTCCAATCAACATGTCTCTTGTCACATTTTTTATTGTCTTGAGCTCTTCAATAACGTGAGCTTTTGTTTTGTAAGAAGTAGGCACCGATCTGAGCACTTTAGCAAAAATCTCATCTTCTTCCAAAGTTCCACCGGAATATCTAATACCCAACACTAGTATTTACTTTTTGCATGAAAGCAATAATGCTCTCATCTTCACTCATCTTCACTCATCTTCATGTTTTCCCATTTGCCTTTCAAACTTTGTAGCTTAGCAACTTTCACTTGTGCATCTCCTTCATACAATATTTCCAACTTCTTCCAGATCTCATGTGTTGTCTTCAGACCTATCACATTTGTCATTTATGAATTTGTCAAAGCACTTAGTAATGCTTTAATAGCCTTGATATTAGTTTTAGCTTCTTTGATCTCATCAGGAGTAGCGGGACCATTTTGAGGAATATTATATTTGTTCTTTGTAATATTCTAGAAAGGTTCACCAATTTACTTCAAATGAAATTCCATTCTGACCTTCCACAAAGAGTAATTTGTAGCATTGAATCTGGGACTATTCTTCTTGTATGATGCCATCTTGGATCACCTCAATCTATTAAACTTCTTTAGAAGAATTTTCTATGATACCAATTGTTGGAAAAACAAGGATAAACAACTAAGAGGGGGGGTGAATCAGTTGTTATAGAATTTAAAACTTATCTTACTTTATCAATCTTTAATCTCAAATATGATGATTAACAATGAAAGCAAGAATCAACAACACAACACTAAGATTTTTTTGCGTGGAAACCCTGTTAGGGGAAAAAAACCACGGTGGAGGTTAATTCACAATTATACCCTGTTAAAAGTATAATAGAAAATGAATAAGGAATGCACATGCATTCAGGCACACTGCCTAAAGCTCACTGATCAGAAGGGAAGGCTCACTGCCTTACATAAAACAATCAAATTAAATCCATATGATGAGGTTGAACTAGAAATTAGCTTCTTCAAAAGCCTAATGACAGTTCCAGTTAGGCACATAAATACTTCTTCACACTTCGCTCAAACTTCTTCACACTTTGCTCTGCATTCAAATGATTTGATCTTTATTCACACATATCTTGCACACACTTCACATACATTCACCGAGCATACTCCAAAATGAGGAAACAATCGCTCTTATATATCCTCTACATGAATTACATCAACAACTTTATCGGCCAGAAATAAATAATAGATGAGCACAAACTGTCGGCCCAATTCATGAACAAATCTCAATGTGTACCATCCTAAGTCGGTCACAACATAATGAAGACCTAAATCAACATCCTTGAACACGCCAATCATTCAAAAATTAATGCACAAGGATCCGCATCACGCTACCACCATCATGTCGGCCAAGAACAATAAAACTTGAACACACAAAGGAAAATCTTTGATCATGAACACACTGATCAATGTAGACGTACCACAATGATAGAGCACGATATAGAAACACCATCGAACATCTCAGGGATGTACGTAAAAATTCAATCTACCAGAATTGCATTCTCTTCTTCCAGAAACAGCTGCTATGTAATAACAAAATAACTGTAGGAACTCAGAAACTCATAACTTTCTCCAATATTGATGCACACCTTTGAAGCTTCTGAATAAAATACTAGATAGGCTCAACAACAAACTCTTCAATGCATGAATTCTGAATACCAACTTACAGAACTTTCCACCACTCTAATCTTCACAGCTTCACAGACTGTCTGCAACATATTTATTTTAATTTTCTCAATATCGTCGACATATACAACTTTCAATGCATTAATGATAATAGTGTTGACATCAATGACAACCACATATCAACAACACAACCATAATATCCAACATAAAGGGTCTTTAGGAAGAAATATAAATAGACATCATAAAGTTGCTTCCTAAGGAAGGTGACAAAACATAAACGAGGAATTGGAGACCAATAACCCTGTTAAATGTATCCTATAAGATTCTTGCCAAACTCTTAGTAAAGAGGCTAATAAACATTTTTCCAAGGTTTATCAACAACACCCAAACTGGGTATTATCAAAGTCAGGTATATTCTTGAAAATCTAATTACAAGTTATGAGGCAATGGAATGGGCAAGGGTTTCAAATCAGGAGGAACTAATGGTTCTACTTGACTTCGAGAAGGCCTATGACAAAGTTGAATGGGCCTTTATCAAATTGATGTTGGAGGTCTTTTAGTTTCCAAAACGTTATTGCAACGTGATGTTCACCCTATTTAGGGATGTGGTGGCCTAGGTGGATGTCAATGCTCCCTTACAGAGGAATTTATATTGGAAAGATCAATCAGGCAGGGATGCCCTTTAGTCGCTGCCCTTTTTTGTGATTGCCTTTAATGATTTGTATTACATTCTCAAGGCTAATTGTAGCTCACAAAAGGTAAGAGGAATAATTATGCCTAATCAATATTAACTGATAAATATTGAATTCACAGATGATACAACATTTTTCCCTTGTTGGATGAATCCAATATCTCTAACTTGATGGAGAAGTTGGACATGTTCTATGTTGTCTCCAATGCAAATTTTTTTATCTCTAAATCCATCATGTTGGGGTGGAAAGAAAATTCTCCAGATTGGTTCTCTAGATTTGGGGTGCAATGGGGAGGACCCCAAAAATAAATCAGGTACTTAGGCATTCCATTTGTGGTCTACCCAAATCTAAGGGAGATGTGGTTTTGGATCCAAATGAGGATTGAAGTGAAACTTGGCAAGTGGAACAAGCAGTTTCTGTCCTTGGTAGGGAGGATCCAAATCTGTCAAAAAATCCTTTCCTTAGGTATAGTTTGTATTTCGCCTTTGTGTGGTTGTTCAGTAACTCCCAAGTGGATGAAATTTTAAAAAAATAAGGGGGTTTTTGTGGTCAGATGATATGGGAAAGAGGAAGAAGCATGTGGTGAAGTAGGATTAGTTTTTCTTGAGCAAATAAGATGGTGGGTTAGGTATAAAGGTTTTGAAATTGTAGGGTATCACACTAGCAACTAAATGTAGATCTTCAAAGCACTTGAAGGAGATGAGCCATGAAAAGTATTGGTTAGGGATAACATTTCAAGGACAACTCCTAAATATGCAAAGGCTTGGAAAAATATCCCCCTGAATGAACTCCTTAGCAGCCATCACCCTATCACTCTTGAGGGGTCAATGTTGTTTAAGAGTATCTAGAAAGCATTGGAGCATGCGAAAGAGCACATAACCAATTCTAAATTCCTCATGAACAACACACTCTCCACATAGAGATCAGTTTGGTGGAATCTTATGCATAATGGTATACCTCTAGCTCTGTTGTAGGGTTGTTTGGCTAAGGGCTAGGCTACCAAAGGAATAAAGACCTTCTCATACATCTTTGAGAATGGGATGCTAAGAGACTAGAACCAATTAAGTGGAGAATTTGGCTTACCAACAACCAATTGGAGAACTTTCTCAATTATAAAGGAAGCATGCAGAGAAATTCCCACTCCAGTCAAATGTGAATACAATATTGAACAATACAAAAACTTTAAATGGTGTGAGAATACCAGACTTACCAAGCTTAATACTAAAATTGTGTACAATACACTTACCAATCAACAAGATGCCTTTAATTACCTAATCACGATCTAGAACCTTAATTTAAGCAAAAATGAATGGTCAAAGATCCTGAGGAACATTTGGAATAAGGTAATTGAGCCAAAGAAGGCTTGATTCATATGACTACTAATTTTACAAAAACTACCTTGTAAGTTAAATTCAGAAGATATAGAAATATTCAACCTTTGTAGAGTTTAGGAATCAATAACTCACATTTTCTTCGACTGTATATATGCCAAGGAGATTTGGAACCTATTTTTTCATAACTAAGACATCTGGGATGCCAATGGTAAGCCTAGACCGAACATAATTCTTTCTTTCAAAAGCAATAAAATGGGAAAAGAGCTTTCCTTGTTCTGGAATTGTTTTTCTACTGAAGTTCTTTGGAGAATTTGGAAATCAAGAAACAATGATAATTTTAATGGGGTAAAGAGGACGCTTACTAAGTCTAAAAAAAGAATCACGATGTACAATACTGTTGTGTAGGTATCTTTGACAATAAAAGTTTCCAGTTTCAAGTTCTTAAAATTCCCAGAGGAGAGTACAATGCCTATCAAGTTTAAGGAGGTCAATTTCGGGGACAGCTGACAGCATACCACCAAGATCTTCCTTAGAGCCCTGGAGGTTTTCCAAAAAGAGTTCAATGAGAAGGTGTTTAAGGACAATCAAGGCAAAGATGTTCCATCATTGCTCAACATAGAAGACTTCAGCAGGGAGGAAATTGAAGCAGCAGATGCACTCTTGAGGATGAAATACAGTGATCAAAGGGTGGATGCAACAAAATGACATGTTCGGCCTCTCCATTTTTGACAACTGTGGTCTTTTTTTGGCATGCTTCAGATCTCTTTTTGTTGCTGGCAGTAGTATCTCGACACTCACAGATGGCGGACAGAGCGATGGTTTTCTTGGCAACAACTCTTCGGATTAGATAGTTCCTATCAGCATAGATCCTTTTTGTCAGCACAATGGTGCCTTTGTGCAACAACAATTTTGTATGTAATGTAAAATATTTTGGAAACAGTTATGTGATGTATATGATGTATATGTAAGGAAAATATTTAAATGGAAAAAATTGTTGCTATATATGTAATGGGAGGGGTATTATAATGGTGTGAACTATGGGTGGGGGTTGTTTCCTTATGTAAACCTGTTGATGTTCTCCATGTAACTGTTGTTCTTATGATATTCAATAAAAAAAAACAAGGCACACACTTTGGAGAAAGGTGTAAAAAAAGGAGAATCAATCCTTATTGGGTGAGTTTTGGGGGTTCCAAAACCCTAGGAACAACCATATATGGTTGTATCTGGTAGTTTGGAGGTGAGGCACTGCCAATATTTGGGAGATATAAGCCATTAATAGTTGGTTAATTCATTAAAGGAGCCTCCATCACCTACATAAATTATTTGCAATATATTTTTATACAAACACAACAATGCTATCTGGGAATATATAATCATTACTATATCATTCAAAAAAAAATTCCTTATTCAAGTAATGTAATTGTGAGTTTATGAATATTTTTGAAGTTGTAATTTAGTTCATATATTTTTCCAATCATTTGATAAAATGGCTATGTATTTCCCTTTGAATGTGGAGTGTTTATGATTTTTTTTATACAGCTAAAAGATACTAATAAATGTTTTAAAATAATAAAATTTAGAAATATTGAAAAGCTCATGAATGCAAATTGCTTGATAAAATTAAAAAAATGTGAAACACCTCCCACTCGTTAAACTCCTCCCAAGAATAAAAGAGAAGCCTTCAACATTTAATTTAATGGCTATGAGCCATGAGATGCATAAAATCATTATGCGACCCCAAAGAATCTACACGTTTTGACAAAGTATCAACCTTCTTCAAAATCATCCTTCTTCAATATCACCCTTTTTTAGTATCACTCTCCCATCCTCTATCATGTCATGACAAAAATGGTATTAGACATCAATGTGCTTTATCTTTGAATGAAGGCAAGTTCTTTGCTACACATATGACATTCTGACTATCACATATGATCACAATAAATCTTGGAATTCTAGCCCCACGTATGAACATAATTGATTAAAATAATGGATTCCCTACAATCATGAGCAGTTTCCATGTACTCTATTTTTGTAGTGGAAAAGTGAGCACAATCAAATGGTTACTCATCTAATTGGTAGCACTACTAAGCATAGTGAAAAAATATCCATTGGTTTATTTTTTCTATCAACATCACCACCTCAATCTATATTCATAAATCTATGAATAGCCATTAAGTGTTGGTCCAATGTAGAATTACTATGATAACAAATGATGTATTTGAAGGCACCCGACAAATATATAGAACCTCTTCACTACATCCTAATGTACTCGTCTAATATCAGGAATGAAACAAATAAGCACTAGGATTGCTACTTGGGAAATGTCTAGTATAATATAAACCATAGCATACATTAAGCTTACAACAACACTAGCATAAGATACTTTGGATATATCTTCCATCTCGCTAGGAAAAGTCAAACATTGGCTACTGATAACTTGGTCCCCACCAAAATAGGAACACACAATGGTTTATAATCTAACATGCTAATTATTTTCGATACCAAGTTCACCTATTTTTTTTGGTCTAACAAAAGCAATTTCTTAGCTCTATGTCTTTTGATAGTTCCCAAGATGAACTTGGCAGTCTCTGTCTTTCATCTCAAACAATGTTGAATGTTGAGACTTCAATTCACAAATCATACCATTACCATTATCAAAAATAACATATAATATAATATAATAACAAGGAAATTGATCATTGTCCATATTATAATAGATGCAATAATCTAATTTGGATATAAAATTCCAATCCCAAAAAAATAATCAAATCAAGGAGATTGTTGAAGACCATACAAATATTTTAACTTGCAAACTAAAATTCTTTACCTTTTTCAGTATAGTGCTATGGTTATGTCAAGTAACTTTATTCCTCCAAATAACCACAAAAGAAATTTGCCTTCACATTCATCTACTCAATCTCAATATCAGAAGTTGTTACAATAGATAGTAATAATTGAATGAATGTTAGTTGAGAAATTGGATAGAATATATCACTATAATTAAAGAAGATGGTAAAATTAATAAGGGAAATAACATAAATATTCTATGCAATGATGGAACATTTTACCTTGTTCTTTCATCCTCCAATTGAGATGAAGTAGAGTGCACACAATGCTCTATTTGATGTGCTCTTTGTGATGTATTGATGGTGGAACGTGGTTGATTGGTAAACTGCCAACATGATGTTGGTATTAAGATGATAGATTAATAAAAGCATGGTGATAGTGTGAAATGAGGTGAACAAATGGATAGCATTATGAGAGCATAAGAGTGGATTCCCAATTGGGATGACTAGCCTTAAAATTAGTATATTTTTTATGAGTAAAATCAAGGTCCAAGATGTAATGTCTAATGGATGGCTAGGATTTGAAGAAGATGAAGGCATGGATTAAAGGCTTAGCCTTGTGATAAGTGTCATAAGAGGAATAGATGGGTAGTATTTATTTGTGCTCACACATGTGTGAGCATATCAAGCATAAGGAATACAGTGTCTTGTTGAAAGACACAAGTGAGAGAGGTATGGTGGCTACACATGTGTGAGAAACATGCTCACACATGTGTAAGAAAGAAGTAGGGTAGGTAGATATGCTCACACACATGGGAGCATGAGGGAGGTAGGGACACTTATCAAGTGATGACGAGTTCAAATTTTGATCCATGTAGATGGATTTAATGACTAGGATTAAATGGACAAGGATTGAGGATAATGTGGATTTAAATATTGGAGGAAATGTTAATGACGATTAATTAGCCTAAATCAATCAATTAACTAATTGATTTAGTTGAAGGATTGGGGGATAAAGTTAGAATTAATTAAGTAAATATAATTAAGGGTGGGGATAAATGTGAAGGATGGATTAATTAATTAAATGAATTTAAATAAATATTTTTTTATTTAATTGGCTAGGATATGATAAAGTCAAATGTGGTTGGGTATGGACAATTTTAGGTGTCTACAATTAGTTCTCTCAACTTGGGAATATCCCTTCACAATCAATTTAACCTTGTAATTCTCACCAATTCCATCTAAGTTGATCTTCCTTTTGAACACTTGTTGCTATAGCCAACTCTCTCAACTTGGAAATATCCTTTCACAACCAATTTAATATAGTACTTCTCAACACTTTCATATGAGTCAATATTCCTTTTGAAAACCCATTTATACCCAATTTTTTGTGTCTATTATGTGAAGGTATTGATTCTTATATATCATTATGATTTATTACAACCATCTCATCCATGGTCAATTCCTAATATTTTTCATCATTCATACTCATATCCTCGATAATTATAGGCACAATAGTGTTTATATTAAGAGAAAATATATATCTCCAATTAGAAATGTGTATCTAGTTGTTGTATTTACTAAGTGGACCTTATGAACTCTTTGAATTGTTTTAACACTATTCTTTAGGCCCTTTGTGGGATTTGGGTTCAACTTTCTTAGTCTTTGGGAGTTGTTGAACTACATCTTTCTTTTCATCCTTCTTTGGCTGCAATAATGTGGAAGAGGACTTAAATTAACTAAAGATAATGATTCTGATATACACAAATCCCTTGAACATAGCATACCAAATATTATACCCTTTCAAACCAACACCATAGTTGATGAAGATGCATATTATATCTTTTCTCTTCAATTTAAACCAATTCTCCCTAGGCACATGATAACATGCCCTACAACCAAAAATTTGAATATGTTTTAGTGAAGATTTTTTTGAACCACCTCCTAGGAATTTTATTAGCAAAATTCGATGTAGGAGATTTATTAACTAAATAATAAGTCATGGAAACCAATTCTACCCAAAAGAAAATTCTAATCTAGAACCACTAAGCATACTCCTAACACTCTCCATTAATGTCCTATCCATTCTTTCTGCAACTCCATTCTATTGAGGGGTGTACAAAGTTGTCTTATACCTTTCTATCTCACAATCCAATTTCTTTTGAAATATGTCGAATGAAACAGTACTATTATCAGTCATCAAATATTAATATTTTTTACCAATTTAATTCCTTACAAAAGCTTTAAAATCTTTGAAACAAATGAAGATGTCATATTAACTTATAAGGAAATATGTGCAGGTCGTATTGTAATCATCAATAAAAGAACATAATATATAGATCTTGAAGGAACATTAACAAGACTTAAAATATCAAAATATATGAAATCCAATACCTCATAGGATCTATAAGAACTAAAATAAAAGCGAACACAATTTTATTTTTCATATAAATAATGTTTGCAAAAATCAAACTCAAGGTTACAATCATTTAAAACTTCAACAAAGTTTTTAGCTTTTAGGGTCATTAGACCCTTCTCACTTATGTGACCGGCCATCCTCTAGTGCCATAATATTATTTTCTTTGTTGGTAGCTTAGTCTTCAAATCATGAGCACCCTTAGGTACCCATAAACACAACTATTGAAGGTGAATGCAACACTTTTATTTGATTCTAGTTCCAATGGTGAAGGTGTAGATTTTGCATATTTCTTCATTATAGAAGCATAGGAATTATTGCAATAAACCATGTATGCATCCAACTAAAATAAATTTGTAATAAAAATTCTTAGCAAGAACCATATCCCTTCTCACCATCTTGCACCCTCCACTCAATAAATAAATTGCACACCTAAATAATTAAGAGAATTTATAGAAATTGGGTTTCTAGTTAGGTTAGGGATATGCAATATACCATTTATTTTCTTTACTCATCCACTAGGGAATTGAATCAAGAATCCCCCACAACCAACATTATTCATATGATTCAACCATGCAACCTTAGATACATGTGTTGTCAAGGCTGCTACAAAGACATCACCATCATCTTGAGAGGAAATTTTAAGACTCAACATTAGAATCACTCTTTTTCTTCTCCTTGGAATTCTTCTAAAATGGCTAGGTCTTCTATAGTTCTAACATTTAGCCTTAAAATTACAAGGATATTTTGATGTTTGGTTTTCAATCTTCCATGAACAACTAGGGCCTCTTTGGTTGTTTTAAAAGTCTTTCTTTATATCTCTTCATAAAGTAACATGCCACCACCTCATCCATTTTCAACTTGGTGGTAGTGCTCCCAATGTTCAACAACATGGTCCCATGAATCTTGCAAAGAACAAAGAAAATTTATGTAACGCCCCTTCGATATTTCCACTCCAACAAGGGTTAGATAGGTGAATATCATATTTGAGGAATTCATATGGTTGGTTATTGGTCTACCATATTCCATCTTGAGGGTATACAACTTTCTTAGGAATAGTTTATTTACCAGGCATTTAGCTTGACAAGTTTTATCTAAATTTTCAAAGGCTTGTTGTGATAGTCTTTTCATGAACATTCAAAAACATTGGATCTTCCAAATAGAGCCTAATAAGACTCTTCACCTTTTTATTTAAAAATTTCTAGTCTTTTATTCCATTGTTGTAGGTTTTATATTGGTTGTAGCAACCCATACAATTTTTCTGTGTATATATCTTCTATTTTGTGTTCGAAAAAAGGGTGTTGTACACCTTGCACAAGAAATAATTGTTTTAACTATGTAAAATAATTTTTTGTTTGTGATACACCTTTAAGAGATGTGTTTAGATTCATTAAATTTTAACTATGTAAGACTCTTCACCTTTTTATTCACAAATTTCTAGTTTTTTATTTCATTGTTGTAGGTTTTATATTGGTTGTTGCAACCCATACATTTTTTTCTCTGTGTATATATCTGTTATTTTGTGTTAGGAAAAGGGTGTTGTACACCTTGCACAAGAAAAAATAAATTTAACTATGTAAAATAAATTTTTGTTTGTGATACTCCTTTAAGAGATGTGTTTAGATTCATTAAATATTTATTTGTATCCACTTGTAATGTTATATGTGCAAAGGAGGGGATTCACTACTCCCAAGTCTCTAAGATACATAAGAGCCTAAAGGGAGTAATTTCCCTCAACTACCTCAAATTACCTAATAAGCTAAAAAGGAAGGACAAATTAGACTTTGGCTTCTTTATATTTTATGATAGAGGGTTTTTGGAAATAGGTGAGCAGATCATAGAGGTCTCAGACCACAAACCAATTGGCTCTCGGCCAGAGGATGCTAACATGTTAGGTGGACATCAGTGTGTCATGCTAACATCTTAGAGGCGCATTGGCATCTCGTATGGATGAAGATTTGGGTTTACAAAGTGAAACTCATAGTATATGATAACTACCTGAGAGTTCAAATTTTATTGTTTAACAGAGAAATGTGAAAATGTAGAAAACAACAAGAAAAATACTATAACTTATAAAAATCAACTATTCTAATAACAAAGTGTCGAAGAAAAGAAGAGAAGGACAACTCATTGAAGGTTCAGTTCTCCAGCAAGATCCTCATGAATAGATTGTACCTACACAAAAATAAATGATAAAATGTTGTGGTTTTGTTTTAGAGTATGCCTCAATTAGACCTTTGTTTTGGGGTTTCCACCTCCACGGACAACTGATAGACCACAAGATATAGAAGTTATAAGGAAATAGAAATAATAGACACAACACATAGAGTGCAAAGATAATCTAGATGCCTCTACAAAAAAGATAATGCAAATAAGTAAATAGATGGATATTACCCTCCTTTCTATATACTTGAGTAGTCGAGAGAGGAAGGAAGAGAGAAAGGCAACCATGCCAATGAATTAAAGCTTGGATAAACTTCAATAACAGTGGCATAGGAGTAGTAAAATGATGTAGAAGTGAAGTGAAGAGAGAAAGAGAGTGAATAGAAGTGAAATGTGAAGTAGTAGAAGCTAGAGAGAGTGAATGGAAGTGAATTATCAAGTGGTAGAAGCTAGATAGAGTGAATGGAATTGTTAGAATGAAGTTTAAAAGAGTATATTGGAGATAAAAAATCATTCTCGACTGGTCAATATTTGTAGGGATGTTACAATTCACAGGTTGACAAGGAATCATAAAGCCTTAACGTCCACTAACCCTAGAATCTTGTCAGGATGGAAGCACAACACACGGGTGTCCTCAACAAAAAAATCCATCATCGATAGAAAACAACAAGGACACACATGAAAATCATGGAAAATGAGGTGGGTTTTTGCATTATCGAGTTTGTAAGGCTAAAATGAGGTAATATAGTGGGAAATTATAATACGTGCAATTTTTTTCCATTACATTTTTCCCCCACTTTAGCTAGCATATGTGAGCTAAAGTAGAAAGAGAATGAAGAGAATATATTGAAAAACATAGAGGAAGAAATCCTTCACTTCGGCATACCTTGACGTGTAAGAGGGAGCTCCACGAAGATGTGAAGATGACATAGGTCCTTAATCCTACTAAGCTAGTTGCAATCTCAACATAAACACGTTAGATTTAGACAAACATATTAAACAAAAAAAAGCTAATCATAATAGACACAATTTATAAGACACAATAAGACACCATTTTACATAAGATAATGCAATAATAAATGATCTAATTAGGTAATACAACATAAGACACAATCTGATTAGATATAATACAAGCATGTGGTTTCCGCAAATTGTGTTCCAAGACAGACACAAAAAAGACAAGTCTAGCCAGGTTTCCCCCAAGCTAAACGCCAAGATATAAGACATCAGACACCAAGACACAAGATATCAAATATCAGAAAGAAGACAAAAAACTGCAAGAAACCAAAGAATTCTTTTGAAAAGGCTTTCAAAAAGGGGTTCTTTCGATAGGGGACCCTTTTATTAAGACATCAAGACACCAAGGGACCCTTTTGAAAGACATGGGATTTTTTGCAAGTGATTTTTTCATCAAGGAATCCTTGTGAAAATATCTTTCATCAAGGAATCCATTGGAAAGAGTGCTCCTTTTTAAAAGGAAAGTTTTCAGACTCTTTCTTTTTAGAAAGAATACTCCTTTTTCAAAAGGAAATTTTTTAGAATCTTTCACCAAGTGATCCTTTTAAAATAAAATTTCATCAAGGAGTCATTTTTGAGAGAATATGACCTTTTGGAAAATGAGGGTTCTCAACAAGGGATCCTTTTGTCAAGGAATTCATTGTAAATAATTTTTTGCACCAAGGAATCCTTTTGAAAAAAATTCTCCTTGTTGAAAATTAGACAAGCATGATAGCCCCCCTTAGGGTGTTGTGTGCTACACAGAGGAGCACATGACATCCGAAGGAGAAAAGAAAGAAAAGATACATTGTGAAACACAACATAGTGAGATGTATCTATGGTATGTTGTCACACACGCGAGATAAAATATATTGAAACCACAACATCACAAAGCAGACAGACAAAGACAAAGAAATCAAGAGACAAGGTGATCTGATTATTAGGTGTCAAAACTGTTAATAGGTATTAATAGATAGCTACAATAATATATATGAACTATCATCAATCCCTAAATTTCTCAAAACATGAAGGAAACATGAAGACAAAGTAAAATAAAAATTGGGTCAACATAGAGGAAGGCCTAAATGCCCCCAACGCTTTGCATCATCCCTGAAATCGAAAAGAAATATTACAACACATAGAAGAATGATGACACAAAAAAAGAGAGTGTATGATAGATATTTGCACCTGTATCCAAGTACCTACAAGGTTAGCAAGGGTCCTCCAAGCATGATCATAAAACATCAAAAGATAAGCATTTGGGTACACAAACAAAACTAATCTTTAGATGCAGAAGGAGGCACCACCCTAGTCGTCATGGACCAACAAATTGTCCTGCTCCCAATATATATCATTATAGGGGGAGGGAGGATGCTCCTACAAAGGAGGGATAGCAAGGGTGGTGCCCTCTGACTCTCCTATGATAAGAACCAAGGAATAAGGCCCATCGAGGTCTTTTTCGTCAAGCTCTTGTGAGGTGAAGGTCATCTATTTTTAAAAAAATGAGGATAGAACTGGGATATCATCCATCGAGTTGAACATGCACTTCTTAGGAGTGCCTTGTGTCAACTTGGCGGGGGAAAGACAAGGCACCTAAGAGTCATTATCGACCTCAACGAAAGGGGTAGTGAAAAAATATAGGGATACAAGGGTTGCCTTTGTCACAAGGAAAACACAAGCCAAAATAGAAGTAGACTCCAAAGAAGACAAACCCTTCTTACAACCATCACTTGAGGAGAGTTCATCCTCCAACTTATGATTCACCAGAGGATGCGATATACCTATAGAGGAATTGAAATTAGAGGAGGAACCAAAGGATTCCATAGAGGACATCACTTTTGTATTAGGCATGTTGATAGGCTACAAAAAAGGAATGTTTGGAAGGGACATGAGAAGCAGAGGCTCCATTGATGGAGTGATGAAGACCTGCACCCTTTTGGGGTGACGGACATCAAGACCCATGGGAGGAGCTGGAAGCAAGATGAAAGCGATGGGAACTGAAGAAGAGGACACAGAAGAAGACGGAGCAAAAAAAGAAATAGGAGCAGAAACATCAGGCTCCTCGGTCTTCTATGCACCAGTGTGCTCCATTACTAGAGCCTTTCAATGACACTTACGCTCATGCACAATCCAATTATGTTCGTTATGAGAACTATAGGATGCGACTTGAGAAGATGTTAGAGGTTTCTACTCCACTTATAGGAGCATTATTCACGACCATTACCGATGGAAGGGTGGACTCCTAAGTGGGAGTAGGAGGAGGAGGCACATGAGAAAAATAACCACAAAAGGAGAAACAATGACAAACGCCTCGGCAATGAGATTCTTCCCATTCACAACCCAATGAGCATGTGGAGGAACAATAGGAGGCTGCAAAGGCCAAGACATAGAAACCACCCCACGAGAACACTTCCCCTTGCCATATAGGGTGGGTTGGGGAACCATGGGTAAAACAAGTAACTGAAAATCTTGACACTTCAACTTCCACCACATAGGCACCATTCCACTTCTTCTTCCCATGTGAGGCATAGTAGCAACAACTCAGGGTGCCACCATAGGGTGGGAAGTAGAAGTAGATGATGTAGAGGATGCAGAAGGGGAAGGATCTAGAGTGAGAGAAATATTCTCCTTCCCTTTTCATGGGGTAGAAGAGACAACATGTTGTGCTAGCATAGAATCCTTCACAGAAACAACATACAAAGACACAAGAAAACTATATTTTAGCGTTGAGCCCCCAATATTATACTTAACATAATCCTGATAAAAATAATCTCCCTTAGGGGAGGGGTTCAACTGGGGTGGGCCAAAAGTTATCTAAAGAAAAGGGCCCATGTGACACCAGTGGTTTATAACTAGTATCATGAACAACATGCATTGTGCCCTCATGGAGAATTTTAGACACTTGTGAACTATAGAGGTGACTAAATTTATGGAGGGTAGCCATGGAATGCCTAGCCTAGCCCTGAACAGGTTAGACTTTAGAATCACAACAAATGTAGCATCTACAGCCTTAGGCCCTACCAGTATCAACAAATAAATAGAGCCCATAGGGGCAATAAAAATCCCGTCATGAGTACAGAGAGTGACCTAGGACTCATCGTACTTCTCCTTATGAAGAGTGTTAATGAACAAGGCCTCCTTCATTATCACATTCACTCAACTTGTCAGATCAACCATAACACCAGTCACGATGCTACCATTAATCTAGGCGAGGACATATAGTGGAGAGGGCACCTTGTTTAATGGCATATCATGTCAAATTTATGTCAAGAATAGCACTCACATTCTCTGCAGGAGGCATACACATGAATGATACCATGTTCACATACTCAAATAGGACAAGATCAGAAGACACGGAAGACTACGTAACCAAGTAAGAAAAATGAGAAGGAAATAGATGTGTGAATCTTCAACTCGTTGTTAGGCTTAGCCATAGATTTTTTAGGATTTTTCTTCCTCCCATCGAGACAGATAGTCCCATCATCGATGCGATCCTAAATCTCATGACTCAGGCATACACATCGCTCGGTATCATGTCCTTGCACTTGATGAAATTGTAAAAAAAATTGTGCATCGTAGCACTTTGGACAAGGCTTGGAGAGAGGTCATAGAATTTTGGATAAGGCTTGGAGAGAGGTCGGATCTCTAATATTGTTAAAATTTTATATTTTAATAGTTTTTTGTAGAAATTTGGTGTAGGATTTAGATAACTTTGTGAAAGTTTTGTTGCATCCTATACTTTTGTCTTTAGGAGAAGATACTATGTTTGCAATGGCCTTATTCTTTCTTGCATCACTAGAAATTGACACTATTGATTGATTATCCTGATGGGAGTGTGAGGATGAACCCTTGAACCGAGCGATCATCTATTGGTACTCATGTAATATTACACATAAATGCCCAAAGGAAGGATACTTCATCAAGACAAACTTATCTTCTAGCAATTTTTGCAAGTTCATGATGAAAACCTTTTGGACATCAAAGTCTAGTAGGGGATTATAAATTTGAGAAAAAAACACTTAATAAAGAGTGATGAAGTCAATAACCTTTTCATGGTCCCCTTGCTTTCATTGGATGAGATCAACGAACACCATCTTCGACCCAATGTTAGTCGGGAATTGTCTAAGAAATTGATTCACCAACTAATCAAACGAGAAAACATAATTATCCGATAAATAACAATACCACTCAAGAGTAACGTCCTTAAGAGAACATGGAAAAATATTTTCCATTAAAGCATCATGGTGGAAGAAGTCATTGCACAAGGAACTGAATGCCAACACATGTGTATGAGGGTCTCCACGATCACTATACTTTTCAAACTTAGGAATCTCCATCCCTTGAGGGATAGGAGTGTTTAATATGGCAATAGATGAAGGACTGTGACGAAAGAAAGGTTGGAACATGAGTTGAGTTGAAGAAGAGTTGGCCAGGTTTGCTAACTGGTTTGGTATTCATCCCATTTTTTGCAATAAAGCATTCAAGAAAGAATTAGAGGAAGAGGTAAGACTAGAGGAACCAAAGCCACTAGCCCCCATATTGGTAGAGCTTCTGACACTAGGACCAATCAAGATTCCAGTATTACCACCAGAAGCTAAAACATTAGGGGTGGAAAAATTGAAGCTTAAAGGTACCTTGTTTACATTGAAAGTGTGAGTCTACTTAGGTATAGAGATGGTATTACTTGAAGGTCCCATCTCAACCATATATACTGACACTTTGGGCATCAATATTTCCAATTGTGGCGCAAAAGTCTCAAAAATGACATCTCAAGTAACACCCAAGTTAGGATTACAGGTTGGGACATGGGTATCTACAATGTCTGTGAGACCTCAGAGAATCTCTATACCTCTCCAATCCTTATCCAACATGGTTCTTAATTTGTTGACAACAATAGCTACTTAAGCAAGACTTTTATCATTTTCCAAATACCACTCAAACTCTTCAAGCCTTATATGTAGGGAAAGAAGTTGCTTCGCAGGGACCTCAAGACCAACATCTTCCTCCGTAGAAGAAGAAAAAGGAGAAGGGAGTGTAGGAATAGGAGTAGCATCTTCCCTAAAGGGGCTGGAAAATCCAGTAGACATCCCTAAAACTAATTCCTCAAAAGAGGGACCACTTTGACTAGAAGTGACCTTCCTAGACTCCATTCTTATATGTCGAAGACTTCTAACAACAAATCCAAATGTCGTAGATTGGGTCATAAAGATCATAAAGCTTCACGACACATGAATCTATAATGCACCGAAGACCTTAGGAAACATTTTGATCCAAAGAAATGAAAAGGAGAAATTTAACATCGAGTTCACCAAAATGTAGAGGGGATTCATTGTTGGCTCTCAGTTGTTTTGGTTTATCCTTGATGTCAAAAGTAAGAATGTATGTGATGATATGCAGATTGGTTCACTGATATAAATATATATATGATGATATGGTGTTCCATTGGTTGGTATTCTAATATACAGTTGTAGGTTTTGGATTTATATATGATGAGGTTTTGATAGGATTATTGGGATCATTGGTGAGGTTTTGACGAGATGATTGGGATCATTGGCATTGGTTTTGGTGACACATTTACATGATATTGGTGGCACATGATGATTATAGTTGATTTATATGGTATTTACACATGGTTCATGGCATGCAATTACAAGTTTCAGATACATTTTGGTTATTGATATTGTTATCATTTTTGACAAGGTGCTACAAGTCAGGTTTATCCTTTTCACGATTTCAAATCACATATCAGGTATATGGTTTTTGATGTTTGACATGGTATACATGATGGCATTTGCTTATTGGACAAGTATCTTAGACACTATGCACAATGTCTTACATACTAGTAGATTCATTTTTGAGGTATACATTCATTTCTACATTTGTGCATTTTTCACTTGGGCTGACAGATCAAATGATATATGAGTGGCACATCTTATGTTTGCACAAAACATACAAAGTTACAAGGTTTTGGGCAGCTTGTTTGATCATTTTTCAAATATATATGTGACTACGTAAAAGTCACTTTGTGGCTTGAAATTATTAAGAAAATAGTCACATTGTATTCATGTGACATCGACATTATAAAAGTCTTTGATTTGGGAATAATGTTTGCAAGGTAATAATGTTTGGGCATAATGAGTATCAAGCATACTAAGCATGTGATATAGGCATTGTTTGAATATCAATGGAATATACTTTTTAAAAGTCCCGAAAATGATGATATTAAGGTTCAATGACTTTGAGGTATCGGGTATTATTGATAAAGATGTCGACTACTATTATTTTTAACATGGTGACTTGGCAGCGACAACTATCATAGTATCCTTTTGGAATTAATAATTAGCATTATTATGGTGTCAGTTTTTCTTGGCAAGTCTTTGTCAACGGACTTAAAGGTATTATAATGATTGTTTAAATCATGTGAAGTATGATATTGTTTGAAGGAAAATACTAGGGCAAAATGATTTTGCATTTCATTGGGTATAATTATGGAACCCTAGCAGCTGCCATATGTTTTTTGATTTGCAGATCGACACTCTAAAAGAATATGTGTGTAAAGGATGGTTCGATGTATTGGCACTTTGATTGATATTGAACGTTGATTGTGGGATATTGTGAGCTCAATTGTGGAAGTAGGGTAAAGAATACTAGTTGCCATCCTCCTGTTGGGGAGTTATGGTTGTCTTCAACAGATTTCTCTAGTATCTGTTTTATTTCTTTACACCATAATCAGGTATTTGCATTTTTGTTAATATAGGCTTTGGAACAGTTGGTTAAAAAGAAGATTAAGGATGTTGGTTTTGTGAATAATTTGTTGATAATTCTTTTGTTAAGGAATTTGTTCGAAAAGGTTGGTTAACGATCCTTTAGGGTTTCTGATGATTCTTCTCAGGCTATAATAGAAATCCCCTAACCAGAGTTGGTTTATAGTTAGTGAAACTACATTCTGAAAAGACTATTCAATGATTATAAAATGACAACATTTTTTCAGTGACGTAGAGCTTAAAGAGGTAAATTACAGACATACATTTTTGTGAGAAATTTTCAGATGCATTGATACATTGTTTAGTCTTGAAAATCTTGAAAAGTGATTTTGTAACAGTGTTTACATTGAGAACTATTTTGTAATCTATTATAGTATTATCAATTGTTGTATCAAATGGATATGTTATCAATCTTATAGAACATCCTCCTGTGTGCTTATTGAAAATCATTTTTTCACAGTCTTCTATTGAGGCACTAGGAATGCTAATTTGCATTACTAGGGTATTGATGGAACACTGTTTGGTTGTATACATTGGATTTTGTGGAGTTGGTGCTCCTGTAAATTTGGAGTAGGTGCTCTTGTAACTTTGGAAGTCGGTGCTATTGAATTGTGTGGAGTTGGTGCTCCTAAACTTTGTAGAGTTGGTGCTCTATCTGAATAAAGTGTTATATTTTCAAGTGGTTTTTATTCCCCTAGAGGATTTTCCACTCAAGACATATAATGTGTTATGTGATGAGTCTTTGTGTGATTGTTTTCATGTCTATCTAAGTTTCATTAGTTATCAGATGCATTAATTTCTATTAGCAGTTCTTATTTCTATAAAATTAACATGTGATATGTTGTTACAAGTATTTTCACAGTCATATGTTGCAAGAAGGTTTAAAAGCTCTGTTTAATCAAATATGTTTTGCATGTTGTGATGAAAAGTAATTAGTCTATCACATCACATGTTCATTCATTGATTCATAGTTCAATATTTTTATGTTTCAATCTGTCATTATGTACTAAAGCTCTTTGTTGTCTTGCTTATCATATGGCATTCAGTTGCACATTTGTTACAATGTCTCATAAAGCCACATTGAAATATGATGGTATTAAATTGTTTTAAAGATGTTGGTCTTCATGTACATAGTCTTATGATTTTCACCTATTTTTTCATCATGCTCTGATTGTTAAATAATGTCAATCACATCTTTGGCAAGTGCAATATATTTCACATAGGTTATATTGGCATAAGTTGTCTAAATTAACTGAGTTAATGTTGTCATATCTTTGTTTACCTCTTTTTATGAATGCTCTCAAAGTGATTACTCTTCTTTATTATCAATATAAAGGATATATGAACTGAAAGTCTTTGTCAAAACTTAAAAGGGTTTGAATTTTTAGGTTTGTCCATCAGACACTGATTCACCCCCCCCCCCTCCCTCTCAGTGTTTGTCCATACTCCAACATTCGCTACTCCCAAGTCTTTAGGACACAAAAGAGCCTAAAGGGAGTGAATTTCCCTCAACTACCTCATACTACCTAATAAGCTGAAAAGGAAGGGAAATTTGGACTTTGGTTTCTCTATGTTTTTTGATAGAGGTTTTTTGGAAACAGGTGAGCAGATCACAGAGGTTTCAAACTACAAACCAACTGGCTCTCAGCCAAAGGATGCTAACATGTTAGGTGGACGCTAGCACGCCACAATAACGTTTTGGAGATGTGTTGGCATCTCATACGAATGGAGAGTTGGGTTTGTAGAGTGAAACTCGCAAGATATGCTAACTACTTGAGAGTTCAAGTTTGACTGTTTAACAGAGAAATGTGGATATACAAAAAACAACAAGAAGAATACTATCTTTAAAAATAAACTATTCTAATAACAAAGTGATGAAGAAAAGAAGACAATAATTCCAACTCACTGAAGGTCCAGTTCTCCAAAAATCTCCTCATGAACATATTGTACCTACACACAAAGCAATGGGAAAATGTTGCGGTTGTGTTTTGGAGTCTGCCTTAGTCATATCCTTGTTTTGGTGTTTCCACCTCCATGAAAAGCTAATAGACCACAAGATATAGAAATGATAAAAGAAATAGAAATAATAGACACAAAACATAGAGTGCAAAGACCATCTAGATGCCTTTAAAAGTAAGATAATGCAAATAAGTAAATAGACAAATATTACCCTCCTTTCTATATGCTTGAACAGCCAAGAGAGGAAGGTAGAGAGCAAGACGACCATGCCAATGGAATAAAGCTCCAACAACTTGCAATAATAGTGATGTAGGATCAACAAAATGGTGTAGAAGTGAAGTGAAGAGAGCAAGAGAGTGAATAGAAGTGAAGTGTGAAGTGGTAGAAGCTAGAGATAGTGAATAGGAGTGAAGTATGAAGTGGTAGAAGCTAGAGAGAGTGAATAGAATTGATAGAATGAAGTTTAAAAGGCTATTTTGGAGGTAAAAAGTCATTCCTAGGTGGTCAATATTTTTAGGGATGTTACAATTCGTACGTTGACAGGGAATCATAACACCTCAATCCATCACCGACGAAAAACAATAAGGACATGCATGAAAATCAAGGCAAATGTGGCAGGTTTTTGCATTATCAAGTTTGTAAGGCTAAAATGAGGTAATATAATGGGAAATTACATTAGGTGCAAATTTACACCATTATAATATGTAACATTGATTAGATATTTTGTGTGGGTTACACTTTGGAAAAAAATTTAAAATTGGAAAAACTTAGTACCAAAAAGTAAATGTTGGGGTCAATAGTTTTATGCACTCATGGTTTGAGGCACATAATTTTACCTTATCATTTGGTTTTATTTGTGTGAACTTGTTTCTATAAAACAAAACACATGTTTAGTGGTTGAGGTTGGCCAATTGATTACCTGGCTTAGCTATCATTTGTATTGAGCTCTCTTGTAGAGTTTATATGTGAAACATGGCATGAGGTGTGTGGTTGCATGGTTATCTATAATTATTCAATACATAAAGGATGTATTGAAGTAGCTTGATGTTTCAAAAGTATTCATTGAGATTTAGTAAGTGTATTATAATATGTTATTATTGAATAATACATTGAGTGTGGATGTTTTTGAAGGTTGAATTTTTTCTCTTGAGGGATTTTATAGGGTATGTTTTGTGTAATCTTATGGTATGTCTTTGATATTTACATTATGATTATTCTATAAGCTCATATGTATGTTTTCTCTCAATGGGTTATGTAATAAATGATTTGATCAACCTATTTTTTCTAATATGTGGTATTAGATCTATGGTTCTTTGTTTGAATAAATGGGGATAATTTTTTTATTGAATCAAAAGAAATCACTCATATAGAGAAAAAAAATCCATAATAGGCACCCAAAGCACTAATCATAATCCCCAAAATCAATAGTCATCCATAGAGTGTGCAAAGCCCCCCAAAATCCAACCAACTAAAAAAATCAACCAACCATGTCCTCAATAATCATCTTGTCTAAACCTTGGGAATAATCCTAAGATAATTGCTCCCAACCTTCAACCTACCAATACCCAACATTCTCAGAAGCCCATTTGGCCAAACAATTAGCAACCTTGTTCCACTCCTATGGGATATGAGTAAAGGAGATAAAATCTAGCATGCAACTCAATCTAAGAATCTACCTAGCCACAAAGGCAAGATGCTAGTTGACTCCATCCAACTTCTACTCATTCAACATATTAACTAAGTTGAGAATATGAATCACAAATGATCTTATGCCAACCAAGAGCACAAGGTCTTAGCCAATCCTTCCATGAGGTTACTTTTTTGCCGCCCCTTATAAATGGAGTTGAATAAAATGACCTTACCAGAGTTATCCCTTCCAACTCCACTAATCCTAGCATGACCAAGATTTCCTCTAGAAGAACCATCAGTATTAATCTTTAAAAAATATGCTAGAGGAGGGGACCATCGACCATCTCTTTGAATTTTCTTTTTGGATAGGCGTCATATCCTAACACAAGGGGACCCTGATGTTAGGTCATATAAACCTAAATTCTTGGCTATCTCTTCATCCCCCTTCTCCAAGGGAAGAGATACCACACACTTTTCTTCCAAAGTATCTTGAACCATGAAAAATTTCTTTTCCATACCTTATGAACTGTCAGTTTACTTCCTCAAAATTTCCTACAATTCATTTTGAGCCATATCTGTTAGAGAATAAATGTGGGGCCAATATTCCACACTACCTGAAGAAATGAAGCTTATGTCAGTGGCCTCCATAGACTTCTCTATAAGTCAACCAAAGAAGAAGCATGAACATAGGTTTTCCTCCAAACATCCCACCATAGGTGCTAGATGACCTTAGAAAAAGACAATTGAAAAAACAAATTGGATGAATCCTCTTCACTAGTGCCAAAAAGAATACATACAAATGGTCGATGAAAACCACACTTCCTAAGGTTATCCCAAGTGATACACCTATTCCAAGAAATAATCGATAGAAATTAGTTACACTTAGGCCAATAAAAATTATTCTAAACATTTTTCCACCATAAGACTTCCATCCCCCCATATTTCTGATGGTTCAACTCCTAATATCCATTAGACACCACATAGATCCCCTTGGGATGTGGGCTCCAAGCCAAAATTTCTAATGCACTAAGTGAGATACACTCTCTATTAGCTAAAATATTTCTTAATCCCACATGATCTGCATTTGATCCCCCTTCAAGCAACTCAATCAGTTCCTTCCATTGAGACACTCCCATATGCCTCCAGAATTGATTTGATTTAGTCTACCACCTAGGACCAACCAACCTCCAAGAAATGATGGCAGAGGTTATGCAAATGAGGATACGTGGTCATGATTGGGGGAAAACCATCCTAAGAATCATACCAAAAGAGAGCCTCAGTTCCCCTATTACAAATCCAAAACATACCTCCCTTCATCAACTTGACCCCCTTTTTGAGAGTTTCCCAAATGACAGAACCTCTCCCAGACAAAGAAACCAAGGAAACTTTTCCTTTGCCACTCCCCTCAAATATTTTGTAGAGAGGATCCTAGCCTAGATATAATCATGTTCATTGCACCATAGCCGATATAAATTAGCTTCTAATGTTTGACCATTAATATTAGCTCATCATAGCTCAAGGCCCCCTTCTTGTTTTGACCTACAAACTGTCTCCCACTTAAATAGACTCCACTTTGAAGAATCCAAACTACTAGCCCATAGAAACTATCTTTCAAGAGATTCCAAATCCTTAATAAAACTAGGAGGAGCCACTTCAAGCATACACCTATAGTTAAGTATAAATTGAACCACTAACTTCAAAAGCAACACATGTCTTGTAAATGACAACCACCTATAAGTCCAATGATTCACCGTCACTCGAAAATTATCTAAAATGCTTCTCCGAGAACCCCTAAGGAGAGTTCCAACAAAGAAAGGTATGCCCAGATAGATTATAGGAAGATTTCCAATATGAAATCAGAGAATGTGAGCAATCCATTACTAAATAAGCAAGGGGGTATTGAAGAAATAAATGGAATATTTACCATCATTGATCTATTGGCCTGAAGCTGTAAGATATATGTCCAACATTCGATGAAAAATAGAAGCTTCTTTGATCTTAGCCACAACCATCAAAGCAGTGTCATCAACAATTTGTAAATTTGTCTGCAGAGACAAGCCATTACCTCAATTCCACCCTTGGATAAAGCCTTGATTAACATGAATCTTCCCATACCTTCTTCCAAAATAATGAACAAGTGACAAAGGATCCACTTGCTGAAGTCCTCTGGACTCTCCAAACAAGGTGGAAAGATCCACATTGACAAGCCCAGATAAAAAAGTGGGCATAACACAACTCATCATCCACTTCACCCACTCTTCATCAAACCCAAAGGCACTAAGCACTTTTTGGAGGAAAGACCATTTGACCCTGTCAGATGCCTTAGCCATGTCAGGCTTGATGAACATAAATTTTTACTTTGAATTTTCCATGGAGTGGATGCTCTCAACCACAATGATCACTCCATCCAAGAATTTCATGTTAGCTACAAAGCCTCCTTATTCTTCGAAGATGAGTTTATCAATCAACCTCTTTAGCCTCTTCGCAATCAACTAAGACAAAATCTTGTAAACCGCATTGCAAAGAGCTATGGGTCTAAAATGGCTCAGCCTATCATCCCCTTCACATTTGGGGATAAGAGCGAGAAAAGTAGAGTTCATGGCCCTCAACATCTATTTATTCCCCTGAGATTCTTGCACCACCTCTAGTAAATTCCATTTTATAATTTCCCAAAATTCCTAAAAGAATTCTCTCATAAACCCATCAAGACCAGCAGCTTTCCCTTTCTTCATCTAAAAAATAATTCTCTCCAATTCCTCTAGGGAAATAAGTCTCATGAGGTGCACATTAATTTCCAAAGAAACAAGAGAAGGAATACAGGCTAGAATGTGATTTTCTTCTTCCAAAACATTAAGAGAGTCTTCCCTAAACAAAGTGGCATAATACTGTGAAGCCTCTCTAGAAGTCTCCCAAAGAGAAACTAGATTATCACCCTTGGAAGACACAATAGACGAGATCGAGCTCGCATTCCTTCTAGCCTTAACCAAATTAAAGAAGAAATATATATTGTTGTCCCCTTCCTACAACCACTCTATTTGTGCCTTATGTTTCCAATAGATATTTTCCCTCAATTCACATTCCTTCAGAGCCTTCATGGCCTTTGATTCCTCCATAAGGGATTCTTTAGAAAGGCCATTTTCTCTAATCTCACGGGTAATGGCATCCAAGTTAGCTTGAGCGGCTACCTTAGCATGGAAGATATTGTCGAAACACTGCCTATTCCACTTCTTGAGTTTTTGCTTCACATATTGTAATTGCTTGGCAAAGGAATACATCGTTGTGCCAAATGTCGATCTATCCTGGTGCCATCAATCTACCATTTGACCCTGAAGATGGGAATCCTACAGCCACATAATTTGAAACTTAAAAGATGGATTTTTAGTGAAATGAGCCAATAAAGAAGAGAGCTTAATTGGATAGTGATCAAAGCCCCTCTAGTCTAAAATCTTAGAATTAGTAGCCCAATTTCCACCAATCCAAAGGCAAGAAACCAAGAACCTATCCAACCTTTCAACAATGAATTGCTTACCACATCTCATGTTATTCCATGTAAACTGACCATTACTAGGATTTATATCCACCATATTTAAGGCAAAAATATTTTATTTGAGAAGAGTAGTCGACAATTCCAACATTTTCAATCCTCCCCTCTTTTCCTATAAATCAACAATGACATTAAAATCTCCAACAACAATCCAAGGAAATTAAGGAGTTAGACTCTAAATATACTGAATGTGAGACCATAGATGAGAATTTCCAAAAAAAAATAGTTGGGGTGTAAACATTAGAAAAAAGAATAATCTCTCTAGAATCCAAACTCAAAGCAACCACAAAAATAGAAAAATTACTAGAGAACCTATAGAGATGGAGAAACTTCAGCGGGTTCTATAAGCAAGCTACTCCCCCTACATTACCACAAGCACCAATGACTGATATTGACTTCTCCAACAAAGTTTGGGAGCTAGATAACACATTCTCTCCACATCAAAATTTATCTCCTGAGTAAATACCATATCCGATGAGTGAGCTCTCACTAGCTCTCGAACAACTTTTTGTCTAGGGCCACTGTTGAAGCCCCTCACATTCGAAGACAAAATAATCATTTCTAAGAGTTAAAGAAGTGGGAATCAATGATTTTAATCGACCCTGACTCCACCAACATCTCTCCCATTAACTTAATTTTGTTTAGGTCCTTCTTTCTCCACACTTTAAGAGGCTTCTCTAGAACCCCTTTCTTGAGATTCTTTAGTTGAAGCCCTATGATAGTAGAGGCCTTATTTCCTTTCCTTGAATCCAAATCTACCTTTCCCAATGGAGGTGAATTCTCAACTAAGACTGAATCCTCAACCCTTTCCAAAATTTGATTAACCACAAGAACAATTGGAATCTCAAAGACCAAATTTGTATCCATTTGGGCTAAAACCATAGCCCCCTCTTGAACAACCTGACACATAATAGACTTGGTTGTCACCTGATCCACCTCCAAGTCCCCCATTTCAAGGTTCAACATACCGAGATTCACCTCTTGCTGGCCTAGATCATCCAATACATCAAAGCGATTGAGCACATCCTCGTCTTGTATGTCCTTGAAGGTTCTTTTCTGCCCTATTTTCTTGTTGTCAGACTTGACAAGAATGAGACCTTCCTTATCTATAGCTTCACCGGAAATAGGTGTCTTTCCTTTATCCACTTTAGGGGGTTTTTGAGAAGGCTAGTTAGGAGGAGGCTCTAAATATCAGACCCTAGGACAATTTTTCTACAAGTGACCATACGCATGGCATATCAAGTATCAGAATGGTAGAGCTTCATAGTCTAACTACTGAACCCATGAAGAAGAACCCCAACAAATTTCAAAATAATCTTGAAGAGGGTTACTAAAATCAATGCAAATGCAAATGCAAGCAAAAAAATCTACCTTTTTATCCAATGTTTGTTGTGAGGAGCCCACTGGCTTACCCAACAACAAGGCAATCATATGTGAAATATCATTCCTCCAAAATTCTAGAGGAAACCAAGGATGCCACACCCATATAGGGACTTGATTTGGGAGCTCTTTTGTAGGGTTAAAACCAACATGCCATGTCTTAATGAACAAACAAAATTGATTATAAAAGTATGCCCCCCTTCAAGAACTTTGTTACAATCAACCAAGCAGTTAAATACCAACATAAAATAGTTATTGGCCATCAACATCACATCCATCTCTCCCTCGGGATTCCACGTCCGCTTTGCCCAAGATTCCAAAAATGAAAGAGAGACTTGAATCCCTATAAATTTGTAGATTAACGCATAATTCATCAAATAATTAACTTCTTCAACTTAATCGGGTTGAATCACCAGAACTAGTCTATCATGACTCCTTTCCAAGCAACCATTTTTTTGGAATGCATGGTCTCCCATTCAAGGGAATCCCCTCCATGCCCAAAGCCTTATTTAACAGATCTCTTGCATCCACATGCATTGATGAAAATGGATCCTTCTCATTCAAGATCGATATAAAATCCATTTTTTTTGTTTTGAGCCTAAGTCTACACTCGAAGCCATTGCCAACCAAACCCAAAGCAGAGGATCACCTCTCAAAAACACCCCTATACCCAAAGACCCCACACAACCGCCAACCTGCAAACAAACCACAAAAATGAGAGCAAGAAACCCCCACACGCCTCCACACTGAACCACATAATCCTCAATCCCCTCGCAAATAGCAACCACCCCTAAAATCTATTATATGCACAAAAGAAAAGGTGAAGCGCAAGAGGGAGAAAGTGCAACACATAACTTTGCCATTCTACAACCATCCGTCCAAAACCAGAGCCATGGTTGTTGTTGAGGGAGGCGAGAGATTGATATTTTTGTTAAACCCTTTATTTGAGTAGATTTGATGTAAAGTTGAAGCCATGACAATGTTGGAGAGATTTTAGACATATCAAGGTATGAGATATGTTGTGTAGGTTGTGAAATTATAGATTTGGGGTTTGGGGCTTACAAATTTATGATTATTATTTTACAGATTTGGGGTTTGAAAAAGATGTGGTAATTGGCATTTTTTTTTTTGTGTTCACCATGAGGGTTTTGTAGGGAAGTTTCAAAACTAACACTTAGGACAAAAAAATAACTTACCGTCAGATCTAAGAGGCATAAGAAATTAAGATTGACATAAAAATTGACCTATTTTACCTACTAGGATTAGGAGGTGAAAAAATCCTCCATTTTGAATTGTATGATCACATAATTTATAAATTAAAAAAGTGAAATCATGTATAATGTTTATTAAATTAAAAAAATATTAATGTGGGGTTCACAAACCTCTATGCCCCCATGGAAGTGATGTATCACCTACCAATCAATAGCTAGCATAGTTGGGATAGGGGTGTTAGGACCTGACCAAACCCCTACCAACACTTGGCTCATTCACTGTGTTGATGAGCCTTAGGCCCTCAGTTAGGTGGGGCTAATGGTTAAGCCATTGTAGAGTTAATAGGGATCTAAAACAAAAGCAAAAAAGTTTTATAAACTAGTGTGTTCCACCACTCTCTCCAATTGAGAGTTGTTTGAGTGTGCACCACCAATATGTTGCATGTCTACCAGAACCACTACCATCAAAACCCAAGGGACATCCTCTAGCCACTAACTTGCTTTCTTATAGGCTTAATATAACATTTTTTTTCTAGAGGTCATAACTTTCACATACGATATTATATTTTTTGACTTCTTGTAGTTGTTGAAAACATCTCTTCAAGCACTACACATTATTATTGATTTGGTTGTATATTTTGTTTTTATCATAATTTGGTGTCTTGAAGTTGACATTACTCTAAAATGGTTAAAATGTTATAACTATATATAAAATCATATTTTATATTTTGAATAGTTGATGGTGAGCATTTGTAGCATACTACATAGTGGATTGAGTATTTTTTTCACTTGAATGATTAGAGAGAAGATTGTACTTGTTTGAAGGATTTTATGAGCTTAAAACTTAAGGTATGATTGTGTGCTAATATGAATGAATTTGTGGGAAAAATTGTGGGTGTGTGTTTTTATGAGACCAATATGATGGTAGAGCTAGTTATTAGATTTGGTGCTTCTTGATGTAGGTTTACATGTATTATTAGAGTTCAGACTTTGATGGGGACAAGTGTACATATTGTCTTCTAGTTTGAAGATATGGTTGATTCATGTGTGAAACTTGGAGTTTCAATTGAGTGAGTTGATTACAAGTATAATAATGGTGATGATTATGGTGTAATGGATTGACATGACATGATCATAGATACAATTCATAGGCCGGGGTACTGATTGATTCATGATCATAGCTGGTAGTGTGGTTTAATGTTAGAAAGATGTTCTTATCTCCTAAATGCTTGTTTGGTTTCTTGATTATGGTTGGTTGATTATGGATTTGTTTGGAAAATCATATTTGCAAATAATTTGGTATTTGAATCTTGAAATCTATAATTCATCTTTTTTGAAATCATATCGGTTTGGAGTTTATGAGTTATGCAACTTTGTGGGTTGGCCACCCATTGGTTATAGTGGGATGACTCGAATGTGGATTGTCTATATCCATAGGCGTTTTCATTGTTGATGCATATATAGTTAGTTGGCCATGTCCATGGATTTGTGCATTGGTATGTTGCATTTAGATGAGATGATGTATGATTAGAGTGCTTGAATAGTTGATTATTGGGACTTGTAGCATGTTTTTTTATCATGATCTCATGGATAGCTTGGTTACATAGTTCAATAGGAGCTTTTGACAATAACATGTTTGTGGTGGTTTATCTTCTTGGTTTGGAGATCTTGGTTTTATTGTATTCTTTGGAGTTGATTGTTTTACAATTGAGTGTGCATGAATGATGCGTAATTTTAATTTAGGAGATTGTTATTTTTATGTGATTGGAGATGTTGACATCCTGATTAGCAATGGTGGATTCTTGGAGTATTTGGTTGAGTTGTTAGTGTATGACTTGCTAGTTTTGATAGTGATCCTTGGTTTTGTGCCATGGTGGAATATTGATCATGTGTTACAATATTTGCATGATACAAGTTCTCTTGGGAGTAGACATATTCATTTCAAAATATTATCTTTTTTTCAAAGACATGTTGGATCATGATGTTATGATGCATTTCAAATTCTATAGTGGGAGCTATGACAATGATCTATCTAGTTCTCTTGTTATTGAGTAAATTGGTCATCTTCTTGGGAGTTTCATGATAGTATTATGTTGCATTTGGATTTTAACATGTATTGATCAATTGTATATGCTCATGGATACTTGGTGACATGAGTGAGGCTAATGTTCTTGAGTTTAGAGACATCTATTAAGATAGTTACTCTTTGAAAGTTTCAACACAAAGTTTGAGGAGCCTTCACCTGAATATGGAAACAAGGTCATAATGGACCTACATAAGATATTGTTCCTAGAGAGACCCATTGTGGCTTGGTATATTTGGGAGAAGCAATCCGATTTCTCACTCTTGGTCTACTCAATAGATAATCATCTGATAGATATTGTCCATCTTGTTTTCAAATACATTATATTTTATACTTGATCTTCTTATGTATATGCAATTTGAACTATTTTTGTTAGCTCTTGAAAGTTCATTTGATGAAGGTTTGTGACACAAATCATGATCAAGGGGGTCTTATCAAACCATCTAATCACACAACCAACACAACTTTTAACATAACGTAATCCAAAAAATGCCAACATAAACTAATAATGTTTTTATAAATCCAAATTTAACTCCAATTTACTTTACAAACAAAATCTACAACAGAACATCACATACATGACCTTCATAACCTCTTACTATCCATTTCTCCTTTGGCACTTCCCTCTACTTACATCTAACTCTATTCATACTTCTACATAGCACCTCTTCTTCTTTGTGAAGATTGAAAAAACATCCAAAATGTGTAGACTTCTCTCCCATATTCCAAGTCATAGTACACTCTTTTCCTATTTTCCAACATCTTCCTCTATCTGTCAACAATGTTCAACAATGTTCTATATTCCATTTATTGACCTCTTACAACAATGTTCTATATTCAATCCATTGACCTCTTACCATCCACTTCTCCTTCGACACTTCACCATGTTTACATCTAACTCTATCCATACTTCTATGTAGCACCTCTTCTTCTTCATGAAGATTGAATTATGTTTTAAAGCATCCAAAATGGTGTAGACTTCCCTCCCATTTTCCAAAATCTACCTCTTTCCTTCAACGATGTTCTATACTCCATTCATTTTCTGATTTAAATTACTTAAAGAATGGGCAACTTTTTCCCATTCCACTCTATAGATATTTTTACTGTTTAAATCACTCCCATAGGGCCGATCTCTTCCTTCAACGCTATTCCTTTTTAAATATTATTTATTTCTTTAAAAACACTCTAGAGAGTAGACATGTTTTCTCATTCTAACACCCCTCATACCATTTCCAAACATTATACTGCTTTTTATAACTTCATCACAGCTCCCTTTCTTCTCTGGTGCTATGTTTATTTTAAAAACTAGACAAAACAAAGTCCCTACCCTTTCTAACACCTTTCTTCACTGACATGCCACTCCTCTCAAACTCTATGTTGCCTCCTTATAGCTATTTTTGTTTTTTTTTCCCGAACATGGGCGGCCTCCTCTTTAACTCCACGTCCCCCAACTTTCATGCACTAGTTGTTTTAAAACAATAATAAGGGGGCATATTCTAACATCCCTCTCCACTTAACCAATTGACCCATTACAAAAAATTGTACCTATACCAAATAGACCTAAGTTATATATGCCACAAGTTAGCTACTCCATTACCTCATAAATCATAACACCATGATCCTCGGCACATACCTTATCAACCCCATTGCATCCTGACGTTCAACCCACTTAACATTCGTCACCTTGAAATACGAGAAAGTAACAAATTTGAAGTCTTCCACATGTTTGTGTACACTAATACCATGTTTGATATCCATTCATCATAATGTGATCTTGACATGTTGCAATCATTTACCCCTTATAAAATACCCAAATATTAATTTTAAATTAAGCATTGATCATCGAATCTCAAACCCAACCAAGACAGTCCTAAATTACATGCCAAGCATTTGCCAATAATAAGATCACTAAAATGTGTTAGCGAAAGCATTACCAATGTTGGCCTTAAAAAGATGAAAGCATTATATATGGTAGTCTGGTAGTACGCATTATATTTATATACAACAGTGTGTTGTTGCATTATATATAGGGGGTGGATTGACATGTGTCTATAACTATAGAACCAGGCGACTCAATGGTCTTCAAAGAGGGTTTGCCATTCAAGAATTTGTATCCAAGATGCCTAGATGATAACCTTTCAAAAAAATTGTGGGTTTTAATCAATGTTACAAGACTCGCCCAAACTCCGCGAGTACTCGCGAGTCCCGAGGCGGGTGACCCTAAGCGAGTCCCAAAGACTCGACTGCCGAGTACTCGCCGAGTCTCGTGCCCCAAACTCGGCCATTTTGATTAAATTTTTTTTTTTTAAAATTGCATTCTTTTTTTTAAATTTTTTTTAAATAAATGGTGTGCGCCATGAAAGTTTGTGTGGTTTTGAAGGTCTTCATTTGGGCTTGGTGGCAGGGGCTCCGCCCCTCGACCCCTCCCTGTATCGCGACAGGGAGCGCGCCCAAGGCGCTGCCCCGGGACCCTGCGAGGGGCGCTGCCCCTCGAACCCGCTGGGGGCGCTGCCCCTTGACCCCCGTTGGGGCGTTTCTCCCAAACCCTCATCAAACTATAGGTCTAAGCATGTTATAGGCCAATGATGAATCATGATCATAAAAACCTACAAAATATATATCCCCTGTTGCAAATCTTTGCATCTTTCACAGTCAAAGCCATAATCAAGGATTATCTTGTTTCAAAATTCATACATTAGACAACAAAACATGCAGTCTTGAAGGCTTCAATAAAATTTTAATAATAAAATCTTCACTTGAATATACACACCAATCATTGAGACACAAGCAAATATCATGGCTACATCATCATCTAAGACCTAACTTAGACACTAGCGCATAACTTGTCGTGATATTGGGATGAGTAATGCAAGCTCTTCTGAGCCATAGACTTATTTTTTTAGTTTTGATATTTGTTTTGATGCCATGGATTTCATATTCCATGAGTTTTGTATACATTTGACAATATTTATATATCTGAATGTGTTATTTCCTTCAGCTAAAATTTGCGTTTATACTTATGTGATCGATATATGTTTGTGTATAGGATCATAGTAGTTTCTATTTCATGATGTTATTGTGTATTTGAGGTTTATTCACTAAAAGGTGCATGAAACAAGCTTTAAATCCTTAAAAATCTCTAAATTTCAAGGGTTTTTCTATTTGCCGAGTCTTGTAACTATGGTTTTAATTGTAACGTTACAGAATTGAATGATTCTATGCAGAGACAAAAATTCACATATCTAAACCCTATATTGATATATTCCTGTTTCCACGTGGTTTTAATTTCCTTCCTTTTTTAATCATTCATTTTAGATTTGGATTTTGATAGCCACATGGCATAAATAGTCAGGTGAAAGAATATGAAGATTTGCTCGAATAATAAACAAGTTCATCCTTGAGAGAACTCAAGAATATCCACACCTACAACTCAGGCATTTCTCAGGCATTTTGTAGAAACTATTCTGACCATATTTTCTTATCTAAACTCCAGCAGATGACGGAGAAAACAAATAGTTCATTAAACTGAACGAGGAAAAATTCTCAATTTGAATTTCAAAAGATTACAAAAAGTTATTGCCAGAATGAAAGATTATAGTTTAACAAAAAATACTAAACTAATGTTATAAAACAGCTAGCAACATTAACCTAATATTCACCATTAGGTGTCCACCAGAACTTTCTTCAAAGCCATTCGTAAAGATCATGCTTTAGAATTACCTGCAGGAAATACAGAATTAGTAGTCATGCCATGTTTACAAAAGCAAGAAATTGAATAACTGCCATGACATGAAATACTTCTGAAACTAGGAAGGTTCTTCAAAATTTGTTTTTATCGGAAACCCATCAAGTTTGGAAGAGTGTAAACCCGTCCAGTTAACTTCGATGGCTTATCAATCTGTCCAATCCTCTCCTTGAGAAAAATGGTCAGCAGACATACCCCAAGCTGGTCATAGAGAGCTTAAATCTAAAACAAGGTAATATACCTAAGATAGACCTTGCATTTCTCTTCGCATGTGTTAAAGCAGACTTCATACTTGCTGGAACTAAAGATGAGGAATGCAGCTGCAAGTATCGTGAAAAGCAGGGCCATTCACTCCAATGGTCAGGTGTATATAAGCATAAACACTCTATAATACAGCAATTAATTTGACAACAAACCAAGTTGTTTACAATCCAATGAAATAGCTGGACTAATTTTCTTCAAAAGATACAGATAACCGTAACAATTTTCTTCAGAAGTTGAAGGAACCTGCCAAATACAACAACAGTGTAAGGCTCAACAAGCTATGTGAGCAATTCAATACACAAGCTGGACTGATTTTCATCAATAAGTACCTAGGCCAATTTGCTTCATAAGGTTAAGTAACCTGCAGAATATGACAAAATGATATTGTGTTAGGCTCGCTTTGCCAGTGTCCGAACAGAAGCTTCCTTCCAGAAAATAATTCAAAGCACAATTCATGTCAAGCATTCAATCCTCTTGCAGAGAAAAAAACTCATCAGAAGAAAACGCATATAGAGCCAGACATTCATTCTGTATGGATATTTCAACAGAATTTTAATCAATGATCAGTGAACATGAATCTGAATGAATAAGAGTTAGCAGAGCCACACCTACCTCATTCCATGATGCAACAGGAAACTAAAAGGAACTTCAAATTTCATCCACACAATATAAGGTACAAAAACAAATCACGATTTGAAAGCATTCAAGAGAGAATTTGTGCATAAATTCTTCTTTATTGAATTTTGTGCATGAGTTTTTCTAAGGTACCAAAAAAAAATCACAATTTGAAAACATTCAAGAGAGAATTTGTGCATATATTCTTCTTTATTGAATTTTGCATGAGTTTTTGTGAAGAATGTGGTGACCAAACATTAATCACAATGTGAAATCATTCAAGAGAGTGTTTGTGCATAAATCAATGGGAAGGTAGCCATGATCAGAAGTAGCAAATGGCTGATGGCTGATGGCTGCTGGGTGGAAGTCCGTCCACGCATCAAATAGGTCAAATCAAGTGCTACAGAAATACAGGGCATGCACTTATATCGCTTTTAGTGTTATACATTCAAATTTGCCCTTCAAATGCTAAGGATTCATCTCTGTCTAACAGTATGTAGAAACAGCTAGTTGACGAAGCAACTGTCCACTCTACTATATGTGAACTCAGACATTCAAAAACATCCGAGAAGCTCTGTAATACCCTGCATCCAGGTATGCTCAAATATTTTAAACACTACAGCTGACCAAAATTTTGAGGTAGATTCGAGAGCTCCTCACAGTCTCGCAACACCAAGCGCTTCAGAGAAGTGAGGTTTCCAAAACTTTCTGGCAGCAATGATAGCTGTGTACATCCGATTACATATAGGTTTAACTAAAAGCATCAAGTTTCCACAGTCCATGATAAATATCAATTGAGCTATTTCTGGATTGAAACTGTGTCAAACCAGAAATAGCTCACTTGATAAATATAAGTTTATCAAACCATATAAACTGCCAAAGCTGTCTGGAAGGCTCATCAAGCTGGAACAATATCTTAAATCCAACTCATTTAAAGAAGATAAATTCCCAAAACTGTCTGGAATGCTCACCAAGCTGGAACAATATTTTAAATCCAATCAATTTAAAGAAGATAAATTACCAAAACTGTCTGGAAGACTCACCAAGCTGGAACAAGACTGTAAATCCAACTTATTTAAAAAAGATAAATTCCCAAAAGTGTCTGGAAGGGTCACCAAGTTGGAACAAGACTTACATGGGAAAAATGTCCACTCTGAAGATTACATATCTTCAATTACTGCAGACCTGTATTCTCTAAAAAACACTTTTACATGGGAAAAATGTCCACTCTTTCATCCCTCGCAAGTGATTTGCCTTTGTTACAGACAAGTTTTCATAATAAGCTTATTCACATGCATTTCAAGTGCAAAAGTTTGGTGGAAGCCTGTAAAGAATTTTATCTCGTGAAAGGATAAAAGATCTTGTGGAATAAGATTACTACAGCATATAGAAGACATGGGTATCCACATGACATAGTCACATTGTTTCACTGTATGCAACAAACAAGTATCCAACCCGATCAATTTACATTTACCAACATAGTCCCAACCTACACCAAAATGGGAGCTTTGGAACAATGTATGGACATCCATCAAAGCATAAACGATAGAGGAATTTTGTCAAATGTTGTAGTTGCAACTGCCCCGGTAAACATGCATGCAAAATGTGGAAGCATAGACAAGGCACATAAAATATTTGACGGAATCCCTCAAAGAAATGTGATCTCATGGAATACCATGATTGCAGGATATGCACAAAATGGATATGTTGAGAAGGCTTTAGAAACTCTCAAGCAAATGCAATTGGCAGTTGTAAAGCCAAACTCCACAACTATTTCCAGCATCCTCCCTGCCTATGCCAAAATGAGGGCTTTGGAACAAGTTATGAGTATCCATCAAAGCATAAAGGATAGAGGAATTTTGTCAAATGTAGTAGTTGCAATTGCCCTCATAGACACATGCAAAATATGGAAGCATACACAAGGCAAGTGAACTGTTTGATAAAATCCACCAAAGAAATGTGGTCTCATGGAATGCAATGATTGTTATTTGTTAGGTGTAGGCACCTTGATTTTGCCACCTTAACTTTGTCATTATCATCTCACTTTTAATCACAGTAGTCTCGTGTTGTCAACTAACTCCATCATTCCAACCAATCAATTCTATCGTAATTTGTCAATCAACTAATTTTGTTGTCCTTACCTTGTCATGCTGCCAATTTATCAACTTCATCATGATTATTCACCTTATTGATTAATTAATTACATTATGTTAATTAATTAATCTCATTTACACTTATATCACCCCATATCTAATTAATTAATTAGCTCCTAATTAGTCCATGCACATATAACCAATTAAAATAAATAAATAATTATAATTATCCTCGCCCACATTTCACCCATCAATCAAAGTAAATTAACAAACTAGCACTTGCACCTAAAGGAGGTTCAAGGATTACAGTGATAGAAAGCTATATGTATGTTAATATGTTAGAGAGCAAGTGTTTATGCATGGGTGCTATGGATGCCATGTGCTGCAAATTCTACTTGCATGTGGTTGGATTAAACAATTAAAAATAAGTGCTAAATAATGGAACGAAATAAACTTAGGCAAATGGAAATAGAATGTTCCCATCCAGATGGAAAATCAATATTTATCTGGCTTTTTCATGATAAGTGAGGTTTTGGAGGCTTTTACTATTAAAGGGCAGCTGGTTTACCATTAAACGACAGCTAAAACTTGTTTTCCAATGACTCAACAGTGTTTTGCAGGCGTGAGACTTGTTTCAGGCTCAAATCTCACACTATAAGTACCCTATCGGCTAATAAGTCAATCTCACATTTCACTCATGTCAATTTAGTTAATTCCATCTTTCACTTTCACCCATCAATCAAAGTCAATTAACAAATAAGTCAATAATAGAAGATGTATCTAAAGATCTAGAATTCTCACTAGCATGAAGGATGGAGCATTTGAGCGGGAAAGGGAGCGGGGGGGCTGTTTCGAATTCTGAAGAGGCTATTGCTGATGGAGGGGAGGATGATGATCCTGGCGGGGGTTTTTTGGTGGTCATTGTGCTTCCTTTGGCCTGGTCGCATCCTCTATTCGTGCATGTTCCTTGTGCTAGGGAGTGCATGGCTGTCCCAAAAGCTTTTGCTGGTTCTGTTCGTTTGGAACCCGGTGTCTTCTGCGTTTTGCCCTGGTCCTTTGTCCCTATCTCTGGCTATTTTGCTTGGTGTCCTGTGTGGGGGCTTTCCCTTTGTTGTCTTCTGGGCGATCCGCTACTTCTTCCTTTTAGTGAGGTTTTTACACAGTGGCCTTGGCTGTTTGTCTTGGGTTTGGTTGGCCTTGAGAGTGTTGTGGTTATCGGTTTATCTACTTTGGAGGCCCCTGTGGAGTGGTTCTTTACCCTCCCTATTCCACTGTGTTAAACTTCCTAGTTGGAGGGGTGCTTGTCCTCATGGTGGGCTGTGCTTTATTGTTAAATCTCTTGCCCTCTTTGCTGTTCGTGGCTTTGGGAATAATTTTTTCCCCTGTTCTTGGCTGGGCGGAGGGGGCTGGGCTGTCTCTTTTGCCTTGGCTGTTCTATTTTTTCTTGGCTTCGGCTGCTTTTACTTCTCAAGTGCTTGTTCAGTGCTCTCTGCTGGAGGTGTTTTTGGTTACTTTGACTACCCCAGTTTCTTGCTTATTTCTGCTGGGTGGTTTGTTTTTCAAGTCTTTTTTCTAGAGTTGTTTGTTGAGCTTTGTGCTCTCCCCCTTTTGGTTTTCAAAGTTCTATTTGCAAGATGGGGGTGTGATCGTCAGGACGACTGAGCTCATTCAGTTTATGCTTCAAAAGTTTCTTCTCTCTTGGCTGGTGTCTAAGGAGTGTTATGTTTCTTCAGTGCCTGTTGCTGAGATGACACTGTTGCTTGGTCGTGAGATCTCTTTACCCTCTTGTGGGGTGGTGGGGTTTAACCCTATGCTTCTCTTGTTGGGCGATTTTCTTGAGTTGTCGGTGGATGTCATGGTGCTGCTTGCTGCTGGTTGGATGGCTTTCCCTTTTCTACAGTTTGAGTCTTCTATTGAGTTGAAGATTACTCCTACTGAGGTGGAGCCCTCTCTTCTAGAGGTAGAGTTGGGGTCTGGATTCGTGGTGGAGCTTTCCTTGCTATTACAACACCTTTGGAGGTGGTGCACGCTCCTATGGAGGTGGAGTTGTTTTTTGTTTCAGTTTGGCTGCAGTTGTGGCAAGGTTCTTTATGGCATCTGCTCCTATAGAGGGGAGCCTACTCCTTTTGAGATGAGACTGATTCGGCTCTTCGGGTGTGGTGGTGCTGCAAGAGGTATCCTTCTCCATGCTGGTGTGGCTGGGAAGTTTCTTGGTTTGCTTGCCTGGTGGATCTAGGCTATGTTTGGGTGAGCAGTGGGTTTAAGGTCCCCGTTAATTCCTGGTGTATTGTTAGGGATGTTGATACCTGTAATCTGACTGTAAGTAGATTTCAGGTTCCCCTCTAAACCTGGTTTGGGTTCAAGGTCCCTTGTAAAACTTGGTTGGGTTGGGTTTAAGGTTCCCGATAAAACCTTTTCTGATTTCTGCAGTATTGGGTAGTCTTGTTGTTCTTTCGGTGTTCTACTGCTGGTTCGCTGCTGGTTGTCTTTGTTGTATTCATGTGCAGCTTGTTCTTCCTTGTGTGGGTTTTGGGTCCCTGTCAAAACCCGTTTGTTAATGGTTTCGAGTCCATTCAAAACCTGTTGTAAATGATTTCAGGTCCATTCAAAACCTGTTTTTCCCATATAATCAAAACAAATAAGTCAATCTCACATTTCACTCATGTCAATTAAGTCAATTCTATCTTTCGCTCATCAATCAAATTACTCAATTAGCTGATCAAGTTAAATCTCAATCAAATTAGTTGACTGATCAATCAAGCTAGTTGAGATCAGCCAATTAAGTTGAATAGTTAATCATAGTTAATTATAAATCATATCTTTATCCTCCAAATCAATTAAATCAAACTTGGCCATTCATATTTTCACCTCTAAATCTATAAATCCATCATTCCTTCCAAAAAATTGGGGAGTATTCTGAAAATGTCTCTGATCCATTTATGAATATTTGAATCAAATCATTGCCATATTATCAAAGAGCTTCCACAGCAGTTGAGCATCCACAAATCCGTCAAAAAACATTAATCAACAAACCTAGCTGACCAATTAACTAAAATGATTATTATATTGCTATCATGGTTAAGCATGCTTGAGTTGGAGTAGTATTGGGATGGGTGACCTCCTCGGAAGGCCCAATGCTTCACCTTTGTAAGCATCACCTAGATGCAATGAATGCCGAGTGGACCATTCATTATCTTGAGAGACCGGTTCTTGTGAATCACTACTCGTGAAACATGGGTCAATGAGTTTGACTCGAAAAACTACACCGTTGAATTTTGATAGTGTTGGTGTGTGTTTTGAATACGCCACCACACAGAGAATAAAATGCCCAAGGACACTTTATCCTCTCTGGAAAAGTAATTGCAAATACCTAGAAGATAATACAATGACTCCAATGTTTCTTTTGGCCAGGTTATGACATATGGACAAGGTCAGTGGGCATTGTGATTTGCTGGTAATCACAAGGGGACTTACATAAAATTCATTTCTCGGGTCGAGGACTTAGACAGTTTTATCATTGAGGCTCTTTTTGATGGGTATTTCAGATATTCCAAAAAAAAGGCAAAAGGATAAGGGTTTAGAAATCTAAACTACGCCTAGGAACTCAAGAGACGGCAGCGACGAGATAAAATAGGGTAACCACACTTTGTTTCGCCTCCTTTGGACAACTACGCAAAGTGGGTGCAATCTTCAAAGGAAGTGATAATAATTTTCATGTTTGAATTGAAAACAAACAAAAGTTAAGCATCCACAATCTAATGGCTCAGACTAACTTTGCACATCGAATACAAATCATCCATTCGCCAAAAGTATGAGCTAAATCTTATCTACCACTGCTATCAAATCTATCATCCACTTAACAAACATATAAATGAAATACTAATCTAATTCTACTCTAAGTGTTGAAGGAGAAATATTAAACCTTGCACACTATTTGAAAACAAAAGTGATTCTAAGCAAATCATGCACTAGAGCTTTTATTGACGGAAATAGTCTTGTCGCAACAATATTATACTACTCACTTCACCAATTGTAAATGAGAGTAATCAAGTTTATATAGAGTTCATGAATTTGAATAAACGGCTCAGATTAAAAATGAGCCAACGGCCAAGATTAAAACAAATAAACCCTAATTAGGGTTTCCCAAAATGACTTCAGTAAACAAAGAGTTGACAGGGTGATGTGGCGCTTTGGAGCTATTTTCAAGGAATTACATCCCGATCCTCCCGCGTTGCCATGTGTTCAATGAATCTGGACACGATCAAGGCAACTTCATCCATGGTGACCTGAGGAAGCATTCCGATCCTGAATTCCAGTCCGTCCACACTCTCAGCGCATCTGGCAAAGGTATCCACCCACTCTGGCTTGGTCTTCTCAAAAGACTCTCGGATGCTTAAGAAGTTCGCCAATTTGGCCCAATCCTGCTTCAAAATAGGTCCTATGATGGCAAAGATGCCTTCTTGGACCTTCCCTTTCAAAACCTCTAACTACAGGTCATTCTCTCGTAGAGCCTGCTTATCCAGGATATCGGCAATCATGTTGAGAAGTTTGGCCTAAACTTCTTTGACCTGTTCTTCCAATCTGATACCATCAACCTTCACCCTCTCCAAGACTTCGCCTCGTGCTGTCAAGGCCCAATAGCAGGTGTGGAAGTCATAGGCTACTCCTGCTACAATAACACCTCCGTCTATCAGCTCCTGCTTGGGAACTCCTTTCAGAATCCTAAGGCAAGGGATTATCCTATCTTGCACATCCGGAAGGTTATCCCATACTTCTGCCAAAGTGGCCAGCCTAGAAAGTAGGGCGGTGGCCTGACCATAAACTAGAGTCAACCTCTCCACGAATGCCTCAGCTTCAGTCCCCTTTGCTGCTATCCATTCTCTGGCTTCCCGAACGGTGACCATGTTTTCTTCTATCTCCTTAACGGCCCCCTGTGAAGAGTTCGGAAGTAGAGAAGCTGTCGTGTTGTCTTGATCAAGTGCTGGATATACTCCTTTAGGCGCTCAATTTCTAACTGGCACTCCTTCCTCTTGGTTACCTCCTTTGCCAACCTTGACTTGATAGTGGACACTGAATTGTCCAAGTCTTCAATTTCTTGGCCCTTCGTGGTTGGGCCCAAGTCAATGGTTGTGATGGCATAATCTTGTGGAGCCATGTCCTCTTGTGGCCTGTCCATTGTAGACACTGCGATCTGCACTGTCCTGTTGCCGGCTCCATCTCTCTGTATGCTCGAAAATTTCTTTGTTGGCTTCTTAACGGCAGTCTGCATAAGTCTGGCCAAGAAGTCAGCAGTGTCATTCTCTTCTGGCTCCTCCACTGGCGCCTGTACTTTCAGCCTCTCTCTTAGCCAATCCGGGATCGTCGGCTACTCTATGCTTTCATCCTCAGGCTTGTCTTCTCTGTCAGGAATGTCCAGAATTCCCCTAAGGGCTGAAATCATTCCTTCCTGGAAATCCTCATTTTGGGTGTCCACATTTTCATCATCGGACTCCAATATTTCTGTGCCCGTGGGAGATGGTGGCGCATCTTCATCCGACTGAGGCTCCATATTGTTTTCCGGAATCGGGGAAGGATCCCTAATGTCAGCCGGTGAAGCATCTATAGTAGCCAACATCTCCTCGATATTCCTAGATGCGGTTGAGTGGGAAGGCTTTACCTTAGCCTGCTTCTAAACTAGCTCCTTGCCTGCAGCTATCTCCTTCCTTTTCTTGGAAGTGGTGGCCTCTATCATTTCCACGCCTTGGGATGCATCCGAATTGGAAGAATAGGATTCTGCCTCACTCAACATATCATAAGTTAAGGTTACCCTTTTTCGCCTGAGTTCCTAAATCTGTTGATCAACCCACCACTGTGTATACTTGACAATTGGTCTCATCAAAGTATTCAAATCGGCGTGCTCGGGTTCTGACCATCTGACCACCGGCAAAGGCAAGCTCTCATCAAGGTGCGACTGTACCTGTTGTCCATCTTCCTCTAACTGATCCGGCACTCGACAAAGTTTTGTTGCTCTGATCAAACTGACTGGCAATCTGGACCACATCTTTCGCCTAACTTCAAACTCGTCTACAGCATTTCCCCAGAAATCTTCCAGTTCGACCCTATGCTTGTACCTCCTTCCATCCACCGTCTTGATATGGTGATGCGGGTCGAAGTGGCTCCTAGATGGGTAGGTAGCAAAAGGATAATGTTGAATCTCGAGCCTGGCACTATCTGCTGCCTGTGATGACAGACAAGACTCTAGCATGTTCCCTATAAAGAAGGGAAAGGTTACTGCCGCCTTTTGCTTTGTCCGTTGGAGGCCTTGAAATTCCTCCAGCTGCCTTAGTACTTCCAACAGGACCATCTTGTTAGTTGGGAAAATGGGCAAACGGTATGGGCTCCCAGTGAATCCCTGGATTCTAATGTACGTATATCGGGGATACTGGATAAACCATGACCCATATTTGCCAACCAGCTTCTTGGCCTCAGGAGTCAACCGTTGATGCGTCCCTCCCTGGAGTATTCTCGTGATATACATGAGGAAGGCGTCACGAGCTCGCCGGAAGTGCGCCTTTTCTTTCAACTGCAATTGTGGATAGCAGTCTTATGCCTTCAGCTCATTTGATCCACTGCCGACCGTGCCCTTGCATATCAAGCCTGCATACTTGTAAGTCCTAGCCAACATATAGATGACGTAAGAACTCATATAAAACGTTTTAGTTTTCTCTAAGTTGACAAGCTGCTCGTGGAAGTTGTTGCTAATCATTTGTGACCAGTTAAACATCTTTACGCCCTTTGTGATGTCCTCAATAAAATAGTACATCCATGGCTCAAATGGCGCCCCCAAAGGACTGCCTGCTATTCTGGTAAGCAAGATAATGATGTCTCCGTAGTCCTCCTTGAAGTCCGTACGCATCAACTTCTTGGGCATTTTCTTGACCGACAGCCTAGGCTTGTCCAGCCATGACTTGTTGATGTTGGCGGCACAAAGGTCAGGCTGCTCATCATACAATCTTTGGGCGTCTTCCTTAGTCTTGTAGGTAGTCTTAGGATACTTAGGAATGCCAAAGGCTTCTTGTATGGCCACCTCTCCCAGATGCGCCAATATTCTCCCGTCAGGTACCACAATTTGTCTTAACTCGGCATTATAATGCAGCGCACACTCCACCGTTAATTCAACACACTCCAGTGCAGGCGGAAATCCGACAGCTTGGAAGATACCATTTCTCACCATCCTCCTGGCAGCAAGCGTTGGCAAAGGTCCATTATGCCCATATATTCTCTTCTTAAATTCTTCGAGGTCAATGTGGCCAAGGTTGGTGTCCGAGACGTCTTTCCATTTGGATTTAATTCTAGTCTCTGGCTGCGATCCTTTGCTTGCAAACTTCATTTGTGCTTTCCTGGATGTTTCTCCTTGATCGACTATCAACCTGCAAGTACAATATGCTTAACATTAATATAAAAACTTTTAAAATCAAATTACTCCGGGTGTAGTTTGGACAAAATCGCACTTTTCAGCTTATTGAATTGAAATTTCTGTCAAAAAGCAAGCTGAAAGTAATAAATTCACCTATCTATGAATGAAATTCGTGCCGGAAATGAAGTAGAAGATAGGAATGAGGTGTAAACATATTGCCGATTAACTTCCAAACCTCAAAGATCGTGTTCTGGCTGCAAATGAATTTAAAAATTCAGAAAATCTGCCAGAAGAAATGCGCCAAAGCTAGGAAGTGGGATTTTCAGCCAAGGAATGACTTATTTCTTCCTAAAAATCACGCCTGTCAACAAGAAATTGCTACCTCGATTCTCACAACAACGTTACTTGCACTAAATTTTCCTTCGCAAACGATTCCCAGAAGATTCGAGAAAGATAGCCTCTTCTCAGCCGAAATTGTAAAGAAATGAGTTGCTGAAACTCATTTTATGGCTGAGAAGTGCGATTTTCCTCAAGGAATTGCTTTCTTTTCTCTAATTTTCTTCCAATTTTTAGAAACGTTTTTCTTCTCAGATCGGCAAGTTTCTAATTTTCATATTTGTGCCACCTCTGTTTGAGATTTTCGAATTTCTCGAAAAATTGCCTAAGTGTTGGAGAAAATATAAAAAGATATTAAATTGATTGTTTAAAATTAACTTTCCAATGTATTTTAAATCTTCAAATCATGGCAAAGTTAAATTCATCTAAGGCAGAATAATTTAATCTTCCGAATAATCTCTAGACTTCGAACTTTTTAATTAAAATTCCCTAAGTGTCGAGAAATAATTAAAATATTAAAATAATAAATTCCAACCCGTTTAAAACTGATACATGGCTAAATTTGTTTGTTCGTGGCTAAATATTCATTTTTCAATTGTCTACCTAGCCAAAATGTGCTCAACGATTTGTCTACCAATTTCCAACTCTTCGGGTGAACTTTTGACCTTTCCGGACGTTTTACTTAGCCAAATAATTCATTTTCTCTCTCCTTCTAGGTTGGGCGAACTTGGAGATTTCTCTGCCATTTTGCCATTTTTTATTCATGCCTTAGGAATTTTTCCAAGCTGAGAGGGGCGGACTTCATAGTTTGCCGTGCCTTGCATTCTTCATTTCTTGCCAAAGAATTTCATTTCGTCTTGCCGAGGAGTAATTTTCATGCCGTCCTAACCTCTTCTCTCTCTAGACATTTCTTCATTTTCATGCCTTAGAAAAATTTATCTTCTAAAGTTGGGCAAATTTCTCATAATTCCTTGCCAATGGCGTGTTTTATCTTGTATTTGTCTAGGGCAGACTTCACCCTTCTCTTGCCATGGCGAGTTTTGGTCTTGCCTTGTCCAATGGCCAACGTTACTTGTAATTTCACCATTTAATTCAATTAATAGCGAATTTTCTATGTAATTTCACCCCTTCCAAACACCTTGGAGCGGACCCCTTCATAATTTTACCCTTCTCCACACTTCTTGGGGCGGACTTCTCATATCTCATGCCATTTTCCATATGGCGGACTTCATAAGTTGTTTGCCATTTTCCTCTAGGTTGGGCGGACTTCACATTTTCCATGCCACTTTCCATATGGCAGACTTTATCATGCCTTAGCCACTTCCTATCTTGCTGGGCGGACTTGGAGACCTTCATGCCATTTGACTTTCTTGGGCGGATTTTGACCTCACCTTGCCAAGGGCGGACTTCAACCTTCTTGTGCCATGGGCGGACTTCAGCCTTGGCTCGCCATCCACTTCCTCCTTCCTTGGGCGGACTTGGCTCTCCTTGTGCCATTTGTCTCTTCCAAACATCTTGGGCGGGCTTCATGCTCTTCATGCCAAGGGTGGACTTGGCATCCTTCTTGCCTATGGGCGGACTTTGCTCTCTTTGTGCCATGGCGGACTTTGGGCCTAGCTTGCCAGTGCCTACCGACTTGGCATCCTTCTTGCCTATGGGCAGACTTTGCTCTCTTTGTGCCATGGCGGACTTTGGGCCTAGCTTGCCAGTGCCTACCTTTGGGCGGACTTCCTATACTTCATGCCACTCCTTCCTTGAGGGCGCCATCTTCATACTTAGCCATTTTCAAAATTTTTGCTATTTTACCTTGATTCTTTTGACATCTGGAGGTGTGCTGATTTCTTGCCTGATGGAATCCAAAAATAGAAACTTTCCAAAAATAGAAAAAGCAAAAAGCATCCCTAAAAAATAGGAACTCCAGAATGGCCTAAAAATGCCGAAAATCAAAAAAGCAAAAAGCAAAAAACAGAATCCCTAAAAAATAGGAAGTGTCAGAATTGACCGAAAGCAATGGCGTTCCTCGTCTACTGGGTCTTCTGAGCATTTCCATGACATTTAAGCATTCAAACGGGTTCAAAATCTCACTTTGGTCGGACTGACTCTCAAAAAGTCATTCAAATTCAGGACTCTCAAAGACGTTGCGAAGAGGACGGAACCAAACTTGCGGGTCCCCATTTGCAATGGGGCGATGTGTGAAATAGGTCACAACAGATAGCAGTACCACAATTTGACATGCTATGGAAAATACCTCCTACTTATCAACTATATTGATTGTTCAATCAACTAATTTGATTGATTTAAGAGTTAACTCGATCAATCGATTAGTTAACAAATTTGTTTGATGAGTGGAAAGTGGAACTAATTGACATGAGTGAAACATGAAATTGACTCATACGTAAACCGAATTTGATTGATAAATGAAATGTGGGTGAAGATAATTAAAATTATTTATTTATTTTAATTGGATACACGTGCAAGGATTAATTAGAGATAATTAATTAGACATAGGGTAATATTAGAGGCAATAATATAATATAATTTATTAATTGACAAAGCGAATTAACATAAAGTTGATAAATCACAGTTGTGACAAGACGATGAGAATAACTTGACTATAGAATTGGTCAATTGACAAATGCTGATAGAAATGAGACTAGGGTGATTAAATGGGATGATTACAACAAAGCTAAGGTGACAAACTCTAGGCAGCTACAATAGATATGCACAAAATGAAATTGTTGAAAAGGCTTTGAAAATTTTCAAGCGAATACAATTGGAGGTGTAAAGCCAAATTCCACAACCTTTGCCAACATCCTCCCTGCCTGTGCCAAAATGGAAGCTTTGAAACAAGATATGAAATCCATCAAAGCATAGACAATGCACGGCAGTACCCCTAAAAGAAATGTTGTCTATGGATTGCAATATTGCAGGATATGCACAAAATGGATTTGTTGAAAAGGCTTTAGAAACTTTCAAGCAAATGCAATTGGCAGGTGTAAAGCCAGATTCCACAACCTTTGCCAGCATTCTCCCTGCCTGTAATAAAATGGGAGCTTTGGAACAGGGTATATACATCCATCAAAGCATAACTAAAGGTGGATTTCTGTCAGATATTATGATTGGAAATGCTCTGGTAGATATGCATGCAAAATGTGGAAGCACAGGCAAGGCACGCGAACTGTTTGACAGAATGCCTCAAAGAGATGTCATCTCATGGAATGCAATGATTGCAGGCTTTGCAGAAAATTGATTTGTTGAAAAGGCTTTAGAAACTTTCAAACAAATGCAATTGGCAGGTATAAAGCCAAACTCTTTGCCAGAGTCCTCCCTGCCTGTGCCAAAATGGGAGCTTTGCGACGGACTATGAACATGCACCAAAGCATAATGGTAGGGGGATTTTTGTCAGATGCTGTAGTTGGATATGCTCTGGTAGACATATATGCAAGATGTGGAGTCATAGATAAAACACCTGAATTGTTTGACAGAATGCCTCAAAGAGATGATATCTCATGGAATGAAATGATATGATTGCAGAATGTGCACAAAATGGATTTTGCAAGGAAGCCCTCAAAATCTTTGAATTAATGAAGTACTCTGGAACACATCCTAACATCATAAGCTTTGCTTGTGTTCTAAGTGCATGCAGTCATGCAGGTTTAGTAGATGAGGGCTGCACATACTTCACACGTCAGTAACCCTTATTGCATTGCATATATAGTTGATCATTAGCTGTGCATGGTTGACCTTTGTGCCCGTGCTGGCTATCTTGAGGACACCCTAAACATTATTACTAAGATGCCAGTTAACCCTGTGGTACCTGTGGATCATATATGAATATAGGCTGAGTATTTCAGCAACACTGTTTTTTTAGTTGGATCCTAAAAATGCTGCAACTTATGTTCTTCTCTAAAACATCTTTGCAGAAGCAGGCAGCTGTGGTGAGGTTCTAATAGTAAGGAGATTGATGAAAGATAGAGGAATTGAAAAGATACCTGGATGTAGATGGAATCTGGATTGAAGGCCGTAAAATGGTACATGCTTTTTTTGTGTAGGAGACAGATCACATCCACAAACACGGCAGAGCTATGCAAAGTTGGAGAAATTGACTTGGCAAATAAAGGCAGCAGGATATTTCCAGATTCAAGACTTTTACTTAATGCTGTGGAATAGAAGAAAAACGAATCATTTATCTGCCACCATAGTGAAAAGTTAGCAATTGCGTTTGGTTTGTTAAACATGGCCCCTGGTACAACTATTAGAGTTGTTAAGAAACTTCAAGTATGTTCTGATTGCCACATTGCATCTAAATTCATCTCCAAGATTGTTGCAAGAGAAATTGTTCTGAGAGATGTGAACCATTTCCATCATTATAAACAGGGACAATGTTCTTGTGGAGAATATTGATGATGCTAAATGAAACAATCTGAAAAACAGGCTTGCACTATAATAATGTGCACTGTATCAGATATCCTGTAATAACGAAGGGACATCCATCAGTGCCCTGCTAGACATACATGAAAATGTGGAAGCATAGACAGGGCAAGCCAACTGTTTCCAAAAATACCTCAAAGAAATGTGATATCATGGAATGCAATGATTGCAGGATATGTTCAAAATGGGTTTTTCTGAAAAGTCCTTAGAAAATTTTAAGCAAATGCAACCAGTGGGTGTAAAGCCCAATTCCTCAACCTTTGGAAGCGTCCTTCCTGCCTGTGTGTGAATTGAAGCTTTGGATGAGGGTATGAATCCATCAGAAGCATATTTGGAAGTGGATTTTTATCAGATATTGTAGTTGCAAGTTCCACTTCGGATCACCGAAGCCTTCAAAAAAAACTTTTGCACAAAATTCAATAATAAAGAATTTATGCACAAATTCTCTCTTGAATGATTTCAAATTGTGATCAATTTATTTGTAGCTTATAATGTGTAGATGAGATTTGACGTTCCTTGTAGTTTCCTATGCCATTCACTAAAGCGGCATAAAATCTCCAAACCTGTTAGGTGTGGCAATTCTTAAATATAACTGTAAACATACATATATTATGTGTGTATATGTATGTGCATTTATGTATTGCCATACATATAATTGTGAGGGAAAACAATCTCTTTTACATAAATCTAGGATAATTAAGTAAATGCAAACAACAAGCATATAATTAAACTACGTTAATCAGGATGGCTGGTGTCCATATCAATATTGGTTCATGAACAAAACTTAGTACAAAAGTGTGTCACTTATGAATTTGTAAATATTTTTAAGGCATTCAATCAAAATGGTGCCAAAACTAAATGGGAATTGGTGTAGGTATGAAATCAAATGCATAAATGGAATGCAGTCCTCATTACAAACATAAGATGTTTTAAATTATAAATTATGAGAGGCGCATGGCATGAATGATGAGAGGAAAAGTGAAAGAATTTGTTTAGACACGGGCAAGCTTCTTTGCCTAAGCAAGGATTTATATCCTTACCTGCCCCGCTCGTGTGGGCTGTGCCAGCCATGCTCTATGGGAGTTCCTGCTCTTTGCAGCAGCACTATTGCGATGAACAGCAGGAAAAAATTGTTGCAAACGTGGCCCTTCCTATGTTGGGTTCTGATAAAAACACACAGATTCGCAATCAAAATTATAAATAAATTTAGTATTTATAGAAAATTTTCCCAAAATTGAAATAAAAAATAAACAATGGTGAAACCAAAAAAAAAAAAACTGGGTCCCTGCTACATGCGTTATACTTCAAAATAAAATTATAAGAAATGAGCCTATCAGAAAATACTTTTACAATGAGATTTCACTTAAAACGCAAAAATTCGCCAACGCCACTGGTATAAGGAATAGAGGGTTGACAGCCATTGCCTTATAAGGAAAGGTCGCGGTAAAGCAGCTTGAAACTGGTGGTAATAATTGTTTTATGGTTCTTACTTGATAATTAAAAGCAGTAATTTTTGGTTTAAATATTTCTCCAACGGCACTGGTGTAAGCAATAAAGGGTTAACAGCCATTGCCTTATAATGAGAAGGTTTTGCATAAAAATAGGGCTTGAAACATGAAGCAGGAATCCCCTTCACAGTTCTGTTTGCCTGCTATCTTTGGCATTACCAGTCTCATTAATAAGAAGGCCCCTGAAACCCTGATGAAAATAGGTAAATAGGGAATCCACACAGACAGGCCAGTTTAATTCGCATGCACAATACCGATAATCGATAGTAAAATTAATTTAATGTATTGCAGGCTGTAGTGGTCACCTTCTATCGACATTAATGATCTTTGTTTTGATAAGCGCTCCAACCCATCGTACAGGAGTGGAGTTAATAATGGACAGGAGATAGTAGTTGCTTGCTTTAATAAGCGAAATACGATGATGTGTAAAATCACGAAATAGTAATTTAGCAAATATTTACATAGACGTGGCACAAAGCTATTGAGGATGTGTCTTTCTATCCATAAGGGAGAGGGTGTGTCATGTGGACAAGAAACAAAAAAAAATATCTGCCACATCACACATATGTGACCCATCGATTTCTTTTTTTAATATCGGATGTGGCAATTGGTTCAACTTGTTCATGACGAGCCATTTGGAGGCTTAATCGGTCATCGGTTGGGTCCACCTCCAGAGATTGCGTGAAGGGGAGTTGGCAGTGGATCAAACAAATGTGTGCAACCAAACACCTTGCCACCTCCAACGTTTAGTTCATTAAGTGTCGTAGCTAAGTTCGCTTCGTCCAACTACATGCATTATGTGTCCCTTCCCATTTACTCCGCCTGATTGGCGCATAATTCAAAGGACTAAGATCATTCAATGCTCCAAAACCTCACACATCCCACTCATATGCATTCATTTCCTACACGTTTGTTCTAGAGTCTTTGTTTGACTAAGCACTTGTACATATTTGGCTTTGCACTCTACAATAATATTTGAGATTGATTCATGTTCGACTCTACCCGTTATTCAACCTCCATTAAACACAGGTGACATATTTTACCTCACTAAGCTTGTACCATTGTTTTTGCTTCTTCAATTGGATTTGCATGTTCTTGCATGTCTTCAATAAGTTATAGGGTTTTCAATCTATAATTTTGTTTTTTATTTGTTTGAACAATGGGGTTTTGTTATTACAAAATATCTAAATTAAGGGTTTCACTGCTTTTCATTTTGACAATATTCTAGCATGCACTTCTAGTATTTTGTTCTTCATTGCATAGTTTTGTATTTCATTATTTTTTAGTGCATAGTTTATTTTGTTTTGGGTCTAACAGTTAACCTTAATATGTCTTCTCTCAATGTTTAACCAATTTCACTCCTATGTTGGTGTATTTGGTGATGTTTATAGAGAAGTCATGTATGCATATATAAAAAAATCACATGTATTTGATTTTATGTGTTCTTCATTTTAGTCATATAAATATGGCAATATATTGGATCTTTTGGCATTTATGCAAATTGGGTGTATGATTGAAATGAAGAACAAATCAAACAAAAAGTAATACTAGTTTTCAATTCAACGATATTCTAGCATGCACGTCTAATATTTTGTTCTTCATTGCGCAATTTTGTATTTCATAAATGTTTAGTGCAAAGTTTATTTGGTTTTGGGTCTGAGAGTTAACATTAATCTGTTTTGTCTCAGTGTTTAACCAATTTCACGTCTATGTTGGTGTATGTGGTGATGTTTATAGAGAAGTCATCTATACATATATAAAAAAATCGCATGTATTTGATTTTAGTTGTTTTTCATTTCAATCATATGCATATGTCAATATATTCGATCTTCTCACATTTACGCAAATTGGGTATATGACTAAAATGAGGAATGAATTCAAACAAAAAATAATACTATATACACACATATATACCAATATATTTATATAATTGAAACGAAGAACATATTAAACTAACATATTAATATATTACAAAAATATTATTATACCAACATATGTATATATCTGAAATGTAGAACAAATTAAAAGAAACAAATTACTATATATATATACTTTGGTCTACATTATATATACCAACATATGTATATGATCAAAATAAAGAACAAATTAAAACAAACATAATTTTATTTTTGAAATTTATCTATATATATCCATATATGTATATATGATCGCACGTATATATATATATATATTTCTTTTCTTTGGTCATATATATATATTTATATGTAATGTGCTAAAAGTGCATAAGATCGAGTGTTTTTAGTTATATTTTTAAATGAATATCGATGTCTACTGTATATGATGTGATTTTGTCATCCACTCCATTGTAAGTGTATAATCTATTGAGTTTTCAATTATATTCTTTATGTCTGGGAATGCCAATTTGTTGTACGTGATGTAAATGTTCACACTAATTTGTAACTCAATATCTGAGGTTTCAACTTATATTGTTTATAAATGTCAATGCATATTTGTTGTATATAAAATAATTGTTACACCCAATATGCTTTAAGTGCATAAGATCAAGTGCTTTCAGTTAAATTCTTAATACCTACCAATGCTTATATGTTTTATAAAATGTTATTATGTGATTCATTCTTAATTTGTTCTTCATTTCAACCATATTGAGATGTTGGTATATATTTATATTTACTCTAGTGTTTAATGCAAATTTAAGAGAAGGTCATCTAATTTTGATTGCAAGTGTTATTGCATTAATTATGCATTTCAATCAATCATGTGCTTTATTATTTGTGTTGCACACAAAGTAAAGTCACTTCACTAATTCATGCATTATGTTATCTCACTCCTCTCTTAGTCAAAACTCCATCATTTAGGTCACATGTTGAGTTCGTGTGAATCTTCATAAGAATATTCAATCCTTCATTATAATTAATCAGCAATCAATAATCATTATTGTTTCACATTTTTTGTTGTGTAATTTCTCATTTTGTGTGCGACAGGGTTCTCTTCAGAATATCATTCGAGACTTGTGAGATCTCAATCACAAATTCTTTCATGATATCATAGCTCCATATCTGAAGATCTTTGTTCATTTTTTTGTGGAATTGTTCGATTGACAAAGACTGTGTAGATCAAAATTGGCTCTGTGTTCATTGCATTGAAGTTCTAAAGATCGGTGATTTAGAAGGGCGTGATTTGCTCTCTCCATCAAGTACCCTTTCACAGTCGATTCCCTTCGCCTTCGCAGCATCGCGTGAGTCCTTCCATCATGACATTTCTTTGCCTGGCGATCTACCCATTCCTCAAACCCACGCCCATCTGATAAATTCAATATTGCTTATTTTTCATTTGGGGTGAGGGATGTTTGCTACACAAAAGGGGGCTCGATAGCAGTGTCGGTTTAATTTAAATCCCAATTTGCATATTATCCCACGTGGATATTGCATGCCCGGATTGCACCTATTAAATCCGTGATTTGCACAAGGCACCATACCTGTGTCTATTGCCAGAGAGGTGAATTTGGGAAGGCGACTTTGCAGATTGGGGGGCACGCTTTGGAGACCCCAATCAGAAGCTCAAAGGCACGCAATTCACCAACATCGAGGCGCATTTCTAATTTTGGCAGGCGCATTTTTGAGTTTGGGAGGCACGATCTTGCTTGGTTTGGATGTTGCGTTGGAATCTTACATGCTCTTGTGGTGATTTGAAGGCAGAGTTCTGTGAAGATTTTCACCTATTTGGAGATGCTCTTCCTCACCTCACTTCACTGCAAAAATCTGTAAGAGTAGAAAACGTTATTTAAAAAGGAGGTCGCGATTTTCTATGCAAGCCGTTGCAGATTGGGACTTGCATTTGGCTCTTTAAGGCGCTGATCTGGAAGGTGGCAGGCCGATTCACTTTTTTGTAAGGCGGATTGACTTGATTTACCACGCCTAAACTGTAGGTGAAGGGTGATTGAAATCTTCAAAGAGGAATTTCAGATCTGCAAGTAGGAATCCCATGCCTCCCATAGGTGGCATCGCTACGCCTTGTTCAAAGATCTAGCAACCTTCGCTGCCCCTCAATCACTTCTACGTTTTTTAAAGCAATTTGTTTTTTTTTTTTTAATCTTAAGAGGCATATTGTTCTATTTTTTTTTTTGGCATTACACTATAAGTTCCTCTCTCAAGTTTGTAATTTTTTATAGAATCATGGATAAAAGTCATGTAACTCTTCTCACTCCCTCAAACTTTCTTGAGCGAAAAATCGAGATGGAGATCACTCTAAAAAAGATGAGGTTGTATCAAGTCACCATGGGTACAAAGCTTGAACCAAGTTTTGTTGCAGAAAAGAGGAAATGGTTCCACAGATGTGATTAGTCTTTTGGTACTCTTTGCATGTTGATTTCTCTTGATCTCTTGTTTCACATTCAGTCTTATAACACTCCATAAGATGTTTGGGCCCATCTTGAGCTCCTGTTTGGTAAGCAATACACATGTAGGAGTTATCAGTTAGAGAATGAGTTGATATGTCTTAATCCTTCTGATTTTAACATTATCCAAGACCTTTTCACAAAACTTAAGTCTTTAAGGCTTTAGTTAAAGCAGAGTGGTATTGAGAAGAAAGATGAACAGTTGATTCTTTCTCTACTTGCCAAGCTTGGTCTCGATTATTCTTTGTTTCTATATTTTATGCTACTAGAGATGTTATGGGGTCCAAATTCACAATGCCCTCTCTTGATGACTTTTCCACATCACTCATGCGAAAAAAGTCAAAGTTAATCCATATGGGTACACTAAAATCTTCAAAAGCATCTGCCCTTCTTATTTCTCAAAATCTGAAAGACATGGACTCTACTAGCAAAGGTAAGAAATAAAAACCAAAGACCATATGGCATCTTCTCAGGACATGTTCTCATCTTTTGAGGTTGCATCCTCACCACACATATTAATGGGTAATAACACTTATATGAGTGTGTGTGGGAAAGGTTCTATCGACATTGATGACAGCACATTCAATGATGTACTATGTGTACCATCTTTGTCCACTAACCTTCTCTCCATTTATCAGATTTCTCACAATGGGATGGGGAAGACAGTTGAATTCACACCTAATTCATCGCACATCAGAGACAGTCAGACTGGCAACATTATTGCAACAGGGAAAGTTGATCATTCTTCTTGATTGTATGCATTCACACACTTTGGTCCTCCATCTCCACTGTTTGATCATTGCTCTCTTTCTTCAAGAGAGCATGTAGTATTTGAGGTAAAGTTTGGTCACTTGAGCTTATGTGTTCTTCCATATGTTCATGATCTACCAGTGTTGAGACTTCTACACCTCTACCTCCTGTTGAGATCACATTTGTTCAGCAAGATACCTCTCCAACTTTGATTGACATTGTAGCTCCATTCATCGAGCCATCTAGTGTAGTTGTTGAGGACATATCAGAGGATATTCATTTCCTCTTAGATGACAAATTCAACACATCTGTTATCACATCTTCTTTGGAGATTCCATTTTAGGATCATCTTGAGTTGTCTGGTGTCGATACATTTGATTCAACATCTTGTCATTCAAACACTCATGTTTCAATTCAGTTCTCTATTGAGCATCATCTAGGACTTCCATTTTCACCTCACATCCAGGGATTTCCTCATCATCGACCATTGGATTGTTTTCTTCCTCAGGGGAGACACATTGGTTTGATCATCAACACAAGGGTTCTCTCATTTCTAGGGGGGCTTTGGATTCTCCACTCTCTATTATGTGAGGTATCTGATTGTATATCTGTATATGTTCTTGAGAGAGTCTCTTGAGACATTCCATTTGTACTTTCTTTTTGTTTCTCATTTGGAGGATTTTTGTTCCCACGAGGTTTTATCCTTTACTCCATTTGTGAGAAACTTTCATGTTGTTTATGGGTACCTCATCTAGCCTTATGTCGGGACCTATTTTGCATCCATCATTGCATTCTTTTCCTTTATCAATTTTTGCTTCTCCTCAATTTTCATTCAGGGGGGTGTTGGATTAAATTAATTAATATTTACACTAGTGCTTGATGCAAACTTAGGAAAAGGTCATCTAGTTCTGATTGTGAGTGTTATTGCATTAATTATGCATTTCAATTAGTTGTGTTCTTTGTGTTACACATAAGATAAATTCACTTAACTGATTCATGCATTTTTTTATCTCACTCCTCTCTCGGTCAGAACTCCATCATTTAGGGTCACATGTTGATTTCGCCTAAGTCTTCATAAGGATATTCAATCTTTCATTGTGATTATTTAGTAATCAATAATCATTATTGTTTCACATCTTTTTTTGTGTAATTTCTCATTTTGTGTGTGACAGGTTTCTCTTCAGAATATCATCCAGGGTTTGTGGGATCTCAATCACAGATTCTTTCATATATAAATATATATAAAATAAATATAGATAGGTATATAATATATAATATTTATATATCTATATAAAAATAGGTAGATATATATAGATATATCATTTATATATATAATATCTCTCTCTCTATATATATATCATATATTTTCTTATAATATTTGTTTTTTAAATTTGTTCTTTGTTTCAGTCTTATAGAGATTTTGGTATATTTAGTCAGACACTTAGTCAAATTGTGTCTTGCTCACTCTACTTGAATGGTGCGTAATTTTAATTCCTTAGATGATTCAAAGATTGAAAACCTCACACATCATGCTCACTTTCACCTCACCTACCAATACAAGTTCTACTCCTATCTCATTAACAAACCTTATACACCAATACGTGTTTAGCTCAACCCATTCTTCCTTCAATGACTCGTCGATGGTGACTTACACTTCAAGAGTATACACTACTACTTCACTTGTTCTCTTAAGGTAAACACTGCTACCAGTTTTGATTTATACCTCCTTTCATTTGTTCTTGCAAGATTGCCTTGGAGAAATTAAGCATAGAGGTGACTGCAACAAGCCACATCATCGTCCACCTTTGTTTGATAGAGGTGGGGTTTTTAACTTCACTAAGGTTGTACCATTATCTCTTGTTTGGTGTTGCTTCTTTATTTGTATTATTTATTTGATTTGTAATGGGTTTATTGTGTTCCATAAAATGAAGGTTATGCTATTTGTTGGTGCTCCTGAATTGAATATTTAAAGTGTTTATGTGGTTTTTTGTAGTTTGAAGGTTCTCTTGCTTTGTTGGTGCTTCAACATTGTCATTGATGAAGTATATGGCATGTCAGGTGTTTATAAACACTTCCAAATTTTTTGTTCATAAACACAATTACTTTTGCAAGGAAAAGCATTGTTTTGTTCAAGCTTCATCGTGACTTTAATAGATTTTCAATAATATTTAATGTCTTTATTTCTCTGGTCTACTAGTTAGCCAAAATTTGTCTTTATTCAATTTTTAGGTCACATATTTATATACATATTTATTTATCTATCTATCTATCTATCTATCTATCTATCTATATACATATATGTCAATATATCTATCAATTAATCTACCTATCTATAGTTTTATCCATACCTATCTATTTATCTATATATCAAACTTTATATTAGTCGATGTATCTATATATCTTTCTATTTATATATACATACATATATACATGGCAGATGTACAAAATTCCCATTAATTTAATTTCTTCCCTTCTATATATGTACATATGACTTCTCTATAAATATCATCGTTGAACACTAAGACAAGAAAGATTAAGGTTAACTATTGAACCCAACACCAAATAAACTATGCATTGATTAAATTTGGGAAAAAAATATTGTGTAATGAAGAACATAATAATAGGGGAGAGTACCCCCATAGTGGAGCACCCTACCTTGGCAGGTCCACCCTACCTTGGCAGGTCCATGTGGACCAAAAATTAAAAAAATGGTTGCCACATCAGACAACCCTTCATGGACCTGCCAATTTTGTTTCTCCTCGATTGGACTATCTATGCCACATGTCATGATCCAATTGGTCCAAAATGTTCATGACATGCCCATTTTGATGGTTGGTCATTTGTCATTCAAAAAATTATGTGCTCTTTCATTTTGTAAGTCATATATATATATAGATATATAAATGACAAAATACCTACATATTTAGATAGATAGACCAAACTAGATATAAGATGGGTACATAAATATGTATTGAATATAGATTTCCCAAAGTTAACTAAGTTTATTAACTCCAAAGTGACATAAATTTCCATTTTCTTTACTTAGTTAATAAGAACATTATTTAAATATGGTTGATATACTTAACTCAAAAAAGATTATTTCATCCATTTCTATGCTTGGGTATATGTTTGTGTGTATGTGTGTTTAGGCATATGGATAGATATAAAGATGCATATGCATAGATACACCCAACTACATATATATAAACAAATATATTGGTATATAGATATGTAGATAGATATATAGAATGATATGTAGATAAATATCTATATAGAAAGACAAATAGGTATATAAATTGATATATAGATATATAAATATATTTACGTATATAGTTATAGAGATATATGTTTGTATGTACTTGTATTTTTAGATTTATGTATGTATGTTTCATTCTTTCACTCCTATAGATAGATATAAAGATGCATATACATGAATAAACCAAGAATAGATAAAAATACATTATATATAAAGATTCATATACATAGATAGATAGCTTTATTCTTTCAGCCATATAGATAGATATATAGATTATTATATAGATAAATTTAAAGATACATATACATGGATACAGTGAACTACATATATATATATTGTTATATAGATAGATATATATAGAATGATATATATACAAATAGATAGATTGATAGATAGATAGATAGACAAATCTCTACATAGACAGATATGTCTTTGTTGCATTTATGTCTTCATTTTAGTCATATCTAAATTTAGTCTGATAATTAGAGAAATCTTGACTTATTTCATTTATTAACTCGTACATATATAGACAGATGTATATCACTTTGTCAAACTGAATATTTCTTTTCCAAAGTGAACTTAGTTTATTGACTCCATAATGACATATCTAATTTTTTTGGTTTATTTAGTCCATAATAGCATTTTATAAATATGGCAGATGTAATTAACTCATATAACATTTAGTACATATATATACATATATATACATATGCATATGAAACATAAAAAATAAGATTTGACCCTAGGATTTAGGAATGTTTCCATGTGTTTCATTACATATTTGAGGTAGTGGGGGTTTGACTGGATTTAGACAAGGTATATGATTGACTTACAACCTGAAAGGTGAGTCAACTTTCCCTTGACTAAATCTAAAATGGACTTAAGATTGAAATGCAATGATCTAACTAGGCTAATGATGCAAATGGTTTTTCTGATGTAAATATGTAATAGATCTGAGATATCACAAAGAAATTCAGACTCCAGGTACTAACTGAGTAAGACATTGTGCACTTGTGGGATAAATTTGAGCCCGCTTTTGCAAGATGTTTCCTTTAGGGGCGCCACTCTCCTAGTAGGTCATTTTTGGATTTGTTTTCACAATCCTTGAGAACCGAATCAAAGCTTCTAATTTTTGTCTACAAATTTGTCGGATCATTGTCAGATATTTTTGTAATTGAGTTTCCATGAGTTGTCAAGGTGTAAGGTTTTGATTACAATAATGAATAATTGATCTTCAAACTTCTTTCAATTCTCTTTAGACCTGAAATGTGTACATTCAAAGAGGGAAAAAAGGTTGTGCCATTTAGGGGCTTGCCATAGTCAGACCCAATGTTAGTGTTTCCACTTCCACAATGGCAATGTCAATGATAAATGGATAAATGATATGAAGGAATGGAATCGATAAACAATGTGAAAACATAAACATGAATACACACTCACATACACTTTGACATGATGTTTAGATTTTGAACTTCTGCAATAAATCCTCTAATGGTTGCTCTTGACTTGCTTGATAGTGCTCTTGATAATTGTTTCATCATAAATTCTCCAACTTGATAGATTTCTTCACTTGTTGCTAGATCCATTTAAAATTATGCAATAACTAGGTATTTACACACAATAATTTTAATTTCTCAAAAATTAAATTCCAATGGCCAACTTTAGATATTTGAATTTCAAATAATAAAATATAGACATCGACATATTTGAATTTGGAACCAAAATAGGGGGACATAGGCACCCTAGGCCCAATGTCCCAAACCTATTTTCTAGAATTTAAGGAGTCGAGGGCAGAGTATTAAATGAGAGCATTTGTTTTGTGCTTGCAAATTATCAAAAAATATTTAAATGAGTCACAGAATGCATAATTTAGAAAATTAAATGTTCAATTAGGTGCACTAACTTAAGGGGAAGCAAAATATAGTGTGAAATTGTCAAGGGTGACAATTTACGATGTTACAGTATATATACATATATTATATGTATATATAGATGCATGGATGGATAGAAAGATATATTGAACTATGAATTCAATTTTTGAACTTTTAATTAGTATATAAGAATGACAACCATTCATTGTTGTAGATAAATGTTAAGCATTTTCTATTTGAATAAAGCACCTAGAAAACAACATAACACTCAAATGCGTAACTAAAATGAATAACAAATTGAAAAAAAAGGGATGAACAGAAATGCATAAGTGGATGTTGTTGTTAATACATTGTTACACTCCAATCATGTACTTACTATTTACTATTACTATATAGGGTAAATGTGAATGTAATTTGTATTCTGATGGTGAATAAAATGTGCTTGCACTTTGTTATCAATGCATTATAAATGAACGTTATGTCATTTAATGAAGAAATGCATATGTGTGAAATGGATGGTTATTGAATTAATATTCTAACTATGGAGATGTATTATGTGTAATGCATATTTTGTGAATATCTGACTACCTTGGGCATATTTTGAGAATGCGGATGCAGGTATATGTTCATTCCTCCAGGCAAAGGGGAAGTATCACTTAGGAGAAGATCTTGGTCGAGTGACTAGTAATGTAACCTATCTGAGCTTATTCACACACTCACGGTAGATTGATTGAGTTAGGTTATTATGTGGGAAGTATGTAAGTCATCCTTAGCATAATGTGTATGCATTAGTAAAGTTCTTGATTACTATAGAATGCATGCTTGGATGATGTTTATCTGTTTAGACCTTACGAGTCCTTCCTCATGTTACTGTGCGTGTTTGTGTGGTTGAATGGGTATTGGGATATATGCATATGTCGGCATACGCGTACAATGGATATAATGGGATGTCCATACGAGTCTGACGGCATATGTATAGACATGCATACATGTATATAAATAATTTTATGATGTTATGTGTCTTTGAGATTTCTGTTGATACATATATACATCAAAAGTATACATGTATATGAGTATATACATACATTGATCCATGTTTGAGAGCATAATCATATGCATGTATGTGCAAGTAGAAATACTTACATACTCACACGAGGGATGAATTATATATATGTGAGTATATGAATACACTTAACGAATGTGTGTATCAATGAGAATAGGATGAGAAGGGTAACCTGATATGTGTGAACATATGAAATATGTATAAGTACGTATATGTGTATGTGCTTGATGGTGCAAATGAGTGTATATATATATATATAAGATATATACATGAGCATAGAGGAGTATGTATATATTTTTATATATAAATATATAGTTGATGTTATATATAATTTATTATCCTGTGTATATATGTGGAAGTAAAGTTATGGATATGTTGACATTATTGAAGTCCTTTTGTGTATATATATGGGAATGCATATATATATACGCATAAGCATTAATTCTTATATAGAGATGTGTATATATATCTATATATATAATATGTATTATACATATATACATATATTTATAAAGGATTTTTTTATATTTGAAAATGCATGACACACTTTATATTCTCCTTTTAAAATAACAACCATATACTATGTGGGTGCATGAATACTACCATAGGTGTGGGATTGTATTATGGCATTTAAAATGCTTATAGTTATTTGAGAACATATAAGACTTTGACCAACGCACTTAATACTACCTAAACGCATTTAGTTGGGCACAACCATATAGAAGAGTAAGTTTATGCTTTGGAGTTGATTATCATTGACCAAGCTTAGAGGCCAATTTAATAAACCAAATCAAGACCAAAGTATGATAAATATGTGATTGTATTCTTTAGCCGCATTTTACTCTTGTTGTCTATGAAAGAAGAGTTTATAATCTATAAACATTAAGCAATCATTAAGTCGATGAATGA
>CM021101.1:747792448-748001948 GCA_007115665.2 Sequoiadendron giganteum
ATTTGAGTTGACATGATATACAAAAGCTCATACTGAGCATTGAATAGATGGTTGTGAAATCTCTATTGACGAACTAGATTTCAACTTCATCATACTCTTAGATTTACTAGCATCTAATGTTGTCATATAATTGACAATATCTTCTACACCTACTTCTCTATTATTGTTTTCCACCTAAAATGCAATGCCAATTTTAACATATAATCAATTTAATAAAAAATTGAAATAAATAACACAATGTAAATTGAACCAAAAATCCATACACTTACTACAAATTCATCCATTTTGGTGTGCAACCCACCTCGGCCAAATGTATATCCATCTCTCACATTATCTCTTGCTCTTTTGCCTCTATTACTCTTTGCCAAATATTCTTTGGAATGCATACTTTTCTAGAGATTTTCCCACCAATAGTCTCAAAAGCATTTTTCCATTTTTTGTATAACATTTTCCACAGCTCGTGGATCTTGCTCTACAAAATTTGATTTGCAAATATCCAAATGGGCCCTACATCTTACACCCAAGTGTCCCACTTTGTAGCATTTGGCCCATCGGTCTCACCATCTCTTCATACCTCAAGCAAGAATGGAATCTTGCCTTCTAATTTTCTTTCTTTTGCATTCCTCTTTGTAGATCTATACAAATCTTGACTCCTTCTTTGTCTTTTGACAAAAGCATCCTTATCTTCTATTAAATTACCACTACCAGTGTTTTTGGCTGATCCACTAGTTCCATCAAAAGTTCTAGATGCAATAGGTGCCATCTAAGGCACAACAGATGCAAGCAGTCTCTCTTCATGACTTTAATTAACCATAAATTTATGCTCCTTGGCCACATCAGGTGTGGCATGAGTAGGTAGATCAGTACCAATCTCCATAGATTCCACATCATTAAACACATCCTTTAATGTTGAAAAAAGCATCTGCAGACCTGTTGTTACTTTACCCTGATGCTTTTCAATAATCTCTCTTAGACTTAGTCCTAAGAGATCATCACAACATTTCACATCACCATGTGCTCTATTAGGCTGCACATCACCATGTGCTATATCAGGTTGCTCATCACCATGTGCTATATCAGGCTGCACATCACCATGTGCTATATTAGGCTGCACATCACCATGTGCTATACCAGGTTGTACATCATCACAACTATCATTTTCACCAACTACATTTGTTGAATCACAAAAGCATCAGCTTCTATGAGATGGCAACATTGTGTCTTTTCTTTCCTTTTATTTTTTCTCCACATTTTCTTTGCACTCTTTTTGTTGCTTATAAAACAAAAAAATATCATATTATGTCTTATATACATAAATCTCTTGCTTATAAAATTTCATTAAACACTATTAAACAAATAATATACTATTTAGTGGATTTACAACTTTCCTTTTCAAACAAGACTCAAAAAATATTCATTATTCTTGGCCACTTTTTTCAGTATGTGCACACTCATATTTTGTCACTAGAATTTCAACATTATGATCACTATCATCTAATTTGCGCCTTACAATCCTTGTCTTCATTTCCTCAAATCCAAATAAACAATAATGTATAAATCAACAACTTGAATAGTAAAAATTTATTGAGTTCATAAGTTGATAACTGTTGACTTTCCAATCTGCTATAATTGCAAATGGAAACTTAAAATAGAATTCGGTTTATAGATTAAAAAGAATTTGTAGTAAAAAACCAAGAAGATGTTTACAATTACAGGTATCAGAAAAAAATTCCTTAGGGATATATTCAGAAGAGAAGAACTCATAAAAACATAACACAAGCAGGATGAAGGAAAAACATAGTCTAGTTCATCATGAGGTGTGTTAGAACCTTAAAATTTTGCCTAGTTCCATCATCACAATTAACCTTGAGCTCCATGATCTGAGCCTTGACCCTTATATTCCTTTTTATTTTGTATTGAACATATAATTTTTTTAGGTCTGACTAACACTAAAAGACCTATACAAATCCAAAAATTCATCATATATACTTAGCAAAAACATATCTAGCTAAAAATATTCCAAATCAATTAACACTTTGTTACCGCAATCCCTCAACAACAATCTGAACCCTTGGTTGGCTGGCAGTATGTAACAAACAACATGAAGATATTTACCACCATAACATGGAAGTATTATGATGAGGATGCCATTGGGCAGTATGAGAGAATTTAAATACATCATAAACCACCATACTGCGAGAAGGAAAAATGAAGGGTGTGGTATAGCAAGGAATAACCTGCCATCCTACGAGGAAGATCATAAAGACATGTGGTAGGGTAGTATGAACCGCTATACCACGAAATAATGTGATGAAGCATGCAGTATGGCGGTAAGCCATATGTGACCATTAATGTAAACCACAGTACTACGAGTTAAACAAGTCAAGCTTGCGATATAGAGGTAAGGATCCTACTACCCCACGGTGAAATGCAAAGAAACATGTGGTATATAGGTTTATACCCCTCTATCCTATGATAGTTATAGAAAGTAGTGGTGATAAAGCGGTATTAAATGCATGAATCACATCAACTATTCGATCTTGTAAAATCAACGATGCATGTTAAAAATTGAACTACAAGCAAAATATTTGGTGTAAGGTTGATATTAATGCTGACATGACTGAGCTTAGAAGCCATTAAACCAAGAATTCAACATTCTCTTTGCACTGATTTGCAAAACTTATCGTGCGGGGAGCTTGGAGTTCAAGGAGGTTAAGCTTTGCAACCATTGTAACCCGGGTAAGTGTACAAAACTCTTGTGAATTAAGTTTTATGAGTACAAGATTTTTTGGAATTCTACATTTCAGAAGTATAGGAGAAGTAAGATAGTTAAACTGTGAATTAAGTTTTGTAAGTACAAGATTGTTTGGAATTATGAATTTCAGAAATATAGAAGTAAGATAGTTAAATATCATGCCACCCAAGAAGAAAGAACCTGAAACTAAAAAGGAAGAATTTAAGGTTAAAAAGAGGTCCTTACAATAGTTTATCCTAGATATACTCCCTAAATCAATTGAGAGAGGATTTAAGAAAGTTTTTAATGATGTGGCTCACAGTTGTAGAGATGCCCTTGTCCAGGTATCTCTGGGTGGGAACTTTACTGGTACTTTTATGACAAAAGGGAGGACAAGATTCTGGTGTCAAATCCATGGGCATTAGATTTGGCCAAGTTAATTGTCCCGAAAAAAATTATAGATGTAGATTTCATCATAGTATTGGATCAGAGTTATCATCTTTCTACTAGGTATGTGACATTTCCAAATGTTTCACCATTATTTGTGTTGACTAAAGCAACCATCATTGAATATTTTGACCTAAATAAACAAACCCTGACTAAAATTGATTTGTAAAGAAGTAAAGAAGAATATACTAGATTGAGGAGAACCCATAGAGGTGATGAAGTCCCCATATACATGAGAAGGGGTGTGAACAACAGGGTGATTCATATATCCCCTTCTACTACTAAACCATTTGATGTCTCAGATTTCCAATTCTATTCCAAGAAAACCGTATTTGCTCTTTGTCAAGTACTTGGGATAGATGCAAAAGAGTGAATGCGTTAGTTTAATGATGATGGCTATGAGGATCCAAAACCTTGAGATGAACATTGAATATGATTTTTCCTCATATCTTGAGAAAGAATTGCATGAAGGATTTTTGCAAGTTAGGGAAAATAGAGCCCCCATAACATTCAAACAATATTCTTTGTTGTGCCACCTGATATTATACCAGAATAAATATAGATGAAGCAAAAGGGTGTGTTTGGGTCAAATTGAAAAGTAGGGGATTTTTTTGCCAGTGCAACTATGGTGTTATATATGGGACAATAGATGTTAGAATTCAAATTATGTGATATTCCATGATGAGTTTGTGTACAAAATTATGAGAGTTCTTGGCCACCAACCACCAAGACTACACACACTTGTGCTACTATTGTTAAGACCTTTGGCTTTGAAACCTGAGCAAGGCCATACTCATAACTTTGGTGATTGGTTTTTTCTACCAGATACCACAATAATCAAGATTTATGGATGCCCACAGGCCCTACATATACTGCCAAAGTTTGTCCCCCTTCGATTAGCATTTTTAGAGTTCATGTGGAAGATTCTATGGATGGAAAATTATGTCATGAATAAACAAAGGAAGGGTACATTTCTACCCAATTTGACATGTTTGGAACTATTAGTGGGATCTGATACACTTGAAGAGTTGTAGAATTATCTAAAAATAAAGTACTATTTAGAGTCTAGAAAGGAAACATCTTTTGACCTTGAGGGTCACATGAATTTTATAAGACACACCATCCTTACCAAGGCTATGGTTACTCACCAGATTGATTATGAAGAATCTGTAATTAGAAATTATTTCACTCCTCAAGAGGTATATGAGAGGAGGATAAAATGGGAAGTTATGAAAATGCTTGAGGAAGAAAGAAAGATGAAGCACAATGATTTCTTGGGGTATTTCATAGAGGAATAATATCTTGTCAAGAGGATTGATATGATAATTGGTAAGTTTCATGAATTATTTAAGACTACAAAAGATACAGGGAGACTTACCAAATTGTCTCCAAAAAGGTCAAGTAGTGTTGTAATTACAAAACCAACTTCAAATAATGTTTTAGTATGTCATGCTTCTCCAGGATCACCTCTTGAACAACCACCTTCTAAAAAACAAAAGACACAAGAGATAGACCCACTTGTTTCCTATAAAATAAGTGAGGAGGTTGAAGATACAAAAGAAGCAGTTATTTTGTTAATACATTTCAAGGATGATGTTGAAGTGGACCAACCTATGCTTGAAACTGAAGACCATAGGCCTGAAGCTAGAGCCGATATTGAGGTACAAGGAGAAAAATAAATGCATGAGGATGATAGGGTAGTTGCAACTCGCAAGCTCTTGGAAGATGACGAATTTATCAAAACCCTTGAATTTAAAGACTTTTGGATTAAGATGAAAATGAGAGAGTTTGAAGCGAGGGTTAAAATAAATAACATGGGATCTAAGGAATCCCAGCATGACCAGATGGTAGCCCAAAATTTTAATGAATTAAATATTGATAATATTGATGTCATCCCACAAGAGGCTAAAGAGATGATTTTGAAAAGTAATATACTTATTGCCCCTAGTATGGAATTAAAGAAAATGTTTCTACTTGATCAAGTGAGAACACAGGAGGACCCAATACTAATTGTTGAGTTTGACTCAGATGAAGGGGTAAGTGGCACAGGGTATACCCTAAGATTGAAACCTTGGCATTTTGGGCCAAACAAAAGAGTACACAAAAACCAAGGTTACTAGATGTAGTGTAGGACATGAAAGGGACAACTATGGTGAAAACATTAAAGTATACATCTGTTCTAGAATCTGCAACCATGACAATGCATTCAGCTATGTTCACTCGAACTGCAATTAAGGAGATGGAAGTTAGATTGGGAGAGTACAAAAAGAAACAAAAGTTTTTAAATGATGAAGTCAATATATTTTCCATGGAAAATGTGAAGTTGAAGGAACAATTGAAAGGAGCAGTCCCCTCATAGAATAAGGAAATAATGTTATACCAGCATCATCCTTCTCCACCAGTTGATATAGAAAGTACTTCTATTGAAAAAGTGAGAATTCTTAGAGAGGAGATTGAAGAGTTAAAGAAATTCAACAATGAGGGTAAGGAAGGAGTGAATAAGAAAATCTGCAATGTTTTAGAGAAGGTCCTCGAGCATAGGATAAAGCTAATTGTGGATAAGTTGGAAAGTGTGTATGATTTCTATAGCTCACTGACATAGGAAAATGATCAGATGAAAACACATGTACCCATATTGGATCCCATTTTTAAGAACTAGCAACCCATACACCACACGTCGGTAACTTTGTGCAGAATCTTACAGAGGAGTATTGAGGCTCCTACAACATTAATATCTACAAAGCAGATGGCCAAAATAGTTATAGATGAATTCCAATATATGCAAGGAGAGGACCAAAATATCAAAACAAGAATAGATTCATTTCGTACTCTGAATCAGTGGTTTGTGCCAAAAATATTGGAAGATGATGACCACTTGAAGGACCTTAATGAATGGAAGAGTGAATTTGGCCAGATTGTTCCACAATGCATCACTCGCATACAAAAGGATAGTGAGTTGAGTCTTGGCAGGTTCAACTTAATCATGGATGGAGTAATAGCATTGGATGTTGGATATTCTAAGTTTATCATGGATGGCAGGGCATTACTAGACAACCAATAGAAGATTCACCTTGCAAGTATTTTGAAAGTTCAAGAATACAAATGGCCACATGATTATATAGTGCACGAGTGGAAGCAGAGGTATTTGGGTCCTCCCGAATATTAGGACTTGGGGTTGTCATAGTGGAAGAACCACACATTTAGATACACTAATATAAATAAAGGACCTTGAACATATCTTCAGTGATCACGAGTGCCTTACGGAGATTAACGGACTATGGTGTCACAAGTGTTGTGGACTTCATTACTTATCTACTTTCTATGTTTTATGTTTTAAGAAAAACTAATGTTTAGTTTAGTTTATATGAAGAGGCATGAATTTTGAAAAGATGTCATATTTTGTAATGGTATAAAGCTTGTTGCTTCTCTTATAAAAGAGAAACCAAGATTTATTTTTGATATCATCATCATAGGCATTTATAGAAACATATATGAGGATACTTATGTTATATTGTAATATCTATTTGAAGCAATCAATGGACAAGAAGATTTAATCTGGACATATATGAGGAGACTTATGTTATATTATAATATCTATTTGAAGCAATCAATGGAAACGATTTAATTTGGTGCTTGGATTTCGGTCTTAATTATTTGTTGATAATATTATGTATGATTGGATTTGTTTATCTATTTTAGGTTGGAATATAGGGGTATATTCTGAATTGGTATCAATTATTTGTTCATAATTATTTGCATTGTTGACTACATTGCATTGCACATATTTCAAACTCAAAGCATTACTTTGCATTACATAACTAATAACTAGATGTTGATAGATGACAAAATTTCAATTACTAATAACTAGGAGCAACTACCAATTGCATTTTCTTCTCATGGAATTCCATGAGACAACATTTTTTGAGGCATTTTTTTAAACAGTTCACTGCCTTGTCTATGCTACCACATTTTTCATACATATTGTCTACCAAATCATTTTATTAAATAGTTCATTGCCTTGTTGCTATGGCTAAAATCCTAAAACAAGTGCTTTCAAACAAGCTATGGATGCTTGGAATTTTTTTATCAAAGCATAATAGTAAGCAATAGCATAGGCAAGGCAGTGAACTGGTTGAAAAAATGTCTCAAAGAAATGTGGTCTCATGGTCATGGAATGCCATGAAAATCCATAACAATTCACTTTTCATGGCATTCATCATGACATTCCATCACCATGTGACCACATTTCTTTGAGGCATTTGTTCCAAAGTTCATTGCCTTGTCTATGCTACCACATTTTGCATACATGTCTACCAAAGCATTTTATCAAACATTTCACTGCCTTATTTCTATGGCTAAAAGCCTAAAACAAGAGTTTTAAAACAAGCTATGGATGCTTTGAAAAAATATATCAAAGCATAATAGTAAGAAAAAAGATATGGTCTACAGGTTTTAAATGCATTTTTTTGGCAATTTCACTGTTTGAAGTGGAGAAAAATCTTTGTGGTCAGTTTTGTGCATTTTTTAATTGTAGGATTCTCACAATTAGTGAAAAAGGTAGTGTTCATGAAGGAATGGAAAAGATTCCTAGAGCCTTTTAATTATACCCATACTGTGAAATGTCATTGAATCATTTAGCAAACCATTTTTTCTTCATAGGGCAACATTTTCTTGTGGAATAGTTGACTGAGACAACTCTTGTTTCAAATAACCACCCTCTCATGAAATCTCATTCATATTATAATATTGCACAATCTTATCATAGTAAAGGTTATTATGACACCAATGGCTACTCCTAAATGGCATCAGTCAAGGAAATCCAAAGGCCACAAGATTTTGTGGACAGGTTCAATTGAAGTTGGGAGATCTTAAGAGTTCTCTCTCAAATTTTGAAAAGGTTCTAGAGGTCCACCCTGAGAACTATGAGAGCTTAAAATTTGTAGGCCATATATATGATCAGAAAGGGCAAGTAGAGAAGGCTTTGGAAATTTTAAGAAAGGTAACTTGCATAGATCCACGTGATGCCCATGCATTTATCAAGATGGGTGAGTTATTAATATAGACAGACCCCAATGCAGCCTTAGATTCTCTTAAGACAACAAAGTCTCTTTTGAAGAAGAGCAGAGAAGAAGTACCCATTGAATTGTTAAACAACATTAGGGTTCTTCATTTTGAGCATAATGGACTAAAGTTGGCTCAACAAAATTTTATGGAGGCATTAGGAATTGGCATTTGGGTTGAATTCATAAATAAAAGCCCTAGTGCTAATTTTGCAAGTTTTTCTATGCGCTTTAAGGATATGGAATTCTTCCATCGACTAGAAGAAGGTGGTGTTTCACTTGAGTTTTCATGGAATAAAGTCACAACACTATTTAATCTTGCTAGGTTGTTTGAACAACTACATGATACTAAAAAAGAAAATCTTTTATACAGGCTAAAATTGTTCAAGTTTCCTGATTATGTGGATGCATATCTACGTCTTGCAGCCATGGATCAGGCTCAGAATAAGATCCAAACAACCCTAGAATTGATTGGGGATGAACTTAAGGTGGATAAAAACTCATCAAATTCTTTATGTATGCTTGGCAACATGGAACTGAAAATAGATGACTGGTTTAAAGCAAAAGAAACAATTAAAGTAGCACACCAACTTGTCTTGGTTGATGAAGAAAGAAGGATTCAAATGGAAAGGAGAAAGAAAGAGGAATAACTTCAGTGGGTGATGCAATAAGAGGAGAAATTTGAACCTATGAAGGAATTATGGAAGAGTAAGCGTAAGGATAGGGATGATGACAATGGTGAGGCTAGTCAGTCTAAGAAGAAATAAAAGAAGGAAAAGAAGAAAAAGAAGAAGGATAAGGACCACAAGGCTTATGATTCTTATATGGAGGAACCAAATGTTTCTATGGAAAATGAGGCAAATTATATGAGTGATAAGGCACAAGATGATACAAAAAATTCCCAAGATCTTCTTGCAATTGTAGGTCTAGAAGACTCTAATGATGGCGAGATAAATTCTCCAATTTCAACAAAATCACAAAGGAGACATGCATACTCTAATTCTAAAGATGACGAACCATTGCAGAAACAGAGCCCAAGAGAAGATGATCCATATGATGATGATGTCTAGGCTTCCTGAGATTTAACCAAACTTAGCTCCTATTTTCCAATTGAAAAATCCCCAAGACCCATGGGAAATGAACGATGAGCATTTGAGTTTCAACTTGGTTTCATTTTAAAAAGGGGACATTACATTGTACAATATTTTTTTAACAACAAAATAATTTAATCCACCTATTTGGGACTGAAATAAAAATAGTTGAATTAATCTATTTTCAATTATAGGTTCTTTTAATCTAGAATCTGATAGAAAGATAAAGCATAATACATTGAAGGACACAAAAAATATTCTAAAATAAAGACTAAAATAGGTCGCCCATATAAAACAAGAAAGAGGAAAAATGAAAAGATAAAATACAGATGATTCATTTGAGGTTTTTTATCTCATTTAATGTACATGTAAGCATTAATTCTTATATATATATATATATATATATATATATATATGTGTGTGTGTGTGTGTGTGTGTGTGTGTGTATACATATCTATATATATATTATGTATTATACATATATACATATATTTCTAAAGGATTGTTTTATATTTGAAAATGCATGGCGCACTTTATAAAGCATTGACTCTCCTTTTAAAACAACAACTTTATATTATGTGGGCACATCAATACTACCATATGCATGGGAGTATCTCATGGAATTTAAAATTCTTATAGTAGTTTGAGAACATATAAGACTTTGACCAACGCACTTAATACTACCTGAACACATTTAGTTGGGCTCAACCATATAAAAGAGTAAGTTTATGCTTTGGAGTCAATTATCATTGACCAAGCTTAGAGGCCGATTTAATAAACCAAATCAAGGCTGAAGTATGATAAAGATGTGATTGTATTCTTTAGCCACATTTTACTCTTGTTGTCTGCGAAAAAAGAGTTTATAATCTGCAAACATTGAGAAATCATTAAGTCTATGAATGATGATAGAATAAGTCGATGCCTCTTTTGTGGAAGTCGTGGACTTAGTAAACTCTATTTACCATGTTTTTAAGTATCGACCAACATCAATAAAGGCATATAAACTAGTCAATGAATTTTTCAAATCAATTTATTATGTGAATCAGCTCACACCAAGACTAAGTTGATACAAGCTTGGTGTTGCAAATCTGATGTTGATTGTTTCAGATGTAAAGGAAATCACGCCAATTCTGTATGTGAATATGAATATTTTGTGCCACCTTTGAATCCTTATACTTGTAGATGTCCATTATGAATTGCAAACCGAATTCTCATGTGGGATTTGAATTGGTCTCTAATTGTTGTCATTTAACTAAGTTGTTATGTAGTTATTGAAGCTAAGTATGTGCTTATATGTTCACCACCTTTTAGTTGAGATAGATGTGTTGTTGTGCATGATTTCTTCTATCAAAAACCATGCCTAAACTGTAGGCTGGCTAGTTACCAAATTGTTGTATAAATAGTGGAGCTAGTGCACTTGTTTTGGATGCATTGTTCTACGCATTATTCCTTGAGAAATTTTCTGCATTATTCTGACTATTACAGTGAGTGAGAGCTTTGAGCATTAGAGAGATTTTTTTATTGTTGTTGAGAGAAGTATTTTCCAACTTGAGAGATAGTGGTTATTCAGACTTTGTTGAAGGATCAATACCAAACTATTTGTTGTTTTGGAAGTGTTGTGTTTGCAGCCAGTCGATTGAGAAAGCTTATCACAAGCATGAGGATATTCTTCCCTTGTTTGTATTAGTTTTGAATGATTTGTTGCTTGAATGTTTAAACTAGACTTTTATAGTTACCTGCATATAGGGAAAAGTAATGTTTTCTTTGAAAGAAAAGTGGAAACTATTTACTCTATTTGTGTAATGTTCGTAATTACTCCATGATAGGAGAGATTATTTGTCAAAGGTATTGTTATTATACTAGATATGATTAAACATGGGTAAGAGATAGTGTTTGTCATAGGTATTTTTATTATACTAGATATGATCAACATAGACAAGCTTAAGGAACACTCATAGCTAGATATTTAATTATGCTATATGGCTAGTAGGTTACTCCTGGGATTTTTATCTAGTGAAGGGAGGGAGCTAGTAGGTTACTCCTAGGATTTTTGTCCAATGAAGGGAGGGAACTAGTATTTTTCTTTATGATTTGTGTTTCCTTAGGTTGTGTTAAAGAGATAGGTTATCCTAGGGAGTAGCTTGCCTGTGGAGAGGGATTTCCTAAGCATAGATATGATGGCCTTAAGTCAAAATGAGCTTGCTATAGTGTAAGTGAATGGTAGAACATCACTCAAAGTACTAAGTGAGAATACTTTGGACAAAGTAGTGTGATTGCCCGAGGCTCCATTGTCAAATCACCATGTCCATTTAAATGCATGAGGGATACCTAGCATAGGTTATAAATTCTAGTCATGTAGGGCACAACACTAAGCTCAGAGTGGTATGTCATACAAGGTTACCTAACTAATCTCTTTGTCGAAGGGTAGGGCCATCTATCATTGATAGATGTGCAGGGGACCGCATATGATTATGTGGTTGGCAGAAAAGCTCTTGAGTTATGCTTCTCCTCCTCAGCAGGTGACAAGAGACCAATTTTTTGAAAGGTAGATTCTTGGACCATCTATATCTTATGCTCTAAAGCTCGGTGGAGCTGTGTTTGTAATTGTGTACGTTATTTGAATATTGTAAAGTGAAATTATTATATTAGAATGGAATCATTATTGAATATTGTATGACATCATTGTTCAATATGATATCTATGTTTTGGGAAGATTTGTATAATTACTTTGGAATGTAATGACAAATTGGAATTTGTGATATTTCAATTATGCATGTAATTTACATTATTGGAAGAAATTTTTATATTGTTATGTCATGGCATCATTCTTTATTCACTTAAGGTGAAAAAATTGGGAATTTTACTGTGAAGAACACCAAGGTTGTTAAATAAATTCTATATTATGTAAATGATATTGCTAGTGTTGTCTACATGCGTATCTAGAGATTTAAGTGATATTGTTTGTGACCATCAATGCATATATATTGTATACGAAGTAATTGTTATGACCAATGTGTTGTAAGTGCATGACCTATAGGGTTTCTATTTATATAGTTGAACAAATGAGGTTATTTTTTTGCAATGTAAGTGATGTTGGAAGTATTGTATTTACATATATATTGTCTTTAAATATGTATCATCAGCATGCACAACGTGTTCCTTCCCATTTACTCATCTTATCACATGCTTAGTTTCTACCAACAAACTTGAAGGTCCCATGCTTTTGAATCATGCATTCATGTCAGATATCCATTTAACAATGCAAGTATAATTGAAGATTTCAACCCAAATAAACACTCATCATAAAGAAAATTCTAGTATAATTAAGTACATTTAAAATTATATATGCAAATTCACTACACTACCAATAACATGTACATCATATAGGTAAGTATGCCCAAAACACTAGCAACAACATTTACATAATATAGGGGGAAAATTTGTACTATTGTTTGAGGTTGTAGCATTGAAGAGACTTGTTTTTTGCAAATGAATAAATGGTGTTCAGTTCTATGTTTCATTATACTTTTCAAATTGAATTGACAGTATATGCAACATAGTTTAAAACTATAAATGCTTTTGGTGAGATCAAGCCTCTCAAATGCATTACTCAATTGCACAGTGTGGAGCTAAACATGTATCGGTGCCTACCCAAGCAAAGAATCATGAAGAAACATGTAGGAAAGAAGTGAAAATGGGTGGGATCTGCAAGGTTTTGGAGCATTGAATGATCTAAGTCCTTAAAATTATAATCCATTTAGGTGGATTAAATGGGAAGGGATGTGTAATTCATGTTGTTGGATGGATCCAACTTAGAGCATGACACATAATTAATGCAATCAACTAGACATTAGGGGTGGTAGGGTGTTCACCTGTCATGCATCCGTCTAACCAACTACTAGCTCCCTTTCATGCAACCTCTAAAGGTGGACCCAATCGATGATAGATTAGCCCTCCAAATAGGCACACCATGAATATTTTGGACCAATTGGTGCATAACACATAGAAGAGTTAAACAAGGGATAAAATTAAATTAAAAAGCTACCAGCAATCAAACATACTAGAAACCAAAAAAGAAGAAATAAAATGTAAACATATTTATAACATGATATTTTAGTCCCCAACATACATAAAAAAACTAGCGAACAAAGGATGGAGTTGTATGTTTGGTCCTTCCCAACCTCAAACATAATCTTGCAATACCTACTGTACAAATTTTTTTTCCAAAAAATGATCAACTTGTAGGGTTGGTCCCCCCCAATCGCAATCAAACATGCCAAGAAAACCATCTGGAGGTATGTTCTCTTCTCTTACTGGTACATTTTGAGTTATTGTTACATGATTTGGATTTTTATTTGGAAATTGACTGTAACTTACATGTGATGGGGTGAGTGTTGAACAATTCACTCCAACAAAAAATTGTGGGATACAATGTTCTTCCTGATTGGATGGTTGACTTGAAATTTAAGTGCAACTTACATGTGATGGACTGAGAGTTGAACAAATAGTACCAAAAAAATTTGAGGGATGTTTATGTTTAGTAATTCCTAAAACAAAGCATGATTCTTTGGTAGTGGGTTCATATGACTGCTTAATTGTCTTTCTCATTGGAATGCCCTATGGGCCACCTTGATCTCTCTTTCCTTTCTATTTTGTTCCTTTTGAACCCTCTCTCGCTCTCTCTTTTGCTCTCTTTTCTTCTATAAAATTTTGAGCTTCTCTCTTTCCTTACATTGAATTTCCTTTACTCCTTCAACTCCATCGCCACAATCCATGCAACCTTTCTCTCATTCTATTGCTTCTTTCTACATTTGATTTCTTCTAGTTATTTTTTCTTTTGCTCTTGCTAATTAGGAGAGTCGTTTAATCATCATCTGTTAATAGTTGAGATTTTTGGCTTAGTTAAATACCATTATCAGTAGATTCTTTCTTTCTTTCGTGGATAGTGTGAACAAGAAGCTTCAAGAATTTAGTGATTGTCAAAATTGATTGGGATTATATTTTTTCAATCAGTTGGGATTCAATGTTCTCCTTAGCTTCCTCACCAAAAACTTGTATTTCTTGGTTCAAATATGCATAGTAATATACCCTTTCAAGTATGACAAATGTGGCAGGTGGAGATGGGAATGAAAAAGTTCCCTGCTCTTCTTAGAATTGTAGTCAATATCAAGATTCATAGCTCCCTTTAGACCAACCAAGATTGTTGGCTAGGATGTGAGGGAAGACTAAGACCATCATTAAATTCCTCACGTTGATTGTTCACCATGTCAAGAGATTATTGATTGGATGCCACATTTGCAATTGAATGAGTAGGACTATTGTGTCTTGTATCTTGTATACATTGATGCACTTGACATTTTGTTGCACACTCCAATATGTCTGCGACTTCATTAGTTAATATTGCAACACCTAGTAGACTAAAGATGGTATGCACTACAAAAGCATCCTCAACTATTTTGAATTGATATGTGTCACTCAAACGATTTTCATCCACCAGGGCATCGAGATTGAGGGGCCATATCCTCGTCCTCTTAAAACCTATTGTTATGTTGGAGACTATTAATTATTTTTGTAGTGACTTGTTGTCTAGCTATGCTAATTCCATACATCTAATTTCTTTGTTTGGGTACTTAGACAACCATGCAATTTTTCTGATTTGAAGTATGTTTTAAATGGTGTGAACACTCTCATATCTAGTGGTTGTATTTTTTGTGATGTGTGTGTGGGAAGTGTAAGTAGATCAATGCCAAGCATCCTTGCCTCCTAGATGGTTGTCATTGCACCATGGCTACCATGGCCATAAAAAATGAGAAGGTGCATATTAGTGGGTGGCATTCCTCTTGGCACTAATTATGCAAAATTTTGCAGCTAGTTAATGAAAATATCTTTTGTCATCCAAGTGTGTGGTTGGGATACTATACAAGCACCTATTTCGTAGCTTGCAATGTAATTTTTTAGCTACTTCTTTCCCTTGAACAAGTATAACCCTGGTGACCAGCTGCATTAGCACAACAAAGAATTGTAATCCATTTCCAACTCTTGGGAATTATGTAAGAGACCCTCATGCTACCTCTTCTTACCAACACCCTCATCACACCATTTATGCTTATTTGAATACCTCTTTCATCGCAATTCCATATTCTATGAGGACCATCTACATTAACATCATAAACAATTGACAATGTATTATAAAATGCATACTACTGCAAGTCTCAAATTGAGTGCCATGTCCTTGTCGAGTGCTTTAGTTGTGTGCAATGTGAGTTGTGGATGGGACATCTTAAATCTAGTCCATCATGAATTACCAGGCAGCCCATCCTTGAAAGGGTTGGGTCTAGATTGGAAAATATGGGCAACCTCTACCTTAATACTGATAATATCAAGGCCGTGGCCGAAAACTACCATTTATTTGCACCAATTAATGATAAGAGCCTCCTCATCTTCTATGAGGACAATTGGAGGACATTTCTTCATAGTTGATGTAATCCCAACTAACCAATTCATGAGATTTATAGCTAGAATTCCACTTTTTTTGGCAATAGCCCTTATTGACATCCCATTGTCCTCCACATCCTGAAGAGCCCCATTCATGTCCTTTATCAACCATTCATGTTCTCGAGTTGTTGTTCTCGATCTACTTGAAGGTGCACTAGCCTAGATATAGCAACGTAAATTATCACCTTTGACAATTTCACACTATGTTTTGTTTCCCCTTAATTTATTGGACCTAATTGAACCCCTCATTTACTAAATTATGTATTCTATGGCCCATTTTTAATAATTATCGATAAATTATAAGCAGAAAACAAATGCATTCATCTAATATTTTTCTCTCGACACCTAAAATTCTAGAAAATAGGGTTGGGACACATATACCCTACGGCAAATGAATCCCATTATGGTGAACGAGTCCCATTTTGGAAAAAGTGTCCCCCTATTATGTTTGGCTCCAAATTTAAATATGTTGGTGATAACACTTTATTATTTATAATTCAAGTGTCCCAAGTCGGCTATCAAGATTTAATTTATAGAAATTAGAACAATTACATATAAATATTGTTGGGAAAGAACAGGTCAACTTAGAATGAAACATATAAGAAGAACAATGACTTTGGTGATTTTAATTTCTTCAAATCACCTCAAAGAAACAAACTACAATGCAATAAAGCAGAAACAGGCATAGTTGTTTTCCCCCATTTATCCTTTTGAGAAAAGTACATGCAGAAAAAACCATATTCAACGCATACATAGATTCAAAACAAAGACTCTAACAACATGGAATACAAACTAATGAACACACAGATATACATGGGGAAAACCCTTTCGAGTAAAAAACCCCACCCTCCAAAAGATCAAGCCATTATATTATTCAGCAACAGACCGAGTTACAATACAATCTCAACCTCATAGCCTTTATAGGAGTTACATCTTGTTCTATCTGGAGAATACAGGAAACCAAACAAAACAAAATCATCGCACTATTGCAATGTCCTCACATGCAATGCAAATTCATTTCATCTCACCAGTCGACTATCTCAACCAATATCTCGACTAGCCCAGCCTCACAGCCACCACAGATTCACATCTTTCTATATTGTGTGTCTCCATGTTCACGGTTATAATTCTCTATGCATATCATTCAAACACACTTTCTAACTGCTCAACTCCCCTCCAACTAATAGCCATCAGGGTATTTAATTATCCCACCGAAAAGCTTCCCTCATCTCTGATTGCACCACCCTACAAAATGCATCAGGCCACGCAACATTAAACGGTTACCAAGAATAATATCATATTTGCACCGAGTCAGAATAAACATTTAATGCAAAAATATTTCTTTCAAATAATAAAGCTTTCAGCCAATTAATCGTTGATTTACAACAGTTCATATCTGCATCGAGTCAAAATTAACATTTAATGCAAAAAGTATTTCTTTCAAATAATAAAGCTTTCAGCCAATTAATCGTTGATTTACAACAGTGATGTAAAATCAACAAATGACATTGTGCAATGTGTCGACATGCCATTCATCCATCACCTTGACTATCGAGTCAGACCAACCAACTATGCCTTGAGCTCCACCTATTGTGCTACCGCTTGTCGTATTCAAAGCCTCCACGGTATGGCGGTCCACACATTGCACTACCATAGCATGGCCTAACGGCCACCGCAATATTATAGTAATCGTCCAATCGCCAGATCGCTAGAGCTCACCAAGACACGCGTACACTACTTGTGTAATTTTAGAGAATCAAAAGGTAATCTACAATATTCCAAATAAGCCTCCCAGAAAAGAATTAACATAATGACATGTGTTCGAAGATGACACACCCCTCATGAGTCACTCGGGACCCACCACAAGAGGCACAGGACTAGCGAGCACCATTAATTAAGTTGATAAGTGTCAAACGCTCAGTCAATTTTGCTTGCTTCATAAGAGTTTGTTGGTCCTCACCACAAAGGAGCGGGGAATAAATGAGCACTATTGGATAAATCATATTGCAGCCATAGATCAGGATCACCTTTTGTTGTGGTCCACACTACCATAAAAATCCAAGTCACTTTCATCTGCCATTAGTCCATCGGCATAGCTCGGTGAAGAGTTCCACCGATGACCCCAAGTCACACCGATACAGTGCTTATTGTTCTATCATTGAGACTACCGATCGGGTTCCACTAATAGAAATAAACCACCAACACAGAGCACTCATCCTTGTCCTTAACAAAGGTTCAAGCCAACAAGTTGAGGCACATTTTCTAGCAAACTCCCACTTGAAGAAGACTTACTAGCTTCCTCGAGACTCGAACTCAAGAATTTGACACAATGCTTTCGTGTTCCAACCAAGACACCAGTCTCAAGAACACGAGCATCAGATCCTACAGATGGAAAAGGCATCAATACTACCACCACTCCATTATGCTTACCGTCCATACAGAAGCAACACTACAACAGCTCCAAAGCTCTAAATCATGAACACAATTGTGAAGCCATTCTCTAGAAACAAGATAGAATATTATCTAGAACAACAACCAGAACACTGACTGCAACCATCCAACTGATCAAACCCAAGCGACTGAAAATAGCACCCACAACAAGTGCTAGTACATCCAATCATCCATACCTTCAAGGTATCCACATTAGTAAACTTATGCCAGTAGCATAGCCAACTCATCAACCCCAAATACAAGCACTGTGTGCCAACCAGTCAAGAAGACCAAACACATACAGGTACTCCCACTACATGGGTAATGCCACATCGGAAAGAAAAATGGCATAACGTAGTCTACCAATTTCAACATATAGAAAATGTAACCATGTAGTATCAAGGAACATCCATAATGATATGCACAACCTGCAACCAACTGCTACAAGCAACATCTCTCACAATAGTTTTCCAGAGTTCTTCCAAGTTCTCCATATCTGATAGAAGAAAGAGGCACAAGAACCTCCATGTCATCACCCAAGTGAAAACACATGACCACAAACTAATGACCATCACAACTCCACATTGACATCTCATATCTAAAGTCATATGAGATTGAACATACAAGAAGAATAACCAGACTAAAGAGAAACTATAAATCATACCATGTAGCATCCTCCTACATACACTTCCAAATTCCAGTTGTGTCAAGTATGATATCCTTCACATCCAAAGGAAATCCTCTCAAAGAAGATCAAACTAGCCCATATAACTATCTCCTACCAGTTCTCATCAAAAGATGATATAACACAAAATCTCAAGAAGATAATCTATGTTGTCCACCTTCCACTATGAATCCTCGAAAACCTTAAAACAACAATTCAAGATCCATATCCATGAAGGATAAAGCATATAACACATATGAAAAATATAAAGGGAAAATACCTCTCAAATAAAATTCTCTGTCGGGAAGACCAAGGATAAGAAAATAAGATGCTCCTCCACGATATACAAGCCACCGTGACTCATCCAAGAACAATCTCCTCATTGGTCTCTGTTGAACTCGCATTCAACCAAGGTGTAGACTACTCGAACTTTCAGCTGAAAAAAAAAAGCTTTCTCAAAATAATTTCAGCCTCACCTTATTCTCCATGTATCAATGAACACCTGCCACGGATCATCTCCTGCTAAACTCCAATCTATACAACTACACTATTAAGAATTTCTCAAGCATATGACCAATGTACTCAGAACACAAAGAATTACCATACCACGGTCAAGGCTCCAAACATCTGAAACAAGAACTTATCATGACATCATGATCTACTTATCCCCCTTAGAAGATACCAGGCTTCAAGTGAACATACTGTGGTCTCAAGAGCAACGCAACATGCCAAAACTCTAATAATCAAGCAAGATTATACATGACATTAGGCAAAAAAACTCTAAACCAACATCACTTGTCAAGCACCACCAACATCTCAGCCAAAGACTCCAAACATCCTCCATGGTTTCAAGATGTTGTACATCCTCAACTAGTGTACCTACAAATGTGAAAGAACTCTTTTGCAGCAACATGATCTAAGAATCCCTCCTAGTAACATCTGCAACACTAAAGAATATCATTCACCACCAAGAGATGAATCAACAGTCACTACTAAAGCTCCCACTGAACCATAACATCCAAGCTTTCCAAACATCATGACCAAATGTTTGTTGATCTAAAAAACCTCTAGGTACAATTGACAACATGTCCATTTGGAAACAATGCCAAACAGTACCGAGATCTCCAAACTACACAGACCACACCATTACTGTCAAAACCTTACACTATAATGTGTATCAAGCTCTCCATGACATCGTGATACACACACTACAGGTTCCCATAACAGACTATTCAGGTACTCAATGCCATCCATCCTCTCATCTAGAAGCAAACACGCCAAAGCACAAGTGACCACAAACAAGGCCAGCTAAGAGATCTACACCACCATTGACACAACCTCACAGATATAGACAATCCACTTCCAAGTTATTTCATTGCAAAAAATGGGTAGATAATCCACCAGCCGCATAACTCAAAGATTAATCACAACAACAATGCAAACCCATCATCGCAAAGGAAACTGAAAAACTGAGATCTCAAAGAGAACAACAATGTAGAAAAACATGACTCAAACACCAAATCAAAAGTAGATCGGATTTTCTAGTCACATCCACAACTCAAGCATCATAGTCTAAGAAACCATCAAGCAACACCACAAGAATGTTGAGTGAAAAATCACATACCAACACTCCCATGCAGATAATACATCACACCTCCTCAAGACCATGTCAAACTGTGACTATCTCATCCAGTCACACCCCAAACAGGCAGGGTCTAGAAATTTTTTAACAATGGCTTCACAAAACCATAAGGCTTTCTTGACCATGCACAACCATCATGTTTCCAAAACACCCATGCATATCCATATCCACTGCTCATCTGGATGACCCAAGACTTTGCACACAACTATTATGGTTAACAAGAACAATGAAAATAACATGAATATGCATCATAAAACTTTTAGGAAAATCTATAGAAAACCTTCAGAGCCGAAGAACATGACACTGAAACATGAAAATACAAGATATACAAAAGGAACAAGTAGTACATAAATTTCAGGTCCATTCTAGACCAATTCCAGAACCACAAGCATGCACATGCATACAAGAGAGACGGGCTATTCAAAATTTTTTAGACTACCCAAGATTAACTTCGTAGCCTTCATGCAATCAGGGTGACAAAGAACAATGCCTTCAATGCCAAGTTAAAACACCTAGCACAAGCACAATACTCCATGGCTGAACAATAGCCCAAGCATCTCCATACCATCAGGGAGTCCCTCACACAAACACCCAGTATGAACCACACTCTATTGCAACACAACCATAAGCATAAACTCACACCCCTTGCATCAGGATCATTTGTTGGCAACCAGGAGCCTTAGACCACATCGTCACAATATGATTAACTCCGGATTCTCCATCTTCAATGTCTTCAACATTGTGTGTTGTCCCAAAAGAGCGGGAACTTTTACTCATAAAAAAGAATCAATCATCAACCAATTCCTCCAAATTTCCTCAAGTTCGATAGACTAAGAAATCTTCACAAGAGAGATACCCAAAACCAGCAACCAGGAGAAGGCTCTGATACCACTTGTTGGGAAAGAACGGGTCAACATAGAATGAAACATCTAAGAGGAACAATGCCTTTGGTGATTTTAATTTCTTCAAATCACCTCAAAGACACAAACTACTATGCCCTAAAGCGCAAACAAGCACAGTTGTTTTCCCCCATTTATCCTTATGACAAAAGTACATGCAGACAAAACTAGATTCAACGCATACACAGATTCAAAACATAGACTCTAACAACACAAAAGACAAACTAATGAACACACAAATATATGTGGGGAAAACCCTTTCAGGTAAAAAACCCCACCCTCTAAAAGATCAAGCCATTGTATTATTCAACAACAAACAGAGTTACAATACAATCTCAGGCTCATAGCCTTTACAAGAGTTACATCTTGCTCTATCTGGAGAATACAGACAACAACACAAAACAAAATACTCACACTGTTACAATTTCCTCACATTCAGTGCAGATTCATTTCATCTCACCAGACGAATCTCTCAGCCAACCTCTCAACCATCCCAGCCTCAAATCCACCACAGTTTCATATCTTTCTATATTTTTTGTGTCTTTGTGTTCATAGTTACAATTCTCTATGCATACCATTTGAACACACACTTTTTAACTGCTCAACTCCCCTCCAACCAACAACCATCAGGGTATTTAACTACCCCACCGACAAGCTTCCCTCATCTCTGATTGCACCGCCCTTCAGCACGCATTAAGCCGCCCAACATTAAATAGTTACCAAGAATAATATCATATGTGCACCGAGACAGAATAAACATTTAATGCAAAAAGATCACTTTCAAAGAATAAATCTTTTGACCAATTAATTGTTGATTTACAACAATGATGCAAAATAACCAAATGAAATCGTGCCATGTGTCGACATGCCATTCGTCCATCACCTTGATTGTTGAGTCAGACCGACCAGCTGTGCCTCGAGCTCCACCTACTGCGCTACCACTTATCATAGTCAGAGCCTCCACAGTATGGTAGTCCACACACTACACTACCACAACATGGCCTAATGGCCACTGCGATATGGTGGTAATTGTCTAATCACCAGATCACCAGAGCTCACCAAGACATGTGTACATTGCTTGTGTAATTTCAAAGAATCAAAAGGGAATCTACAATATTCCCAATAAGTCTCTCAGAAAAGACTTAACACGCACATGTTCGAAGCTTGCACACCCCTCATGAGTCACTCAGGACCCACCACAAGAGGCATGGGACTAGCGAGCACCATTAATTAAGCTGACAAGTGTCAAACACTCAATCAATTTTGCTTGCTTCATAAGAATCTGTCGGTCCTCACCACAAAGGAGCGCAGAATAAACGAGCACCATTGGATAAATCATATCACAACCATAGATCAGGATCACCTTTTACTGTGGTCCCCACTACCGTCGGAATCCAAGTCGCTTTCATCTACCATCGGTCCATTGACATATCCCAGTGAAGTGTTCCATCAATGACCCCAAGTCACACTGATACAGTGTTTATCGTTATATCATTGAGACTACCGATCGAGTTCCATCGATAAAAACAAACCGCCAACACAAAGCACTCATCCTTGTCCTTAACAGAGGTTCAAGCCAGCAAGTTGAGGCACATTTTCCAAGAAGCTCCCACTTGACGAAGACTTATTGGCTTTCTCCAGACTCGAACTCAAGAATCTGACACAATGCTTTCGTGCTCCAACCAAGACACCAGTCTCAAGAACACCAGCATCATATCCTACAGACGACAAAGGTATCAACACTGCCACCACTCCACTATGCTCATAATCCATAGAGAAACAAAATTTCAATAGCTCCAAATCTCTCAATCATGAACACAATTGTGAAGCCATTCTCCAGAAACAAGATAGAATATCAGCTAGACCAACAACAGAACACTGACTGTAACCATCCAATTGATCAAACCCACACAACTGAAAATAGCACCCACAAAAAATGCTAGTACATCCAATAATCCATACCTTCAAGGTATCCACATTAGTAAACTTATACCAGCAACATAGCCAACTCATCAACCCCAAATACAAGCACCATGTGCCAACCAGTCAAGAAGACCAAACACATACAGGTACTTCCACTACATGGGTAATGCCACATCTGAAAGAATAATGGCATAACAAAGTCTACCAATTTCAACATATAGAAAATGTAACCATGTAGTATCAAGGAACATCCATAATGTTATGCACAACCTGCAACCAACTTCTACAAGAAATATCTCTCACAATAGTCTTCCAGAGTTCTTCCAAGTTCTCCATATTTGACAGAAGAAAGAGGCACAAGAACCTCCATGTCATCACCCAAGTGACAACACATGACCACAAACTAGTGACCATCATGGCTCCACATTGACATCTCATATCTAAAGTCATATGAGATCGAACATATAGGAAGAACAACCAGACTAAAGAGAAACTGTAAATCATAACATGTAGCATCCTCCTACATATAGTTCTAAATTCTAGGTGTGTCAAGTATGATCTCCTTCACATCCAAAGGAAATCCTCTCAAAGAAGATCAAACTAGTCCATATAACTATCTCCTACTAGTTCTCATCAAAAGATGATATAAAACAAAATATCAAGAAGATAATCTATGTTGTCCACCTTCCACTATGAATCCTCCAAAACCTTAAAACAACAATTCAAGATCCATATCCATGAAGGATAAATCATATAACACATCTGAAAGATATAAAGGGCAAATACCTCTCAAATAAACTTCTTTGTCGAGAAGACCAAGGATAAGAAAAGAAGATGCTCCTCCATGATATACAAGCCACTGTGACTCATCCAGGAGCAATCTCCTCATTGGTCTTTGTTGAACTCACATTCAACCAAGATGTAGACTACTCAAACTTTTAGCTGAAAACAACACCTTTCTCAAAAGAATTTCAGCCTCACCTTATTCTCCATGTATCAATGAACACCTACCACTGATCATCTCATGCTAAACTCCAATCTGTTCAACTGTACTATCAAGAATTTCTCAAGCATATGACCAATGTACTCAGAACACAGAGAATTACCAGACCACTATCAAGGCTCCAAACATCTGAAACAAGAACTTATCATGACATCATGATCTACACATCCCCCTTAGGAAATACAATGCTTCAAGTGAACAAACTATGGTCTCAAGAGCAACGTAACATGCCAAAACTCTATTGCTCAAGCAAGAGTATACATTACATAAAGCAAACAAACTCTAAACCAACATCACCTATCAAGCACCACCAACATCTCAGCCAAAGATTCCAAACGTTCTCCATGGTTTCAAGATGTTGTACATCCTCAACTAGTATACTGGAAAATGCGAAAGAACTCTTCTGCAGCAACATGATCTAAGAATCCCTCCTAGTAACATCTGCAACACTAAAGAAGATCATTCACTACCAAGTGAGGAATCCATAGTCACTGCTAAAGCTCCCACTGAACTATGACATCTGAGCTTTCCAAACATCATGACCAAACATCTGCTGATCTAAAAAACCTCCAAATACAATTGATAGCATGTCCATCTGACAACAATTCCAAACAATACAAGATCTCCAAACTATGCAGACCACACTATCACTGTCAAAAGCTTACACTATAATGTGTATCAAGCTCTCCATGGCATCGTGATACACACGCTATAGGTTCCCATAACACACTATTCAGGTACTCAACGCCATCCATCCTCACATCCAAAAGCAACCACACCAAAGCACCAGTGACCACAAACAAGGCCAGCTAATAGATTTGCACCACCACTGAAGCAACCTCATGGATATAGACAATCCACTTCCAAGTTATCTCATTGTAGCCAATGGGTAGCTAATCCACCAACCGCATAACTTGGAGATTAATCAAAAAAATAGTGCAAACCCATCATCACAAAGGAAACTGCAAAACTAAGATCTCAAAGAGAACAACAATGTAGACAAACATGACTCAAACACCAGATCAAAAATAGATCCGATTTGCCAGTCACATCCACAACTCAATCATCATAGTCTAAGAAACGAGCAAGAAACACCACAAGAATGTTGAGTGAAAAATCACATAGCAACAATCCCATGCAGAGAAGACATCACACCTCCTTAAGACCATGTCGAATTGCAACTATCTCATCTAGTCACACCCCAAACAGGCAAGGTCTAGAAAATTTTTAACAACTTCACAAAACCACAAGTCTTTCTTGACCATGCAAAACCTGCAAAACCACCGTGTTTCCAAAACACCCATGCACATCCATATCCACTACTCATTTGGATGACCCAAGAGTCTGCACACAACCATTATGGTTAACCAAAATAATGAAAATAACATGAATATGCATCATAGAACTTTTAGGAAAATCTATAGAAAACCTTCAGAGCCGAAGAACATGAAACTGAAACATGCAAGTACAAGATATCCAAAAGGAAAAAATAGTACATAAATTTCAGGTTCATTCCAAACCAATTCCAGAACCACAAGCATGCACATGCATACGAGAGAGATAAGCTATTTAGAAGTTTTCATACCACCCAAGATCAACTTCGTAGCCTTCATGTAATCATGGTGACAAAGAACAACACCTTCAATGCCAAGTCAAAACACCCAACACAAGCACAATACTCCATGGTTGAACAACAACCCAAGCATCTCCATACCATTAGGGAGCCCCTCACACAGACACCCAGTATGACCCACACTCTGTTGCAACACAACCATAAGAATAAACTCACACCCCTTGCATTAGGATCATGTGTTGCCGACTAGGAGCCTCAGACCGCATCATCATAATATGATCAACTCCAGATTCTCCATCTTCAATTTCTTCAACATTGTGTGTATTCCCAAAAGAGCAGGAACTTTTACTTATCAAAAAGAATCAATCATCAACCAATTCCTCCATATTTCCTCAAGTCTGACAGACTAAGAAATCTTCATAGGAGAGATACCCAAAACTGGAAACCAGGAGAAGGCTCTGATACCACTTGTTGGGAAAGAACGGGTCAAGTTAGAATGAAACATCTAAGAAGAATAGTTCCTTTGGTGATTTTAACTTCTTCAAATCACCTCAAAGACACAAACTACTATGCCATAAAGCGGAAACAAGCATAGTTGTTTTCCCCCATTTATCCTTCTGAGAAAATTACATGCAGAAAAAACCAGACTCAACACATACGTAGATTCAAAACACGGACTCTAACAACACAAAAGACAAACTAATGAACACATAGATATACGTGGGGAAAACCCTTTTGGGTAAAAAATCCCACCCTCCAAAAGATCAAGCCATTGTATTATTTAGCAACGGATAGAGTTACAATACAATCTCAAGCTCATAGCGTTTACAAGAGTTACATCTTGTTCTATCTGGAGAATACAGGCAACAACACAAAATAGAATCCTCGCACTGTTACAACATCCTCACATACAGTGCAAATTCATTTCATCTCACCAATCGACTCTCTCAGCCAACCTCTCAACTAGCCTAGCCTCACATCCACCACAGGTTCACATCTTTCTATATTTTGTGTCTTTGTGTTCATGGTTACAATGCTCTATGCATACCGTTCAAACACACACTTTGTAACTACTCAACTCCCTTCCAACCAATAGCCATTAGGGTATTTAATTACCCCACCGACAAGCTTCCCTCCTCTATGATTGTACTGCCCTACAGCACGTATCAGGCCTCCCAACATTAAATGGTTACCAAGAATAATATCATATCCGCCTAGTTAGAATAAACATTTAATGCAAAAATATTGCTTTCAAATAATAAAGATTTCGCCCAATTAATCATTGATTTATAATAGTGATGTAAAATCAACAAATGACATCATGCCACATGTTGGCACACCATTCATTCATCGCCTTGACTATCGAGTCAAACCGACCAACTGTGCCCCAAGCTCTACCTACTGTGCTACTGCTTTCCATAGTTAGAGCCTCCATGGTATGGCGGTCCACACACTACACTACCGCAGCATGGCCTAATGGCCACCATGGTATGGCAGTAACCGTCTAATCACCAAAGCTCACCAAGACACGTGTACACTCCTTGTGTAATTTTGAAGAGTCAAAAGAGAATCTACAATATTTTGAATAAGTCTAAAAAAATACTTAACATGACACATGTTCAAAGTTGGCATACCCCTCATGAGTCACTCGGGACCCACGACAAGAGGCACGAGACTATTGAGCACCGTTAATTAAGCTAACAAGTGTCAAATGCTCAGTCAATTCCGCTTGTTTCATAAGAGTTTGTCAGTCCTCACCACAAAGGAGCGTGGAATAAACGAGCACTGCTGGATAAATCATATCACAACCATAGATTAGGATCACCGTTTGATGTGGTCCCGACTATCATCGAAACCCAAGTCGCTTCTATCTGCCATCGGTCCATCAGTGTAGCCCGATGAAGAGTTCCACCGATGACCCCAAGTCACACTGATACAATGTTTATCGTTCTATCGTTGAGACTACCAATCGGGTTCCACTGATAGAAACAAACCACCAACACTGAGCACTCATTCTTGTCCTTAATAGAGGTTCAAGCCAGCAAGTTGAGGCACATTTTCTAAGAAATACCTAGTTATTGCATCATTTGAAACCTAACAAGAAAGATCTAGCAACAAGTTAATGAATCTAACATTATCAACCATTTCAAGAGCATCATTTCAATGATTTATTGCAATATTTTAAGATCCAAGTATCATGTCAAATCATATGCGATTTTATGTATGTTATATTATCATTGTTTGTGAAAGCTAACCATTTTGTAGGTCTCCAAGAAGTTCAAGCAAATCAAGAAAGAAAAATCCAAGACCTTGAGGAGATGTGCATGAATTCACTCATTCAAGGAAGTCATTGAAGGGTGGTGAGTTGCAGCACTTTGTTGATACATCATTCCTTCCTATCATTTATCTTTCTATCTTTGGAATTTCCATTGTTGAAGTGAAAACACTAACATGGGATTTGACTTAGGAAAGCCCCTAAATGTCACAAACCTTTCTCTCTCTTTGAATGTATCAATTTTAGGTTTGAAGGCGATTGAAGGAAGTTTGAAGATCCATTTCCATTATTGCATTCAAAACCCTACACTATGACAAGCCACAAAAACTCACTTACAAAAACATTCGATAGTGATCCAAAAAAATTTGTAGGTGGAATTGGGAAGCTCCGATCTGACATCAGAGAATTGTGAAAAAAAAACTGAAATATCTCTACAAGGACATAGATTCCCTATGGTGAATTACTCCTCCTATTTAGGTTGGCTCCAAATTTACAAGATAGGTGCACAAAACTCTGTCTTTCTTAAATTTGTTGGTGAATTTTTTCTATAGTTTCTCAGTTATCAAAATCTTGCATTTCCAGATTAGTGCACATATTCTAATTAGGTTAATCAAGGAAAATTAATTCTAACCAACTTCCAAGACCCAAAAAGGATTAGATCTAGGTCTGATCGGATCACCTTCATGGTTGAAAATCAATCTAATCACCTTGTTGATCTAAATCCTAATGATTCTCTAGAAAAAGAAAATTGATCCTAGGTTCTTTGCATTAGACTTAGGATCGCCTTTTTTTCTATGTTTTAACCTCCACAACTACCTCAAAAGGTTGAGGACTATTGTACACTTATATAAGAGGTTCTTCATTAGAAGGGAATGTAACCCCTCTTTTACGTGTAGGCAACATTTTCGTGGCTCTCTTCTTGATTGGTTTGGTCCTCATTTCAAATTTATATTGCATGGAGACATTACAAAACATGTTTTAAACAATAATAACAATCATTAATGAACATTTTTAAACTTACAACGATGCATGAATAGATTATTTTTCTTTATTGTGAATGTTTAGAGTTTATAATGTGAAAGTTGATAATAGTTTGAGTTTTATTGGTGTTTCTATTGGAGTTGAGAAGATACAACACCACAGAAGCCCAAAAGATCTTTGCAAGCAAATAACCTGTTACAAGGAGAAACAAAGAGAAGCAACAAAGGAAATGCTCAAGAATGTGGAGCCATGAATTCACACAAAATGTAAAAATGAATTAATGATACAAAAGATAGTTTTCAACTACATATAGATGAAAACCCTAAAAAGGAAAACCCTAGGCTTGCACAATAATAATTAATAAAGTAATTAATTATTATGCACCTAATGTTAGCTTAAGTGAAAAGAGGTAAAAGGGAACTTTACGTAATTAAACAAATATTGTTTAATTAATAAAGTAAACACCCAATTACTCTAACAGTTTCTGGTTCTTTAAATATAGATATACATTGACATTTATAAAAAAATATAAATTGAAACCAACGATATTGAAACCCAATAGGTTGAGCATTGACGTAAGAGTAGATTACACAATCACATCATAGACAATAGATAGACATTGCTAAGTATTAAAAATATAATTGAATACACTTCATCTTATGCACTTAGAGTAGATTGGGTATAAAAATTACATTATATACAATAGATATGAATTGGCATTCATAAACAGTATAAGTTGAAACCCCAAATATTGATTTGTAGGTTATTGTGACGAATATTTACATCACATATAGCAAATTGGTATTCCCAGGAATAAAGAATATAATTGAAAACCCAATAGGTTAAGCATTGACATAAGAGTGGATTACACAATCACATCGTAGACAACAAATATGCATTGCTAGGCATTAAAATTATAATTTAATGCACTTCATCTTATGCACTTAGAGAAAATGGAGTGTAATAATTACCTTGTATACAACAGGTATGCATTGATATTCATAAATAGTATAAGGTTAAACCCTAGATATTGAGTTATAGGTTAGTGCGATGAAGATTTACATCACATATAATAGAATGGAATTCCTAGGCATAAAGGATATAACTGAAAACCTAATAGGTTGAGTGCTGACATAAGAGTGGATTTCATAATCACGTTGTAGACAAAAAATGAGCATTGCTAGGCATTAAAAATATAACTAAATGCACTTCACCTTATACACTTAGAGAATATTGGGTATAACAATTACATTGTATACAATAGCTATGCATTGACATTCATAAACAGTATAAGTTGAAACCCCAAATATTGAGTTACAGGTTAGTGTGACGAAGATTTACATTGCATACATTAGATTGGCATCTCCAGGCATAAAAAATATAATTGAAACTCCAATAGGTTATGCACTTATAGCAAAGTGGGTGACACAATCACATTGTATACAACAAATAGGCATTGTTTGGCATTAAGAATTCAATTGACAGCATTCAATTTTATGCACTTACAAAAAATTGGGTGTAACAATTACATTGTATACAACAAATATGCACAGACATTCATAAATAGTATAAGTTGAAACCCCAGTTGAGTTACAGGTCTATGAAAAATATTTACATAGCATACAATGGATGGGCATTCCTAGGCATAAAGAATATAATAAAAAACTCATTAGGTTGTGCACTTGCATAAGAATGGATTGCCAAAATCACATCATAAACAATAAATAGGAATTGCTAGACATTCAAAATATAATTGAAAGCACTTCATCTTATGCACTTAGAGAAAATTGGGTGTAACAATTGCATTGTATACAATAGATATACATTGGAAATCATAAACAGTATAAGTTGAAATCTCAGATATTGAGTTACAGGTTAGTGTGACAAACATTTACATCACATACAACATATCGGTATTCCCAGGTATAAAAAACATAACTAAAAATTCAATAGGTTATTTACTTCGAACAAAGGGTGACATAATCAAATCCTATAAAATAATAGGCATTGGTAGGAATCAAGAATTTAATTGAAAGCACTTGATCTTATGCACTTGGAGCAGTTTGGGTGCAATAATTACATTGTATACAACAAATATGCATTGATATTCATAAACAATATAACTTCAAACTTGAGATATTGAGTTACAAGTTAGTGAGAAAAACATTGATATAGAATACAACATAATGGTATGAACCTGTTCATAAAAAGAATATAACTAAAAGCCCAATAGATTATGCACTTACAACAAAGTGGGTGACACAATAACATTATATACAATAGATATGCAATGTTAGGCATTAAGAGTATAATTGAAAGCACTTGATCATATGCACTTAGAGCAGATTGGATATAACAATCACATTGCATACAACAGATATGCATTGACATTCATAAACAATATAACATGAAACCCCAGATATTGAGTTATAGGTCAGTGTGAAGAACAAATACGTCGCATACAATAGATTGGCATTTTGAGTCATAAAGAATATAATTGAAAACCCATATAAGAAAATACCCTATCTGATGGGTCTATATAATAGCTAGTTTTCTTCTATTTAGTTTATGTCTTTTAGCATTTCAATATGTTAAGTTCAAAGAAAAACTTGAAACTTATACATCTTTTATATCTTCCATGCATCTTAAACCAAACTTTAGTATGTGGAAATATAATTATGGTATGATGGTTGTTAGAAGATTAATCTTTACTTGGTAAAGGTTATTCTTTAAATGTAATTTTTTGTTAACTTGTAGGAATATTCCAAAGGAATCCCTACAAGTCTTTTGTCTTTTTTGTCATCTCACACATGTGTGAGGATGACTTATTTTTAATTCTTTTATTAAGGAATATTTGTAGCCACCTCCTTAAGAGGTGACACTTTGCACACACATAGATGAATGATGGCATTCATTGATTTGGGAGTTACATTCTAACTCCTTCTTCTCACCTCTACTTATTGAGGTTCCTCTCCTCTCATTCTTCAATATTCAAGCATGCAAGCTTAAGGCTTAAGTGCTCTCTCTCTCTCTCTCTCTCTTTGTATCATTCTTAGGCATTTTGCCTCCATTATAATATTGGGGTTTTTTCTTGTTTTTTTCCCTTATTAAATTCTTGTGTCTCATTTGCATTTTGGTGGTGCTTGGTTTGGATTTCGAAATATATAAATGAAAAATTACCCCCTGTCAAAACACGAATTTTGAAATTCGTAAGGGTTTTTAGATAAATATATATATATATATATATATAATGGAAAAAATGCAGGTTGGTGTAGGGGGGGGGTCGCTGGGGGCTCACCCCATAGCCGCCCCCATGGGAGGCACTGTGGGGGAGCCGCGCCCAGCGCGCACCCCACACCAGCACCGTCGCCCACACTGGTGGGTCGGTTGTGTTAAACACAGCCACATGACCAGTGTGTGGTTGGTTGTGCTTAACCCAGTCGTTGTCGCCACCACAAGGGACGGTTGTGTGTAAACACAGTCGCACCCCTTATGGGGTTCAACTATGTTTACACACAGTCGGCCCAAGTATGGGGTCGGCTGTAAACACAACAACCCACCTAAATTTTGGCAGTGCGCTTCCCCAAACAAAAACACGTTTGACCTTTTTGTTTCGGATTTTTTTCAAAAAAAAAGAATATTTAATAATATTAAAATATTTATAATAATATTTTATAATATTAAAATATTAATATATATAATAATAATATATATATAATATGTATGTATAATATGAGATTATATATTATATGTATGTATATTATTTTATATATATATAGTTGTGTATATAAGTTTAATATATATATATTTAAATATATATATTAAAATGGATGACAAAAAAATGACATATTTTAAATGTAAATGAGAAAATTTTGAATGTTTTAAATGATGATTTACATATATATAATAAACTGTCAATTTAAATAATGACATGTTTTTAATAGTTATTTTAAATGATGATTTAAATATTTAAATATATATAAATATTTAAATGATGATTTAATTATATATATATATATATATATATTGAGTTGGCGATTTAAGTAATGATATGTTTTAAATATAATTGGAGAAATTTTATATCAGTTTTAATAGTCGAATTAATAGATTAATTTTAAATAATATATTTTGAAAAAATAAATATGTGATTTTCAGATATTGTGTTTATTAGAGGAATTAATTGATTTTAAAATGATTTATTTTGCAAAGGAGAAATAGACGATTTGAATATAGTATGTTCTAAATCAAAGAAGTAAATGTTTATTTTATTTTTATTTACAAGCAATTAAGGAATTAAATGTTTGGTTTAAACTTCATCAATTGTCTGAAAGAGACGTTATTAAATCAGTTTTTTATAAAGCAATAAATTACTATTATTAAATCAGTTTTTTATCAAAGGAAGTGGATTTAGGAAATCCAAAGTAGATGTAATTCTTGTTTGATTGCTCTTTTAAATGTAAATTTCTTTTGTTTTGCTTTGGGGGAAATTGTTTAGAAGGGTTAATAAGTCTTCCAGTTGGTTTTTTTTTTTAATTATTTGGGGTTGTCGTAATTATGTTAGTCAACATTTGGATTGCCTTGGGTAGTACGTCTTAATGTATCTAGTTATTACTCGGTTATCACAAACAGGGATGTGTTGACTTTATGTGTTGGATAGGGATTTAATATTCTTAGGTCGCACTAGTGTACCCTTGGGTTGTGGAGTTGTTCCATGTGATGTCATAGATTAGTGGCTTGCAATGAGAGTCAACACACAGAGTGGTGCCAGGGTAACTCGTTGCAAGTTAGTTAATCCGGTGATAATGTAAATGAACTTAGTAGGAGCATATGTGGTATCAACACTTAATAAGAGTAATTGTGCCTCGCTCATGGACGCAAGGGCTTGTATAGACTTGGGATGGGACGAGAAGGCTTGGAATGGCAAGATCATTATCTTGTCTCTACGAGAGATAATTGATTTCCACATTGTTTTGCATGAGGGTCAGAGAGTCATTAGAGGTTTCTAGGAGATCCCGAGATGGGGGTCGGGACCTAAGAAGACTTACCAAGATATCCCATGCAACATTGTGATGACACTTCTCCTATGTCGGTAGTATGTTTGTATATGTGATGCAGTTGATTATTTAACTCTGGAAGTATTGTAACCATTGTGTTAAGTGAGGTATTTGTATTTGATTTGGTTCAATTATGTTTTAGCCTATGAATAGGGGTAGATGGTCTTGTATAGGAATCTTTGTTACTATCTCCTAGCACGGGGGGTGGGCCTTCAGGTACCACTTGGATGGGTGGAACGTGCACCTTACTTTGTTGGGTTTTCTTCTTGTTCGTGTTGACGAGATTTCCGGTGGGAGAGCTCGTGGGATCCAATTACATTTCATGCTTATTTTCATTTCAGTTGAATCTTGTAATTTATTACCCCTCATTTGTATTCGAGGTGGAAAGTTGTATTTGTAATAATGCTTATTGTATTTATCTCATTCGGGGAATGAGAGATGTAATCTTATTGTTAAATTATTGTTATATGAAGCCATATGGTATCTCTTATTCTTTGATGTAATTTATCTTGTATGGAATGTATGTGTTCTTAATCCTTAAGCAGATAAATGTTATCGATTTATTCATGTTTTTTGTTTGGGTTTTAAAGTAATCTAGTCTCGTAACGAGGTTGTTGGCAATGGGTAGTGAATTTGCATGTTAATTGTACTTAAACAAAAATATATATAGTACGTTTGAGTAGTTAATTGCAACCTCCTCTAGGGTTTTGTGGCGGGGCGTTACAAAGCACATCATTGGAGGCACTCTAAAAGAGGAAGAGAAGAGTCAAAGTCTATTTTGTTTTTTGTTTGATATTTATTTTTCTAACTAATTTTATTGTGTAGGTTTCTTAGTTTTAATCTACAAGTAATTAGTATAATTTTTTTTAAGAAAACCCAATAAGGGTTTATTTTATTTTCCAAATTTCAATTCAAAGTTTATTTATTTCTATAGTTTACACAAATCTTTAAATCTATAAAAAAAAAAATCATTTTTTTAGAGCTCTAACCTTTTTAATTTTTTTAATTTCTTTTATAACTATAAATCTTAAAAAATTATGTTTTTTATATAAAAAAATAATATTTTTCTAACCCTTGTGTAGGTTTTTCTAAGTATTTTTTATCAATATAATTTGCATGCATGTTTAAATTTATGTAGTTTTTTAGAAACCCTCAAATAAAGGGTTATAGTTCGGTCTTTTTTTTTTTAAATCTTTTATTTTTATATGTTATAATTTGCATGTTCAATTGTTTGTAAAAACAATCAATTTTGTTAAAAAAAATTGTTTTTTTAGGGATCTAACCCTAGTTCAATTTTTTATTTTTAAAAGGGTAATCTAATTTTTTGCAAATCTATAAAAAAAATCACTATATTTTGCATATTTGCATGTTCAAATTTATATTAAAAAAAACTCTTTTTTTTAAGCTCTAACCCTAGTTTAGAGATATTTTCAAATAAATCAAATAAATCTTTTTCAGCACCTTATTACAAAAGTTTTTTTTTTACAAAATAAAAAAATATCTAAAACCCAATTTTTTATGCATACAGTAAATAATAAATTCAAATAAAAAATTGTTGCAGCCCTTGCAAAAGCTACTAAAATATCCCCTCTAGCATGTTGCTTCATCTCTCAAAATGCTTGTTGTTGCTTCTCTTCACACTTCTCTCACCTCCCTCTTTTCCCTCTGCTTCTTTCTTTTCAAGTTTTTAAAAAATACATAAATGAAAACACTTAAAAGGAAAAGCCCGCCCATATAGAGGAGAGGTAAAAACTCTTTTAAAAAAAAAGTTTCTGGAAAATCTTTCCCTCCCACGTTTGAGGTAAAAGCTTCTTTTTCTAAAAAAATATTTTTTTCCTTTAAAACTTAAAAGGTTTTCACTAAAAGTTTGGAGTCTTAAAGTCTTCATTCTTTAGTTTTTTAAAATCACATTAATATAATTTTTTAGCTTTTAATATTCAATATTAAATTATTAACCTTTTTTTAAAAACTAATATTATATAACTTTAATACTTTTCTCATGTACTTTTATTCCAAATTTAAATTCACATAAATTATTAAATTTTTATAGTTAATTTTTTTAATTTATCCTATAATTATTTAATTATATAGTTTTTTTAGGTTGATCATTTTGTAAAAGTAATACATTTCATTTTCATTTTTTACATAAATAATTATTTCTATCAATAGGGGTAGTATTTTTCTTAAAAGCAAATATTTACAATAGTTATTATTTTTCTCATAAAGTTATGAATTTTTTTTATTGCAATCATGTCAACTTTAATTCCTGAAATTAAATTAACTAGTTTTAACTATCATTCTTGGAAAACTCATCTCTTTTATTTTTTGTTTTAGACATCTTTTGGATGTTGTTGCGGACCCCAAATCGAAACCTGGTATGTTTGCATCCCAAGATGAACAAGAAAAATGGAAGCTCAAAAATGAGGAAGCCCTTGACCTCATAGGTATTTCCATGTCACTCGAACTATATGTTCACATTGGGACATGTACAATAGCCTATGAAGTATGGGACAAACTCAAAACTATTTATGATAGTTCAAATGAATCTAGAAAAATTCAACTTCAAGGTCAACTTGAAGATTTAAGGTATCTTGATTTTAAATCTATGGATGATTTTTATTGAATTTTGATGCTTTGAATAGTCAATTGCATGGTTTAGGAGTAAAATTAGATAATCTTAGATTAATTCATCTTATTCTTAAAAAGTGTCTTCCTAGTCAATTTCAGCAATTCATTACTAATATTCATACTCAATTAGCTATTCCTTCTTTAGCTACTCAATTAACTTATGATATTTTTTCGTGATTTATTAAGACAAGAAGAGACTAAGTTAATTCAGTTTGGTACTCTTAAGTCTAATGAACATGCCTTTTTGTTTAATCATAAAAAATAAATTAAACTTCATTCTAAACAACAACATTATAATTCCAAACCTCATTATAATAATGGCAATGATCCTAGAGAATTTAACTCTTCTAAAAGACCACATTGCAATTATTGTAATAGGGATGGTCATTGGCAAAATGCTTGTTTTAAAAAGAAAAATGAGAAAAAGCCTATGAATCAAAATAATCAATAGTTTCATAACAATGGTAATCAATCTAGACGTGCTTTTACATGTCGTTTTACTATTTCTAAACCTTTTGAATGGTTTATTGATTTAGATGCATCTCAACATGTTACTTCACATAAAAAGTTTTATTTTTAAATAACTTCACAAGTACTTTATTATTGGACTTGATCAACCCAATAATAGTGTACTTGTTTTACTCAATTATATTTGGAATATGAAAAGGAGATATTCATGTAGTTATGAATGCATGAATATCGTCTTAATGACTTATTTATACTTAATAATCCTTCACGTCATAGTTTGCAATTCTCATTGTTCCATCAAAAAAAAATTAATATTATTTTTTTAATTCAAGGCTTGATCTATTACAATATTTAAAATAAACCTAATGTTTCATTCTCATCTACAATTATGTTATTTTGATAAAGAGAATTTGTTTTTTTTTATTGGTAAATTTATCTTTTTGATGGATTTATCTCATCTATACATTTTTGAAAATTAAAAGCTCATTGCAGTATTTGCCTTCTTGATGGATTTATTCCATCTATATATTTTTTGCAAATTAATCAATGGAACCTTTATATATATATATTTTATGTGCTAGTTGCATTTGCAGTATTGTTGCATAGGGAGCCCTATCTATAATGAATCATATATTTTATCAAGTCTCATTGGAGTTTTTTTTTTTGGACCCATGGAAAATATTTCCATCCACTTTGATGGTATGCACTTACTTATTTATGATGAACTTAGATCTATTTTCTTAATTGATGGGGATCAAGTTCTTGAAACTTTTCTGTTTCATTATTTTATTGACGACAATATGGTTTTTGTTTTAAAAAAATCTTTAGGACCAATTTTTTAAAGTCCTTTATTATTAATCTTGATACAATTTCCCTTTACAATACAATGATGTAGTGAGAGGAAACCTAGATCTATTATTGATATGTCTATATATTGATATTTTATAATTTGGGCTATGCTTTCTTTCTATCTCATGGTTTCATTAGAAGTAAAAATTATCTAAATTTATATATTAATTATAGTGAAAATGATATTCTGATTATTATTTTATTTGTTGATGATTTAATTATCACTTTTAGTTCTAACATTTTGATTAGTGATGTTAAGTCTCAACTCAATCAACAATTTTAAATGAGTGATTTAGGCCTATTACATTTTTTTTTGGGTATGCAAATTTGGAAAACACCTAAAGTGTTGGATTGGTTTCTAGATTTATGTCTAAACCACAACAAACTCATTTTAAAGTTGCAAAAATAATTTTAAGATATGTTAAAGGTACTCTTAATCTTGGTCTTTTTTATGATGCAAATTGTGATTGTTCTTTAAAAGGTTTTACTCATTCAGATTTAAGAGGTGATCCCAATGATGGGAGATCCACTTGTGATTATTGTTTCTTTGTTGGATCAAGTGCAATCTCATGGAATAGTAAGAAAGAACAATCTACTTCCCTTTTTTCTACAAAAGCTGAATATAAAGGTTGTACAAATGCATCCAAAGAAGCATTATGGTTAAGAATATTACTTGAAGAATTGGGTCTACCTCAAATGGATCCTACTCCTTTCTATTGTGATAATCAAAGTATTATTGCTTTGGCAAAGAATCCAATTTTTCATGCAAGGACCAAGCACATTACTCTTCAACATCACTTCATTAGAGAGCAAATTGAAGACAAGCAAATTTCTCTTTCTTTGTAAAGTTGAAGATCATGTGGCAGATATTCTCACTAAAGCTCTTTGTAAAGATAAATTTCTCATTCATTGTAAAAATATTGGATTACAACCCATTGAAGGGTTTGATGTAACATCCCCAAGTAAAGCTTAAGGGGGGATGTTAGAAGATTAATCTTTACTTGGTAAAGGCTATTCTTTAAATGTAATTTTTTATTAACTTGTAGGAATATTCCAAAGGAATCCCTACAAGTCTTTTGTCTTTTTTGTCATCTCACACATATGTGAGGATGAATTATTTTTAATTCCTTTATTAAGGAATATCTGTAGCCACCTCCTTAAGAGGTGACACTTTGCACACACATAGATGAATGGTGGCATTCATTGAGTTGGGAGTTACATTCTAACTCCTCCTTCTCACCTCTACTTATTGAGGTGTCTCTCCTCTCATTCTTCAATATTCAAGCATGCAAGCTTAAGGCTTAAGTGCTCTCTCTCTCTCTTTGTATCATTCTTAGCCATTTTGCCTCCATTCATAATATTGGGGTTTTTTCTTGTTTTTTCCCTTATCAAATTCTTGTGTCTCATTTGCATTTTGGTGGTGTTTGGTTTGGATCTTAAATTTCTTGGTAATCTCCTTCCTTCAAACAATGCTCATTAGTTAGTACTTTCCATTTCTCATTTATTTTTCCTTTCAATGGTACTTGTATGTCTGGATGTGTGAATGTTCATGAAATTCAGTATGATTCTATGCTTAATTCATGGTTGTTAATGATGTGTATACTTTAGATTAAGCTAACCTCTTACAGCCAGAAGAATAGTAGCCCACAAAAATTGGATTGTCAGCCTGTAGCAAAAGGATCACAGACAATTGCAGGGGAGAATCCAAAATGTTGAAAACATGACAATTTCAGGAAGCAATGAAGGTGACCGTTGAAATGGTCAACTGTGAGTCACCGAATCACCAAATAAGATGACAGGAGGAAGAAAGAGTCTACTTTGATGAGTAAATTCATGACGTGACAATTTTCATGGAGCACATCTATATCAAATCGTTAGGGCACAATTTTAATTCTACTTCTCTTTTTTTGTCTTTTTTAATTATGGTTTTCAAATACAAAGACTAGTCCTCTCCCTATTCTTAAGGGAGAGGGAATGTATGCATTTAAGTTATGTTTTTAGTCCTTGTACAAGTAAATATCCTCCTAAGCCTATATATTGAGGAGAAAATCTAGTTCAAGTTATAGTTGCTAGTTCTGGTTTTTTTATACCAGATAATAGTTCATTGTTGTTAATTTTTTTGTTATTAAGTTAAAATGAATATGTACTTTTGAATGGGATTTTTTTGAATATTCTTGTTAGACTATAAGAATTTTATATTTTATGCAATAAAGGAGTTTAGTTATTGTCATGTTTTGTTTATCAATAGTGTGTAGTTGATATTCCCTATGGCGCAACAACTTGAGCAAGGGCCACTCGAGGTATTGCCAATCCATCTTATTTTTTGTACTAGATTAGATGTTACATTATTGTATCTATTTATTTGAATTCTCACTTGTATGTATGTGAACTCCATGAATGATATTTTGTAGCATGAATTACATTATGTAATGCTAATTTTAGTAAATCTTTGGAGAAGTTAAGAAGTTAGAAGTCAGAACTTAGAAGTCAGTAGTATTAGTTAATTGTAAAGTTCAAATTCAGTAGTTAGCAGTTATAACATTAAAAAAAAGGTACCCATAGCATAAGCATCATATTTATGTTATTTCCCTTGTTTCGCAATTTAACGCTTTATTTTCTTTTTCATCTTTTACAATTTTCTATATGTGTGTGACCACCTATGTTTCACCAATATAGGGTGTAGTTAGGATCCCTGAATGCACATATAATACCAGCACTGTCACAAGATTATGAACCCTGGTTGATAATTAAATGAAGCCTTTGTGAGGTTTTGGTGAACTATTTAGTTAGACACCTATCCTTTGAATTGTGTGTCCACTCATAGCACCAAGTTGATTGAACATTAGAAAGGCCTTACGCTATTGATAAAGAGCAATGAAATACATGAAACTTTATAGTTTGATGTTATCGCTTTTGCTTTTCTTGCCACTACCTCTAGGAAAATATAGTAATAGATATAAAAGTGAGAGGAGATAACTAAAAATTGGAAAATCTTGAGTAATGCTTATTTTTAAATTTGTGAATCTCTTTTATATGTTCAATGCTAGTTTGGTATGGAGTTTTTAATTTTTTTCCTGCTTTTTTAAATTTGAAAAATGTTTGGGTGCCTTAAATTACAGATTTTATATGAATTGATGGTGTAGAATCATTTGTTTGTCTCCCAAATGATCTTTGGTGGCCTTACACAATTATTCTAATGGTTGCAGGTGGAAAATGAGGAGAAGTCACCAGTAGTTGGGCGGTGAAATTTGACTGATGAGACACATGTGAATGATTCATTTTTCTTGAGTATTGTATTGCACGGAAAAAGGGATAGGGGAGTGGGTGTGATTGGATTTGGTGATGGGACAGTCTTAGTTTATTACTTTTCATGGGGCATCAAGTCCTTCAAAATATTGATGGTGATGTAATGCAATAGGTGATATGTGATTGGGAGTGTGGGTTATACCATTTTTAAATTTTGGGTGCATGTTTTCATGCTACAACTCATAAAAGAGAAACTTGGATTGTTTGTGGGTGGTGTCAGATGGGTTATGAATATTCTCTGACATGTAAGACTATAAATATTTATTTGTATTTGGGACAAATATAAACAATTTATAAAACAATTTTTATCTATGCAATGATTAGACAAAGTTTGTTTACTTTATGGATAAAAAATGTTTTACAATTGGATACTAAAGCGCTCCATTATGGCGATCACTGAGGACTACTTTTGTCCCCACTATTGGACCCCTCTCCACTATTGGGCCCTCTCCCCTATCATGCCCTCTTGTCAGGTAAGAGTGTAACATAGGTAATATAGCCTCTATATTTTCAAAAGAATAAGTATTCATTGTAGGAAAACAAATGTCATCTAGTAATGAGAACCTTTCTTAGCAATATTGTAATAATAGTATTTATTTTGTAGTTAAAAAAATATATATATATATGATTTTGATTTTATGTTGTTCAAGTTTAATGTGTTCAATTATTGAATCTACTAGTTTTTGCGTAATGATCTATTATGGTTTTATGTAGTGATATGTTTTTATAATAATATAAAAAAATAATTGATTGATTTTAAATTTAGAATATAAACAGTCCTCCCTAATTTTTAAAATTTCATTTAAGGAGTTCATCAAAATTTTGAAGTCTTAAAATTGACATTGAAAGGAAAATTCAAAAGATTTTAAAATCACAAAAACACAATGTGGTGAAAGTTAGGAGAGACATGATATTTACAATAGGGAAAACCAAAAGAAAAATTAGAAAGTTCTAAAAATTCACAAAAGTGTGACATTATAAAAAGAGGTTAAAATTTTTGCTTAATTTGCAAAAAGGCTAACTAAAGGTTAGAGAGTTAACAAAAATCTTGAAAGTGTGAAATTCATTATAAATGAAGGTTTAGCAAGTTAGAAAGTTCACCAAAAGTTTGAATTTCCAAAATTCATTATTGTCGACAAGTTTAAAGGTTTTCCAACCTTCTAAATCTTCAAAAAGTGACAAAATTGTCATTTCATCGAGCATTTTTAGAGTTTGTGAACCTTCCTTTTCTACGACACTCTTAATCTAAGTTATTTCAAGCATGGAAAATGGGTTTCTTCTTCAAATGGGTGCACAAACTATTTGAAAAAATATTTTGAAAAGATACAGTTGCCTAGAATCCATTATCACGGGATGTACAAGTCTTAGAAGCTTACAGTGAAATACAATTAGTAGATGTGATGCTGAATTCCACAACCATTTCCAATGTCTCCCATGTCCACACTAAAACAATATCTTTGAAAAAAGGTATGGATGTCCATCAAACTATAATCAAAGGGATGTTTGTTAGAAACTATATTTGTAGTTACTCTAGTGGATTTATATTAAAAGTGGTGAAACATGAATTCCAACAAAGATTTTATGAAAGAAAATCATGTCAATGGCATCACAGATGTCATTCCTTTGTCTCATGGACAATCAAGACCCTTAACCACTTTGAATATTATATAGGATTCAAGTGGAGGAAAGATGGCTTCTATTAACGGGCTTGATTTGCCTTTGTTTGCAATGTAGATGAACTCAAATCTAGCTAGAGAAGGATTTCATCCAACACCTCAAAATAATGGTGGTAGTTGTGTTAAGGATTTCATAGACAACATGGGCCTTATAAGATTGGTGGAATGGGAGAACTAAAGTTAGGAGAAGTTTCTTGATACACCACCTCCCATTTCTGTGAATCCATTATCATTTCAAAGGCTCCAAAGAACCAATGGAATTTTTAAAGAAGGATTCTAATGGAAAGTTTTCAAATTCAGTTGCTACTTATTGCATACTTTTTCCCAATTCAAAGAAGTACCCTACTTAATTCATCTTCATGGCAATTGGCAAGTGTAAATCTAGACTCTGCTACCTTTGCCAACTTGTTAGGAAAAGGTGTGTTGTCCACATTGCATAATGTTATGATATAATATTTTATTATTTGTGGTGTACCCAGGGGATCTAGAGATGTGTGCATCACATGGGCTAACATTCTTAGCGCCACTTTATTTGTTGTATGTAACATTGTGATAAATATTTAATGTTGGGTTTGACATTGGAGAAATATTTAATATTGGGAAAATACAATACCAAATTGTGAGGGTTAATGGTTTTGTAAGCTTGCGGTATTGGTCACATAGTTCTATGTAATACCACTTAGGGGTTTTGTGTGAGCTTATGTTTGTAAAACTAGGCACATGGGTGGTTTTCTAAGGTTGGCTAATTGGTCATTTTAGCTAAGGGATTGACAACATCTCTTGTTAGCATTTGTGAGGTTTGAAGCATGACATGGGATGTGTGGTTACATGCTTGTTCACATGGAGTGCTTGTAGAGCGCTTGATGTTTCAAGGGTATTCATGGAGACTCTGAAAATGTATTATATAATCTTTATTTTTGAATAATATATGAGTAATGGATGTATTTAGAGGTTGGATTTTTCCCTCCCAAGGGTTTTCCCAAGGTATATCTTGTGTCATCTTTTATGGTATGTTGTCTATTCTTTTGCATATGGATTTTGAATACTTGTGTGCATAGATTTCTCTATTTGGGTTATGTGGAAATTATCTTGGATGTATGTAAAATGTGGAAGATAGAAAAGGAAAATGAACTATTTGAAATAATACCTCAAAGAAATGTCATATCATGAAATTCCATGATTGTAAGATACGAAAAAATGTGGAAGCATAAACAAGGAACATGAATTATTTAATAGAATGCCTCGAAGAAACATGTTTTCATGGAATGTCTTGATTGCAGACTATTCACAAAATTGTATTTTATTAAATTCTTTAGGAACTTTCGAGCAACTATAATTGCCAAGTGTAAAGATAGACTATACAACCTTTTTCTGCATCCTCGACCTAGCCTATGCTAAAATAGGAGCATCTGAGTAAGTTGTAATCAACATCAACAAAAAATATTGAGTGTGTAGTTTCAAGTTTGGTTTTATTTTATATTTTAATAAATCTTTGCTATTCAATTTTCAAAAAAAAAGAATAATAATAATAGCCTATGCAAAATTAATTTTCATACTTACAAGGGTATTTATAGCTAGGAAACTTCAGTATGTGAATTTTTATTTTATTTTATTTGCAAAGCCCTTTGGACAAGCTACAATGAGAAGTTGAAGAGATACAATCAAACGAGAAACCATATGCCTAGGAGAGGAAAAGACAAGAGGAGTGGTAGCAGAAAAATAAATATGGTGTGGGAAAAGGCATTGAGTAGAGGTAGGCGCCCAGACAAAAAAATGGAAGTTGTTTTGCTAGTTTAGAAACTTGTGTGCAAGGAGAAAGTAAAGAAGAGGGGAATTGGACATAAAAATCAGAAATTTGTTACAGTTGAAATTGTTTTTTTTGTTTCTATGCAAAGAGGATAGAGTGAAGTATGGAGTGGGTTTTGGCTGGAAACTATGAATGAAATTTCAATGTCTAAGTTTGTATAAAGTGAGAATCAGACAATGAAGATTTTGATTGTAAGATAAATTTTCAATTGAGTGTGAAGAAATTTGTTTGAACATGACAAGAAAATTAAATTATGCAATTGAGTGTGAAGAAATTTGTTTGAACATAGAAAGAAAATTAAATCATGTAATGTTATTGATTTGCATATGATGCCTAGAAAATTATGATTGAAAATGCTTTATATTTCATTAAGTTTTTGGATTTTACTTTGAGTGTGAATTTGTGAATTGGAATTAAAGTTATTTGCTGCAATTTTTGCTTAGTCTAGTAAGACTCAAATTTTTGTTTGTGTCACTGAGTAGGGATATTATTCCCAATTACCTTCATCAAACAATAAACATGAAAATCTAGATGTATCTTTTTTGTTGATGGAAATTGAAGCTTGTAGGCAACACTACCTATCTTATGCATGATTTGATATGGGCCAAATATTTTGGAGATAAATTTTTGTTCTTTGATTGTTACTTCAGTGAAATTTTCTTGTAAGGTTACAATCTAAAGAAAACCCAAATCCCCAACTTCAAAATTTCTTTCACTACGGTGCTAGTCCACCTTCTGCTTCATTTGATTTTGTACCATGGATAGATTATCTTTAAGTCCTGAAAGTACTTGTTGTTAATGAAGCGTGTGGTCCTCCACAGTGTTGGTTTATTTTTAGAATATCAACCTAGTTCTTGAAACTATCTAAAGAAAATCCATTTCTTATACTCAATTATTTTAAGGGGTTGGACAACGAACAGGAGAAATGATTAACAATTCTCTCCTCTACACTTCAAGCCATATAAATTCTAGGAGGGTGGTCTTATGCAATATCCACTAGGATTTCATACAACTCATGAAAGATATTTCTTTAAACAAATATGCTCTCTTTATATGACTAAGACTTATAGATAAACACACTTCAAGGGCTAAATCTTGGAGTTCTATGCAATTTAGGTTTGAGAACATGTAAATAATATTATAGAATAAAAATAACAGTAAGGGAAAATCGATTTTCAAAATTTTTGATCATGCATATGCAACTAGAGTATATGTTTAGATTTGTGACTTAATTCTAGGCAACTGAGTTAAAGAAAATGCAATTGAATCCTAAACAACATTTTTTACCTAGTTTTGTGAAATCTAAATATTAATGCCTTACATTGACATTATTCAGGATCTACAATAAAATCTTCTTACTAATCCCTGTATACATTCAAGACTACCAATATTCCTAATTCAACAATTTAATCTATTCCTTGAATAGAAGCTATAATAGAAATACTCATTTGCAAGAAATGTGCAAAGATGAACAAAAATAATATTTGATCAATTTGTATTCACAATTGAAATGAGGTTTACATTTGAGGAGACAATTGACTAAAAAAAATTCATACTACATGCACATGTATTAAACTAGCAATTTTATACAAAATTACCCATTACATTTATACCTTTCTCTAAAAATCCTAAAATCGGACTATACAGACCTAGAACATAGACTATCTGCTTACAAAATTTTGAGATCCTTGTAAAATGACCCTAAATTCCCTTTTGTAGAAACAAGTGAGCAACAAGCTTCAAGCCATGGATAGATGCCAAATTTTCATTTGACAATCTTATCTTAGGATCAGACAAAGAAAGACAATTGCCTTGTAAAATACAAAAATAACCTTCCACTAGAAGACAAAACAATTGCTTGGACCCTTGGAGGAGACATTCTTTGACACTGAAATGATGATATATAAAATGATTTCCCCTTAATTTTTCTTCATCTTAACTGAGCACATATTCATGTTAGGAGCCGTTAGAATTGATGTTGAATGGGCCACAAAAGATAAAAAGGTGTCAAAGCTGCCAAGGTATGTGTACACAACTAGGGGCGTTGGATGCCATGTCACTATATGAGTTGGATTTTTACAACTTGGAATTAGATGAAAAAAGAGGATTTAAACTCCAAGAAATTGATTATACTTTTCATCCCATCCCATATATGTTCTTTTTGAGGGCCATTGAAAAGCAAGAATCTCATCAACATTAGACATATAATGTAAATACCATGCATCCAAAATTGCTCTAGTTTCCTTGAAAAAAACTTTCAAACCTTGATTTGTAGCAATCAACTTATCTATAGAAGTTTTAAGCAAATGAATGTCAACCTTGTTGTCATCACAGATGAAAAATGTTAGAGTATGACCAATGCTCTAAATCTTGCCTTCCATTCATGAAAAGTTTTTGAGCTCCCCATTTTCATTTATAATATAAGGCATAATTTTTATTTCAATGTTTTCAAAATGCTTGAGTTTAATGTTTTCTTTTTGTGTCAATTTAGCTATATATGCTTTCATCTCCCCTGTCAGCTTAGCTTGAATGTAGGAAAAATATCATCTAGCACATCATTTTCATGTATAGATCCTTTATGCATGCCTTGCAGAGCTGAAATTCTAGGGATCCATTTATTTAGGATACTTCCAAGTCTATCATGATGCCTAACCAATCTAGCAATAACATCCCTGATGTTGGTATAATCCCTATGGGATTCTTTTGATTTCTAAAAATATGGACAACACATGCCCTAAAACATTGGATACAACATGGCTCATTTATGCATGTTGAATGTCATGAGAATTCTATACTTGCTCCTCCAACTTTTTGACCTTTCTTAATCACTTCATTCTCTCTTATCAAATTGTCTGCAGGTTTTGTTGATGAATAATTTGCTTCCTGAGTATCAGTACGAGGAGGTGTTGCTTGAGATTGTTGCATCTTCAATATGTTGTACTCAACAATGAGTGCTATATGGTCTTTTAATAGCTTATCATACTCACTTTGCAACTTATTTTTTCTATTTCATTGAATTTAGCAGTATCTACTACTAATGAAGCAAATTCAAAGGCAGAGGTCTTTAAAACTCTCTTTTTATTACCAAGCCTCCTCTTACATCCTGTGTTGCCTTTACAACTTGAGGCTTATTCGTGTTAGGAGCAAGGGCCCATATTGCAAGGTTTTCCCATTTAGGGTTAAACCCAAACCTTGATAATGTCAAATAAGCTTGGTCCTATGAAGAAAAAAACTCTTCATCTTGGCTTCTTATTGTGTCAAAATCTATTGCTAATACAATTTCCCATTTAGGGAGAAATGTCAATCCACTTTCCCTCACTAACTTCATCCCTTCTTCAAAGGTAATATTCTTAGCATCAAAATTCATCTCAACTAACACCCTTTTAAAGACATCCTCATACTGTGAGGGTTGCACATCTTCTTTTTCTCTATTGAGATTCTAATGATACTCCCCTGTTTTGGACCTAATAACAAAGTCCCCAAATTCTCGAGTCTTAACAAATTCATTAACAGAGATCAAATGTGTACAAGCCATGGCCCTCATATCATTGGCATCATCCTACCCATTGTAAAATTTATGCCCAATCTACATTGAGGCAATCTAACCATATTTTCTCTAGGAGGAGAAGGCATTGCCTGATTTACTTCAGTTGTAGTTAAATTAACTGCTTCTTCCTCAGGGTCAACAGGATAGTCAACCAAAGATGGTTGATCAACTCTTCTTTTCTTTTATGGATGCCCCCTTGAAGGGGAATCAACAATATGAGTATGAGGAGGGGAGAGTGGCACTTAGGGAGGATATGGTGGAGCTTCTTGAGGCTCATTTCTAAGGGGTGGGCTCCCTTATTATAGGTCCCTTAGACCTCCTAACAAAAGAATAGACAAAAGGGTTTGTCTTAGGTTGATATGAGGGTGTTTCCTCCAAAATTGAGGCTTTTCAAACTACCTTAGCAAATTTTTTAAGGATCATTTGGATCCTAGCAATTGGATCCCTTATTTATAAGTAAGCAACTTGATAGTCTGTATTATTTTTTATCTTGGCATCTTTTGCCTTTCTAAAGGCCACCCATTTGATCTTCATATCATTGGCCTCCTTATTATCATTGCAATTTCTCAAAAAATCCTCACCAAAAAGGATTTGATGTTGGAATGTTGACCTCTTAATGCTTAGCCTGACTTGATTGATGAATCCCTTAGATCAAAATTTCTTGCAACCTGATTTCTCCAACTCCCAAGTGTGATAACACTTTTTTGACAAAATGATTCTCAAAAATTACAAAGTTGGAAACATCGCAATGCCTATCCCACACATGGTTCCATCATCGGACACGAAGAAGATTGCCTTTTCCATCATCCATGTGAATATGAAATTCCCTATCCCACTTCTTTCTTCCTCCATATAAAAACATGCGGCACAAGAGAGAGTACCATCTAAAATTTATCACCTTATTATTCTTCTTAACCTCAACTAGTTGCTTGTGGATGACATTAGCTATGAATGTGGCAAAGTCAAATTCAATGTTCACTGAAGGATTTTGAATATTAGCAGCCATGTACATGAGAGGAATTGATATTCTATTTTGAACATCACCCTCTAATACTTGGCATAGGGCATAATATGTTCTGATGAAATAATCTTTAAAAGTGTCCAAGTTGAAGGGTTCCACCTCACTGGCAAGGATTTTTACAAATCTTCTATCAAAACCCTTCAATCTCTATCTAGGGATCCAATGAAGTCTAAAATTGTTCTTGTTATGTTGATACTTTTGTTTGAACAATTCAAAATCTATGACCTTGTTGGTAGCCAATTTTAGGCTAAAAACCTTAGAGATGAAGGCTTTATCAATTCTAATCAATTCCCCTCCATTGGTTGCTCTTATGACCCTCACATTTTCACCATAATTCATAGGCTTTTTTTTAACCAAGTCTACATCCATGAATATGTTAGTGACCACCAATTTCCCTAGGTCGTAAGTCCAAACATTTGAAATGGGAACCTTAGAAGTCCTTTTCTCATACCAGTGTACAAATAATTCCTGTTTAGTGAGAGGAATCTCGACATCTCTATATTCTCTTGCATTGTCAACTAGACTTGATGTTGCACTAGGGCCATAGGCTCAAATAGATTTTCTTGTTGATCTAGGGAGTTGTGCAATGATGTCCTCATCAAACGGTCTCTTTGAAGTAGAGGGTTGGTCTTTTGAACAACTCGTGATTATAATTTAGGTTTAAAACTAGGGAATTCTATGTATGGTTCTAGGGTTTTGATATTTTCACAAAGTAAACAAGGTCTACAAGCTTTAATTATAAACCCTAATATCGTGAACTTGATGAATCTTAGAGACATATAGGTACTTACTTGTTTTTCACCTTTTGAAACCCTAGTTCACCATGACAATGTTGGAGCTCTACAATTATCTTTTCAAACTCAATAGATGCCAATTAAGTTGGTGGTCAAGTTGAATTACATGTATAGAAGAAATCATGATGAAGATCTGGCAGCAATCCATCTTGTTTTTCATTACTCTTAGTTCACGCAAGCCAGGAGCCTCTAGCTATTCGTTTTCCAAATTTGAATGTGGTTCATTGATCTTTTGATGAGAGGACAAGATCTAGCAATCAAAAATGATTTGACCAATTTGAAAATATTTGACTTGCATTGACATATATTTATCCAATAAATTCAATCCAAGTAGGATCACTTTACACATCACCAAAGATGGACCATCATAAAAAGACAACTTAAAAGTAGTCGATGTCATCAAATAATCCACATGGAAGCTTTCCATAATTTTGTAACTTGAAAATGGAGCAATTATAAAGAGCTTACAGACTCACAAAATTCTATAGAGATTGTGCCACATGTCCTCATTTTGTTGCTCACAATATTAGCCATTGATAGCAAACTAGTCAAAAGCATTGAGAATACATGTGTCCATTTTCCATAATTCCACGACCTTCATCACACATATTCATGAAAATGCATTTAAAAACATCACACATGTCTGCCTTCCATGGTTTTGTAGCTTATCATTTAACCTTTGTAAAGCTACTCGTAGACTTGCGGAATACCTTAAAAATGAGCCACATGTCACACACTAGTCTTTATAAAATACTTGTGGCTTCAAACAATGCTTATACACCACCTATACATCATTCAGTGGTTTCGCAAACTCTCCATTCTTTTAGTAGCATACCCCTTGCGAACTAGCAGAAACCACTAAAATAATGGCAATTGGCAATGCTTCCATAGTTCTGTGGACTATTTTTTCCCTATTAAAATATTTCATATGGAAGTGTAGAAAAGGGAACATAGGTGGTGGGACCATATATTAAGTGCACATTGACTTAAGTTATTTGATTAAGCACATGTGGAATTCTTTTCTTAAGTGAGTGATAGGGAAGAGACATAAGGGTCCACTCAGTAACCTAATAGAAGGGGATGACAAAGGCATTGAACAAAGGCCTTCAAGTTATAACTTAAAGGTCGAGTAACTGAGATAGGCAATCAATGAAGAATTAAAACAAAAGTGTAACAACGTTGCATAGACTGAGGGTTTTTTTGTAGAAAACCCTAATGAAAGCTTCAATAAACCCTATAAAACAACCTTTACAAGACATTGACAACTAGAATACACCCAAAGGACAAGATGTTTTCACAAGTAATACCACATAGTGTGAACTCTTTGTGACACCTTCAATGATAATGCGATGGAAGGAACTGTTATACCACCATTCTGCTAGTGGTAGCCAATCTACCCATTGAGATTGTTTATCTGAAGTGAAACAATGTAGATACACTTCCAAACACTTATTAACAACCTTTGTTTGCCCATCAGATTGAAGATGGTATGAAGAAATATGAGCCAATTGAGTACCCAAATATTTGACTAAATTTATCCAAAATTTACTAGTAAAGATATGATCACAGTCATTAACAATAACCCTTAGGTATACCATGCAACTTTTAAATATTTTATGAAGATGTTTTTGCCACTGTACTTGTAAAAGGATGTGATAATGCAATAAAATGCGCATATTTAGTGAGGCAATCCATTGCTACCATGATTGCATTCTTACCATTGGATCTTAGAAGTCTTGTGATGAAGCTCATGGAGACCTTTTACCAACATTAGCTAGAAATAACTAAGGGTTGCAAGAGACCAGGTATCTTAATTGTCTCCCATTTATTCCTTTGACAAACCAAACATTCTGCCAAAAATATTTGAACATCCCCTTTTACCTCTTCCCAAAATAAGTCTTTTTTGACTTGATAATATGTCTTCAAAAATATTGAATCATGAATCTTTGTAAGAATCTTTGTTTGAAAGAGGAACTATTGCAAAGATACAATTGCTTTTTATTCCACAAAGTATCTCCCTTCCAAAAAAACTTATCTAAACTACTAGGATCGCTTTGCAACTGTTGAATGAGATTACTTGGAGCAACATCATTTTGCTACTTTGCTTTGGCTTCTACTACTTAATCTTCTCGTTATATTGAAATGGCACACAATAAAGCTTCATCCTTCCTCGATAGTGCATCTACCACAAGATTTTGCTTCCCATTCTTATATCCAATCTCAAAATCATATCCTAACATCTTAGTGACCCATTTTTGTTGTTCTTCAGAAGATAATCTTTGTTCCAAAAAATATTTTAGGCTATCATGACTTGTCTTAACCTTGAAGTGTCTACCCACTAGATAAGGCCTCCATTGTTTTACTACATGAAAAATAGCTAGCATTTCCTTCACATAAATAGGTCTAAGTTGATTCTTACCCTTTAATTGACAACTCTCAAAAGAAATGAGCCTACTCTTCTACATGAGAACTGTGCCTATACTATTTTCAAAAGAATCACATTCTACAATAAAATCATTGGTGAAATTTGGAGTGGAAAACACTGGAGTTGTACACATAACCTCCTTCAACATTTCAAATGTTGCATTAGTGGATTCATTCTCGTGAAAAGAATACTTCTTCAATAAAATTGTGAGGGGTGTTGCTATATGGCCATAATTCTTCACATATTTTCTATAGTATCCAATCAATCCCAAGAAACCATTCAATTTCTTAATGGTTTTGGGAATAGGTCATTCCATGATAGCTTTAATTTTGTTAAGATCCACCTTTACTCCATGTGAAACTGTGTGTCCCAAGTACTCCACCTCATTGAGACCAAAAGCGCACTTGGATGGTTTAGCATAGAGTTTATGATCTTTGAGAACTTGTAATACTTGATCTACATGTTGCAAGTGTTCTTCCCATGTTTTGTTATAAATCAATATATTATCAAATAACACTAATACAAACTTCCTCGATAATTTCTTAAAGATGGTGCATTGGTAAGACCAAATGACATCACCAAAAACTCGTAATGACCTTCATGAGTCCTAAATGCTGTCTTACAAATATCTTCTTCCTCAATTCAAATTTGGTGATAACCTGATCTAAAATCTAACTTTGTAAAATGCATAGCTCTATTTAATTCATCTAGCAAATCATCAATGACTAGAATAGGAAACTTATCTTTGATTTTGTATATATTGTGCACTCTATAGTTTGAGCACATGCACCAAATTTTATCCTTCTTTCGCACCATCACCACAAGCGAGAAGTAATCACTTTGGTTGTGCCTAATAACTCTTGTCTCTAACATCTCCTCAACAATCTTTTCTATCTCACTTTTCTATATATGTGAGTACTTGTAAGGCCCAATGTTGGGTGGTTGGCTTCTTGGAACTAGTTGTATGGCATGATCATAATCCCTCATAGGAGGAATTTCTTTAGGCATATCTCCAAAAACAGCAATGACAATCAATTATTGCTTGTAAATTAGGATGGATGGGAGCATTAGGAATGAACATAACTGGGCTACAAATCTATCAACTCCTTTCTTAAGCAACTTCCACATTTGATGAGAGCTTACCATTTGTGGGTTTACCTTCAGCCCTCTTAGATCTTCTATCTTTCTTTCTGATTGAAATCGCATGAATAGCTCTTGGAAGTTCATCTCAATTGTTCCCAAAGTAGTAAGTTATTGTACTCCCAAAATAATATTTGTTGCACCCATGGAGATAGCATATATTGGGCTATTAAGGTGATGCTTTCTCATGGATAATTTAATGCTATGGGACTTTCCAGAACAACTAACAGTGTCACCATCTACAATCAAGACGTAAAATTTTGGAGCTAAATTTATAAAATAATTTAAACGAATAGCCAACTTTTTGTTGATGAAATTATGAGTACTACCCAAGTCGATCAACGATGTTACTTTCTGCTTCTTTAAGAAACCCACTACCTTAAGAGTTTGTGGGGCGCTAAAACTGGAGAGTGCATGACAAGAAATGATTGGTTAGGGATCATTTGATTCATCATCTAACTCCCTATCACCCTCTACAATTGGTTCCTCCTCTTCTTCCTCACTCAAACCTTCAATATAGAACAATTTCTTTTCACTACATTTATGTCCTCGACTATATTTGTTGCCACAATTGAAACATCACCCTTTTGCTCTATTCTCCTCAATTTGTTGTGGATTCAACCTAGCAAGTTGCAATAATGAATATGTAGGAGATCTCTTTTTGTTGACATTTATAATCCCTTGTTGCCTACTAGCCAAAAACTTCTCAACTTGTCTTGTCATTACTATTGTGATAAGGAGTGCGGTTGGAACAACTATACTTCATATTTTATGTGATCCTTTAAACCGCCAAGAAATAGTTCCTTCAAAAAGAAAATCGTCACATTCTCCAGTCTTAGAGAAAGGGTTTGAAATTACAGAATATAATCCTTGACCATGCCTGTTTATTTTAATTTTGTGGCTATCTATAAAGTTATCTCCATATCGGGTAGCAAGTTGTTCTTGAAAAATTGACCATGTGTTCACAAATCCCTTCTTTCTATTCTCATCACATAATCAACAATACCAAATAAAATGATCTATGAGTTATGAAACTTTGTGGGTTGGCCACACATTAGTTATTATGGGAAGGCTTAGATGTGGATTGCCTATATCCATAGGTGTTTTCATTGTTGATGCATATATAGTTAGTTGGCCTTGTCTATGGTCATTTGTGCATTGGTATGTTACATTTGGATGAGATGATGTATTATTAGAGTGCTTGAATAGCTAGTTATTAGGACTTGTAACATGTTTTTTTATCATGATCTCATGGATAACTTGGTTACATAATTCAATGGGAGGTTTTGACAATGATGTGTTTGTGGTGGTTTATCTGCTTGGTTTAGAGATCTTAGTTCTATTGTATTCTCTAGAGTTGAATGTATTACAATTGACTGTGTATGGATGATGGGTGATTTTAATTTAGGAGAGTGGTTATTTTCATGTAATTGGAGATGTTGACATCCTCATTAGCCATGGTGGATTCTTGGAGTATTTGGTTGAGGTGTTAGTTTATGACTATCAATTTTGATAGTGATCCTTGGTTGATAAGATGCTTGGTATTGTGCCATGGTGGAATATTGATCATGTTAGAGTATTTACATGATACAAGTGCTCTTTGGAGCACGACATGTTCATTGGGGCATATGATCTTTTTTTGAGGAGTTGTTGGATCATGATGTCATGATGCATTTATGATTTTGTATAGAGAGCTATGACAACGATCTATTTACTTCTCTTGTTATTGAGTTAATTGGTCATCTTCTTGGGAGTTTCATGGTAGTATGATGTTGCATTTGGATTTTAGCATGTATTGATCAATTGTATTTGCTCATGGATACTTGGAGACATCGATGATGCTAGCATTCTCTTGAGTTTCGAGACATGTTAAGATAGTTACTTTTTGGAGGTTTCAACACAGAGTTCAAGAAGCCTTCACCTGGATATGGATGCAAGTTCATAATGGACCTACATAGGATATTGTTCCTAGAGAAAGCCATTGTGGCTTGGTATATCTTGGAGAAGCAATCCAATTTCTCACTTTTGGTCTACTTGATAGATAATCATCTAAAAGGGTATTGTCCATCTTGTTTCCAAATGCAATATGTTTTATGCTTGATTTTATTATGTATATGAATCTTGAGCTATTTTTGTTAGCTCTAAAGGGTTCATTTGAGGAGGGTTTGTGACACAATTCATGACTAGGGGGTCTTATCAAACCATCTGATCACGCAACCAACACAACACTCAACACAATGTAAACCAAAAAATCCAAACAAAAACTCAATGATTTTATTAAAATCCAAATTTAACTCCAATTTACTTTACAAACAAAATCTACAACAAAACATACATTTAGACCTTCATGATTAAATCCATATTTAACTCCAACTTACTTTACAAACAAAATCTACATCAAAACATTACATACCATACAGTCCTTCGTGACCTTATACTTTTTCCTTTGACACTTCCTCTGTTTGCATCTAACTCTCTTCATACTTCTATTTAGCACATCTTCTTTTTTAAGATTAAATTTCTATTTTAAAACATCCAAGATGGTGTAGACTTCTTTCCTATATTCCAACTCATTCTACACTCTTTCCCCATTTCCCAACATCTTCTAGTATCCTTCAACGATATTTTATATTCCATTCATTTTCTCATTTAAACATTATTTGTTTAAAAGCACTCTAGAAAATGGACATATTTTCCCATTCTAATGCCCCTCATACCATTTCCAAACATCATACTACTTTTATAACTTCATCACAGCTCCCTTTGTTCTCTCTGATGATATTTTTTATTTTAAAAACTACACAAAACAAGATAGATCCCTACCCTTTCTAACACCTTCTTTGACATGCCACTCCTCTCAAACTCTATGTTGCTTCCTTATAACTATTTTTCTCTTGTTTCCCAAACATGGGCGGCCTCTTCTTTAACTCCATGCCCCCCAACTTTCATGCATTAGCTGTTTTAAAACAATAATAAGGGGGCATATTCTAACCTCCCTCTCCACTTAAACAATTGACCCATTACCAAATAGACCTAAGTTCTATCAGCCACAAGTTAGCCACTCCACCACCTCATAAATCATAACGCCATGATCCTCAGCACATACGATATCACCCCTGTTGCATCCTAACATTCAACCCACTTCAACATTCTTCACCTTGAAATACGAGACAGTAACAAATTTATGAATCTTCCACATGTTTGTGTACACTAATACCATGTTAGGCATCCATTTGCCAATGATAACCTTATGTCCCATAGGGGGGCTTGGGCTCCTATTTTCACAAAAGCCGGAGGTCTCATGGGAAAAAAATAATTATGCTACAAAATTAATTGGAATCTTTTCCAACCCAAAACAGTTTGGGCTGAAGATTTCAGCTGGTGAAATTGAGGTAGGGCTAAAAATTAGGAGTTTTTCCTACCACTTGTCACACATCTAAAAATTTAGATTCCCGCCAAGGAAAAATTGGAGGGAAATGATGTTTATTTATTTATTTATTTATTCACTTCATTCTATTCCAGCTTCATGGAACCACCAGCATGTTTAAATCTTGGAGCTTAAATTTTTAAGCTAAACTACACAACTAAATTCATGAGACCGCCAGCTTCAAAATATTCTAGAAAAAATTCAGCAGATTCCATTCTGTCTTTTTAGGATGCCCTCCTCCATGGGACCTTACCCTAAGTAAGATGTGTTAACGAAAGCATTACCAATGTCGGCCTAAAAAAGATGAAAGCGTTATATCTGGTAGTCTGGTAGTACGCATTATATTTATATACAACAGTTTGTTGTTGCATTATATATAGTGGGTGGATTCACGTGTCTATAACTATAGAACCAAGCGACTCAATGGTCTTGAAAGAGGGTTTGCCATTCAGGAATTTGTATCCAAGATGCTTATATGATAACCTTTCACAAAATCTGTGGGTTTTAATTGTAAAGTTACAGAATTCAATGATTCTATGCGAACAAACACAAGAATTCACACATCTAAACCCTATATTGGTATGTTCCTATTTCCACGTGGTTATAATTTTTTTTTTTTAATTATTCATTTAATAGATTTGGATTTTTATAGCCACATGGCATACATAGTCAAGTGAAAGAAAATGAAGATTTGCTCGAATAATGAGCAAGTTCATCCCCAAGAGTACTCAAGAATGTCCACACCTGCAACTCAAGGCATTTTGTAGAAACTATTCTAACCATATTTTATTATCTTAACTCCAGCAGATGACGGAGAAAACAATAGTTCATTAAATTGAACGACGAAAAAATTCTCAATTTGAATTTCAAAAGATTACAAAAAGTTATTCCTAGAATGAAAGATTATAGTTTAGCAAAAAACACTAAACTAATGTTATAAAACAGCTAGCAACATTAACCTAATATTCATCATTAGGTGTCCACCAGAACTTTCATCAAAGCCCTTCGTAAAGATCACGCTTTACAATTACCTGCAGGCGTGATACAGAATTACTGATGCCATGCTACAAAAGCATGAAAGAGAAAAAATACCATGCCATGAGATACTTCTGAAACTAGTAGAAGGTTCTTCGAAATTTGTTTTTATAGATACTTCTGAAACTACAAATTTCTTTTTATAGATACTTCTGAAACTACAAGGTTCATCGAAATTTGTTTTTATTGGAAACCCATCAAGTTTAGAAGAGTGTAAACCCGTCCAGTTAACTAGGATGGCTTATAAATCCATCCAATCCTCTCCTTGAGAAAAATGGTTAGCAGACATACCCCAAGCTGGTCATAGCGAGCTTAAATCTAAAACAAGGTAATATACCTAAGACCGACCTTGCATTTTTCTTCGCATGTGTTAAAGCAGACTTCATAGTTGCTGGAACTAAAGATGAGGAATGCAGCTGCAAGTATCGTGAAACGCAGGGCCATCCACTCCAATGGTCAAGTGGATACAAACATACACACTCTATAATACAGCAATTAATTTGACAACAAACCAAGATGTTTACAATCCAATGAAATAGCTGGACCAATTTTCTTCGAAAGATGCAGATAACCGTAACAATTTTCTTCAGAAGTTGAAGGAACCTCCCAAATACAACAACAGTAAAAGGCTCAACCAGCTATGCGAGCAATTCAATACACAACTTGGACTGATTCTCATCATAAGGTACCTAGGCCAATTTGCTTCATAAGGTACCTGCAGAATATGACAAAATGTGTTAGGTTCGCTTTGCCAGTGTCCAAACAGAAGCTTCCTTCCAGAAAATAATTCAGTACAATTCATGTGAAGCATTCAATCCTCTTAAAGAGAAAAAAAATCATCAGAAGAAAAAAGCAATATAGAACCAGACATTCATTCTGTATGGATATTTCAACAGAATTTTTATCAATGATCAACGAACATGAATCTGAATGAATATGAATTAGCAGAGCCACACCTACCTCATACCATGATGCAACAGGAAACTACAAGGAACTTCAAGTTTAATCCACACAATATAAGGTACAAAAACAAATATCACAACTTGAAAGCATTCAAGAGAGAATTTGTGCATAAATTCTTCTTTATTGAATTTTGTGCATGAGTTTTTCAAGAGGTACCGAAAAAAAATGTCCACAATTTGAAATCATTCAAGAGAGAATTGTGCATAAAATCTTCTTTATTGAATTTTATGCACGAGTTTTTGTGAAGGTTGTGGTGACCAAAAAATAATCAAAATGTGAAATCATTCAAGATAGTATTTGTGCATAAATTCTTCTTTATTGAATTTTGTGCACGAGTTTTTGTGAAGGTTGTGGTGAACAAAAATTAATCACAATGTGAAATCATTCAAGAGAGTATTTGTGCATAAACTAATGGGAAGGTAGCCACGATCAGAAGTAGCAAATGGCTGATGGCTGCTGGGTGGAGTCCATCCACGCATAAAATAGGTCAAATCAAGTGCTACAGCAATACAGGGCATGCACTTATATCGCTTTTAGAGTTATCCATTCAAATTTACCCTTCAAATGCTAAGGATTCATCTGTCTCACAGGCATTATGTACAAACAGCTAGCTGACAAAGCCACTGTCCACTCTACTTGCAGCACACAACCCCTCTGAAGATTACATATCTTCAATTACTGCAGACCTGTTTTCTCTAGAAAACACTTTTACATGGGAAAAATGTCCACTCTTTCATCCCTCGCAAGTGATTTGCCTTTGTTACAGACAAGTTTTCATAATAAGCTTATTCACATGCATTTCAAGTGCAAACGTTTGGTGGAAGCCCATAAAGTGTTTTATCACATGAAAGAATAAGAGATCTTGTGGAATATGATTACTACAGCATATAGAAGACATGGGTATCCATGACATAGTCACATTGTTTCACTGTATGCAACAAACAAGTATCCAACCCGATCAATTTACAGTTACCAACATACTCCCAACCTACGCCAAAATTGGAGCTTGGGAACAAGGTATGTACATCCATCAAAGCATAAAGGATAGAGGAATTTTGTGAAATGTTGTAGTTGTACTCAGCACGAAAATAGTTTGAAAGTTGATAATATGCACCAGCTCTTTGGGGAAGACAAGATTAATCAGACAGCTAGCCTTCTAGTCAAAATTAATAGTAGGAAATTCGACTTGGAAAAGAGCATGAAGACAGATTAGGCCTGGTTTTGTCTTGGTCCCTTAGACTGTTTAGTCTTGTGGACGTCATTAAAATCTTTCATTCATTCATTCAACCGCCCTGGTAAACATGCATGCAAAATGTGGAAGCATAGACAAGGCACATAAAATATTTGACGGAATCCCTCAAAGAAATGCGATCTCATGGACTACCATGATTATGGGATATGCACAAAATAGATATGTTGAAAAGGCTTTTAAAACTCTCAAGAAAATGCAATTTACAGTTGTCAAGCTAAACTCCACAACTGTTTCCAGCATCCTCCCTGCCTATGCCAAAATGAGAGCTTTGGAGCAAGTTATGGCATCCATCAAAAAAGCATAAAAGGATACAGGAATTTTGTCATATGTAGTAGCTACAATTGCCCTTATAGAAACATATGCAAATATGGAAGCATACACAAGGCAAGTGAACTTTTTGACAAAATCTCTCAAAGAAATGGGGTCTCATGGAATGCCATGATTCTTGGGTGTAGACACCTTAATTTTGCCACCTTAACTTTGTCATAATCATCCCATTTTTAATCACCCTAGTCTCATGTTTTCAACTAACTCCATCATTCGAACCAATCAATTCTATCGTCATTTGTCAATCAACTAATTTTGTTGTCCTTATCATATTGTCACACTGCCAATTTATCAACTTCATCATGATAATTCACCTTATTAATTAATTAATTACATTATTTCAAAGCTATTGTTTTAGTGTGGGTGTGGGAAACACTAGCAATGGTTGTGGAATTCAACATCAAATCTACTAATTGTATTTCCTTGTAAGCTTCTAAGACTTGTACATCCTACAATTATAGATTCTAGACTTGTACATTATGTTAATTAGCCGATAGGCTACATATAGTGTGAGATTTGAGCCTGAAGAAAGTCTCACGCCTGAGTCACTGGAAAACAATTTTCAGCTGTCAGCTTCCGTTTAATGGTAAAATCCTCCAAAATCTCACTTATCATGTAAAAGTCAGATACATATTGATTTACCAACTGGATGGGAAGATTATGCTTGCAGTGTTCTTTGCCAATTTGATGACATATTTCCTTTTTCGTTTGCATAGCTTTAAGTTTTAAATTTGCATGCAAATATTTCAAAATCACATAATACCTAATTTCTTTTAAGGAAAAAATCTAGATTTGTTTAAGTGGAAAATATCTAGATTTGTCTAAAGTTTATTTCATTCCATTACTTATCATTCCATTATTTACCACTTGTTATTAATTGTTTAATCCAATCACAAGCAACTAGAACTTGCAGCACATTGCATATATATAATTTTCTATTGGCATAATCCTTGAACCTCCTTTAGGTGCAACTGCTAGTTAATTAATCTCATTTACCCTTATATCACCTCATACCTAATTAATCAATTAGCTCCTAATTAGTCCATGCACATATAACCAATTAGAAGAAATAAATAATTATAATTATCCCCACCCACATTTCTCCCATCAATCAAAGTCAATTAACAAATACGTAAAGATCACATTTCACTCGTGTCAATTAAGTCAATTCCATCTTTCACTCATCAATTAAATTAGTTAACTAATTAGCTGATCAAATTAGTCGACTGATCAATCAAGCTAGTTGACTGATCAGTCAATTGAGTTGAATAGTCAATCATAGCTAATTATAAATCAAATCTTTATCCTCCAAATTTTTGGAAAGAATTATGGATTTATAAATTTACAGGTGAAAATATGAATGCCCTATAGTACTGGGACGATTGACCTCCTGGGAAAGCCCCAATGCTTCACCTCTATGAGCATCACCTAGATGCAATGAGTGCTAAGTGGACCATTCATTATCATGAGAGATGGGTTATTGTGAACCACTACTAATGAAACATAGATCAATGAGTTTGACTTGTAAAACTACACAGTTGAATTCTGATAGTATATCATAATTTGACACACTGTGGAAAATACCTTCTACTTATCAACTAACTTGATTGTTCAATCAACTAATTTGATTGATTTAAGAGATAACTTGATCAAGCAATTAGTTCACAAATTTGTTTGATGAGTGGAAAGCGGAACTATTGACATGAGTGAAACATGAAATTGACTCATTCGTAAACCGACTTTGATTGATAAATGAAATGTGGGTGAAGATAATTCAGTGTTCCACGGGGTTTTGGGGACGGGGACGGGGGGACGGCAGGGGACGTGTTTCCGAGACGTGGGGACGGGGGGCCTAAGTTTAGGAACGGCGGGGGGACGGCGGCGAGGGGGCAGTAGAGTGCTGAAATACATATAGTACTTGAAAAAAAATTTATAAAAAGATGTCTAAGAATTATACATATTGGAGACAACTAGGAGTCCCCTAGATGTCTTGAGGACACCCCAACGTCCTCAAAGTCCTATCAACGTCTTGGAGACAACGACACTAGTGGTGGGATGGTGGCATTGGTGGTGGCCTAGTGGGGGGACGTCTCCCCCAAGTCCCCAAGTCTCCGAGACGTCCCCCTCTAGGAAATGCGGGGTTTTTTGGGGGGGATGCATCCCCATGGAACACTGAGATAATTAGAATTACTTATTTATTTTAATTGGATATATGTGCATGGATTAATTAAAGATAATAAATTAATTAATTAATTAATAATGATTAATTAATTAGACATAGGGTAATATCAGAGGGAATAATATAATGTAATCAATTAATTGACAAAGTGAATTGACATAAAGTTTATAAATCAATGGCATGACAAGACGATCAGAATAACTTGACAACAGAATTGGTCAATGGACAAATGATGATAGACTTGATCGGTTGGAAAGACTGTTAGTCAATAGCATGAGACTAGGGTGATTAAATGGGATGATTAAGACAAAGCTAGGTGACAAACTTTAGGTATCCACACTAGATATGCACAAAAAAGGATTTGGTGAAAAGGCTTTAGAAACTTTCAAGCGAATACAATTCCCAGGTGTAAAGCCAAATTCCACAACCTTTACAAACATCCTCCCTCCCTGTGCCTAAATGGAAGCTTTGAAACAAGATATGAATATCCACCAAATTCCAAAACCTTTGTCAACATCCTCCCTGCCTGTGCCAAAATGGAAGCTCTGAAACAAGATATGAAAATCCATCAAAGCATAGACGACGCATGGCAGTATCCCGGAAAGAAATGTGGTCTCATGGATTGCAATATTGCAGGATATGCACAAAATGGATTTGTTGAAAAGGCTTTAGAAACTTTCAAGCGAATGTAATTGGCAGGTGTAAAGCCAAATTCCACAACCTTTGCCAGCATCCTCCCTGCCTGTAATAAAATGGGAGCTTTGGAACAGGGTATGTACATCCGTCAAAGCATAACAGAAGGTGGATTTCTGTCAGATATTATGGTTGGAAATGCTCTGGTGAATATGTATGCAAAATGTGGAAGCACAGGAAAGGCACGTGAACTGTTTAACAGAATGCCTCAAAGAGATGTCATCTCTCATGGATGCAATGATTGCAGCCTTTGCAGAAAATTGATTTGTTGAAAAGGCTTTCGAAACTTTCATACAAATGCAACTGGCAGGTATAAAGCCAAATTCTTGAATCTGGAAATACCCTGCTGCCTTCATTTGCCAAGCCAATTTCTCCAACTTTGCATAGATCTCCCGTGTTTGTGGATGTGATCTGTCTCCTACACAAAAAGCATGAACCATTTTATGGCCTTCAATCCAACTACATCAGGGTATCTTTTTAATTCCTCTATCTTTCATCAATCTCCTTTCTATTTGAACCTCACCACACCTGCCCGCTTCTGCACAGATGTTTTAGAGAAGAACATAAGTTGCAGCATTTTTAGGATCCAACTAAAAAAGCAGTGTTGCTGGAAATACTCAGCCTATATTCATATATGATCCACATTTTCATGAAACAGTTCACTTGCACTTGTAACTACAACATATGACAAAAAAATTCCTGCTGTTATGCTTTGATGGATGTCCCTTCATTATTACTGGATATCTGATACAGTGCACATTATTATAGTGCTAGCCTATTTTTCAGATTGTTTCATTTAGCATCACCAATATTCTCCACAAGAACATTGTACCTGTTTAAAATGATGGAAATGGTTCAAATCTCTCAGAACAATTTCTCTTGCAACAACCTTGGAGATGAATTTAGATGCAGTGTGGCAATCAGAACATACTCGGAGGTTCTTAACAACTCTAATAGTTGCACCAGGGGCCATATTTAATAAACCAAATGCAATTGCTAACTTTTCACTATGGTGGCAGATAAATGATTCTTTTTTCTTCTCTTCCACAGCATTAAGTAAAAGTCTTGAATCTGGAAATACCCTGCTGCCTTCATTTGCCAAGCCAATTTCTCCAACTTTGCATAGATCTCCCGTATTTGTAGATGTGATCTGTCTCCTACAGAAAAAGCATGTACCATTTTATGGCCTTCAATCCAACTACAACCGATATAGTACTCTTGGAGAACCCCGATCAGAAGCAGAGATATTTGCATACTTAACAGCAAATCATTTAACATTACATATATACAAATAAGAGCAGATCCAGTATGAAGGAGAGATAAAGGATAAACAGCTGCAGCTCTTCATATGCAAATAGGAGAGGAAGATCGTTGTAAAAGGTATATACAGATTTAAAGGAAAATATATAAATATATATATATATATATATATATGAAGACATATCAATAAGGAGTAGAAATATAGGAAGTCACATCAATGATGATGAAGTATGGAATGATATGAAAGATATGCATAGATATAAATAAAGTTTATGGAATATGGAGAAAGTGCAGACTAGAAGACATACACAGGCTGATGAGAAGGCAAAATAGGCATGAAAGGACATCGATTAAGTTCAGGATATAAATACATTTCAGGACAGCAAATCCAAATACTCTTAGGAGCCATGATCATCGTTGAGGGAATAAGAAGAAAATATATTATCTGCAGTAAGAATATTATTATATATCATGACTGGGAAAAATAATAAGGTTTCTGCAGATCAAATAAATCAAGGTGTAATGCCATTTGGAATAATCATTGGGGAGAATCAATATAACATTTAGTCATAAATCTGAGAGAGCAGCAGATGAGAGAGAAGAATAAAATATAGTGCCAACCAAAAACCAGATTTACCTTGTCGAAGCATTTAGTTGATAAGTTGTAACCATAACTACATCAAATTTGTGAGTCTAGGGCAAGATTTAGGGTTATCCCAAAAAGGGGACATTACAATCCACTAAACCTGCACGACTGCATGCACCTAGAACACAAGCAAAGCTTACAATGTTAGGATGTGTTCCAGAGTGCTTCATTAATTCAAAGATTTTGAGAGCTTCGTTGCAAAATTCATTTTGTGCACATTCTGCAATCATTTCATTTCATTCCATGAGATGACATCTCTTTGAGGCATTCTATCAAACAATTCAGGTGCTTTGTCTATGATTCTGCATCTTGCATATATGTCTAACAGAGTGTTTCCAACTATAACATCTGACAAAAATCCCCCTACCCTTATGCTTTGGTGCATGTCCATAGGCCATCCCAAAGCTCCCGTTTTGGCACAGGCAGGGAGGACTCTAGAACACATACATGAAAATGTGGAAGCATAGACATGGCAAGTGAACTGTTTCAAAAAATGCCTCAAAGAAATGTGATCTCATGGAATGCCGTGATTGCAAAAATATGTTAAACATCGGTTTTATGAAAAGTCCTTAGAAACTTTTAAGCAAATGCAACCAATAGGTGTAAAGCCCAACTCCTCGACCTTTGGAAGCGTCCTTCCTGCCTGTGTGAATTGGGGCTTTGGATGAGGGTATGAACATCCATCAAAAGCATATTTGGAAGTGGATTTTTATCAGATATTGTAATTGCAAGTTCCACTTTGGATCACCAAAGCCTTCATAAAAACTTCTGCACAAAATTCAATAATGAAGAATTTATGCACAAATTCTCTCTTGAATGATTTCAAATTGTGATCAGTTTATTTGGGATGCAGCTAATCTCCCAACAAAACGCACCTATGTACATACAAAAATGCATAAAACCATACATAAAAACATGCATAGAAACATACATAACGTGATGAGACGGCGTAGCGCGGGGCCTGCCAAATAGGGGATAAAAGTGACTAAACCAGCAGACAGGAGCAAACATTACAATGACAGAAGTGAGGAGATAACAGCGCCAGCAGGTCGGTTTTCCCACCACCTATTGCCGATAAAACTGGGCCCTTTGGCTTGCACGAGAAGCTATTGTTTTCAGAACTTTTTTCTGGTGCGGGAATTGAAGCTGGACTGACATGTGCGTTTTCAGAAACTGTTGTGTTTCGAGAAAGAAGGCGGAAAACGCTCTGCGTTTTCGGTCTGCACGTTGAAAACTGAAGGTTGAGTGCACGTGGAAAAGTTGGAGGAGAAAACCGACCAAATCGAGGTGAGGGGTACTAACCAATTGGGTTGCAGAGGGTTTTACAACACTAAGTGGGTTGCTTGTTTCTTAACACCTAGAATTTTCCAACATGAAATTTTACAAAACAGAATGAATGTCTTGAACAGATTTTGTAATGTAGACAGTGTGAATGTATTGAAAGGCCCCTTCAAAATTTTCAAAATTTATAAGTACTTTTAATTTGAGTAAAAACTGCATTTAAATTTTGCACGATTGAAAAAACAAGTGCACAAAATAATTGTAAATTGGAAAACACAATGTGGGTTTTCAGTTATTTGAATCTGCATGTTTAAATGTAAAAGGTTGTCTCACAGTGGGTTGCTTGCTTCTTAACACCTAGGGTTTTGCAACATGGAATTTTACAAAACAGTATGTCTTGAAAACCTTTTGTTGTTTAGACAGCACGAATGTAGTTTGGTTCTTAATACCTAGGGTTTTGCAACATGGAATTTTACAAAACAGTATGAATGTTTTGAAAACCTTTGCTGTTTAGACAGCATAGCTTATAAAATGTAATGTGTAGATGAGATCTGACGTTCCTTATAGTTTTCTATGCCACTCACTAAAGAAGCATAAAATCTCCAAACTTGTTAGGTGCGGCGATTCTTAAATGTACATGTACACATAAATATATACAACTTAGTACAAAAGTGTGCCACTTATCAATTTGTAATTATTTTAAGGCATTCGATCAAAATGGTGCCAAAATTAAATGGGAATTGGTGTGGGTATGAAAATTTCACCAATCTTATATATATGTATGTGTGTGTACATATATGGTAGGTATGTGTATATTTATGTACATATATGTGAGTGTATATACATATCATATATGTGTGTATATATACATATATGTGCATATGCATGTGTGTGCATTATATAGACACGTATATGTAGACAAAGATACACATACATATCATCTATGTGTGTACAAATATGTGCATATATGATATGTATATACACACATTTGTATACAAAGATACACATACATATCATATATGTGTGTACATATATATTTAAGAATTGCCTAAAGTAGCTCAAATTTCATGCCAATCATATTGCATGGGATCGTGTACATGCACTCCAAGCTCTTTGAAATGAATCTGTACCTACACATTTTGAAATATGAGCCACTTTAGTGAACACCTTTCCCATTTTATTTTATGCCCATATTTAAGGAATGTCTTGATATGTTTACATATCAACAAATGGTGCAATCTTGTACGATGTACAAAGATGGGTTTGTCCTCCTAGCTTTTACCTATACCCAACACACACATCCCCACACATTTATTCCCCACCTTATCCATACATACACACAATTATTATACCTAGCCATACGCCTATCCCAATACATATGATACCTAGACCTGAGCATTTCTGTGTCCCGGATCATTTCTGCAAACCCTCCATCGTGGATTTGTCCCATGGAAATTTAAAATGCTTGAAACTCACCTATTCTACTAGCTATTATGAGCCAACTAAAAGCACATTTAAACAACTTTGATGCTATGTGCTTGTATATAAGGGCATTCATCTGCATCCAGTTCACACTCTCATATTTGAACATCTTCTCTCATCCTAGGGCTGATTAATAGAAGAACATTTTGGATATGGTACACTAAAAGGAATCTAAATCTATACATTCATCCTCGATGCATTTGCACAATTGAAGCTTGTTGTTTCAAATCTTTTACACAATTTTCTGGGGGTGAACCTAGGATAACATGTCTCCTAGCAACATAACAGCAATCCTCTAAAGGGATTTTTAAATACCACCAATATTCAGACAAATGCAGAGTACAGAGTAGACAAAAATAAATCAGGCAACCCATAGAGAGGAGGTACACACTCAGCAGGATCAGATTCATGCAGCTTAGGACAAATCCAGAAACAAAAAAGACCCAATTACATGAAATCGACCCAGGAAAGAGCACAAGTCCCTTTGCAAAATCCGAGGCGTAATGCTGACAGAGAGAGGCATAATTTCCCAGACCAGTGAAAGTTCATTAAAATCATTGATTCTTTGGTCACAGAGCTAAGTACCCTTACCCTTTCATTTATTTTCTGTACTTTAGCATTAAATTCAGAATTACACATTCCCACAGAAATGGAAGAGATTAAACTTGTACAAATTTCCTTGTCAGAAACATTGTACGGGATGGTGTGCATGGACTTTGAGCTCTGTGGAATACATTCCAATCTTTCGATTAAATATGCGCTTTTCATGTTTGTAAATCTGCACAATTCTAAGGAGTTTTCACACAATAATTTATCTAGGCTAAGTAGGCTTAGTTGTAACTAGTAAGAATTCAAGATTGCACATACGAAAAGCTTATATAAAAAAAGTGAATATTAATCTAGGTTAATGTATGATTTGTCGTATTCATTTAATTGATTAGGCTAGATTGCACGTAAGGGGAAAATAATTTTTTTGTTTAAATGGTTGTAGAAGATAATATAAGTTTGTTTCCTTAAACATGCCCTTTTGTTCAATGGGCTAAACATGCCTTTGCTTTTTGAAAAAAAAATTAGAGAAAAGAAAAGAAAAAAAAACTTTGGAGAAGTGGATCAATTTTTCCATTTGCACAAATTCCAAGACAGATTAGTCCTAGAAAAGTACTTACAGTAAGATTATAGTATCCCTGCCTATGACAGGGACTAACAAAAGTAAGATTAAAAGTACAATCAAAAGTAAAACAAGTTTATTACTCACAAAATAACTCTTGAAACAAGAATAAAGTAAATAATGTAGATAAAATAAAAAAATTCTTAAATAAAAATGTAAATTTATGTGTCCATGTCTAAATGTGATACATAAAATAGTTCTGAATAAAATAAAATAACTGGAGACATATGTTATAAATAAAAAAATTCTGAAAAAAATAAAATACCTGGAGACTGGTATCTCCCGGTCATTTTTTTATAGACGTATTTACAATATCTATACTAGTACTTCCCCCCATTCGCATGACTGAGTTAAATTTTGGTGGATAAACGATATTTTAATTATTTCAACTGTCGCCTAATAATTATCCCACTTGCAAGACTGACACTTGAATAGGTTATGAAAATTTTGGTTAATATTTTTATTATTTCTAAAGGAAGACATTGGATATACTTATGTGTGTTTGTTTCTCTGCGTTGGGAGGAGACTGTTATTTTATCATTTGCCTGGTCACCTTATATTTCTCCCATTTGCAATGGCTGGCAGTTAAAATTTTGGGGGAGAGACTGATGATCTATTATTTGAACTGTCACCAAAAAAATTTCCCACTTGCAAGAATGAAGTCAAATTTTGCGGGTCACCTAAAAATTTTCGCACTTGCAAGACTGATAATTGTATAGTTTACGCAATTTTTGGTACAATTTTCACCTACACATCCTACAGCCAGCTTGGGAATGAAAACTATTTCATTTGAAATAAATAAATACTATAGATAGCAAATATCATTCATCCATATAAAATTAAATATCTATTGTTATTTTACATTCTAAGGTGGGGGAAAAAAATACATGGATTTTCGGTCAAATGGAATAGATTTTTGTAGTAGTGTTTGAAAATTTTATTAGCTGACAAATCTAATTTCTGAACATTTTTTATGAAGATATTCGACCGAAATGAAAAATAGCCCATAGAAATTGTTAACATTTATTTTCTAGTGTAAATATAACAATATGAGTTACATAAACCAGGGATTGTGGAATACTACAGCCAGGACATGGAAAGGTTGGGATGCCTAAATTTATAAAGGTGTTTTAATTTATTATTTAAACTGACCAGACATTAGATATCGATGTCTACTAGGGAATATAATTAGTTAAGGCATTAATGTGCTTTAACTTATTCTAAAATCAAATGCATAAATGGAATAATCCTCATTATAGACATGGGATGTGTTGAAATTATAAATTATGATAGGCACATGGCATGAATAATGAAAGGAAAAAAGAATTTGTTTAGACACGGACAAAGCTTCATTGCCTAAGCAAGGATTTATAAAAAATCCTTACCTGCCCCGCTCGTATGGGTTGTGCCAACCATGATCTATGGGAGTTCCTGCTCTTTGCAGCAGAACTACAGTGCTTAACAGCAGGAAAAAATTATTGTAATTGTGGCTCTTCCTATGTTGGGTTCTGAAATAAAAACACAGATTCAAAATCAAAATTACAAATAAATTTAGTATTTCATTTTTGAAAAAAAATTCCCAAAATTGAAATAAAAAATAAACAATGGTGAAACCAAAAAAATATGGGTCCCTGCTACATGCACTATACTTCAAAATAAAATTATAAAAAATGAGCCCATCAGAAAATACCTTTGCAATGAGATATTCACTTAAAATCCAAAAATTCTCCAACGCCACTGGTATAAGGAATGGAGGGTTGACGGCCATTGCCTTATAAGGAAAGGTCACGGTAAAGCAGCTTCAAACTGGTAGTGATAAATGTTTTATGGTTCTTCCCTTAATAATTAAAATCAGTGATGTTTCGTTTAAATAATTCTCCAACGCCACTGGTGTAAGCAATAAAGGGTTAACAGCCATTGCGTTATAACGAGAAGGTTTTGCATAAAATAGGGCGTGAAATATGAAACAGAAATCCCTTTCACAGTTCTGTTTGCCTGCTCTCTTTGGCAATACCAGTCTCATTAAAAGGAAGGCCCCTGCAAATCTAATGAAACAGGTAAATAGGGCATCGATACAGAGAGGCCAGTTTAACTCGCATGTACAATACAGATAATGGAGAATAAAATTAATTTAATGTAGTGCAGGCTGTAGCTGTCACCTTCTTAATGATTTTTAATTTAATGTACTGCAGGCTGTAGGGGCCACCTTCTATCGACATTAATGATCTTTGTTTTGATAAGCGATCCAACCCATCATACAGCAGTAGGGTTAATAAACAAAATAGCAACTTATATTTCCATAGACGTGGCACAAAGCTATTTCAGGACGTATCTTCCGATCTTTACAATACAATGCCCTCTTGTCGAGTAATATAGGTAAAATAGCCTCCGGCTTTTCAAAAGAATAGGTATTCATTGTAGGAATACAAGTGCATTTATTTTGTAATTAAAAGTATTGATTTTATGTTGTTGAGGTTTACTTCGAAAAATAGGTGGACCAATTTTCTTTGAAAAATGCAGATAACTGTATCAATTTTCTTCAGAAGTTGAAGGAACCTCCCAAATACAACAACAGTGTAAGACTCAACCAGCTATGTGAGCAATTCATTACAGAAGCTCGACTGATTTTGATCATAAGGTACTTAGGCCAATTTGCTCCATAAGGTTAAGTAACCTGCAGAATATGAGAAAATGATAAGAGTGTTAGGCTTGCTTTGCCAGTATCCAAACAGAAGCTTCCTTCCAGAAAATAATTCAAGCATTCAATCCTCTTGCAGAGAAAAATAATCATCAGAAGAAAAAAGCATATAGAACCAGACATTCATTCTGTATAGATATTTCATCAGAATTTTTATCAATGATCAAAAAACATGAATCTGAATGAATATGAATTAGCAGAGCCACACCTACCTCATACCATGATGCAACAGGAAACTACAAGGAACTTCGAATTTCATCCACACAATATAAGGTACAAAAAATAATATCACAAGTTGAAAGCATTCAAGAGAGAATTTGTGCATAAATTCTTCTTTATTGAATTTTGTGCATGAGTATTTATGAAGGTACCAAAAGAAAATATCCACAATTTGGAATCATTCTAGAGAGAATTTGTGCATAAAATCTTCTTTATTGAATTTTATGCATGAGTTTTTGTGAAGGTTGCAGTGACCAAAAAATAATCAAAATGTGAAATCATTCAAGATAGTATTTGTGCATAAATTCTTCTTTATTGAATTTTGTACACGAGATTTTGTGAAGGTTGTGGTGACCAAAAATTAATCACAATGTGAAATCATTCAAGAGAGTATTTGTGCATAAACTAATGGGAAGGTAGCCATGATCAGAAGTAGCAAATGGCCCATGGCTGCTGGGTGGAAGTCCATCCATGCATCAAATAGGTCAAATCAAGTGCTACAGCAATACAGGGCATGGACTTATATCGCTTTTAGTGTTATCCATTCAAATTTACCCTTCAAATGCTAGGGATTCATCTCAGTCTCACAGGCATTATGTAGAACAGCTAGCTGACAAAGCCACTGTCCACTCTACTTGCTGCACACAACCCCTCTGAAGATTACATATCTTCAATTACTGCAGATCTGTATTCTCTAGAAAAAACTTTTACATGGGAAAAATATCTACTCTTTCATCCCTCACAAGTGATTTGCCTCTGTTACAGACAAGTTTTCATAATAAGCTTATTCACATGCATTTCAAGTGCAAAAGTTTGGTGGAAGCCCATAAAGTGTGTTTTATCACGTGAAAGAATCAGTGATCTTCTGGAATATGATTACTACAGCATATAGAAGACATGGGTATCCACATGACATAGTCACATTGTTTCACTGTATGCAACAAACAAGTATCAAACCCGATCAATTTACAGTTACCAACATACTCTCAACCTATGCCAAAATTGGAGCTTGGGAACAAGGTATGTACATCCATCAAAGCATAAAGGATAGAGGAATTTTGTGAAATGTTGTAGCTAGAACTTGCAACTGCCTTGGTAAACATGCATGCAAAATGTGGAAGCATAGACAAGGCACATAAAATATTTGATGGAATCCCTAAAAGAAATGTGATCTCATGGAATACCATGATTGCGGGATATGCACAAAATAGATATGTTGAAAAGGCTTTGAAAACTCTCAAGCAAATGCAATTTGTAAATGTAATCAAATCTTATTAGATAGGATCCTAAGAAATCTAAGTAATTTCTAAGTCTGAAATTCTGTGTAAGAATTCTAAGTTTTTAGATTTTAATTCTCTTATGCTGAATGTGCTGATTGCAGAACAGTTATAAATTTTGATGTTTGCATATCAACAAATGAACTACCATATATACCATGGAGACACGCCTCTACAAGAGACGCGTCTCATGAGAGGACGTGTCTCCATCCGCTCATAGGACGTGTCCCTTGGGTGCGCGTGGGTCTCAAACAAAACCGAAAAATAATTCGGTTAACACATATTAACATGTGTGTGGGCAGTAGTATGAATTCCAATTTATATAAATGCAAAATTTAAACATCATTTATTATTTCGAATCTTATACATGCTTATAAATTCGAGTTACTTATTTCCAGAAATATTTATATGAAGAATGATCTTTGATCACATATAAATGATGATGATGCTTCAGCAATCATCATTTATATCTGACCGAAGCTACCATTCATCAACACTCCCTCTTAGCTAGGGAAGATATTTCAAAACAAATAAGTGGAGATATCACCTTCACACGTGTTATCGAAGATATGGTATGTTTTCTCAATATTGTCAAGTCACATGACATTCTTCATAACACATCTTCATTATGGTATGTGCATTGACATCAAGTCACATGATGTCTACCATAATAATTCATCGCCTGTCCACGGATATAATTATCCACCATGATTTATCTCTTAAGGATCACAATGATCTTCCAATAACATCAAGTCCCATGATATCCATGAAAGTGTCTAAGAGATACTATCATGACATGTCCACAAATATCAAGTTACATGATATCTATCATGATAGTTCAACTCATCATTGTAGAGTCGTCACTTTACAATGTCAAATACAAGTGTTCATTATTAGAAAGATCGTCACCTTTCAGTAATGTACACAGGGGGAGTAGGCCCATAAGGTCATGGAGTCACACACATGACAAAAGAGTTTACACATTAAACATCTTTATATATATTTGTACAACTTTTATAAACAATTTGAATTTCAACATAATATCAAATTACATTTCAACCATACCAAGTTTCTTCCTGAAGTGCTCTACCTTGATTCGGGAGAGAAGTTTGGTGAGAATGTCTACTGTTTGATCATTTGTACTAACATACACCAACTGAATCACTTTCCTTTCCACCATGTCTCTTACATAATGATAGGGGATCTCAATGTGCTTAGATCTATCATGGAAGACAAGATTTACAGAGAGTTTGATGCAACTCTAATTATCACAATGAATAATTGTAGGATTCAAGGTCTCACCAAAGAGTCCCACAAGCAGTTTACGAAGCCAAACTGCTTCTCTTGCCCCCATAGAGGCTGCAATGTATTCAGCTTCTGTTGAGCTCTGTGCAACTGAAGACCGTTTTCTGCAAATCCAGGAGATCATAGCCGATCCCAAAACTAAAGCAACATTTTGATGTGTTTTTCCAATCGGTTACACTTCCGCCCAATCAGAATCAAAGTATCCATGTAGATCTAGTTGGTCATTTCTGTAAAGAAGACCATTTCCAATAGTGCCTTGAAGATATCTCAAAATATGTTTCACAACAATAAGGTGAATTTCCTTCGGCTCACACATGAACTGGCTAAGAGCATTCACTGCATAACAAATATCAGGTCTGGTGTTAACCAGATACATCAAGGATCCAATCATCTGTCTATATAGGGTTGTATCTACACACTTGGATTCTGCTGCTGCTTCTTTTAGCTTGTGAAGGTTGGTTTCCATAGGTGTAGACATGGGTCTACAGTCCAACATTCCAAATCTCTTCAGAATATCAATGGTATATTTTCCTTGGTTTAGTATAATGCCCTCTAATTTTTGCCATACTTCCAAACCAAGGAAGTAGTGTAGAATGCCCAAGTCTTTCATGTCAAATTCGGAAGTTAGATCCTTCTTTCCTTGAGCAATAAGGTGATCTTCTCCTGTCATCAACAGGTCATCAACATATAAAATAATTATTAACATATCATCTTTGATTACCTTGAAGTAGAGATTAGGGTCTACATCATTCTTGGAAAATCCTAGTCCCAAGAGGTAGCTGTCAATTCTTTCATACCAGACCCTGGGAGCCTGTTTAAGTCCATAGAGGGCTTTCTTCAATCTGCACACATGTGAGTCAACTTTATGTATCACAAAACCTTCAAGTCGTTCCAGATAGACATCCTCTTCAATGGTTCCATTTAGGAAGGCAGTTTTCTCATCCATTTGATGGATCTTCCAACCTTTACCTGCAGCAATGGCTAACACTGTCCTCACAGATGTGTACCAGGCAACAGGTGCAAATGTTTCTTCATAATCAATGCCTTCTTTTTGAGAAAAACCTCTTGCCACAAAACGTGCCTTATGTTTTTCGATACTGCCATCAGCAGCATGCTTGATTTTGAAGAGCCATTTGGAAGAGACAACAGATTTCTCTTTCGATCTAGGCACTATATCCCATACATCATTCTTTAGAATGGACTGATATTCCTCCGTCATTGCATCCTTCCATGCTTGATGTCTGAAGGCTTCTGTAACACTGACAAGTTCTGAATTTATGATGTTGTTCATTAGAGCAACATAGCTAGAGAACCATTTGGGTCTTTTACTTTCCCTAAACGTTCCTTTGGGTGCTGCATGATTCTCAACTTCTTTGATCATCTTTCTAGCCCAAAGTGGCCTCTTTCTACCGTTGTTATCTGTATTCTCATCTGAAGTAGATAGAAGTTCATTTGGCATTTCCTCAGGATACTCCCTCTGAATCTCAAGAGCAGGTTCCATTTCAGGTACTATAGGAAAGTAGGTTTCTATCTCACTAGAACTTCTTGCCCTTTTGAATGTAATGTCTTCTTCAAAGATGACATCTCTGCTTAGTTCAATTTGTTTCTGCTCGGGCACGAATATCCTGTATGCTTTGGAAACCTATAGTCTTCTAAAATGACTAATATCAGGTTTTATGCCAATAAAGGCTTCTTCAGGGGTTTTGTTGTCAAGATAAGAATGAGGACATCTATTTTGGATGTAGACAACGGTCCTAGAAGCTTCTGCCCAGAAAGAAGTTTCAATGTTTTCGTCAAGCAACATTGCTTTAGCAGCTTCTACAATGGTTCTATTTTTTCTTTCAGCAACCCCATTTTGTTGAGGGTTGCAGGCAACTGTGGACTCCCTCTTAATTCCAGCACTCATGCAGAATTCCTTGAAAATTTCAGAGGTGTATTCTTTTCCATTGTCAGTCCTCAAGATTTTTATTTTCTTCCCGGAGGAGTTTTCAATAAGGGCTTTGAACTCTTTGAACCTTTTGAAGATTTCTATTGACTCTTTACACTTAAGGAAATAGATCCAAGTTTTCCTAGAGAAGTCATCTATAAATATGACATAGTACAAAAATCCTACTTTGGAAGGTACAGACATGGGTCCACATAAATCAGAGTGAACCAGTTCTAATACATTTAGAGTTTTACTCAAGCTATTGTGAAAGGATCCCTTTGTACTCTTTCCTAGGGCACAACCTTTACAAGTTCCTTCATGAGATGGTTTTAACTTAGGTAAGCCTGTTACAAGTTTTTCCACAGAAGGTAGGGCCCGAAAATGAAGGTGTCCTAATCTTCTATGCCAAATCTCATTTGAATCAAAGGTGTCAAGGGTAAGGGCTTGTTTAACCTCAGTGCATAGTTTGTAAAGGTACCCTTGTCTTAAACCTATGGTTTGGGCTTTCTTGATAGTTGAGTTTTTAGGCCAAGCTAGAACTTTCCCATCCATAAAGGTAACTCTATATCCATTGTCTTCAAGGGCAGAGATGGATATTAGATTCCTCTTTATTCCAGGTACAAATAAGACTCCAGTGAGTTGAAGAGAAAGACCACATTTCAATTTGATGGAGCAAGTTCCAACCCCTTTTACAGGGTGTGCAGAATCATCCCCAATGGTTACTTCTTCATCAGTCTTTTCAATCATAGTGTCAAGGTGTTCTCTGAACCCTGTGATATGTCTAGAGGATCCACTATCAATTACCCAGTTGTGGGTGTTGTTAGATACTTGACTAGATAAGGCTGTATAGAACACAAAGTTCTCAAATTCATGATCCGAATTTGATTTTCCTACTTTGGTAAAAGATGCTTGTTGCTTTGATCTGTCAGGGCACTTCATTGCATAGTGGCCATATTGATCACATCTAAAGTATTGTACTTGAGAGATGTCTTTTTTCTTAGAAAATCCCTTTCATTGGAATTTCTCTTTCTTTTAAAAGATCCTCTCTTGTAGGATTTTTTCTTATTCCTTTTAGTAGACGTTGTGTTGAGTACATGAATGTCTTCATCTATGTTCTTTTGTTTATTTTCTTTTGTGGAGAGTCTTGTTTCCTCTTGAAGGCAGTCTGTTCTTAGACTATCAAATTTGGGGAGTTTAGATCTCGCACTTATTCCTTGAACAAATGACTCCCATGAGTTTGGTAGGCCTCCTAGTGTAATAAGAGTTAACTCTTTGCTATCAACCTGATATCCAATTGTGGATAGTTGATCCCTTAGTTCAGTGATCCTCATGAAGTATGCATTAATTGTTTCTCCTTTGTTTATTTGGATATTGTTGATTTGCCTCTTTAATGCAAGAGTCCTATTGGTATTGTTGATCTCATAGGTGCTCTCAAGATATTTGAACATTTGATATGCAGTTTCATATTTTGCTAGGATGGGCACTATATGATCCCTAACTGCATCTACTAAGATTTTCATGGCCTTTTCATTGCTTTCAATCCATTGAGTTTCCTCAGGATCAGCCTCTGGTTCCCTTTTGTTTACTCTCACAAGTGAGTCTATTTTATTCTCTTTAAGAATCATCATGATTCTAAATTTCCATGATGTGAAGTTGTTTGCTCCTGCAAGACGATCTTCAAATCTGATCGCACTTGTCATTATGAAGAATGTGATGTGAATTCGATTTTAAAAATACGAATTTTCTAGAGCAATCTGATATCTAGATTTGATTTGGATTCACTTAACTTGGCTCTGATACCATGTAAGCGTAATCAAATCTTATCAGATAGGATCCTAAGAAATCTAAGTAATTTCTAAGTCTGAAATTCTGTGTAAGAATTCTAAGTCAAGATTCTAAGTTTTCAGATTTTAATTCTCTTATGCTGAATGTGCTGATTGCAGAACATTTATAAATTTCGATGTTTGCATATCAACAAATGAACTACCATATATACCATGTAGACACGCCTTTACAAGAGACGTGTCTCATGAGAGGATGTGTCTCCACAAAGTGGAGACACGTCCGCCCATGGGACGTGTACCTTGGGGGCGTGCGGGTCTCAAACAAAACCGAAAATAATTCGGTTAACACACATTAACATGTGTGTGGACAGTAGTATGAATTCCGATTTATATAAGTGCAGAATTTAAACATCATTTATTATTTCGAATCTTATACATGCTTATAAATTCAAGTTACTTATTTCCAGAAACATTTATATGAAGAATGATCTTTGATCACATATAAATGATGATGATGCTTCAGCAATCATCATTTATATCTGACCAAAGCTACCATTCATCAACACAATTGACAGTTGCACAGCCAAACTCCACAACTGTTTCCAGCACCCTCCCTGCCTATGCTAAAATGAGAGCTTTGGAACAAGTTATGTGCATCCATCAAAGCATAAAGGATAGAGGAATTTTGTCAAATGTAGTAGCTACAGTTGCCCTCATAGACACACATGCAAATATGGAAGCATACACAAGGCAAGTGAACTGTTTGACAAAATCCCTCAAAGAAATGTGGTCTCATGGAATTCCATGATTCTTGGGTATAGACATCTTGATTTTGCCACCTTAACTTTGTCATAATCATCCCATGTTTAATCACCCTAGTCTCATGTTTTCAACTAACTCCATCATTCCAACCAATCAATTCTATCGGCATTTGTCAATCAACTAATTTTGTTGTCCTTATCATCCTGTCAATATATCAACTTCATCATGATAATTCATCTTATTAATTAATTAATTACATTATGTTAATTAGCCAGTAGGCTACATATAGTGTGAAATTTGAGCCTGAAACAAGACTCACACCTGAGTAGCCGGAAAACAAGTTTCAGCTGTCAGCTTCCGTTTAATCGTAAAATCCTCCAAAATCTCACTTATCATGTAAAATTAAAAAGTCAGTCAGATACATATTGATTTACCAACTGGATGGGAAGATTATATTTCCATTTGCAGTGTTTTTTGCCAATTTGATGATATATTTTCTTTTTCATTTGCATTGCTTTATGTTTCAAATTTGCATGCAAATATTTCAAAATCAGATAATACCTAATTTCTTTAAGGAAAAAATCTAGATTTGTTTAAGTGGAAAATATCTAGATTTGTCTAAGTTTGTTTCATTCCATTATTTAGCACTTGTTATTAATTGTTTAACCAATCACATGCAACTAGAACTTGCAGCACATTGCATACATATAATTTTTCATCAGCGTAATCCTTGAACCTCCTTTAGGTGCAACTGCTAGTTAATTAATCTCATTTACCCTTATATCACCTCATACCTAATTAATCAATTAGCTCCTAATTAGTCCATGCACATATAACCAATTACAAGAAATAAATAATTATAATTATCCTCGCCCACATTTCTCCCATCAATCAAAATCAATTAACAAATACATAAATATCACATTTCACTCGTGTCAATTAAGTCAATTCCATCTTTCACTCGTCAATTAAATTAGTTAACTAATTAGCTGATCAAATTAACTATCAATCAAATTAGTCGACTGATCAATCAAGCTAGTTGACTAATTAATTAGTCAATTGAGTTGAATAGTCAATCATAGCTAATTATAAATCAAATCTTTATCCTCCAAATTTTTGGAAAGAATTATGGATTTATAAATTTACAAATGAAAATATGAATGCCCTATAATACTGGCATGAGTGACCTCCTGGGAAAGCCCCAATGCTTCACCTCTGTGAGCATCACCTAGATGCAATGAGTGCTAAGTGGACCATTCATTATCATGAGAGATGGATTCTTGTGAACCACTACTCATGAAGCATGGGTCAATGAGTTTCACTCGAAAAACTACACAATTGAATTCTGATAGCATATCAAAATTTGATATGTTGTGGAAAACACCTTCTACTTATCAACTAACTTGATTGTTCAATCAACTAGTTTGATTGATTTAAGAGTTAACTTGATCAATCAATTAGTTCACAAATTTGTTTGATGAGTGGAAAGCGGAACTAATTGACATGAGTGAAACATGAAAGTGGCTCATTCCTAACCGACTTTGATTGATAAATAAAATGTGGGTGAAGATAATTAGAATTACTTATTTATTTTAATTGGATATATGTGCATGGATTAATTAAAGATAATTAATTAATTAATTAATAATGATCAATTAATTAGACATAGGGTAATATTAGAGGGAATAATATAATGTAATCAATTAATTGACAAAGTGAATTAACATAAAGTTTATAAATCAATGGCATGACAAAACAATGAGAATAACTTGACAATAGAATTGGTCAATTGACAAATGACAATAGACTTGATCAATTGGAAAGACTGTGTTATGCAATAGCATGAGACTAGGGTGATTAATGGGATGATTACAACAAAGCTAAGGTGACAAACTTTAGGTATCTACACTAGATATACACAAAAAGAATTTAGTGAAAATGCTTTAGAAACTTTCAAGCGAATAAAATTCGCAGGTGTAAAGCCAAATTCCACAACATTTACCAACATCCTCCTTGCCTGTCCCAAAATGCAAGCTTTGAAACAAGATATGAATATCCATCAAAGCATAGACAATGCACGGTGGTATCCCTGAAAGAAATCTGATCTCATGGATTGCAATATCGCAAGATATGCACAGAATGAATTTATTTTAAAGGCTTTAGAAACTTTCAATCAAATGCAATTGGCAGGTGTAAAGCCAGATTCCACAACCTTTGTCAGCATCCTCCCTGCCTGTAATAAAATGGGAGCTTTGGAACAGGGTATGTACATCCATCAAAGCATAACAGAAGGTGGATTTCTGTAAGATATTATGGTTGGAAAAGGTCTGGTAGATATGTATGCAAAAAGTGGAAGCACAGGCGAGGCACATGAACTGTTTGACAGAATGCCTCAAAGAGATATCATCTCATTTGATGAGATGATTGATTGCAGGCTTTGCAGATAACTGATTTGTTGAAAAGGCTTTACAAGCTTTCAAACAAATGCAATTGGCAGGTATAAAGCCAAATTCTTTGCCAGAGTCCTCCCTGCCTGTGCCAAAATGGGAGCTTTGGGATGGCCTATGGACATGCACCAAAGCATAACGGTAAGGAGATTTTTGTCAGATGATATAGTTGGAATGCTCTGGTAGACATATATACAAGATGTGGAATCATAGACAAAACACCTGAATTGTTTGACAGAATGCCTCAAAGATATGTCACCTCATGGAATCAATTGAAATGATTGCAGAGTGTGCACAAAATGGATTTTGCAAGGAAGCTCTCAAAATCTTTGAATTAATGAAGCACTTTGGAACACATCCTAACATTGTAAGCTTTGCTTGTGTTGTAGGTGCATGCAGTCATGCAGGTTTAGTGGATGAGGGTTGCACATACTTCACACGCCAGTAACCCTTATTGCATTACATATATAGTTGATCATATTAGGAGTGCATGGTTGACCTTCATGCCCGTGCTGGCTATCTTGGGGACACCCCAAACCTTATTTACTAAGATGCCAGTTAAACCTGTGGTGCCTGTGGATCATATATGAATATAGGCTGAGTATTTCCAGCAACACTGCTTTTTTAGTTGGATCTTAAAAATCCTGCAACTTATGTTCTTCTCTAATATATTATATATATTTTAGGATCCAATTAGTTGCAGCATTTTTAGGATCCAACTAAAAATGGAATTATGCTAATATATACTTAACTACGTAGGGTAAACTATGCCGTAATGTTAAAACCTAAACGTGCTCATTATTAGGATCTTGGCCGTAATTTTCATTTTAATAAACAAACTCTAAAACTCTAGGCGAAACCTTATTTTCAGGCTGTAGCTTGCCAAATTGGATAAGTGGAAGGTCAATACCAGCGAGGAAGAGTTTGAAGGCGTTCCCTCTAGAATCTCAGCCGTTCTTCATTTTTCGCCATTTTTTCGGCTGCTTTTTTGCCGGATTTTTCTGTTTTCCCGCCGCTATTGGTTTCCACTTCTCCAAACTTTTCTTCGCTGGTATTGACCTTATGAATAATTAATATCAATGTCCACTAGGGAATATAATAAATAATTTAAGGCATTAATGTGCTTTAACGTATTCTGAAATCAAATGCATAAATGGAATACAATCCTCATTACAGACATGAGATGTGTTGAAATTATAAATTATGATAGGTGCAAGGCATGAATAATGAGAGGAAAAGTGAAAGAATTTGTTTAGATACGGACAAAGCTTCATTGCCTAAGCAAGGATTTGTAACAAATCCTTACCTGCCCCGCTCGTATGGGTTGTTCCAGCCATGATCTATGTGAGTTCCTGCTCTTGCAGCAGCACTACGGTGCTTAACAGCAGGAAAAACTTGTTGCAATTGTGGCCCTTCCTATGTTGGATTCTGAAATAAAACCACAGATTCGAAATCAAAATTATAAATAAATTTAGCATTTAATTTTTGAGAAAATTTTCCCAAAATTGAAATAAAAAATAAACAATGGTGATACCAAAAAAAAACTGGGTCCCTGCTACATGCGCTATACTTCAAAATAAAATTATAAAAAATGAGCCCATCAGAAAATACTTTTGCAATGAGATATTCACTTAAAATTCAAAAATTCTCCAACGCCACTGGTATAAGGAATAGAGGGTTGACAGCCATTGCCTTACAAGGAAAGGTCCCGGTAAAGCAGCTTCAAACTGGTAGTTTTTATGGTTCTTCCCTTAATAATAAAAACAGTAATGTTTCGTTTAAATAATTCTCCAGCGCCACTGGTGTAAGCAATAAAGGGTTAACAGCCATTGCCTTATAACGAGAAGGTTTTGCATAAAAATAGGGCGTGAAATATGAAACAGACATCCCTTTCACAGTTATGTTAACCTGCTATCTTTGGCAATACCAGTCTCATTAAAAGGAAGGCCCCTGCAAACCTAATGAAACAGGTAACTAGGGCATCGACACAGAGAGGCCAGTTTAACTCGCATGCACAATGCCGGTGATGGAGAATAAAATGAATTTAATGTACTGCAGGCTGTAGGGGTCACCTTCTATCGTACAGCATTGGGGTTAATTATGGAGAGGAGATAGTAGTGAGGAGATAGTAGTAAGTACTAGTTGCTTTAATAAACGAAATAGCAGCAACTTATATTTACATAGACGTGGCACAAAGCTATTTCAGGACGTGTCTTCCGATCTTGACAATACGATGGCCTCTTGGCGAGTAAAAAGTACAGGTAAAATAGCCTCCGGCTTTTCAAAAGAATAGGTATTCATTGTAGGAATACAAGTGTACTTATTTAGTGTTTACAATCTTATTAATAATAAAAATAACTAGCAATTGCACCTTGGTGTACAATGGGTAGGCGGAAGAGGTGTGGAAGGTCAATTAGGAAATAAATTGGTTTTTTTTTTTCATACATTCTCTAGTATATGAGATCAATTGGTAGATGTTGTTTTTACAATAAAGGTCTTAATGGAGAAGTGATAGCTTCAAATCACTTATGCATCCTCTTGCAAGATTCCAAGCATGATTAAAATAAAACTTCTGAATGAGGAAGATAATCATGCTCCATTACCAATAGGTTCATGTTATGTTCACAATTGAGAGAGGAAGAGTAAATATTGAGAGAAGAGAGATCAACACTTAATATTTCATCTATAACATCTAAACAAAGGAGAAGGCGGACAAAGGTTTTTGAGACTCATGACATTGTGATAGATGCCATACTCTATTATAAAGCTCCTATTTAGGAAAAAGTAAGGAGAAGGTAGTCAAAGGTTTTTGAGACTAACTTTATACATGTCAATTGTATTTGATTGAAAGTTTCCAAAGACTTTTCAACAAATTCATTTTGTGCATAGTCTATGATCATAGAAAGCCATGACAGCACATCTTTAGGGAATTGTACTAAATAATTTGCTCTGACATAATTTGATCACTTTGAGTTGACAAATGCCACCCATTAGATTCAAGTTAACAATTTGGATTGTGTGGTTTGTCTCCAAGTAGTGTAGTTTGCATGTTACAAAGCTTCATTACTTCTAACCCAAAAAATGAAGAGTGAAGTTCTTTCTAGTCAATGCAATGGCATTGACCTTACTATAGGCCAATATGTGGGTATGATGGATACCATATAGCATAGAAATAGTTTTCATGAATAATTTTTAGTTGTTAGCTATGTTGTATTATACATTTTATCTTGATACTAATACAATTTTGTGATGGTAGAAATGGGCCCTTCTTTTGTAATGAGATTAAATGTTCATAGTTTTTAGTATGTTAAATTTATTTCATTGTTGTGTTGATACATATGTATTGCAAGAACTAAGAATTATCAAGATTAGAAATTAGTTATATCAAAGCAACTCTTAAGAAAGCAATAGCCATGAATGTAGATCCAACTTGTTCTTTTGAAGAGAACATAGTCATTTGTTGCTTTGATGAAGTATTTGTTATTAACTTATTTTAACAATACAAAAATCATAGGCATACTTCTAGAGTGATGGCCATAAATTTTGAGGCATTTTATCCCTTGTATATGTTTTTACATTTTGCATTAATGTCTACCAAGCACTTACAACCATAGTCTTTGATAGAACTCCACTATTTGATTATGCTTTGTTGGATGTGCATGCCCTATTCCAAATCTCAATTTTGCTAGATTGGAAGGTGTTGACAGAGGTTGTGGAGATTGTCTTTAATGTGCCAATTGCATTTTCTTGAAAACTTTCAAAGCCTTTTGAAAAGCCTATTTTATGTATATCTCGCAATAATTCCATTGCATTTCTTTGAGGCATTTTGTGTACATATCTACCAAGGAACCTTCAAGTACAACAACCTAGGTTAATTCTCTTTCAATAATATATTGATGTCCATCAATCCACTCTAGTGAATCTCCCATTTTGGTGTAGGCCAGAAGGATGTTGAAAAAGGTTGTGAAGACTAGTTTTACAACCACCATGTGCATTTGGTTATAAGTTTTCAAAGGTTTTGTAACAAATCCATTTTGTGCATTTCTTGCAATCATTTGCATTTTAAATAAACCAATATAACATTGTATTAGAATGTAGAGGCTATGATCATAGTTTTTTCCACTAATTTGAACATTTGCATGATTAAAAGTAACATAGGACTTGATCTCACAACCATTGGTGGTGACCTATTTTGTTGCATAGAAAATAGGAAAAATTGAAGCATTTTTATTTGAGTTATTGTGATAAGAGGCAACAACCATTAGACCTATTTTTATCATTAGGATTGTTAATTTGACAATAAGTAAAATAAATTGTATTTTCAAATTGAATAACATTTTGAGATTGAATCGGTAAAAGAGGAAAGCCTATTAAAGTCAACCAAAAAATTTGTAGCAAAAACAAATCAAAATCAACATATTCAAGAATAAATAATAGTAATAAAATACTAAAACAGATACAATTGAAAATAAGGAATCTAAGGAACATAGCTAGTAACTTAGATACTAAATAGGCATTACATTTCTTGACTATTCAAATTACACAACCTATGTCAAAGCATCTTGATCAAAATCCATGTTGTACTATCCTCAATCAAACCTCTAATAATCCATGCAACCATGCTGAAGTCTATTAAAGGCACACATGTAACTTAGAAACAATGTGGAGAGATGATAGAAATAGGACATTTCAATGTTCAAAACAAGGGGAGTTAAAAACATGCCTAGCTTTGAAAATCATGACAATGAATAATTTAAGCCTTTTTACATGTTGTTACCATATGTTGAAATGAAAAGCATACATACATGAATAGACAAAAACAAAGAAAAGCAATTGTATCTTTTCCAATTCCAAAAATGATTATGTATACAGAAGAAAAATCTTTCAGATAATAGTGTTTATAACTCTATATAACATGATTTTATCTAATAGGTTAAAAAGGACATTCAAATTATACAAAGTAAATACAAATTAAGACAACACTTTAAATAATCTCAACATTGACTAGACCATGAGTGTATCAATCTTGGTGAATGTGAAAAGAAAGACAATATTTTACAATGGTCTCTACAACATAGAAGAGGTTAGCCACAATACCATGTGGACAAGGTTCATAGTAAACAACAGTAGAATCTGTGAGTACATTTAGATTAGATAAAATTATGTTTGTTTTCAATCAATGTTTCATATCACATTCAAGATCACCTACCTCTTCTTCATAAATGGATTAGTGAGTGCAATCCAAAATGGTAATTTAAAAAAACAAACACAATTGAATCTACAAACAATCTTACCTAATCTACATGAATTGTGGAAAACTCATGCGAACTAAAATGCTTAACATAATTGAAACAAGTTATGAATAAAAATGACATTAACAGTCATTATTGTGATAGACACACGCTTGAAACAAACACTTGTTTATAAACTTTCTAAATTTTAAAACAATGGCAAATGAGAAATCGGTGCGACCTAGTAAATGTCACTTATTTAAGTGAAGTTAACTAAGGATTTTTTTTAGCTGAATCACAATGCCTTTTTTAAATATTGTGTGGAATCATAATAATTTGTTTTAAGAATAAGAATCTTCAGTCGATAGGGTATAAAACAAAGAGCTTATCATTTTACATCCTTCTTCGTAAAAATTATTCACATTCCAACATAGTAATAGGTATAGGAGTATTAAAAATAATGCATAATCCATTTGCAATAAAAGTTATAGCACTATGACAATCATAGAGATAGATTGGATGAATTGAACTGTACATTCTGAGAGAATCAGATTTTTTTTATAGACATAAAAATTACAATTCATAAACCTAAAGTAATCATGTGAAGTATAAACATTAAAAATTATTTATATCAAAGCAACTCTTGGGAAAGTAGTGGCCTTAAAATTAGATGTAACTTGTAATTAAACCACCTTCAGATCCCATTCATTCTTCCCATTGGTTGAACCCCATGTAATTCTCATCAGCATAATACTCCTCCTCCTCAGTTACCTCCACCAGAGTAGACATTGTAGTTTGTGCCATAATTAGGAAAGATTTAGAAAAATAAAAAAGAATGAGAAAATCTCATTTTAAGATAGATATTTAAAAATCCAATAAGTAGGCGGATCAAAAAGGAAAAAATTGACATGACATCATAAGATCTGATATTAAGTACGTAATAGGACTCATTGATCTTGTGAAATCTCACATCGTAGTTACTCATTTATAAACATTAGGATGGTACTGAAAACATAGAGGGTCATCATGTGACGATTAAAAGCTTTTATAGAACAATTATTTTCACAACTTACTCCCCTAACAATCTAACGGGAAGTAACAAAATATTTTAGGAGCTCCAATTGATCTAAAAAATTTGTGTTCAAAACAAAATTGAAAAGAGAAAGTAGGAGAAACAATCTTGAGAAGCTTTGAAAAGACACTATGGGCTAAATTAGACAAACCCTTTTTCCATTTATGTTTTGAGATAAATTTTTTAGATTGATTCCTAATATGGGCCAAAAATATTTTCAAATGGGTTCACAAAAATTTTAATCGAAAAGAGCATAATTTAAACCAAATTTTCTATTTTAATTTTGTGTCACAAAAATCTTGAACTAATATTGAAAAAGAACATAATTCTCCTAAACTTATCCCTTTAAATCCTACCAAATTAACTACAAATTCTATAGTTGACAGAAGCTTTTCAAAATTTCGAATGATTTATCTAAAACTTTCGCGCTAAACATAAAACCATATTCTTTGAGAGGCTTCTGCATAATTTGTTGGAGTAAATTTTGTGGGCGGGTTAAACAATTTTAATTTTTCTTTACCCTTTCAAATATGTAAAAATATTTCATAGACAAAACCCATTCCCCCTGTTTTCGCTGAAGAATTACCAAAGAAAATTAAATGGGCATTTTAGTACTTAGAAGGCAAGATGACAATACACATTTTTTAATTTGGTTTCATTGATACTGGTTTTGGAATTGAGTAATTTATACAGTTCTTTCAACCTGCCATTGTGCTGATATTTTTCCTAAGCCACAAACTACCAGATATCACCCCCAACTGACTCAAAAGATAATCTTAAATTTTGACTTCACTGTAGACAAAAGAAGAGCAAAATGTTGTATAAAAATATGGTGTATCAATGCTTCAAATAGATAAGAAGATAATGTATCAAAATATATGTGGTCAATACCAATGGTGTGTTGCAAAACTTCTTAATTGCAAGTTTACCCAAGCAACTGGGAACCTAAAAAAAAGTGACAATTTTATGTTAATTTCTATAACCTAGCAATAGATTAATTGTGCAATAAATTTGTTGTTGGGTTATAGAAATTAACATGGTATCAGAGCTGTAAACTTTGAATCTGAAGCCAAGATTTGCGATGCATATTTCAAAAAAAAAATCATATTTTTTGTCTCCAGTTTCTTTTGTGGCTATGGAAACTAGTGTTCAATACGAGGACGGGCTTGAGGGTGCATCTAACTTCTTGCAATGGAAGGTTCGATTAAATTTATTCTCAAGGAGAATAGGTTGTGGATCTATGCTAGTACAGAAGTGACACCGCCAACAAATGATCATGTTGCCTTAGATTCACATGAAGTCAAAGAGGCCAAGGCTCAGAGGATTATCCTGGATGGAGTGAGAGATCATTTAATTCCTCATTTATCAGGGAAAGACACTACCAAAGAGATGTGGGATACACTCACAAGACTTTATCAGAGTGACTATCAGAGTCATAAGATGATGCTCAAGGACAAATTACATAATACCAAGATGTTCCAAAGGCAAGAGTGTGACCTCTTACTTGTCTAAGCTAACACACGTCAGGGATGAGTTGGTTGTTGTTGGAGAGACAATTAATGAAGATGAGTTGGTGTGTATAGCCTTGAATGGTTTTTCGAAGCATTGGGAAGTGTTTGTCAAATCTGTTGTTGGTAGAGATCGGCTACCTAATTGGGTGAGGCTTTAGGATGATTTTGTTCAGGAGGAGATCCATGAAGGTTCTCATCAGAAGAAGAAGGGTCAAGATGAAGAAAATATTGCTCTTGCAAGCAAGGTAAGCAAAAGTCTAATAAAGGGAAAACATAAGGTTCTTCTTCCAAGAGTGGAAAGAAGAAAGATCTGAGCAAGATAAAATGTTTTTGCCGCCATCAGTTGGTTCATTATGCTAGTCAATGTCCAAACAAGAAAAATAAAGACAAGCAGAAGAAGCAAGTTGTTGCTACAACAGAGGTGAACGAGTTTGCATCACAATTCGAGAATGAGTTTTCACTCATTACCTATCTCTCAAGTTTAGTTGCCAAGAGGGATGGTATATTGACAATGGGGCTTTGTGCCACATGAAGGGAGTAGGAGAATGTTTCACCAAGTTGGAGGAGAAGAAGTTGGATTTCTATATTGAGCTCGGAGACAATGCCAAGTACCATGCAACTGGTATTGGCACCGTCAAGTTCCAGAGGGAGTCTGGAAAACCCTTGTTGGTGGAGGATGTGTTGTATGTCCCTGGCATGAAAAAGAATTTAATTTTAGTTTCTAATTTGGAAGACAAGGGTTACATCGTGACCTTTGAGAGGGGAAAAGTATATATTCATCCCAAGTATTCCAAGGTTGTAAAAGTGATTGGAGTCAGGCATGGTAGCTTGTTTCAGTTATAGTTTGAGCCAACACATGCGTTGGTTAGTAACTGTAAAGGGCTAGGATAATTGTGGCACGGGAGGATGGATCATCTTCACCATGGAGCACTTAATATTCTTAAGGAAATAGTGATGAGGCTACTTGAAATGAGGACAAAAAAGCATGAGTGCAAAGGTTGTGCACTTGGGAAATATGTCAAGACTAGTTTTCCAAGCAGTGACACTAGATCATAGGGGATTTTGGATCTCGTACACTCATATGTGTGTGGGCCCATTTCAACAGCATCCTTGAATGGAAATGAGTATTATGTTACCTTCATTGATGATTTCTCCAAGAAGACATGGATATATTTCATGAAGAATAAAGATGAAGTCTTTAGTAGGTTCAAAGAGTTTAAGGCTCTCGTGGAGAACCAAACGGGGAGGAAGATCAAGATACTAAGGTTTGATGATGGAGGTGAGTATACCTCGAATACCTTCAAAGATTTATGTGTTCAGGAAGGTATCAAGAGAGAGTTGATCATTTCGTACAATCCTCAGCAGAATGGGGTTGTTGAACGGAAAAATAGGGCTATAGTTGGTGCAGCCAAGGCCATGCTTCATGATCAGGATCTACCTTGGTTCTTATGGGTAGAAGCTTGCAATACAGTTGTGTATTTTCAGAATAGGAGCCCTCACAAAGTGTTGGGAAAGTTGACTCTAAAAGAGGCATTCACAGGTAGGAAACCAAATTTGGGGAAAATTCGCATCTTTGGATGCCTTGTGTATTATCACATTCCTGTTGAGAAGAGAACCAAGTTGGAACCTACTACAGAGAAGGGTATCCTTGTTGGGTATAGTGAAACTTCTAAGGCTTATCGGGTTTACATTCTTGCTCTAAGGAAAACTCTGGTTCACAGAGATGTGAAGTTCGAGGAAGAGAGGGCTCTTCATAAATCTAGAAACTTGATGAATGAGGAGAAATCATCTACAATTGAGGCAACACAAATTCCTCAAACTTCAGTCACACAAGTTGGAGAGTAGAGCGAGCAGAAGGAGGAACAAATAATTCCTCAACCTCAGATTCCTATTACCGAGAAGAGGAGAAACAGGGCAGCTGAACAGACACTGAGAGAGGCCCAAGAATATGTTGTTGATCCACAAGATTCAGTCAAATAGAGAAAGGCTCCCAGATGTTATTATGAGTATGTGGCACTTATGAGTGAATTAATTGAAGTAGAGCCTATTAGCTTTAAGGAGGCATCCCAGCACCAAGTATGGAGGGATGCTATGGTGGAAGAGTATTCTTCCATCATGAAGAATAGTGTGTGGGAGGTAGTACCACGACCAAAAGATTATTCTGTGGTGGGCTCGAGATGGTTGTATAAGGTTAAGCATGTTTCAGATGGTAGTGTGGAAATTTTCAAAGCTCGGTTTGTGGCTAAGGGGTTTTCTCAAAAGTAAGGAGTTGACTATGATGAGACTTTTGCTCCAATAGCTAGGTACTCATCCATAAGAGCTATCATTTGTGTAGCAGCACAAATGGGTTGGAGGATTCACTAGATGGATCTAAAGACAACCTTCCTCAATGAAGTGATTGAAGAAGAGATATGCATAGAGCAACCAAAAGGATTTGAAGCACATGGGAGGGATTCTCATGTATGCAGGTTGAAAAGAGCACTGTATTGACTCAAGCAAGCTCCTAGGGCATGGTATTCATGTATTGGCAGTTACTTGCAGAGCGTGGGCTTCATCAAGAGTGAGGTAGATCTGAACCTGTACTTTGCTCAGGTGAAGGGAAAACTTCTCATATTGGTGTTGTATGTTGATGACTTTTTTCTCACAGGGTCAAAAGAGCTCATAGCACACTATAAGCAGGATCTTGCAGGAGAGTTTGAGATGAAGGACTTGGGGTCAATGCACTACTTATGGGATTGGAGTTGTGGCAAAAAGAGGGAGAAATCTTCCTTGGACAAGAGAAGTACTTAATTGATATCTTGAAGCAATTCAGGATGGAGAAGTGTAAGCCCATGTCAACGCCACTTGTGGCCAATTGGAAGAAGATTGATGCTTCCAGATCAGAGGTAATGGACCCAACTTTATACAGATAGTTGATAGGCTCTCTAATGTATTTGGTCAACACCAAGCCAAACATTTGTTTTGCAGTAAACTCACTCAGTCAGTTTATGGTGGAACCTAAATGTGTACACTAGATAGATGCAAAGAATGTTTTGAGATATCTCCAAGGCACAATTGATTATGAGCTAAAGTATGTTCAACAGGATGGAGTGAAGCTTGAGGGTTTTACCGATGCAGATTGGGCAGGTAGTACAACTGATTGGAAGAGCACTTCAGGGTGCAGTTTCAGTATGGGATCAGGAGCAGTCTCATGGTATAGCAAGAAACAAAAGTCAGTTGCACTGAGTTCTGCAGAGGTCGAGTATATGGTAGCCAGTATGGCTACATGTGAGGCTATCTGGCTACGAAAACTTCTAGCGGGGCTCTTTGATCAAGAGCTGGATCCTATAGTCATTTACTGTGATAATCAGAGTTGTATCAAATTATCTGAGAATTTGGTGTTTCATGACAAGTCAAAGAACATTGAGATCAAGTACCACTTCATCAAAGATTGTGTGGAGAAGGGGATACTGAAGCTCGAATACATTCCTACAGACGAACGAATCACATATATCCTGACAAAGGCCTTGATGAAGACCAAGTTTGAATTCTTTAGGGATAAGTTGGGTGTTGTGCAGAACACCTTCCTCACTAAGAGGGAGTGTTGATTTTTGTGTAGCTCAAAAGGTGGGATGTGGAGTTGCTTTAAAGCAACTCGAGTTGGATTTTTTGCAATAACAGATTTTTTATTCTTTAATAGAATGTTTTCAAGTTTGTGAGGATAGGATAAATCCAAAAGTGATTTTATGTGTGATTTAAAGCCAAAGAATGCAAGGAAAGTTTATTTTCTTGCATGCTAAGTAAAGCAGTTGGGATCTATATATGTAAGATTGTTGTAGCAAACTTTTATTGTATTTTTCGAAGAGAAAGTTAGTTGTTAGGCCGAATAGAAGATCCAACATTTGCAGGTTTTTCCCTATTTTGGGGTTTCATGGATATATCTGTGTTATTGTATTTTTGTGATTGGTTTCTTGTTCTTTTTGCTTCCACTGTATTAGTTGTTGATTAATCCAATTGTATTAATTGTTATAAATTAGATTTCTTTCTATGAATTTATTGCGTAATTAATCTGTTGTTGGGTTATAAAAATTAACATTTTATACGCAATAAATGTTGCTGCTATAATAAAAACAATAAAAATAACTTCAAAAAATAGGGCATAACACTTAAAGCAATGAAAACAACAGAAGAATACAGTTAAATATATGTAGCTTTAACATCATGTTCATAACAATTGATTGAGTAGAGAGGAAGATGAGAGAAGGTATATAAACCATGAGAAGGGATTGAGCATGGAGAAAGAATAAGGGTGTCCTTTGCCTTCACATTGGCGCTTCCATGGCCAGCAATGAGGAAATCAAGAGCACAATCCACCCCCATTTTGACCCTTCTTTGTCCCCATCTTATAGAAAACTCCCATGTTCTCACGCCCTCTGCTCTGCCCAAGCTCTTCCTGAATTCTCTTACAAATCCATCAGTTGCGAGTACACCTACAAATACAGTGATTTTTCTATCACCATGGGAATCCTCTACTATTATACCTTCATTTATGGAGTGTGAACTTCAGAGGGAGAAGTTTAAGCTCATGGACCAGATGCATCGAGATGAGGGGCATAATATTCTTTCTAGTTTTGTCAATTTCCTCTTTTTCATGGGGCATAGCAAACTTGTAGGCATGAAGAAGACGTGCAATTGTCTTTCGGTGCAGGTCTGTTGTGGTAACATCGGGACTCGTGAAGATAGAAAGAAATACTAACTCTATGCTTCCATATTTTTCTTGCATGTCTACTCGAGCAGTTGCAACTACAACATCTAAAAAAAATCATGTCCTTTATGCTTTGATGGATGTCCATACCCTGTTCCAAAGCCCCCATTTTTGCACAGGTAGGAGAATGGTAACAAAGGTTGTGGAGTGTGGATTTACACCTGCCAATTGCATTCACTTTAAAGTTTCTAAAGCTTTGGCCAGTAGAAAATTGGTGGGAACCATGTGGATGAGACTATCGTGATTCAAAGCCATGGATGGTTTTACGTCAACCTCTAGAGACTCACAAAAATTTGTTTTTGTCACTTTCTTGCCAAAGAAGAAATTAAATTATTTTCCACCTTAGTTGTTCTAGTTTTTGCTACAACTATTGAGCTAGTTCAACACCATGTCCAAGAGGAGTATAATTTTCATAGCTCTTCATTGTATGGTAGTGGAGGTCCAGAAGATGAACGAGCTCATTGTGAACATTATGTGTAGGCCATTTGCAATGTCTAGTTGAACAGGAATAAGCTTGACTACCGAAACCAATAAATACACACAGTACCTTGACAACAATTTGGAATTGTGCACACGACCTACAACATTAAAATATTGGAACCTTCCCATGGCATGGACGATGTCTCAGAGGAAATAAAAAAATGCCATAAAAACTATTTACCACGCAACTTGACCTAAATTTTGTCAAGCCACAGGACATGACATGACCCTGATAGACATTAAATTTTCAATGGATCAGATTGCTCTGATCATGTGCAAGCCTTCCCTAGCATTGCACACCGTCGATTGTCAAAGTCAGGTTGGTTCACTTTAAATAGGATACGCCTTCGGCGTAAAATATATTTATTGTAAATTTAAAGGTATTTTTAATAAAATTTAATATTATTTATTTATTTATTTAAAATTTTGATTTAAATGAAATTATATTTTAAATTTAAAAGTTAGTGATTAGCATGTTAATACAAATAATTATATATTTTAGTTAAATTTCAAAATTTATTGTAAATTTAAATATTTCAAGAAAATACAAAAGATTACATGACCAAATTTTATTTCTCTCAAATTTATAGTTTCTATGTTAAAATAAAGACACCAAATTTCCAAGATGCATAGTAAATAAAATAACTCTTTATGAATAAAAAATAATTGAATTTTTTAAATCTTAAATAAATCCATTTGAATATGTAATACTTCTTAAAATTTATACACTTCTAACATATTTTAAATAAAAAAATTTAAGATATCTAGTTAATACTTATTACCAATAATAAGACTCAAAACCTCCTAGAAATGGTGAAATTTGGCGCATTGGAGCAAAATTCCGCATGAGTCTAGGATTGACAAGAAGCAGGCGGCCAAGATAGATGGTGGTGGGGTGACGAGCCTGAGGAAAGGGTCCCGGGAAGAGAAGGAGCAAAGGCAACAAAGGAGAAGGAGATAAACCATATCCCACAATGGGTTTTCTTGAATGGAAGATGGATCGACAAATGCAACCCAAGGATCCAGAAAGGGGAGGAAGAGCAAGGAAAAAAATGACACATAGACATAGGGAAAGATGGATTCCACGGTGTCCAACAGGAAGGAATATGGGGTAAACAAAATACTCACGGATGGAATCAAAAAGAAAATGAAAACTATGGCAATTTTAGGAGTGGACGATTCAAGAAAAATAAAAATCTTAGGGCACCAGCGGTGAGGCAATGGAGAGTCAAAGAGGTCAAGAGAACCAGTTGAAGCGACAATCCTAGGAAGGAAGAATCTTGGCAAAGAGGAAGCAATGACAACAACAAGGCGAGCTACCAAGGAAATTTCCTGGGAGGAGAAAATGTGTGTTGGGATTGATCCTTGCAATATGGAGCCCACTGGAACAAGAGGAGACCTCCAAGAGGACCTAATCGTTACAACCCTCAACGCAACTAAAGGAATGGAGGGCAAAATACAGGGAAGAGAGGAGAAGAAAGAGGAATGAAAGCAAGCACTAAGCCGTGGGGTAGCAAGCTCTTCTCAATGTCGACGAAAATCATCAAAGGAACAATGGAGAGATTGTGAGATTGAGCCCTCTTTGTGAAATGGTGCAGGCTAGGAGATCTGACAGAAGAAATCATGAACTGGTGGCAGCAAGACTTCAAAGACCGGGTAAGCATAAAACCTCTCCCCAATGCCTTTTATCTGATAGAACGCATAGTCTAGGAGTTGAAACAATAAATAGTATATGGTAAACTCCTTTTCTTCAAAGGTTACAACTTCCATTGTAAAAATTGGGAACCCGATTTCGACCCATGGCATTACAAAATCAAACAAATCCCAACATGGCTAAAATTGATAGATAGACCTACCATCAGAATACTAGAGTGTGAAGGCCATGACCAAAATTGGGGATACTCTAGGGTCTTCCTGGGAATAGACGAAGATTTTGTAAATGGTAAGAAAGGTGCATAGGCAAATATTCTAGTAGAAATAGAGGAAGGAGTAGGGGTATATAAAAATTTGGAGATCCTATCAAATTTGGTACTTGGATTCAGAATGTGGTCGGGAGTGAAGGCAATAAGATAGGGAAGTGCCTTTTCAAGGAGGACATAAAGGTAGGAGGCTCTGGCACAGTGGAAGAGGAAAATCCCATGGGTAGTAAGCAAGAAAAAACAAGGAACTCAGTAGAGGAGGTCAGGGACAATGGAAACAAAATTGCCCTAAGGGATGAAGGCTTGAAGTAGACAAATGGGAAGAACTCCAAAAAGAGGAAGCTGAAAGGAAATGAATGGGAAGCAACTATAATCCCAATCCAAATAATATTGAATGATGAAGGGGTAACTCTGCAGGCGAAAGAGGATTTGAGTACGCTCCTAAAACACACCAAAGACTTGGAAAAAGTCATAACCACACAAATAGGGGAAGTCACAAACAAAAGAATGGACCTTGAGAACACAATCCAGGAGGATAGAGAAGCACAAGAGGAAGAAGCATGGGAAGCAAAGGAAGTGGAAAAGAAAGCAGATGGAAAAGAAGAAAATGAAGCCCAAAAACCTCAACAGGAGGAGAAGGGGGAAGAAGGAACTCATTTGTTAGATAATGAAACATATGTTTAATGCGAAATAGATGAGGAAGAGAACGAGGAAGCAAAAGAAGGGGAGATGTGGGAGGAAATAACTTTAGAACAAACTCAATCTAAGCTTAAAAAGCCAAACATAAAGGGAAAGGGGAAGAGAGGTCCCAAAACCAACAAAGTTAAACTAGAAATAGCAGCAAATATAGTTGGCCAAACAAAACTTTGGATGGGGAAGGAGACACTTCTTCCCCAGACACAATGAGGATAATAACATGGAATGTTAGGGGCTTAAACACCCCTAACAAATGGTGTATGGTCAAGCACCAAATTGACCAATCCAAAGTAGACATATTCATACTACAAGAAAAAAAGTGGGACTCAGAAGAAAAAAAGAATAGAATGAAGTGGTGGAAGCAATGGGAAGGATGCTTTGTAGGGGAAGAAGGGGCCTGTTGATGGTGAAAATGACAAAAACAATGTTAAACAGAATATCTTTACTCTATTTCTCCTAAAAAAGAAAGACAACATATAGTAGCCTAACTCCCAAGGTCTTGGTAGTTGGTTCTCAACTGTCTGGTGTCACTCAAGTGGTCCATGCAACTGTAATATTCAAGGGGCCTTTTCTAGTAATAATGAATGCAATCAATGACTGATTCATTGAGTTGTTCTTAACGAAAAGGGGGTTTTTAAATAAAAGAAAAAGATAGATCAGGGTGTACATCAATGAAACATGATTAAAACTTATCTAATATCCAGACATATATCTTCAATAATGAATGTTCTTCCAACAGATCAAGAAAACCATAACATGATGCAATTTACAGAACAATCCATACTATTGCATGAATCTAAGGTGCTTAATTTAATATCACAATCACACATCATAGATATTTCAAAGATTCCAAAAGAACACACTCTCATTCATTGCCAAGATCATAGATCAACAGACTTTCAATAAATTCAATTCATAGATAATATAATGAAATAATCCTTAAATGTGGTTTCTTCTAAGAATTTTCATCACAAAAGAAACACTTATGCTTTAGCACAATCACTGGCATACAGATAGACTATAATTCATCAACCTTATCCAATAAACTCAACTCCAACACCATATAGCGTAAAAAAAAACTTGTATTTATATTCAACTGTAAATAAAATAACAACGTATCTCTATAAAAATTACGATTTTTTTTTATCTCCTACTATCAGGTGGCTAATCTTATTCTCATCAGCTGACCTTTACAATATGATACTCCAAAGGTATTTATAGATGTACAAAAATTTGAAGTCCTTTCTATCTTAAGTCGATCCACCTTTTTAGGAATTTAAGTCTTCTTGGAAACTCAATTCAATTTGATCTCTAGTTCCCACCTTGATCACCTAGTTAAACTGGAGAGAAGAAGATAGAAGAGAAAAGAAAGCCATGTGCCTCTAAGACTGACAGTCCTGCATGTGGAGAAGAAAAGAAAGCCATGCATGCATGAAACTATCAATTATGCATGCAAAGTTTTCTCTATAGTGTACTCATTATAACTAGAGAAGACTTGTTGAAGCATATTCAAATTCAGCCCATCAACCCAACTGTCTTCAAACTTGATCCTCTCTAATTCCACAACAGCAAATCCTCTCATGTCTTTTAGCTTTGTTAACTCCCTTTTAGCAGCCCTTACTTCTTCTTTAATATCCATCAACTGATCTAACAACAGATCCTCTCCATCATCTCCCTTTTGCATGACCTCTTTAAGCATATCATCCCATATCTCTTTTATTTGGCTCAAAGGTAGGCCCTCCTTCTAGCACCAGATCTGTTGATTTTGAGGTTGTTGGGAAGAATCTTGCATGCCATTTCCCAAAAAAGGCATGGTAGGTGGAGCTTATAACTTAGACATAGGTCCGTATTAGGAGTAAGACATCCCTGGGATAGTATTGTACAATGGTGGGTTAGGCATTTGATAACTCATGGGAGGAAGAGCTACTCCTAAACCTCCTGATTGTAGACTTATCTGTTGTTGCAATTTGATGGCTAGATGATACACCTTAGACAAAGAGTCAATCTCATTGGCCTGATAAGTTCTCTGCAAGAATAGACCAATCAAAGGATCAACAACTCTTAAATATGCCTGAATGGCAATATTCTCAGCTACTAAGTAAGGATCTTGCAGCCTACGAAACATCCTTTGGAATCTAGTGTTGAATAGAGGAAATGGCTCGTGATGTTACTTACTTATGGTGGAAAACTGGTGATACAAGATGGCAGGGTCTACGTGGACCCTAAATTGATTAATGAATGCATTTTCTAAATCTGTCCAACCCAGAATAGATCCCCGGGGCAGATTTAAGTATCAATTATATGCCATGTCCCCCAAATAATAAGGAAATAATCTACATACCACGTCTTGATGAGAAACTTGAGCACGTGTACAAGCATCTTTGAACACTTGTATATGCTCCTCAACACTTCTTGATTCGCCATGCACGTACTTGGAACAAAACTTTTCTAGGTTCTTTGATAAATCATGGATTCCTCCTGGAATAGTCCCTAACGGAGAGGGGTTATTCACAAAATAAGCCATGAGTAGGATTGGTTGAGCAGGGGGTGGTGATATAGGTTGGATTGGTGGTGACACTGGCCTAACAGGTGGAGTTGATATTGGTCGAGCCAGTAATGTAGGTATCAAAATTCTACGAGCATAGGGTCTAGGTCTAATCGGGGTTTGGAGTTCTTCTAATGATTCAGGATTAGTAGAGGATTTGAGAATCCTCCCGTATTTCTCCGATGAAAATGACCCAATGCGGGTCAGCTTGTTCCTTTGGCCCTCCTTCTAGCACTAGATCTGTTGATGGTGAAAATGACACAAACAACGTTAAACAAAATATCTCTACTCCATTTCTCCTGAAAAAGAAAGACAACATATAGTAGCCTAAATCCCAAGGTCCTAATAGTTGGTTCTCAACTATTTGGTGTCACTCAAGTGGTCCATGCAACTGTAATATTCAAGGGGCCTTTGTTGGTAACAAGGAATGCAAGCAATGACTGATTCATCAAAATTGTTCTTAATGAAAAGGGGTTTTAAATAAAAGAAAAAAGATAGATCAGGGCGTACATCAGTGAAACATGAATAAAACTTATCTAATATCCGAACATATATCTTCAACAACGAATATTCTTCCAACAGATCAAAAAAACCATAGCATGATGCAATTTACAAATCAGTTCATATTATTGCATGCATCTAAGGTACTTAATTTAACATCACAATCACACATCATAAATATTTTAAAGATTCCAAAATAACACTCTCATTTGTTGCCAAGATCATAGATCAACAGACTTTCAACAAACTCAATTCGCAGATAATCTAATGAAATAATCCTTAAATCTGGTTCCTTCTAATGATTTCCATCACGTAAGAAACACTCATGCTTTAGCACAATCATTGGCATACAGATAGACTATAATTCATTAACCTTATCCAATAAACTCAATTCCAACACCATATTGCGTAAAAACCTGTAATTATATTCAATTGTAAATAAAATAACAAAGTATCTCTATAAAAATTATGAAAAATTATATCTCCTGCTATCAGGTGGCTAATCTTATTCTCATCAGCCAACCTTTACAATATGATACCCCAAAGGTATTTATAGATGTACAAAAATCTGAAGTCCTTTCTATTTTAAGTTGATCCACCTTTTTAGGAATTTAAGTCTTCTTGGATACTCATATCAATTTGATCTCTAGTTCCCACCTTGATCATCTAGTTAAACTGGAGAGAAGAAGATAGAAGAGAAAAGAAAGCCATGCGCCTACAAAACTATCAATCGTGCATGCAAAGGAGAAAAGAAAGCCATGCATGCATGAGATTATCAATTATGCATGTGAAGTTTTCTCTGTATTGTACTCATCGTAACTAGAGAAGACTTATTGAAGCATATCCAAATCTGGCCCATCTACCCAACTGTCTTCGAACTTGATCCTCTCTAATTCCACAAACAACAAATCCTCTCATGTCTTTTAGCTTTGTTAACTCCCTTTTAGCAACCCTTACTTCTTCTTTAATATCCATCAACCGATCTAACAACAGATCCTCTCCATCATCTCCCTTTTGCATGACCTCTTTAAGCCTATCATTCCATTTCTCTTTTATTTGGCTCAAAGGTAGGCCCTCCTTTATTGGTATATCAATATTTACTATAATAGCAATAACTGCTTCTAACTCCTCAATCTAGTCATTTAGATCCATGGTAGAATCTTGAACTTCATTTTTATGCTTGTATAAAAAGTTAGATCTAAACCGAACTATGCTGGAGGTCTTTTCCAAGAAATTTGTGTTGTCCTCTTCAAGTATTGACTATATTAGAAGAATGGACTTCGGCAATTTATTAACATCTTTCAGCTTTTGGCTATATCCTCTGTACTCCTCCTCATGTTCTCCCAATACTTTGACATACTGATTCATCTCTTCTATTAACTCCTATGTCATCTTGTGAACCTCAAAATTGTTGTCCAACACCTCACCTATTTCTTGATTTAGTTTATCAGTCCATCTATCCAACATCTTTGCCTTACTCCTTACCTGCACCAAATCATCCACCTCTTTCTTGCTAAGCAAAATTGGTGTCTCAACGGTGGAAATTTGTTGTGACCTTGGAACATAAACACTCTTCAAGAAAGTATGTAAATGATCTAATTGAGCCTCAAGCTCATCCTTTCTCTGCTTATCCTTCATCATTCTTGATTTAGTGGATGATGTTACCACATCTATCAAGTTCATTTGTTGATCTCTTGTGGGTCTCCCCATGTTAACTGTGTCCAACTGATAATCAGTTAGTTGCATGTCCCTCACATCCTTGTCCACCATCGGTATTGCACATTCAACAACAATCTCTCCTCCTTCAGTGAGTCTAGTGGAATGCAAGATTTTAGCCTTCTTTTTGGGCCTTTCTTTTTCAATCTCCTTCATCATATCATCCCAATTCAGAGGCTGTGAGGGTGTCACTGATCTCTTTTGAAGATCCAATTTCAACTAAGTAGGTGCACTTGGAGTAGTGGCCATTATAATTGAAGAAGAAGCAACAATAGTAGAGGGTTGTTGCACATTAACCTTAGGTTGAGAATCAACCTCTTGTACCTCTTGTTGTTCTTGCTCTACATTTTTTTGTGAAAGATTTTCAGCTTCCTCCTTGTCCTTTTGTTCCTATATCCTCTTGTCTTCTTCTTCCTTCTTAAAATTTTCTTCTTCTAATCTTTTCTCCTCAAGTTCCTGGTTTCTTTCTTCCTCCAATGCCTCAAGTCTATTTGCATCCTCCTTTTCCTTTTGCAGCTACTTGGTCAGCTCCTCAACATCTTTATCCTTTTTCATACGTTTTGCTTCCTCTTTCTTTTTATAGGCCTCTTCAACAAGCTTCAATTTGGCTACAAAGACTTCTCTTTCCCTTTGTTGCTTTGCCTTTTCCTCCTCTAGATCATGAATTTTATGTAACAACTCTAGCTTATCATTCTCTTCTTTGATCTTGAGCTCATGTTCCCTTTTCCTTTATTGTTTTTGCTCTTCATCAGCTCTCCGCTTGGCTTCTATTTTTTGTTGTTGAAGCAAGGCATCAGCTTGTGCCTTAGCATCTATTTCCTTCTATTTTTCCATTGCTTCTACATGTGCTTGAGCATTTGAAGCCTTATTTGCTTCCTCAAACAATGCCCATTGATATTCCTCTATTAAAATATGTTCAATTTCCTCCTCTAGAGGCATCTTTTCTTGTGCATCTTTCTCTGATAAGGTCTCATCAGAGTCTATTTCAACATCATGGACCTCCAGCTCTACTCCTTTTCCCTTTAATGCTTCAGCTATACCATGAAGAGTTCCTTCAGGCATCCCTCCGCCTGATTGCTCCGTAAGAGGGACTTGAGAAGATGACTCACCTATTGTTGTTGTTGAAACCACAAATCCTGTTTGGGCATCCTCCTCTTGTATTCCCGGTAAATCTTGAGTAGGGTATTCAAGCTCAATCTCTTCAATATCAGGAGGGAAGAACTCCAAAGGCTCCTTGGAAACAATTTCCTCTTGATTCTTTTATATCCTTTCCCCTTCTTAGGAGCTGGACCCCTGGGAGTTTTGGTTCTTAGAACAACCCAGTGGATACTCCTATCCAAGACTGGTCTCCCTATTTGCTTTATGTCGATGGTCTCCTCACCATCCCAATCTATCAGATCCAAAATTTAAGTACCATTGTTCAATGCTTCATATGATGGATCCAACACAACTCCACCATCTACTAATGTATCAAGAATATCATCTTTGATCCCAAATTCTACCATGAGTGAAATAGGCAACCTCTCATAATTCCTCTTCCTAAGGTCATACTCATCCTAAAGATCACTCCAAAATTCCTCTAACAAATTGAAATGTTTGTCAAAGACCGAAGGCAACAAAGCATTCATTTTCTTCTTTGGATCAAAGTGCTTTCGATAAGTATACAAACCCAACTTCAAATGTATCAATTCATTGCAAACCACCTTAGCTCCCACAAGGTGTGGGTAGTTGTATTCAACCAATTGCATGGGGAACTTGTGACAACCCGTCTTGTGCTTTAACCCAAATCAGGCATTGACCCCTAGAGCTTGATAGACAAACTCCATCAGAACCATCTTGTTGTTGCACCACCTTGGAAGTAAGTGGGGATGACCCTCAAATCTTGCCAACTTGAAATAAGTGAACTTGGGGTATTGGATATACCAACATCCCCATTCTGTGATAAAGGCCATAGCTTCCTGGCTCAATTTGTATCATGCATCTCTATTAAGCTGGTTAATGATTGCATACAAGAATGCATCATTAACTCTTCTAAACTTTGTTTTAGACACCTGTAGGGATAACTGATCATAATGATCCCATACTCTCTTTTGTCCACCAGCTTCTCCCAATATTCCTACTCTGTTCAAATCGGGAAAGATACCTCCTCTAGTTGTTGCACAGACAACATAAGAAGTCATGAAAAAGCTCTTGGTTTCCCTTATTCTAGTTAACTGGTCATGAATGGTATCTGAGACAATCATTGGCCAATCAAACTGCTACTTGCCATTAAATATTGTCTGAATGAAAGGAAACATTCATTCCTTAAAATGAAATGCATCTCTCTTCCCAAAGGCTCTAGACAACATCATTATCAGGTCCAATACTTCTTTGTAAAATTTTGTCCTCTTTGGTTGATCATGGAGCTTGGTCAGAGACTTCTTCTCTATTCTCAACCACTTCTTGTTCAAGTGAGCCTTGTTGGCCTCCTTGTATTTTCTATATATACCTAAAGCATCTGCCTCATTCAACTGTACCAAGTTCTTTGGATTAGGGACACTGAACATGTGCTGAAACATTTGAGGAGTTAGATCAATAATCACATTATCCTGTGAATCCATACACTGCCTAGTGGTCAGATTGTAAGCTCCTGTTGTTGTCATAATCAATTCCGGGCATTGGATGGATAGAGGAAATAAAATGATGTGAGCCAAGCCAGACTCAACTATTCTTCTAGTTCTTCCTGTTACATCCTCAGTGAATTTTTATGAGTATAACTCCTTGAAATTGAATGGTCCTAGATTGGTGTTAGTTATATCACACTAGTCAGATTCCACTTTGTTGACAGTGACAGTAGGACCCCTATGGTTATACCTCAAGGTATAAGGCAACTGCTCCAACTTAATCTTCTTAGGCTTAGTTGATGCCTTTGAATTTTTTGCAGGTTGATTCCTTTGGGAAGCTTCTCCTGATATTCCTGACATTCTTTAGCTTCCTGCAATATAACCTCAAATTAGATTCTTGAGTAAACATAACAACATATGCTTCAAAATCTTACCCTTCATATATACACTGGAGGCGAAACCAGGCAAAAAACACTCTAAATAGTCTCTTTTTAAAAACATTATCGGGATCGGAGCCAAAACCATTATTGAGATTATAGTTGTGATCCTAATAAAATGCCACTCCTAATGTGAGATGCTAGATAAAAACTAATAATGCAATGAGAAGAAGTAATAAGATAAAAGGGCACCTCAACGATTAGCCTAAGAAAATAGATAACATGAAAGCAAGATAAAACAAATGGAATGCTTCTTATACCTTCATGTTGTTGCTTCTTTGGTTGGCCCTTGATCTTTGAAGTCTTGTGTGCTCCTTGGATGGAAATGAATTGAAGTGGATGCAAGATGCAAGATGAGTTGATGATGCTAAGTATTATGATGGATGAGAGCTCAAATGGTAAATTTGCAAGATTTTGCTTGCAAAAGACTTGATCCTCAAAATGAGGGAAATGAGGGGGTACATATAGGCTAATTGGAATTCTCTAGAGAATTCAACGGTTGGGATTGATCCAACAAGATCAAGATGAAGGGCTATGGTGAGTTGAGGACTCACAAGCCCTCACATCTTGACATGTGGAATGTGAGATCTCTTAGGGTGGAGTGATGTGGAAATGAGGTGGAAGAGAAGGACAAGAGGTGTAAGAGAAGTACATGAGGTGGATGAAGAACAAGTACCTTGGGGGATGAGAAGATTCCTTGGAGGAATACAAGTGAATTAAAAATTCACAATGATTGGAAGAATCTAGTGGATAAAAGAGGGTTTCCAAAAAGCTAGAGATTTGTCACATGTGGGTGATGTGACAAGTCTAAGGTTCTAGAAGCCCTTGGCACATGTGAAGTGACAAGTCAAGGCTTCTAGAATCTTGCATGGGGATGGGGAAGACCTTGGAAAGACAAAAGTGAATTAAAAATTCACATGGGGAAGAGAGGAATCTTGGGCAAATAAATGTGAATTAAAAATTCACATGGGGAAGAGAGTCCAGGCTAAAAAGGGTAAGTGGGAAGGTTGACTAGAAAAGGTAAGCCAAATGTGGCTAATGATTTTGATTAAGGTTGTGCAAACATAGGATTAGGATAATTAATGAGAGATTAGAGACAAGTGGGATATTATGGAGGATGTGACACTTAATCAAGATTAAGTGGTGCACATCCTAATCACAGATTAATTAATTTAATCTGGATTAAAAGAGGGTTATGGAGAATGTGACAAGGAGAGAGAAAAAAGGGGAATTAAAAATTGATTTTAATTCAAATGGGTTAAAAGACTAAATTAAATAATTTTGTCATATTTATTTAATTTAGAGAAGAAAAGGGATAAGGTAAAGTATTTAATTTATTTAATTACATATTTTAGGAACCTTAGGTAGAAAATGAAATAATGATTAAATAAATTATTTAATCATTATTAATGAAATAGATGAATAGAGTAGACGATTTTGATCATATGGAAGTGATCAAATTTGGATGTCTACAATAGTAATAACAAATGGGACCAGAGTCGAAATTGGAATGGTAATCAGAATCGGAATCATAACGAAAACTGATTTGGTTTCATGAAGATTTTCTAATTTCACATTCAATTTCGGTTCCGCTTCCGCTTAGGTCACTGTTATTTTGGGAGCCTGCTTCTAACTATAAGCGAAGTCGGAGACGGGATGGAAAATGGAATCGATACTTATTACAAAACATGGTTCAAAGTCTAAATAGATTTTGATCCCGCTTCTGCCTAAAATAACCATGACGTCATAAGTGATTTTAACAGTCAATAAATAACTTCATGATTTAAGGACTAGGTCATACCAAAACGAAAGGGGCTTAAAAATAACCTAATAAGACCATCCCCATATGACTGAGAGGCAACTGACATATTAAGGCATCATTTTTAAAATAAGAACGCGTCAAAACCCTAAACTAAAAACCCTCGATTTCAAATAACTAGGGCACAAATTTAACCCCACTTAAATTAACCAGATCTAAAGTGAAACAAGATTCCTAAGTAAAAATGACAATTTACCAAACCCTACTCACTGTAAAACAATAAATAATCCATGTAAACACTAGGGCACCACAACGTGGTCACGATTAAAATGTGAAAATGACCGTGTTAAAAACAAACAGACAAGAAACAAAATACCAGAAAAGAAAAACGAAAACAAGCAAACCAAACAAAAAGAGAAAGAAAATAAACTGCACGAACTCACAGAGAATCATGAATCCGCATGAAACCAACGATTGAATCAAACACAAGAAACACGAAACAAAATGAAAGAGGAGAATAGAAAACCCTACCTCAAAACACAAATAAATAGGTTAGTCCCATGAAGAAATCCACGCGCAATTGCCTCATTTTCGATCGACTCACACGCAAAAATTCTCCACTACAACTCTGGTTCACTCTTCGATTTTTAAACAATAATGATAACTACCAGTTAATCCTTATTTAAGGTAAAAACTCATAGTTTCATACGTGCAGAGCTCCTTTAATTAATGCCATAAATGTGGCAGAGCGGAGTCAAAATTGTAGAAGGAACTAGCACATTACTCTTGTGTGACTTCAGTAAATTCAATGACCACGGCGGGAGCAAAATCAAAATGAAAACGGATTTGGAAACTTGGGTAATTTCCCAACTCGGTTCCCGTTTCGGGTCCGCTTCTGCCAACAAAGAAGAAAGCGAAACAAAACAACAAAATAAAACAAAAAGACCGAAACAAGAAAACTAAACACAAAAACCTAAGTTAAAATGAAAGACCAAAAAATAGAGGCAGAGGCGGAACAAATTTTGATTTTGAAACTTTGTATAAATCCAAGCTTAACTTCCACTCCGGCTCCGGCTCTGATAAAGACAAAACAAAAAGGCAAAAGAAGACTGACGGGATGGGAATCATAATGAGTTTTGAAAGAATTTTTAAAGCCCGATTCGATTCTGGCTCCGGTTTCGACAAAAGAAACCAAATAAAAACAAATTGTTGGAAAATCAAGACTCCAAACTTTGTTTGACAAACAACCAAGGACAAAAACATAAAGGGGGACCCATTTTGACCAAGGCAAAAGATGGGGTGATTATGCAAGGCATAATAGGGCCTCAAGAGTTCTAGGGGTTATATGGAATCCACTCTCAATAATAGGTGAAGTGATGGAGGAGAACATGAATTGGATAGCAAAAAAATGTAAAATATTACAAAAAAATGAGCAATTCACATTAATCAACACATATGGCCCTACACAAACAAGAGAGAAAAGAACAGTTTGATAGAAAATCTCTCAGGCCATAATGGAACTCACGGGAGAAAAAGGAATCATAGCAAGAGACTTCAATGCAACCCTAAATTGTGAAGAAAAGAGAGGTTGGATAGGGGGAATCACAAGAGTCCAACAAGACTTTCAAGAATTTGTGGACAAAAACCACCTGCTGGACATAGCAACAAGAAATGGTACCTTTACCTGGATAAATAGAAGGAAAAGGTTTACAAACATATCTGAAAGGTTGGACAAATTTTTCATGTTTGGGGATTGGGGAAGAATAAACCAAACACATGAAGCCACCATTCTGCCCTATGTGGGATCAGATCATTTCTCAGTGCAGCTACAAATCCAACCAGATGCCACCCTAGTGGGCTGCCCATTCAAGTTTGAGAAAATATGGACCAGAGATGATAAGCTCCCCAATTTGATTAAGGAACGGTGAAAAGAATTACAAATAGGAAATCACTCATGTCTGTACAAACTGAACAAAAAATTGAATCATGTGAAAAATAAACTCAAAGAATGGAATAGAGAACACTTCAAAAAAATCTTCCAAGAAAAAGAATGGGTGGAAAAATAACTAAGCACACTCAACAAACATATTATAGAAGAAGGAATGGATGTAGTGGATTTTGAAATGGAAAAGGCCCCGAAAGAAGAACTGGCAGAGATCCTGAAAAGAGAAGAATGCTTCTGGAAATAAAAATCAAGGGAGACTTGGCTCAAATAAGGTGATAGAAATACGAAGTATTTCCATAGAATGGCAGTAAACAATAGAAGAAGGAATAGAATAACATCCATAACAAGAGAAGATGGCTCAATGACACAGTCGCTAGATGAAGTCAATGAGGAGGCAGTGAATTTATACCAAGCAATTCTAAATAGACCAACTGGAAATAATGAGGAAATCAGAAACAAATTTTTGGCAACAATTCCAAGGATTATAGGAGAAGAACAAAATAAAATGTTATATAAGCAAATAAGCAAAGAGGAGGTGAAAGAGATGACTTTTCAAATGAACCCAGACAAGTCCTCGAGACCGGATGGGTTTCCTGCATGCTTCTTTCAGAAGTTTTGGGAAATAGTGGGGGAGGACCTATACTTGGCGGTAGAAGAGTCAAGAAATAAGATGACCATGTTGGGAGCAAAAAACCACACATTTTTGGCATTGATCCCTAAGAAAAAGGATCCAGAAAAGATGGGGGATTTCAAACCAATTGCCTTATGCAACACAGTGTACAAAGTAATTACGAAAATAATATCAAACAAATTGAAGGGAGTATTAGGGCACATAATATCAGAGGAACAAAGTGGGTTTGCTTTGAGCAAATCAATTGTTGAAGGCATAATAACAACTTATGAAACCCTGCATTCAGACATAAAGGGAAGAGAGTCGTGTATGATCCTCAAGTTGGATATACTTAAAGCATATGATTTGGTGGATAGAGAGTTCCTATTGGAGGTACTCAAGAAATTTGGATTTCAGGAGGAATGGGTAAATTGGGTGAAAAGCAAGATCTCCACAACAAAATTCTCGGTGTTGGTAAATGGGATAGCTCAGGGCTTCTTTACATCCACAAGAGGGATTAGGCAAGGGGATACCCTATCCCCTTTCTTGTTCATCATCATGGCAAAAGTAATGGGAGGGGGAATAAAAACTCTAAGACAAGCAGGCAAATGGAAAGGTGTGCAAGTAGCTAATGGTGTTGAGAATACAACGCACTAGCAGTTTGCTGATGATACAACTCTGTTTGGAATGGAAAGTAGAAGAGAAGCAAGAACCATAAAAACCTTCATGGATGAGTATTATCATGCATCAGGGAAAAGTATAAACTAGCACAAATCAGAGGTCTTCTTTCTCAATACACAATCAAGCCTTCAAAGAGATCTGGCAAGAATTTTGGGCTAGGGAGATTCTTGGGTACTCCACTATTTGTGGGTATCAACAAAAAATGTTATTGGGAAAGGCTAATAAACAACTGTAAGAATAAAATTAGGACATGGAAAGGGAAATGGTTATCATTGGTTTGTAGATTGATGATGGTGAAGGCAGTGCTATCAACCATTCCGATATACTCAATGGTGAGCCTAAAGATCCCAAAAACAATTAAGGAGAAGATCAATCAAATATTTAGAAATTTCTTTTGGAGTGGTACAGGAGATCAACAAAAATTTCCCCTAGTGGCATGGGAAAAAGTTTGCTCACCGAAAGAGGCCAGAGGAGCAGGTATTAAGCAACTAAGATTGATGAACTTGGCAGTGGGTGCAAAATCATTATGGGACATGTATGCAAGAGGAGAGCAACGCTGGGTCAGGATTCTAAGAAGAAAATATTTGGACTCAGACTCCCCAATCCGAATACTAACAACTGAGAATCCTCCTAGAGGCTTAGCCATATGGAACTATTTGATGAAATGCATGGATATAATCTCAAAGCATGTGCCATGAGAGATAAGAAATGGAAAATCAATATATTTTTGGAAGGATTCATGGAATGGAAAAAAAGCTTTCACAATGCTACCCAACCTGGATCTAATCAAAGAAGAAACTACAAGAACTTGGGGAGAGAAGGTATGAAACTATGAAAGAATGATAGAGAGGGAGGGTATGCAAGAATGGGAATGGAATTCCTTGCATAATCTAGAAGCCCCACAAAACTAGAAGGAAGCCCTGGCTGCAATCTTAAAGGAAAGGAAAATTTTTCCTTCTAACCAAGAAGACACCATCTAATGGTGTGGCTCATTGACAATAGCATATGTAGTCAAGCTTGGCTACAGAATCAAGGAACAAGCAGAGGTAAGAGAAAATTGGCCAAGTAAATTGCTATGGGGGAGGAACTGCCTACCAAAAGCAGGGGTGTTTGCTTGGTTGGAAATTAAAAAAAGGATCCTAACAAAGGACAAATTAGCCATCTATGGAATCCAGGGCCCTAGGAGATGCATTTTGTGCAAAAATAACAACGAAGATATAGACCATCTGTTGCTAAACTATCCATACTCAAAGCATTGTTGGAAGCATTTCATGGGGAAACTAAGTTTGTAAATCCCCCTACCAAACTTCTTATTGGCAAGGTTTAATATGTGGTCCCATCCAAGAATAAAGGTAGTATTTGACAATATCTGACCTATAGCCCCATCAATAATCATATGGGAAATTTGGAAGGAACGCAACATAAGGATCTTCTAAAATAAGGAAATGATGCTAGAAAGGTTGTGTGAAAAAATAGAAGGAATGGTCACTGAAACAGTTAATGAAGCAGTAAAATCAAACACAGGGAAGAAAAACACTTTCACAAATTGGGATGACCAAATGAAACAAGCCTTCAAGGGACTAATCATACCTAAAATAGCAAGCACAGGCCAAAGTATGTCATAATTGAAGAGAAAGGAAGTCAGATGGGAACCCCTGGAAAAAGGCTAGATCAAGATAACCTTCGATGGGGTGGCTCAAGGTAACCCAGGCCTGGGAGGTGCTGGTTGTGTGACCAAAAATGAGATGGGGGAGATAATAGTAGAGAAATCCAAACCACTAGGAATCTGCACAAACAATGAGATGGAGTTCCAAGCAACTCTATTGGGAATTCAAATGGGAATAGCCATAGATGCAAAGAGAATACAGCTTGAAGGAGACTCCCTCATCACTATCAACTCGATAAGACAAAAAATATCCCAATTGGAAATTGAACCATTGGCTTCAACCAATATCACAACTTCTGGGAAGGTTTTAGGAATTTAAGGTATCCCACATTTATAGAGAAGGAAATAAAAGAGTAGACAGCTTAGCGAAAGAAGCTGTAGAAAAAAATAAATGAAGAAAATGCCAAGGGCATTAAGGAAGGGATTTCAATTATAAAATTTGAGTAATTAATCGAAGAGCATGATGGTCAACAAACACCCCACGTCCTATCCTACATGGGTGCAAGAGGTGGCAAGAATTAGACCTACCAAAGTGCTGAGTGGGAAACATTTTGGGTGAGTTGGCATGGAACCAAAGAAAGGCACGTGCACATGCAGACCCCATTGGGGCAGAAGAGATGGAAAGGAAGGTTGCGAAAGATGTTTCGGTGGTGTCCAATGTGGGTCCATTGGCAAATGGGAGATGAACTCTTTCTTGTCGGCAGCCGACAGGATTGAATCAGAGTGAAAAGACCCAAATGAGTGAGAATTGTGGGGACGGTCATTCGTTAAAGACACATCGACAAAGATGAGTTGGTCTTGGCACGACATCCATGAAAAGTAATCATTTGTAACAAGTTGGTTCATTACTATTCACGATGCATCAGATATTTCAAAATATTGATGTTGATGTAATGCAGTATATGATATGTGACCGAGAGTGTGGGTTATACTATTTTTAAATTATGGGTGCATGTTTTCATGCTACAACTCATAGAAGAGCAACTTGGATTGTTTGTGGGTGGTGCCAAATGGGTTATCAATATTCTTTGACATGTAAGACTATGAATATTTATTTATTTTTAGGACAAATATAAACCACTTATAAAATAGTTTTTATCTATACAATGATTGGAAAAAATTTGTTTACTTTATGGATAAAAAATGTTGTACAATTGGTTACTAAAGTGCTCCATTGTGGGGCCCACTAAGGACTACTTTTGTCCCCACTATTGGACCTCGATCCACTATTGGGTCCTCTCCCCTAGCATACCCTCTTGTTGAATAAGAGTGTAATATAGGTAACACAACCTTTGGATTTTCAAAAGAATAAGTATTCATTGCAGGAAAACAATTGTCATCTAGTGGTGAGTACCTCTCTTAGTAGTATTAGTAATAATAGTATTTATTTTTTAGTTAAAAAAATTAATATGTATGTGATTTTGATTTTATGTTCAAATTTAATGTGTTCAATTGTTGAATCTACTAGTTTTTGCATAATGATATATTATGGTTTTATGTAGTGATATATGTTTTCAATAATATTAAAACATAATTTATTGATTTTAAATTTATACTATAAATAGTCCTCCCTAATTTTTGAAAGTTCATTTAATGAGTTTGTCAAAATTTTGAAGTCTTAAAATTGACATTGAAAGGAGAGTTCAAAAGATCTTAAAATTATAAAAACATGACGTAGTGAAAGTTAGGAGAGACACGATATTTACAATAGGGAAAACCAAAAGAAAAATTAAAAAGTTCTAAAAATTCCCAAAAATATGACATCATAAAATGAGGTTATATAATATTTGCATAATTTGCAAGAAGGCTAACTAGTGGTTAGAGAGTTATCAAAAATCTTGAAAGTGTGAAATTTATTATAAATGAAGGGTTAGCAAGTTATAAAGTTCACCAAAAGTTTGAACTACCAAAATTCATTATTGTCAACAAGTTTAAAGGTTTGCTAACCTTTTGAATCTATGAAAAGTGACAAAATTGTCATTTTATTGAGCATTTTTAGAGTTTGTGAACCTTCCTTTTCTATGACACTCCTAATTTGAGTTGTTTCAAGAATGGAAAATGGGGTTCTTCAAATGGGTGCACAAACTATTTGAATTTTTTTTTTGAAGAGATACAGTTGCCTAGAATACATGATCATAGCTTGATGTACAAGTCTTAGAAGCTTACAAGGAAATACAATTAGTATATGCGATGTCAAATTTCACAACCATTGCAAGTTTCTCCAATGCACAAACTAAAACATGAGCTTTAAAACATGGTGTGGTCGTCCATCAAAATATAATCAAAGGGATGTTTGTTAGAAACTATATTTGTAGTTGCTCTAGTAGATTTATATTAAAAATATTGAAACATGAATTCCAACAAAGGTTTTATGAAAGAAAATCATGTCATTGGTGATGAGGTATAAATAACCTCATAATTATAATAAGCTAAAAACCCTTCGTTGTTCTTACCAACCACTTTAGCCTTGCCAATTATTTATTTTTATGATCAATAATTGTTTACTTTTTATAAAATGATGTATAAATATTATTTCTTAAATTGGTTGAAATTAGCTGACTAATGTTGACATAATGGTATAGACTTTTAAGTCACTGTACATAACATTATGCATGACCAGTGCATGGAGTGGACTTGCGGTTGAAGTTAAAAGCTCCAAAAGTCTAGGCATCTGAAATCTAGGCGTGCATAGTGGAACGCTTCCCTTTAATGCTTTGTCAAATTTCTATTTAAAAACTTTACGGCTCCAATATAAGCCTTTAATATGTTTTATGTAATGGACATCAGTCAGTTGGTTAGTTGAAATTTTGTTAAAAGACTTTTTCAATGGTGATCTTCCACCATCAAAAATTTAGGATTTTGTTAGTAGTATAGTATATATATGTAACCGCAAAAAAAAATGCATACGTGATACTATTATGTTGTTATGATATGCTTTGAACACAATTCAACCATGTCTTTTGTATTACACTTTTATGATATGAGTAAATAATATTGCGAGTCTTATTCCAAATCAGTTGTTTTGAGTAATGAAAGTATCTTAGATGGATTTAGTTTGAAGATGCAAAAGTACAAGTGGTCTGAATTAATCGTAGGAACACTCGAGAGCTAACCACTCGAGGGATCATGTAGAATAGATAAGTATTTTTTCTATTGATATTGTTATCTCCATTTTGCACATATTAAATTTAGATGAATATTATTTTGTGTTGAGTCATGTGTCCCTGTAGGTCGTATCTTTGTTTACAATCTGTGAATTCTATTTAATTTGAAATTCTAGAGCACCCACTCTTGTTGTTTATTAAAATTTATTTGTACTTTCAATTAGTAGTTAGTCATTAATCGTTAGTTGTCTTCAACTGAATTTCGTAGTTTAATTACAAGAGTTAATTCTTAGGCAATTTCAAGCTTTCTACATTAACAATTTCATGTTTTCTAGCTTAATAGTTTTATGCTTTCTAGTTTAAACAATTTCACGCTTCTTAGTTTAATTTTTGTTTTTAAAAGTTCAAAAAATCTAGGAGAGATGGCCAAGTTATCCCCTATTGCATACATCCTTTGAACATTGCTCAATCGACATAATTGATGTATCTTTAACTAAAGTGTTAGGACCTAACGACAACCTGTCACTTTTTGGCGTTGTTGCCAGAGACATTCCTTTTCTAGTGTTAATAAGAGATTGCTTGAATACCTCTTTTAGAAAAAAAAAATATAGTTGCCAGGATTTTTTTTCTATATGGTAAGGAAATGAGGTCCGCACGGAAGATTCATACCAAAAACTCCCCAAAAGACATTCCAACCACAAGCAGGGAGGTATAAGTCTCAGCTGAAGAACTTATTGAAGAATTGATCGAGCAGGATCAACCTGATACCTCCTAGTATACCCCAAATTCTCATCCATTAGAGAAAATATTTGTCGAGGATAACATTCCTTTGCACATTCCAGAACCTCAACCATTAGAGCACACCTTTCAAGAGGAACTCATTCCTTTTGACGTCATGGGTGATAATCATAGAAATGATGTTAACCCAAGATTGGGAGTGTGGACATTTACCTTCGTATTGATCTCGACCAAGATGATGATACACCTATGATAAATATTTCACCATCCCACTTACCAACCTTCAGAGGTTTATCCTCCAAAGACCTTGACCAGTTCCTTTTTTATTTTAAAATTTTGTGTTAGTCGTATGAATAAAAAATTGAAGCTCTTCCCCTCCACTCTGAAGAACACTGCAATGCGTTGTTTTATGGGATTAGCTTCAGGGTTGATATCCACCTAGGATGATATGTAGACTACCTTTATGGACAAATACCGAAGTTACTGTAGATTCAGCAATAAGAAAGAGGAATTGTTCAGGTTGAGACAAAACAAAGATGAAAGTTTAGAAGATTACCTAGATAGGTTCATCTTCTTATCTAAACGATGTGGTGAAGAAGCCATAAGTCTGAAAATTATGAAGACCAAATTTCTCAAAGGACTTGATGAAGATGCTAGGAGGAGTCTAGATTTAATGGGAAATAGAGATGTGTCCCAACTTGGACTTGATGATATCACTAACTAATGTCAGAACTTCTCTCATACTCGAGGAGGTATTTGTAAAACTACACTTTTAGAGGTTCCAATGAAATAGGTAAACTATGTGAGGAAATAGAAAATCTCAAAACTGACATTCTTGTTTAGTTAAACACCATGCTAGATGGAATACAAGATAAAAGACGTAATCTTGAGACCTTATCCATCTATTGTCCTAGGTGTCGAAACAAACATCTCTTAAGAGAATGTCCTTTGGACAAAACTGATGTTTTCCAAGTTTGTGAAAAGAGTCATGCCACTAATCAATGTGAGATCCTAAATATGATCGAGAATTCCAAGAAAAGACATCGCATGATGAGGAAGAGGTCAATTTTGTGAATCAAAGACTTGGAAGGAATTTCTCTTATGATTAGAATTCAACTCCCACTTAGCAAACTCCAAACAAATAGAATAACAATCAATGGGTGATACCTTAGCCTCAAGCACCACCTAATTGGGGATCTTACCCTTGGGGAAACCCTTAATGGCAGAACCAGACTCAATAACAATGGTATCTTCCAAAATTTCCTACGCCTCAATGGAATCAACCTCAAAATCAGTTTTATAATGCGCCAAGGAGGATGCCTAATCCGTAGTAGAACCTTTTACTAGCTCCTCATAATCCTCAACAAAATGAGAAGGTCAACCAACCACAACTCCCAACACAACCTATTCCTAATCCAAAGAATAATCGTCAAAACACCCCAATGTATTCGACCGAATAGGAAAACGTGAGTGGACTTAATGCTATCCATTGTGGAAATCTACAACTATGGTCATAAAAAATACTCCAACAATCTACCATAGTTGAGATCTTGGATGAACCAAATGAAGAAACCACTAAAAAGATTGAGACACCTTCCCTACCTTTAGAGCAAAACCCAGCGAGTAATCAATCCTCCAAAATCCCCATCCAAAACTTTTGAGTTACCTCAAGAAGAGGATGGACAATGTCCACCAGATCTTTTAAAGGACTCCACCTTGAAAGAGAAAACTCAAGCACTTTTTCCTGAGCGTCTCAAACTAACCACCTTGAATAACCCTCTGGAAATGAACTTATCCGACAAAACCGTGCTCATACAAGAAATTAAGCAACTTCAAATTGAGGTTCCTTTGTTACAAGCGATTAAAGAGATTCATGTGCTAAACCAGCTAATCAAATAGTTGTGCATAAAAACACAAGGAAGGAAACCAAAACGGATTAACACTATGCACATAAACGGATATCTAGTTGACCTTTTGGTTGGAAAAACCTCAGCCATAAAATATAATGACCCAGGTAGTCCACTTATAACTATGACAATCAATGAGATACCAATACCTAATGCACTTGTGGACTTAGGACTAACCATTAATTTCATGACGATGAATGTTATGGAAAAATTAGGACTCACTGGTTTAAGTCCCACAACTACTATATTGCAAAAGGTGAATCAATTTGTATCTATTCCTAAGGGTTTCCTATAAAATTTTCTTGTTAAGGTCAATGGTTGGCAATATCCAGTAGATTTCTACGTAATCAAATCCCTCACACCAAAGGACAGTTATCCGATAATTTTGGGTAGACTGTGGTTAGCTACAGTCGCATCCAAGATTGATAGCAGAGAGGGAGGAATGACCATTTCACATGGTCCTAATAGTAAACATTTATTCCTGTATCCCCCCGCTAAACTCTTTGAACATAACCAAGTTTGGGTTGATGAACCAGATGGTGCCAACAATCAGGAGAATCTAGCCTCACTTGCTATAGTAGTCATTAAACAACATGGTGAAGAGTTGGAAGATGAACTGGAAAACAACATACAAAATCTTACTATAGACTTGAGTGATGAGGAAATTCTAGAAGTGGAAGAGATTTTAGGACATCCAATCAATATTAAACATACCGAATTTGATCGTACTGGCTTCATAGGGTTACCTTTCCCTCTAGCTAGTATCATTCCAAAAATGGATCATTTCTTCGAAGATATTGCCAAACTTGACAGAACTATACCACATAGTTGTCCTCTCAAAACATTAACCATAGAAGTGCATACCGTCACCTCCAACCATCCAAGAGTCAAAACGATCATGCTACTACCAAGAAAAACTTTAAATATCAATGGTTGGTTGATAGAATCAGAAGAGCTCAAATTGTTTGATGTTTTGGTAAATAGATCTAAATATTTTTCTTGGGATTATACAAAGATGAGAGGAATTCACCCAAGTTTTTGTACCCATCACATCTATACTAAAGATGTTAGACTTGTTTGTCAACCACGACAGAGACTCAACCCTACTCTCAAAGACATTGTTAAAACAAAAATTGAGAGACTCTTGCAAGTGGGATTTATCTATCCCATCTCTGATAGCAAATGGGTCTCACCGTTGGTAGTTGTTCCAAAGAAAAATGGGAAGTAGAGAGTGTGTGATGATTATAGGGAGATCAACAAAGCTACCCATAGAGATTACTTCCCTTTGCCTTTTGTAGACCAAGTCTTAGGCAATATAGCAGGAAGGAAATACTTCTCATTCTTGAATGGATTTAGTAGATATAACTAAATACAAGTTGCAGATGAAGACCAGGACAAGACAACTTTTACTTGCCCTTGGGGAACATTCACATATCGTGTTCTTCCCTTCAGGCTTTACAATGCTCCTGCAACATTTCAGAGAGCTATCTTAGCCATATTTGGTGAGCTAGTGAATGACTGTGTGGAGGTCTACATGGATGACTTCACCGTGTATGGTTTCACTTTTGATGAGGGACTTAAAAAAATTGGACAAGGTATTGAAATAGTGTGTAGACCATCATATATCCTTGAGACAAAAAAATATCTAATAATGGTGGAACAAGGGATAGTGTTGGGACACCACATTTCTGTTGAGGGGACAAAATTGGATCCTAAGAAAATTGAGGTAATACAACAACTAGAGACTCTGAAAACTCAAACTGATGTCAAAAGTTTCTTAGGACATGTTGGATACTACCGGAGATTCATAGAAAATTTCAGCAAGATCGTAGCCCCCATGTTTTCCCTCCTCCAAAAGGATGTAGATTTTGTCTAGACAACTGAATGCCAAACAACATTTGAGACCATTAAGGAGAAACTCATTTCTTCTCCTATCCTACGTGGGCCTAATTGGAACCTTCCATTCCATATTTATGTAGATGCTTCCAATGATGCTATTGGAGCAATATTAGGTCAAGAAGATGAGAATGAAGGGAAATATGCCATCTATTTTATTAGTAAAAATTTGACTCCCACTGTATGAAACTACACTACTACGGAGAAAGAATTCTTAGTTGTGGTGCATACAATCAATAAATTTTTACATTACATCATAGGTTACAAAGTGACTGTGTTCACAGACCATTCATCTATCAAGTATGTAATGAACAAACTTGCAATAAATGGAAGAATAATCAATGTGATTATTGCTTCTACAAGAATTCAACATGACCATCATTGACAAGCCTGGGAAGTTCAATGTAGTTGCAAATTTCTTATCTTGGAACAAATAAGACAATGGAGATTTTACTCCTGTGCAAGATGAATTCCCAGACAAAAATATGTTTCTCATCTCCATTAAAACCCCTTGGTTTGCTGATATTGCCAACTATCCAACTACTTCAGAGTTCCCACAAGCCTTTACGTCCAATCAAAAGAAACACCTAGTTTGAGAATGTGCTTAACATACAACATCCTTACAGCCTACCATGATGACCCCTCTGACAACCATTGCTCTACCAGAAGAACTTCCCATAAAAATTTGGGTACTGTATATTACTGGCCCTTTATGCATAAAGATGTGAAATGCTATGTTCGCCACTATGATGAATTCCAACATGTAGGAAGACCCACTACATCCAATAAAATGCCTCTCCAAATGCAGGTAGTCCTTGAACCATTTGAAAAGTGGGGATTGGATTTTATCAGTCATGTAGACCCTTTTTCACAAGGCAAAGAATTAATTTAGGTCTGTATCAAGTATCTGACTAAGTGGGAAAAATTCCAAGCCTTAAGAGTAGCTAGGGAAGAACGCGTAGCTGACTTCTTGTATAACAAGATTTTTCTCAGATTTGGAGCCCCTAAAATAGTTGTTACAAATCAAGGACCTCAGTTTATGTCCAAATCTATGCTAGCTTTTACTGATCATTTCTAGGTAAGCCATAAAAAAATGTCACCCTATCACCCGGAAGCAAATGGTCAAGTAGAAGTCACCAACAAGGAACTTGAGAACATTTTAATAGAAATAGTTTCATCAGGGAGAAAATATTGGGCCAAAAAATTATATGAAGTCATTTGGGCCTACAATACAACTTAGAAATCAACCATTGGCTTCACTCCTTATGAGTTAGTTTTTGGAAAGAAACCCCTTCTACCCATTGAACTTGAACTTCAAACTCTTAGAACAACAATGGAATTAGGTTTAGACATCAAACAAGCTCAGGTTGAAAGAGTTCTACAACTTAGTGAATTGGATGAACTTTGTTTAGAATCTATCCACCAAATTGAGCTAGTTCAACAACAACGAAAGGCCTAGCATGATAAACATGTAAAAGAAAAAGAGTTCCACAATGGGGATTGGGCACTATTATTCAATTCTCAATATAAATATCACCAAGGGAAACTAAGGGCTCATTGGTTGGGTCCATATGAAATTTCTAAAGTATTTTCAAATGGAGCAGTGCAGCTCAAACCCATTGATGGTGACTCTCAAACCCTCTTAGTTAATGGTCATCGATTACGAATCTACCACAAACCTATCAACAAAGAGGAGTTTACAAGAATGGTAGAAATGCAAGGAGAAATAAAATGCATTGACTCTTCTACGACAAGGCCAATATAGTTTTCAGTCTACAGTCTTAGTAAAAAATAATAATAATAATTTGCATGTGTATGTATTCATGATCACTTCAGGGCATTTTTATTGTATCTTCAATCTTTTGGACCTGGCTGAATTTTGTTTCTGCCTTGTAGAAATTTATAAAACACAAATTTTGGCACACCTTGCACCGATGCTCCAGAACTTGTTGCATTGATGCTCTGGAACTTGTTTGTGCGATGAGTTCCATTCTTTGGTTTGATTCTTGTAGTCTGACACAATGCTCAACAATGATCTAGAAAGTCTTAAGTCCAAAGTTCTTCATTTTGCTTCCTCTTTTTGGTAGCATCTTTTAATGATGCTCCAAAATTTGGCTTCTTCCTTCTGGCTACATCTTTCGGTGATACTCTAGAAATTTTCTTGCTGCATTTTGATGGCATCTTTCAACGATGCTCCAAAACCTTGTTTTTGATTTCTGATGGCATCTTTCGATGATGCTCTAGAAATTTGTTCCCACTTTTCGACGACACATTTCAACAACTTTGGAACCTTGTTTCTGATGTCCGATGACATCTTTCAACAATGCTCTAGAATTTTTCCACTTCACTCTGACTGCATCTTTTAGCGATGATCTAAAACTTCACTTCATCTCAGGCGCATCTTCCAGCGATGCTCTGAAGTTTTTTTTCTTCATCCTGGTCGAATATTCTAGCGATGCTCCAAAATTTTGCAAATTCCCTTCCTCTCCACAAATGATCTAACAATTTCAATAATATAACCATGCTCATCATTAAATTTTTCCCATCACCTTCGGAATTCACGCCCTACACTCCCATCCATTTTCATAACAAATCAAAATTATTATGGCTACTTTCCGTCATAATAACTACAACATTAATTAGCCATCCCATCTTCATTCATAATAAATTCGTTACCACCCCTTGTCATCCCATCTGATGATACTGTTGTGTCAGCATAGGTAAGCGATTTTCAAATAGCTGACAAGACGTAAGGTATGTACAACTTTTATTTTAAGTAGGTAATTATTGTGAATACAAATAAATAAATTGGCACGTACCACCCCCTTTCCAAACTTAGTAAATTGTGTGGATTGTACGTTCACTTGAGGTGTGGCAATTCATGCGCTCTTTCCCATGCAAAGTAAAAATGAAAGTACAACAAAGAAAAATGAAACAATTAATCCATGTCCCATCGACTGTGTCTAAGTATGAGTGGTTGAAAAACATACATTTTCTTTAATCTGCATCATAGTTTTGTTTAAACAATTTTTCACCTTTTGAGTGCCACAACATTCAACAGATATTGAGTAGAGTTGAGCGTAATTGACGACATGGGAGGAGCTAAGCAAAAACCTAAGCCAAATTTTGCAGGTAAATTATTGGCATTGAGCAATATTTCAAAATTGTTTCAGAGGGTTGGATGGCTTGACTTTATCAAGAAATTTGAGGAGCACAACGAGCAGCTGGTAAAAGAGTTTGCAAAGAACTTATCAGATGGACAATCAATGCTACGTGGAAATAAATTCAAGGTAAGCCCTCAAGTCATTTATTGTTTATCTAGTATTATAAATGAGGGTGTAAATTTGTCTACAACTACAAATATTTCCTATCAAAGAATGGTAAAAAAAATTAGTAGGGAAGGGGAACCTCAACCTTTGCTTGTTGTTAATACCTAGGGGCAAAACAAGGGATTTCAAAGAATGTCAATTCTAGAGCCATGGAGAATGACAGTTGCTTGGATTATTAAATATTTTACATGTGAGGGAGAATGTGTTATTATAGTCGATCCACCTTTTTGGCTATTCACTCATTTGCACCATGGCATGGGAAACCATGAATTTAGGGTTAACCTTCCTGCATTTCTTAGTGATTATGTTGTTAACATGATAGAAAGATTTAAAATTGGTTTAGGGCCACTAAAACATCATGGTCTCATTCATTTAATCTATTAACATCATTTTTGAAGGAAAATGGAAGGGAAGTGGCAAAAAATTCTTCAAAATTTTGAAAATCCTGTTCTTACAAGATATTTAGAAGAAGGTGAGTCATTTGGGCGAGTGACTCAAAGTTTGGAATAACCTTCCTTTGAACCTCAAAATTTCAAAGGGGCTCCTGACAATGAGGCACCGAAAAATCCAATAAACCTTTCAGATCCTCAGGAAAGACCTAGTTCACGAAATGTATCAGAGGCTCTAAAAAAACAAGAGGATATGGAGCTAGAAAAGTCAGATGAAGAGAATGCTCATCCCTGTAAAAAGGGAAGGGGACCTACAATAGAAGTACACCGGCCTTCCCCTTTGAGAAGAAGTAAGAGATTGTCTTCTGAGATTAGTTGTGTTGTGGCTTTTAGTCAGCTGTATATCCCTAAAAAGAAACGACATAATAGACAACCCCAAGAAACCGTAGTATAATCATGTGAAAAAGAGGCCCAACCATGTGTAGAAACAACCCAACTAAGTGAATCAGAAAAGGAAAATGTCTCATTTGAGACAAGACAAGATGAAATAAGAGAACAATTTCCAAATTTTGTACTTATTGAGGATGATCCTTTGGAATCATCTTCTCTTATTCACCTTTCAATGGAAACACAGGAAGGTGATATGACTCACCTAAGTGAAAAATTGTCTTTCCCAATTGCCAGTGATGCAAAACCATACCCACTAGAGGTACATGGTAAAGAAAATATGATTGATGATAATGCAAATTTTTTTATTTCTCCTCTCCGCTCTAATGTACAAATTGAAGGTTTTGATAACATAAAAATAAAATTAGATGAGTGGAAAACAAAAATTGTTTAGTTAAGATTTAGCCTGCAGAAAAATGAAGAAAAAATCAATCAACAACAGGAGGAAATAGATGTACATGTTACAATTTAAAAAAAAAGAGATCAAGAAATCACAGCTTCGAAGGCTCAATTGGAGCAAGAAGATAAAATTATTGGAGAGTTGCATATTCAAGTGCAACAAAGTAATGAGAAAGGTAAATAATATTTGGTAAGTTTGTTTGAAAAAGACAAAAAAATTAAAGGTTTAACTGATAACCTAGTGCAATCTCTTCAAGCATTTGCAAAAAAACAAGAGAAACAAAAATCTAAGCTCAATGCATCCTTGAGCAAAATTATTGAGTTAGAACAAGACTTGCAAGAAATCAATGTTAAGCCAACAATGGAATCAAAAGAAGTAAAAAATGAACCAACCAAAATGGAATGGTTTCAAGTCCATATTCCCCCAATTTTGACTAAATGGATGGAGAGATGCTATTTCTTGAAACAAGCAGGAATAGAAAATGACAGACTTAAGAAAGAAATAGTATTGTTGAAAGAATCATATGATTGAATTTACCAGGAAAAAAGCGATGCATGTCAAATTGTGGAGTTGTTATTAGCCTATAGGAAAGCATCCATGTTGTATTCTATGTTTTTAAATGAACAATTGTTAAGGTGGAAGATGTTGATAATTTCTTGCAAACTGCCTCATGATCCAGATGATGAACAATTTGTAAAGGCATTTCAAGAGGGAACCCTTGTTCAACAAAATTTTCTTTGTGAATTCTTTGTATATAATTTGTTTTTAGAAATACACATTGATTTCTTTATTCATCTTTTTGTGGGAGAAAGAACAGTGGGACTACAAATGAGATACCATAACATAAAAACCTTTGCCTTTAAAACTCGATTCCAAGGCATTAAGATCTATGAAGCTATGAGAAGCAAATATAATGATAATCTTCAGATTTGTTTTTAGAATTTCAGAGTCTAGGGGCCAAAATTGATAGAAAGAGCATGGAGTGCCTGTGAGGAGTGGTACACTCCTCTGCCTATGTATCTTAAAAGGAGGGAGGTGATCTCACCTACCAATATAAGGTGGTCCTATAGAAGGGATGAGGTATTAGCAGAGATACTACAACAACTTAAAACCAAATGGATAGGGATGAGTTATAGATCTCCATTGCTTCTTCAGCCACCCCCTGTAGTACATGATACTACAGAGCATAATCCTAAGGACTTGCATTAATGGAAAGTAAGGGTTAGATACAATAAGGGTTTTCTTAAAATTCCAGGTGATTGGGATAAAGAAGCAGAGGATTCATATGATCTCAGTTCCAAATTTGATGAACTAAATAGGAACAGGGATATGGAAAGGCAGAGGAAACATCAGACAGCAAGAGGACCTTCTCAGGCTTACGAAGGGGAGAGTGATGAGGTAAAAATAACCTCATAATTATAATAAGCTAAAAACCCTTCGTTGTTCTTACCAATCACTTTAGCCCTCCCAATTATTTATTTATAGGATAAATAATTGTTTACTTTTTATAAAATGATGTATAAATCTTATTTATTAAATTGGTTGAAATTAGATGAGTAACACTAACATAATATTATATAATTTAATTCATTGTACAAGACATTATGCACGACCAGTGCATGGAGTGGACTTGTGGTTGAAGTTAAAAGCTCCAGAAGTCTAGGCATTGGAAATCCCTACGTGCATAGTGGAATGCTTCCCTTTAATGTTTTTTGTTAAATTTTTCGTTTAAAAACTTTACGGCTCAACTCCAAGAATTTAATATGTTTTATGTAATGGACATCAATCAGTTGGTTAGTTAAAAAATATTAAAAGAATTTTTCAATGGTGATCTTCCACCATCTGAAATTTAGGATTTTGTTATCAGTATAGTATATTTATGTAACCGCCAAAAACAATACATACGTGATATTGTTATGTTGTTATGATATGCTTTGAACACTATTCAACCATGTATTTTATGTTACACTTTTATGATATGAGTAAATAATATTGCTAGTCTTATTCCAAATCAGTTGTTTTGAGTAATGAAAGTATCTTGGATGGATTTACTTTGAAGATGCAAAAGTACGAGTGATTTGAATTAATAATTGGAATACTCAAGAGTTGGCCACTCGAGGGATCACGTAGAATAGATAAGTAATTTTCTTATTGATATTGTTATCTCCATTTTGCACATTAAATTTAGATGAATGTTATTATGTGTCGAGTCATGTGCTCTTGCATGTCGTAGCTTTGTTTACAATCTTTGAATTTTGTTTAATTTGAAATTCCACACTCCTGTTGTTTATTACAAGTTCTTTGTACTTCCAGTTTAGTAGTTAGTTGTTAGTCGTTAGTCGTTAGTTGTCTTCAACTGAATTCTGTAGTTTAACTGTAAGAGTTAATTCTTAGGCAATTTCATGCTTTCTATATTAACAATTTCATATTTTCTAGATTAACAATTTCATGCTTTCTAGTTTAAATAATTTCACACTTCTTAGTTTAATGTTTGTTTTCAAAAGTTTAGAAAATCTAGGAGAGATGGCCAAGTTATCCCCTATTGCATACAACCTTTGAACACTGCCTACTCGACATAATTGATGTATCTTTAACTAAAGTGTTAGGACCTAACGAAAACCTATCAATTGGAATCACATATGTCATTCCTTTATCTCATGGAAAATCGAGACCCTTAGCCACTTTGAAAATTATCCAATATTCAAGTGGAGGAAAGATGCCTTCTATTAATGGGCTTGATTTTCCTTTGTTTGCAATGTAGACGAATTCAAAGCTAGCTAGAGAAGGATTTTATATAACACCTTAAAATAATGGTGGTAGTGGTGTTAAGGATTTCATGGACAACATGTTAGGTTTTCAAAGGCAGATATCTAAAAGCTAAATGCAGATTTTATCAAATAAACCAGAAATAAAACACAAAGAAAAATAACACAGAGAATTTGTGGTTCACCCAATGTGGGCTACATCCACCAAACCGCAGCCATCCAATGATTTCATTAACCAGTGTAAAACCCTATTACAATATCATGAATAATTGCATTTTCTTGTTCTACTGTAACTCTATTAAAACCCCCTTATAACCAACTTTTTAGAATGATTAGTCGCCACATACCAACAATCTCCCACTTGGAGACTGATCAGGCTCCACACCAAAACAATCTCCCACTTGGAGTCTGAACCTGGATGACACCGCTGCACTTATAGCTCCCACTAGAAACAAGAACCTTGGACCCTGCTACTTTGTTATATTTTAATTCAACCTTGAAGGCCAACCGAAGCTGAAGAGGAACTCAGCTTCTCCCTTATCACTGCCTTAGTAAACATATCCACTGAATTTACATCTATATGTATCTTTTCCAGCTTTACCTGTCCATCCTCCATCACTGACCGAATGAAATGATACCTCAACTGTATGTGTTTCATTTTAGAGTGCAAGGCAAAATTCTTTGCAAGATGTATAGCACTCTAGTTGTCTGTGAACAAGTAATTTTCAGCTTGTTGTTTTCCCAACTCTTCCATGAAAATTTGCATCCATATCATCTCTTTTGCTGCCTCTGTTGTAGCCACATACTCTGCCTCTATGGTGGATAAAGCAACCACCTTTTGCAATCGAGATATCCAACTTATTGTTGTCCCACCAACGGTAAATACATAACTTGTGGTACTCCGTCTGGTATCAATATCCGCTGCCAGATCTGAGTCAACATAGCCTTTTAAATCTATATGAGAGCCCTCAAAACATAAATATTTATTCAATGTACCTCTCAAATACCTGAGAATCCATTTCACTCCATTCTAATGCTCAATTGTTGGTATGTGCCGACTGATCATTCTAAAAAGCTGGTTATAAAGGGTTTTTAATAGAGTTAAAGTAGAGCAAGAAAATGCGATTATTCGCGATATTGTAATAGGGTTTTACACTGGTTAATGAAATAATTGGATGGCTGTGGTTTGGTGGATGTAGCCCACATTGGGTGAACCACGTTAAATTCTGTGTTATTTTTCTGTGTGTTTTATTTTTGGTTTATTTGATAAAATCTGCATTTAGATTTTATATATCTACCTTTGAAAACCTAACAAGTGGTATCAGAGTGGGTTGTTTTCGATTATCGTCTGCAGGAAAGTCTCATGGTTGAGTGGGAGTCTCACGGTTAAGTGGGAGCAATGGCAGACGAGGGTAAGTTGAAGGTTGATAAGTTCAATGGGCAGAACTATCAGTTATGGAAGATGCAAATGCAAGACTATCTCTATCAGAAGGATTTATGGTGGCCATTGGAAGGGAAAACCAAGAAACATACAACAATGTCGGATGAGGATTGGGATATTTTGGACAGAAAGGCACTTGGCAACATTCGCTTATGCCTGGCACAATCGGTGGCGTTCAATATTATAACAGCAAAGACAACTCTAGAGTTGATGAAAACCCTAGCAAAGTTATATGAAAAGCCTTCCACTTCGAATAAGGTATTTCTTATGAAGAGTTTATTTAATATGAAAATGGTAGAAGGTGGATCAGTTACTGATCATTTGAATGAAATTAATACAGTTACCAGTCAATTAACTTTTGTAAAAGTTAACTTTGATGAAAAAGTTAGGGCTCTTTTGATTCTGTGTTCTTTGCCTGAAAGTTGGAATAGCTTGATAATGGTTGTTAGCAACTCTGTTTTTGGTTCAAATACATTGAAATTTGATGATGTTGTTGGTGTTATTTGGAGCGAGGAAATTCGTAGGAAAAGCTCAGGTGGAACATCCACATCAGGCAGTGTTTTGAATACAAAAAGCAGGGGTAGAACAAATGAGAGACAAAACAATTTTGGGAGTCGTGGGAAGTCACGAGGAAAATCGAGGGACAAAAGGTCCCAATCTAGAGACAAGAGGGATTGATGGTACTGTGGTAAGTCAGGGCATGTAAAGAAAGACTGTTGGTCTCAAAAAAATAAAGAAGGAGACAAACAAGAAGGAAATAAAGAGGCAAATGTGGTAAGTAATAAATATGATGAAGATGCTTTGATTCTTTCTCTTGACAATGCTGATGATTCTTGGGTGTTAGATTCAGGGGCTTCATTTCATGCTACGCCCCATAGAAATTATTTTCTTGATTATGTCCAAGGGGATTTTGGGTTGGTTTATTTGGGAGATAATGAACCCTGTCAGATTGTTGGAAAGGGAAGAATCAAGATTAAGTTGCAGAATGGGAATTGTTGGCTACTACATGAGGTAAGGCATGTTCCAAAGCTAAAAATAAATTTAATTTCAGCAGGGCAACTAGATGATGAAGGTTGTCTTGTTACATTTAGTGATAAAAATTGGAAGGTTACAAAAGGTACCTTAGTAGTAGCAAAAGGTGTGAAAGTAGGCACCTTATATTTTTATACAGGTCATACTATTCCTTCTACTTTAGCTATTGCAGATAAAAATCAATGTTTAGGAACAGTTGCTGCAGTTCAGCAGGAAAAAAATCAGATAGTTGCTACGAATTTTGAATCAACACTATGACATAACAAACTTGGGCATATGAGTGCAAAAGGTATGAAAGTAATTCATTCAAAGAATGTTTTACCAGGTCTAAAATGTGTTAATATGGATTTATGTGAAAATTGTGTTTATGGAAAACAAAAGAGAGTTAGTTTTCTCAAGGATGGGAAACAAAAGAAAGATGAGAAATTGGAGCTTGTGCATACGGACGTATGGGGACCAGCTCAGGTATCTTCTCTCCGTGGCTCTCATTATTATGTCACATTCATTGATGAATCAACTAGGAAGGTATGGATTTATTTCATTAGGCATAAATATGATGTATTTGAAACTTTTAAAAAATGGAGAAGCTTGGTTGAGAATGAGACAGGTAAAAAGTTGAAATGTCTCAGATCTGATAGTGGTGGTGAGTATTGCAGCAAATATTTTGAAGATTATTGTTCCTCTAATGGTATTTGTAGGCAGAAAACGGTTCCAAGGACTCCACAAGAAAATGGAGTGGCTGAGCGTATGAATAGAACAATAATGGAGCGTGCACGAACTATGAAATTGCATGTTGGGTTGCCTTTAAACATGTGGGCAGAGGCTATAAACACTGTTGTTTATTTAATTAATAGAGGTCCATCTAATCCTTTGGGTTGTGGTATTCCAAAGGAAGCATGGACAGGTAAGAAGGTGAGTTACTCTTTTTTGAAAACCTTCGGTTGTGAAGCATTTGCACATGTAGATTCTAAAAATAGAACCAAGCTTGATGCAAAATCAAGGAAATGTATATTTGTTGGATATGGCATTGATGAATTTGGTTATAGGCTTTGGGATTTTGAAAATAAAAAATTGTGAGAAGCAGGGATGTCATATTCAATGAGAAACTGTTGTACAAAGATCAGTTGCAGCAGCATGAGAAGAAATAAAGTGATTATGCAATGCTGGATGATACTCCAAACAATAAAATTCCAGTGGATCCTCATGCTCTGCAACAACAACAACAAGAAATACCATAAACTCCAGTGAATGTTAGACGATCTTCAAGGTTAAGTAGACCTCCAGAAAGATTTTCTCCCTCTTTGTACTCTATTTTATTGACTGATGTTGGTGAACCAGAATGTTATCATGAAGCTATGCAGGTGGATACCAAGGTTCAGTGGGAGCATGGAATGGAAGAAGAAATGGACTCCTTGCTGAAAAATCAAACTTGGGAATTATGCAAGTTGCCTGCAGGTAAAAAGGATTTAGCAAACAAATGGGTTTATAAGATGAAAGAGGAGGATGGAGGTAAGAAAAGATTTAAATCCAGATTAGTTGTAAAGGGATTTACACAGAAACAGGGTATTGATTTTGATGAAATAGTTTCTCCAGTTGTTAAAATGACCTCTATTCGTACTGTGTTAAGTATTGTGGCTGTTGAAGATTTGCATTTAGAACAGCTTGATGTTAAAACTGTCTTTCTCCATGGTGATTTGGAAGAGGAGATTTATATGGAACAACCACAAGGATTTGAGGTAAAAGGTAAGGAGAAACTAGTGTGCAGATTGAAGAAAAGCTTATATGGCTTGAAGCAAGCACCTCGACAATGGTATCTTAAATTTGATAGTTTTATGGCTGAGCAAGGTTACAACAGGTGTAATTCAGACCATTGTGTTTATTTTAAGATGCTAGGTGAAGATAGCTACATTATTTTATGTTTATATGTTGATGATATGCTTGTAGTGGGGTCTAACATGGATCACATAAAGGAGTTAAAACAACAGTCAGCAAATTAATTTGCTATGAAGGATTTGGGGCAACAAAACAAATCCTTTGTATGAAGATTACAAGAGATAGGAAAAATAGGAAATTGTTTTTATCTCAGGTTGATTATGTTAAAAAGGTGTTGCAGAGATTTCATATGGAGAATGCAAAAGTTGTCAACACACCTTTGCCCAGTCATGTAAAATTGACTAAAGATATGTGTCCAAAGACACAAGAGGAGGAAGGAAAAATGTCTAAGGTACCATATGCTTTAGTTGTAGGTAGTTTAATGTACACCATGGTATGCACAAGAATAGATATTGCACATGTTGTAGGAGTTGTTAGCAGGTATATGAGTAATCCAGGAATTGAGCATTGGAATGCAGTGAAATGGATTCTCAGGTATTTGAGAGGTACATCGAATAAATATTTATGTTTTGAGGGCTCTCATATAGATTTAAAAGGCTATGTTGACTCAGATCTGGCAGGGGATATTGATACCAGGCGGAGTACCACAGGTTATGTATTTACCGTTGGTGGGACAACAATAAGTTGGATATCTCGATTGCAAAAGGTGGTTGCTTTATCCACCACAGAGGCAGAGTATGTGGCTGCAACAGAGGCAGCAAAAGAGATGATATGGATGCAAATTTTCATGGAAGAGTTGGGAAAACAACAGGCTGAAAATTACTTGTTCACAGACAGCCAGAGTGCTATACATCTTGCAAAGAATTCTGCCTTGCACTCTAAAACCAAACACATACAGTTGAGGTATCATTTCATTCGGTCAGTGATGGAGGATGGACAGATAAAGCTGGAAAAGATACATACAAATGTAAATCCAGCGGATATGTTTATTAAGGCGGTGATAAGGGAGAAGTTGATTTCCTCTTTAGCTTTGATTGGTCTTCAAGGTTGAATTAAAATATAACAAAGCAGTAGGGTCCAAGGTTCTTGTTTCCAGTGGGAGCTGTAAGTGCAGCAGTGTCGTCCAGGTTCAGTCTCCAAGCGGGAGATTGTTGGTATGTGGCGACTGATCATTCTAAAAAGTTGGTTATAAGGGGTTTTTAATAGAGTTACAGTAGAACAAGAAAATATGATTATTCATGATATTGTAATAGGGTTTTACACTGGTTAATGAAATCATTGGATGGCTGCGGTTTGGTGGATGTAGCCCACATTGGGTGAACCACGTTAAATTCTCTGTGTTATTTTTTTGTGTGTTTTATTTCTGGTTTATTTGATAAAATCTGCATTTAGCTTTTAGATATCTGCCTTTGAAAACCTAACACAATATGGGCCTTATAAGATTGGTGGAAGAGGAGAACTAAATTTAGGATAAGTTTCTTGATACATCACCTCCTATTTCAATGAATCCATTTTCATTTCAAAGGCTCCAAATAACCAATGGAATTTTCAAAGAAGAATTCTAATGGAAAGTTTTCAAATATAGTTCTACTTATTGCATTATTTTTCCCAATTCAAAGAAGCACCCTACTTAAGTCCTCTTCATGGCAATTGGCAAGTGCAGAGCTAGATTTTGCTACCTTTTCCAACTTGTTAGGAAAATGTGTGTTGTCCACATTGCATAATTTTATAATGTAATATTTTATTATTTGTGGTGTACCCAGGGGATCTAGGGATGTGTGCATCACATGGGCTAGAATTATTAGTACCACTTTATTTTTTGTATGTAACATTGTGGGGTTACACATTGGATAAATATTTAATATTGGGAAAACCTAGTACCAAACTGTGAGGATTATTATTTTTGTAAGCTCACGATATTAGTCACATGGTTCTATGTAATACAACTTGGTGGTTTTGTGTGAGCTTATGTTTATAAAAGCAGGCACATGGGTAGTTTTCTAAGATTGGCCAATTGGTAATTTTGGCTAAGGGATTGAGAGCATCTCCTGTTAGCATTTGTGAGGTTTGAAACATAGAATGGGAAGTGTGGTTACATGTTTGTTCACATGGAGTGCTTGTAGAGGCCTTGATGTTTAAAGGGTATTCACAGAGACTTTGAAGATGTATCATAATATTTATTTTGAATAATATATGAGTGATGGATGTTTTTAGAGGTTGGGTTTTTCCCTCTTGAAGGTTTTCCTAGGGTATATCTTGTGTCATCTTTTATGGTAAGTTGTATATTATTTTGCATATGGATTATGAATAATTTCTTGCATTGATTTTTATTTTTGAGTTATATGGAAATTATCTTGGATGGATGTGCATTTACTTTCACAATCTCCCTATTTGTGCCAAAATGGGAATTTTGAAACTAGGTAGGGAATTCATTAAAGGATAAAGGTCAAGATTTTTTTAGATGTAGTTGCAACCACCCTGGTAGACATGTATGTAAAATGTAGAAGCATAGACAAGGAACATGAAATATTTGAAATAATACCTCAAATAAATGTGATATCATAGAATTCAATGAATGTAAGATTTGCAAAATGTGGAAGCATAAACAAGGAACATGAATTGTTTAATAGAATGACTTGAAGAAACATGTTTTCATGGAATGTCTTGATAGTAGATTATTCATGAAGTCATTTTTTAAAAAGGATTTAGGAAATTTCAAGCAATTATAGTTTCCAAGTGTAAAGCTAGACTATGCGACCTTTGTCAACATCCTCCTAGCCTGTGCCAAAATAGGATCTTTGGAACAAGTTATGGAGATCCATCAAAGTGTAAAGGGTAGAATATTTTTGTCGCATGTTGTAGTTGTACTACTTGAATAGGCATGTATGCAAAATGTAGAATCATAGGCAAGGGGTGTGAATAGTTTGACAAAATTGCTCTTGAAAATACGATTTCATGGAGTACCATGATCACAGGATATGCACAAAATGCATTTGTTGACAAGGCTATAAAAATAAAGCAAAACACATTGGTAGCATTCTCCCCATCTGTGCCAATATGAGAGCTTAAGAATAGTGTATGAACATATATTATATAATATAAATATAAATAATAGATAATATTATATTATATAATATATAAATAATATAATATATAATTTTAAATGACTCTTAAAATATGTAATCAATTTAAATTTTATCTCTTAAGGATATCATGGGCCCACTTACTACCGCATAATCTTTGGATTGACCAATAGAACACTTATTTTCTCATTTCTCCCAACTCTCTCAAGGTACACCATTGGTTGACACTTTGTTGAGCTACATACTTTGTAATGAAATAAATCACACAATATAAGAATACAATATAAAATATGTTGCATATACTTGATAATTGTTGGTTTGAATAAATGTCTTCTACCTGGTTAATTCACTTACTAGGGACTTAGGGGACATATTCACATGTTAAATTTACTTAGGTCCTAAGATTCTTTCTAGAAGGTGTTAGTTGTCATTAGTTGTTATCTTATCTTTTGACTTGTAGCACATGTGACCTAGGTATTTGTGATAAGTTGTCTCATATCATAAGATTAAGACACTTGTCATAATATTATGACATCTTAGGTCTCACCTTGGTTATATAACCAAGGGTCTCTCACACATTGTAAACCAACTCCATTGATTCTTTTTGCATTCATTTATAGGAATACAGTTTATTCTTGTCATATTGATCTGAGTATTCTACGCTTTTAATAGGCCTTTAGATCTTGGGTGGCTATCTCCATAGCCAAATCTTACAATAATAATTGAGAGTAACAATCCACTTTGAGGGGGAAAACCTCCAAATATTTCCAATGTGATCACAATTCACAATATGATGATGAAATGAGACTCAAAACCTCCTATATATACCTTATTTATGCTTAAGATATCACCCAAGCCAACTTAGATAACCCTATATAAGGGCTAGGTTGACCTTAACTAAATAACAATATAATAATGATAATATGATTTAATAAAGAGTTAAGATAGCCACAAGCTAACTAGTCTTAACTTTATGTACTCTTATATTAAGGGCGTAGCATTGCCCCCCTCTTCAAAGAAGCATTGTCCTTAATGCTAAGAAATCTTAGATGCTTTTGAATGAACTCTTCATCTTCAATTGGTAAATTCTTCCATTGGATGAGATATTGGGTGAGTGTTCTAGTCCTTAGTTTCCTTGTGCATTTTTGAAGAATAAAATCTAGTTCTAAAATTATTCTTCCTTCTTCATCAATCTTGCGTAGTATTTGTCTTAGGGATATTATTTCTAATTACCTTCGTTGAACAAAAACCATGAAAAATTGGATGTATCTTTGTTGTTGATGGCAATTCAAGCTTGTAGGAAACACTACTTATCTTCTTCATGATTTGATATGGGCCAAATATTTTGGAGACAAATTTTTGTTCTTTGACTATTGCTTCAATGGCATTTCTTGTAAGGTTACAATATTAAGAAAGACCAATCCCCAACTTCAAAATTTCTTTCACTACAGTGCTAGTCTGCTTGCTACTTCATTTGATTTGTGTCAAGGATAGATTATATTTAAGTTCTAAAAACACTTTTTGTTAATGAAGCATGTGGTCCTCCACAATGTTGGTTTATTTTTAGGATATCCAGCTCATTCCTTAAACTATCTAAAGAAAAGCCAATTCTTATACTCAAAAAAATGTTTCAAAGGTTTGGCCAACGAATAGGAGAAAGGTTTAACAATTATCTCCTCTACACTTTAGGCCTTGTAAGACCTAAGAGGGTGATCCTATGCAATATCTATTAGGATTTCATACAATTCATGAAAGATACAACTTTAAACAAATATGATCTCTTTATATGACCAAGACATATAGATAAACACACTTGAGGGGCTAAATATTGGTGTTCTATGCAATTTAGGTTTGAGAACATGTAAATAGCATTAGAGAATAAAAATAACAGGAAAGAAAATTTGATATTCACATTTATCATGGATATACAACAAGAGTTATGTTTATATTGGTGCCTTAATTCTAGGCAATAGAGTCAAAGAAAATACAATTAAATCATGAGCAACAATTTTTACATAGTTCTTGAAATCTAAATATCAATTCCTTACATTGACATTATTCAAAATCTACAATAAATTATTCTTACTAATCCTTGTATACATTCAAGACTATCAATATTCCTAATTCAACAATTTAATTTATTCCTTGAATAAAAGTTATAATAGGAACATTCATTTGCAAGAAATCTGCAAAGATGAATAAAAATAATCTTTGATCAATTTGTATTCAAATTGAAAAGAGGTATACTTTGAGGAGACAATTGACTGAATTTTTTTCATAATATGCATATATATTAAACTATCATTGTTATACAGAATTACCCATTATATTTATATCTTTCTCTAAAAACCCTAAAATTAGACTATACAAACCTAGAACACAGACTCTCTGATTACAAAATTCTAAGATCCTTGTAAAATAACCCCGAATTACCTTTTATAGAAACAAGGGAGAAACAAGCTTCAGGCCATGGAAAAATGTTACATTTCTATTTGGAAATTGTGTCCTAGGATCAAACAAAAAGAAGACAATTGCCTTGCAAAAGACAAAAATAATCTTTCACTAGAAGACAAAATATATGCTTGGACCATTGGAGGAAATATTCTCTGATACTGCAATAATGAGATACCAAATGATTTCCCCTTAAGGTTTCTTCATTTGAACTAAGCACATAAACCTTTTAGGAGTCACTGGAATTGATTTCGAATGGGGCACAAAAGACAAAAAGATGCCAAAGTTGCCAAGGTAGGTGTAAACAATTAGGCGCGTTGAATACCATGCATGTTACTATATGAGTTGGATTTTTACAAATTGGAATTAGATGACAAAAAAGGATTTAAAGTCCAGGCAATTGATGGTAATTTTCATCCCATCCCATATATGATCTTTTGAAGGCCATTGAAAAGAAAGAATCTTATCAACATTAGACATATAATGCAAATATTGTGCATCCAAAATTGCACTGGTTTCTTTGCAAAAATCTTCCAAACCTTGATTTGTAGCAATAAGATTATCTATTGAAGTTTTCAGAAGATCAATGTCAACCTTGTTGTTATCATAGATGAAAAGTGTTAGAGTAGGACCAATGCTTTGAATCTTACCTTCCATTCATCAAAATTTTTGAGCTCCCCATTTTCATTTATATAAGGCATAATTTTCATTTCAATGTTTTCAAAATGTTTGAGTTTAGTTTTTGGTTTTTGTGTCAATTTGGCCATATATGCTTTCATCTCCCTTGACATCTTAGCCATGTTGAATGTAGGAAAATATCACCTGGCACAATATTTTCGTGTACATGCCTTGCAAAACTACAATTCTAAGGATCCATTAATTTAGGATACTTCCAAGTCTATCCTAATCCCTAACCACTCTAACAATAACATCCTCGAGGTTGGTGATGAGTGTCGCTATAATCCTCATCAGTTAACTATAAATGTCAATCCAAGACTGTGTCCATGGCTATATGCAATAAGGAGAATAAATCATTTGCATGACATGTTTTTTTTCTACAAACATAATTGAAAGGCAATGCATGAAAGAAAATTGTTAAAATCCAATCTATTCTAAGAGCTTGTAAATGAAATGTTTAAATCAAATCTATCCTACGAAACTTGTAAAAGGATATATTGAAAATGTAAAAAGATAGAAATGAAATGACTACTAAGAAATGGATGTAGGAGTTGTCAAAACCAACTTCAGACTCCAAGAACACCTGCATGCAAATGGATACCTGTCACAAGGAAGAGAATGGATGGAGAAAACAAACAAGGGTTTGAAGCTCTGAAAAATGGAGAAATTATCTTATCAGAACAAAAAGGAATTATGAAATACAATGGATCAATCCTTATAAAAGGAGATCATGCAAACCCTAAAAGAAAACCCTAAAAGAAGCCCTAATAGGAAAACATTTAATAATTAATATAATTATTAATTGTCACTTTATGCAAACTAACGTGAAATCTTAAAAAGGGAATAAAGGTAACTTAATCAACACAATTAAGTTAAAACCTTTACTCTAACACCCCCCTTAAGATGAGCAACAATGGAGCTACAAACAAGTGCAAGAAAGCAAAGGTAACAACAATGCAGGAAGGCAAACATGGGTCTCGGCAACTAGGCCAGATCAGGTACCCAAATACAACCAAATCTCTGTAAAAGTGGAGAAATAGAGAAAACCTCATGGGAGAAACTCTACTCCAAAAAGAGATGCAGAAGGCCATGAAGAACATCACTGAAGCAGAAGAAGCAGGGGAAAAAACCAATGTGGGATTAAATTTGACGGTCAAAAAGTTGTCGCAGCAAAAGTACGAGCCTAAATTTGATGGCCAAACGACCGTCATCGCAAATGCACAACTGGGCTTATTACATAAAAAAATGTTTTAAAAAAAAAAAACAACAAAAAAAATTAAGAAAAAAAACATGCAGGGGTCCGCATGGGGGTCGCCGCCTGCCAAGGTGGCAAGGCGGTACCCATGCAGTACCATCGGCTACAGGTGGCAGCGCCCAAGGGGCCATCACCGACCATAATGGCAAGCGGCGGTACCCTTGGGTACCTTCCTGTCTGCACAGGGTACCGTAGGCAGGCCTAAGAAAGCGTTAAAAAGGCTTTTTTTTTTCCTTTTGATTTTAAAAAAAATAAATCAAAACAATTAATTTCAGACAAAATAAATGGAGGAATTTTTTTAAAAAAAATTTTACTCCAGGCAGACGGACGGCCGTATGGGTAAAAAATTTTGCCCCTTAAATCAACTTTGTCCGAAATGGATGAATGAATAGTCGATTTAGGGGTTTTGGACCACTGTGGATCCAATGGTGAGGTCCATTTGGACTCAAAAAGCTTTGAAATTGCAGGTGAGTCCCTGGATCAAAAATTGCAAACCCCAAAACTATGAATGCCTGATCCAACCCTTGTAGCTCCAAATAGCTCCAAATTCTTCAAACAAGAACAGGCATGCAATAGGAAAGCTCTGATACCATGTAGGAGTTGTCAAAACCAAATTCAGACTCCAAGAACACTTGCATGCAAATGGATACCTGTCACAAGGAAGAAAATGGATGGAGAAAACAAACAAGGGTTTGAAGCTCTGAAAAATGAAAAAATTATCTTATCAGAACAAAATGAAATTATGAAATATACAATGGATCAATCCTTATAAAAGGAGATCATGCAAACCCTAAAAGAAACCCTAATAGGAAAAACCCTAAAAGAAGCCCTAATAGGAAAATATTTAATAATTGATATAATTATTAAATGTCACTTTATGCAAACTAACGTGAAATCTTAAGAAGGGAATAAAGGTAACTTAATCAACACAATTAAGTTGAAACCTTTACTCTAACAATGGAACTACAAACAAAAAGAATGTTTGAATCAAATATAATCTAAGAGCTTGTAAATGAAATGGTTGAATCAAATCTATCCTAAGAAACTTGTAAAAGGAACTACTGAAAATGTTAATAGCTAGAAATGAAATGACTACTAAGAAATGAAACTACAAACAAAGATATTGCTGTTAAAATACTGAATTATATTATTTTATGAACTCTTCCCCCATTTGATTTCTTGATTACAATGAATTTATAGAATTCTTGTCTTCAACTGATCTGAAAGATAATTTTTATGATTGTGCAACCACTTGCTAGAAGATAAGAACATGTGTTAAGAGAAAAAGATAGATCTTTCTTTTCATCTTGTTGAGTCAATCTTCTTTATTTGTCCAAAACAAATATGTCTATTTTGCATCCCTTAAACAAGCTCCAAAAAGGTATTTGACTGTTGAAAAAGTCATGTCTTCCCATTGTGTATCATTAAAGTTCATAAAACAACTCCTAGATGCTCGCAAAATGGTTCAAACTACCCAAAATTGTCTCCTAGATATTCTTCATTTGTTTGCACAATCCAACAACTTACTTTAATTCTTGGAACTGCCTCCTAGATGCTCTCAACTTCTGTCAAAGTCATCCCAATCTATTTTAATGCTCACACTTGCTGCTTTTACAAATTCTGGAAAGGTTCCGGAGCAACCCACAAATTTTGGAACAACTTTAAGCGTTGTCCCACAAGTTCTAGAGCAACATATTCCGGTGAATTTTTCTCTCAAACCAGAAACTGGGTATTCGTAAAATTTAATGGGTTTTGTCACCATATTGTCATTGAATTTCAAACCAAAAATCTCCAGAACTCAAATCGTAATTTTCAAGATATGATGAAATCTTTGACTACTGCAACTAGGAATATCTTACTTTCCTCATCATGCTCAGTCTTGATAACTTCATAATTAGGCAAAATATACATTTTTACATGGCTAAAAGATGAATCATTATTTTGTCTCATCAGTTGGTATAATCCTTATGGGATTCTTCTAATCTTTTCAAAAAATTGACAACACATGCCCCAAAACACTAGATACAACATGGCTCATTTCTTCATGTTGAATGTCACGAGCATTCTATACTTGCTCCTTTAGCTCCTTGACCTTTTCTTTAAGCTCTTCATTCTCCCTTATCAAATTGTCTATGGGTTATAATGATGAAGAACTTGTTGCCTGAGTATCAGTAAGAGGAGGTGTTTCTTGAGCCTCCTGCATCTTCACTATGGTGTACTCATCAATCAATTCTATATGATATTTTAATAGCTTATCATACTTCTCAACTTATTTGATACTACTTCATTGAACTTAGCAGTATTTACTACTAATGAAGAAAATATAAGGGCAGAGGTCTTTGACACTCTCTTTAGTACCAAGCCTCCTCTTACATCTTGTGTTGCCTTTGCATCCTGAGGCTTATTTGTGTTAGGATTAAGGGCCCATATTGCAAGGGTTTCCGATTTAGGGTTTAACCCAAACCTTCATAATTCTAATTAAGGCTACTCCTCTGAAGAAAAAACCTCTTCATCTTGTCTTCTTATTGTGTCAAAATCTATTGCTAATGCAATATCGCATTCAAGGAGCAATAGCAATCCACTTTCCCTTGCTAACTTCATCCCTTCTTCAGGGGTAATATTATTAGCATCAAAATTCATCTCAACTATCACCATTTTAGTGACCTCCTCATACTCTAAGGGTTGCACATCTTCTTTTTCTCTATTGAGTTTATGATGAAACTCCTTTCTTATGGACCTGATGACAAAGCCACCAAATTCTTGAGTCTTAAAAAATTCATCAAAAAAGATGAAATTTGTACAAGCCATGACCCTCATATCATTGGAGTCATCCCTACCTATTGTAACATTTATGCCTAATCTACTTTGAAGAAATCTAACCATATTTTCTCCCGGAGGAGAAGGCATTGCCTGATTTACTTCAGTTGCAATTATAGTAACTACTTCTTTCTTAGGGTCAACAAGATAGTTAACCAAAGATGGTTGATCAACTCTTCTTTTATTCTTTGGATGCTCCCTTGGAGGGGAATCTGCAATATGAATATGAGGAGGGCACAATGACACCTAGGGAGGAGATGGTGGAGCTTCTTGAGGCTCACTCTAGGGGGTAGTCTCCCTTATTAGAGGTCCCTTAGACCTTATGAAAAAAGAATAGACAAAAGGGTATGTATTAGATTGATATGAGGGCCTTTCATCCAAAATTGGGGATTTTCCAACTATCTTATCAATGTTTTTGAGGACCATTTGGATCCTAGCAATTGGATCCCTTATTTCTAAGTTGCACCTTGATAGTTTGTATTCTTTGTTGATATTGTGATGCAGGAGAATCACTTTGGTGATATTTTTATGACTCATTTTGATGTTAAGATTCCTAGTTGAGTTGGTGAAGGTCTTAGTGGGTCCATTGGGGTCATGTCCAATGGTCTAGGTTGTCTAAATAGGTCTAGAAATTCAAATTTTGATTTTCCCGTCAAAATGCAAATTTGAATTTCCTAGGTGATTTTGGCTTGTTGAAGGGTTGGGGTTTGTTCCTTAGGCTTAATTTTGGGTTTTTTGAGTCCAATAAGGTCTTAAAAGACCATGTAGGGTATCTTTACATTTTTTTCAATTCTAGGTTGTAAAAAAAGGGCATATTTTTCAAGTTTGATACAATAGACATAGGTTTTGAAGGAAAAGACACATATATTTGATTTATAATTGTTATGGATCATCGTTCACATTGGAGAAATGAGAAGGAATGCTCCAAGAAGCTATGGAAGTAGTTTTTCATGAAAATAACCTATTTTCTTCATAATTTGTGACAGTTTTTTGCAAAACAATCAAAAAAATCAGTCTTGTACGGGCTTGTATGGAATAGTGATAGGTCTGAGAGTGGATGGAAAGTTAGAGATTTTTTTGGAGAGTATAATGCATTTAAAAAAAAATTTCATGATGTTTTGTTTGAAAAGCAAGCAAAAACCCTCCTAACTGCACTATCACAAAGCTAGGGTTTCCAACAAGAAAAAAAATCACAACTTATGTTCGAACTAGTGAAAATTCCTTAAACTTGGTGAAAACCTTCTTTAGGTTGTTGGTCAAGTGTCTACCAAATTAAAATTCACAAATCAAACATATGTGTTAGTTATGCAAGTTTGTCTGTGTTCACTATCCAAAAAGATTTTCAAAACCCTAGGTCTTTGAGGGTTTAATGAAAAACATAATTTTTTTGAGTTTACCATAGCAAGGTGGGGGTTCGATGAGACCCTGTGGAGTGTGTTGAAGGTTTAAGAAGCTTAAGAATTCATAGGAGTGAGTTTTGATACAAAAATCACCCCAATTAGGTCTTTCTTGAGGGTTTGAGCCTAAAGAGAAAGGCTTGTAGGAAAACTTGAAATGTAGGGTTTGAGACACCTTCAAAAGAGTCAATAGAATTTGAAAAAAGTTGTTCTTGTCCTTTGTTTATCCTCTACATAATTATTGGTATTAGAGCCAGGTTAAGCCAATAAAACAATACAAGGGTTAACAATCCAAAAGGAGAAAGATGAAGTGGTGGATGAAGTACCTCAAGAAGAACCTCAAGAAGAGAGGGATGTTGATGATGTGAGGATGAAAATATTGTTGAAGGCAGTCAAGGGTGAAGGAACCAAGGTGAAGATTCAAATTACAGTATATGTAGGTAGTTTGAATGGTGAAGAGATCTTTGATTGGATAAGGGATTTGGACAAGTACTTTGAGTTTGAGGACTAGGAGGTACCTGAAGAGTAGCAAGTAAAGTTGGCCAAGACCAAGTTGAAAGGTCATGTATCCCTATGGTGGGATTATTTCATGAAGAAAGGGGAAAGAAAGGAAAATCCAAGATTAATTCTTGGAATGGGATGATTCCCAAGTTGAAGGGAAAATTCATGCCTAGTGACTACATGACTCAGTTGTATAGGAAGTTGTAGAACTTGAAACAAAAAGATATGGGAGTGAAAGAGTACACTAAAGAGTTTTACAAGTTGAGTATCATATCAGGACACATGGAAGATGATACTGAAAAGGTTGCAAGATACCTCAATGGATTGAAGTATAACTTGCACGATGATTTGAGACTTATAAGCCCCAAGAAACTTGAAGAGTGTTATTGACTAGCCTTAAAGGCTGAGGAGAAGCTGAATTGGAAGAAATAATAGAGATAGAGAAAGGAATTTCAGAGGTAGAGGTCCATATGCTGGTAGAGGATAGCCACAAAGAAGTCAAGGTGAGTCAAGCACCTCTCAAGAACAAGCATCAAGTTCAAGAGGAGGATTTAAAGGAAGATGGCCTAACTTTAGGGGAAAATTTGGAAAAAGAGGAGGATTCAATGGTTTCACAGGTAAATGCTACAAGTGCAACAAGTTTGCAGGTCATCAAGCTTGGGAGTGTCTAGAAGAGAAATAAAGTACCACCTTTAGGAACGAAAGAGAACTCAAGTTGATCAAGGAGGAGATGAAGAAAGTGTTAACTCCTCACCATGACCAAAAGAACCAGAGAAAGGAGAATCCTTGCTGATGAGAAGGACATTGATCAAGGTTCCAATGGAGAAGGAGCCACCTCAAAGGAATTCACTATTCAAGAATATTTGCAAGTTCCAAGGTAAGTGTTGTCAAGTTGTTATAGATTTAGGTAGTACTGATAATGTAGTTGTTGAGATGGTAGAGAAACTAAACTTCAAGAGATTAACTCATTCTACACCATGTAAAGTCTCATGGTTGAATAAGGGACAACATGTACTACTCAATGAACAATGTTGGGTAGAGTTTCAAATAGGAAGGTACAAAGACAAGGTGTTATGTGATATCATTCCTATGGATGTGTGCCATGTATTATTTTGTAGGCCTTGGCAATATGATAAAAAAAATGCATGATGGTAGAAATAATGTCTATGTTTTGAAGAAGGATGGAGTTAAATATACCTTAGCACCTTTGAAGGAGAAAGATAAAGACCAAAAGGTTGGATCAAGTGTGATGTTAGTGGATGAAAAAGAGTTTCTAAAGACAATGGAAGAGGAAGAGATAGATTTTGCAGTGATGGTTAGACCTAGGACTGTCATAACGACAACAAGAATTGATGAGTTGCCATGGGATATTCAAAACATGTTGAAGGGTTATGCAAACATAGTTGTGGAAGAATTTCCTAACTCCTTACCTCTAATAAGAGATATTAGTCATCATATAGACTTTATACCAGGAATAGTCTACCAAACAAGGCAACCTACAAGATGGAACCCCAACAAAATGAAGAAATCATAAAATAGGTACAAGAGTTGCTTGACAAAGGTTTAATCAAGAAGAGCCTTAGTCCTTGTGCAGTTTCAACTATTTTGGCACCTAAGAAAGGTAGTGAGTAGATAATGTGTACTGACTCTAGGGCAATAAACAAGATAACAATCAAATATAGGTTTCCACTTCTAAGAATAGAGGACTTAATGGATTGTTTGAGTAGGGCAAGTTACTTCTCAAAGATAGATCTAAAAAGTGGATACCATCAAATAAGGATTAGAAAAGGAGATGAATGGAAAACAACATCAAAATAAATGAGGGCCTATATGAGTGATTTGTTATGCCATTTGGCCTTTTTAATGCACCTAGCACCTTCATGAGGCTCATGAATGAGGTCCTCAAGCCATACATTGGTAAGTTTCTTGTTGTTTATCTTGATGATATATTGGTTTCAGTTATAACAAAGATCATTTGTATCACTTGAATTTGGTGTTGAGAAGGCTAAAAGAGGAAAAATTGATCAATCTTAAAAAGTGTGAGTTCATGAAGACATAACTATTGTACCTTGGTTTTGTGGTCTCAAAGGGAATGTTGAAGATGGATCCAAGCAAAGTGAAGGCAATATTGGAGTGTCCTACACCTAGATCATTCATAGAGGTAAGAAGTTTCCATGGTCTTGCAAGTTTTTATAAGAAATTTATCAAAAAATTCAGTCATATATGTGCACCTATCATAGAGACTATTAAAGTGGATAAGAAAAATAAGTTAGCGTGGATTGAACACGCTGATAAGAGTTTCCAATATCTGAAAAAGAGAATGACTGGGCAGCCTATCTTGGCCTTATCCAACTTGAATAAGGTATTTCAAATAGAATGTGATGCTAGTAGACATGCAATAGGGGTAGTTTTAAGCCAAGACAATAAGCCAATATCATATTTTAGTGAAAAATTGAATGATGCAAAGAAGTACTCTTTATATGACTTGGAGATGTATGCAATGGTTCAATCACTAAAAAAATGGAGACACTACCTTCTACCTAAGGATTTTGTGGTCTATACAGACAAATTTATAAATAGCCAAGAAAAACTTAGTCAAAGGCACATTAAGTGGGTTGAGTACCTAGAAAACTTCACTTTCACAATCAAACACAAGAAGGGGCAGAGTAACAAGGTGGTTGATGCTTAGCAAAAGAGCATTAATGGTGCAAGAAATTTAGCTAAAAACTATTGGGATTGAAGCACTCAAGGAGATGTATGAGGATGATGAGGATTTCAAAGAAGTTTATGAGGTTTGCAAACAACCTATTAGCACTAACATAGAGAAGTGGTTAGATTACCTTATACAAGATGATTGATTGTTTAAAGGAGCACAACTTTGTGTGCCAAAATATTCCATGAGGTAAAATATTATCAAGGAGAAGCATTATGGGAGTATGGCAGTTCATTTTGGACTTGACAAGACACTAGAACAACTAAGGAGGAACTACTTTTGTCTAAGGATACAAACAAATGTAAGATGATTTATGGAGAGGTGTACTATGTTTCAAATAGCAAAAGGGAGTAGTGCTAATGCAGGATTGTATTAGATTTTACCCATTCCCAATAAGCCTTGGGAATCCATCAGTATGGACTTTGTTATGGGATTACCAAAGACTCAAAGGAGTTTTGATTCAGTTTATATAGTTGTTGATAAGTTTTCCAAGATGGCTCACTTCATTCCTAGCAAAAGTACAAGTGATGTTGCAGGTTTGTTCTTCAAAGAGGTTGTTCGACTTCATGGATTTCCATTGAGCATAGTCTTTGATAGAGATAACAAGTTTCTAGGAATTTTTTGGAGGACATTATAGAGAAAGCTTGGTAGAAATCTCAATTTTATCTTAGCCTACCACCCTTAGATAGATGGAAAAACTGGTGGTCAATAGGAGCATAAGTAACCTACTAAGATTCCTTTCAAGGGATCATCCTAAACAATGGGATCTTGTGTTACCCCAAGCAAAATTTGCTTATAATGACTCAGTGAATAGGAGTATTGGCAAGAGTTCATTTTAGGTGGTCTATGGCATGCATCCAAGAGGAGTGTTTGAACTAAGAGACCATAGTGGTATGGAGAAGAAATGTGCAAAGGGTGAACAATTTGCAATTTCCGTGCAAGAGATGCATTAACAAGTGAAACAAAAGCTCCAAGCTAGTGTATAAAAGTACAAACAAAAGGCATATTTGAAGAGAAGAGAGGTTGGAGATCTTGTCTTAGCACATCTCAGGAAGAAAAAGTTTCCCAAAGGTGAATATACCAAGTTGAAGATGAAGAAAATAGGTCGTTGTGGGGTTGTTAAGAAGTTTTCCAACAATGCCTATGAGATAGAATTGCCTATGGAGTATAATTGCCTATGGAGTAGGTTGATCCCACAAAGTTGGTTTACAATTTTTGAGAGGAATTGATTTTTGCTGAAATCACATATTTTTAGAAAATATAATAATTTAAGCCTTAAAAAGTTCCATTTTAAGGATTCCAATTGAAGAGGATTTGATCAAACCACCTTAGATCAAACCCCCTTGGATATAACCTCACTAGTTTTAAACCATACTTATAAATGAGTCTCCTTTACACCTATCAAAATGCTGATAAAAAATCACTTTTGATTTACCTTTTGGGGGATCAAATGAACTCATTTAAAATTTATTTGAAATCATTACGATAGTACTTGGAATGAGCTATTCAACAAATATAATTTTAATATGTTTTGGTTTTATTATGTATTTGTTTTTTTAGTTTTATTAAACATAGGTTTTTCATTGAAAATGAAGGTCTTTGTTCTGCACATGTCGAAAAATAGCAGATTTTTAAAAAAAAATTGAAAAATATGAGTGCACCAGATATTGAAGTCCTTGATCCAAAAATACAAATTAAATTAAATTTTGATATATACAAAAAAAGTTACACGTTATACGGTAGTGCTATGTTTGAATTGTAATTGGTTTGACTTCGAAACTTGATTAAAGAAAAAATATTCAATAAAAAACTATCTAACCAAGTGGAAGCACTAGATATCGGAGATAAAATTCTAAATTCAAAAGAATTATAATTTTATCCTTCAAGGAAAAAACGTTGTGTGTTATACAATGTGCATCACTTTTTAAAAATGTTGTTTTCTGAAGAAAAAAACAGTTTTCATGGGAGATGGAAAAAGAAGTGCAATCTGATTCCATAAATTTTGAAAAAACTATTTTTAGAATCTACAAAAAAAATGTTATGAGACTGTAATTTGCATCATCTTCAAATTCTTCACGGTTTAGTCGCTATAGGTGCCTAAATGTGAAGATTTAATTAGAAAAAATAATTTCAGTGTCCAGTTTGGCCAAAAACTATAAACCACTATTGTGGGATCACCGAGTAGGCATATCACAAGTTTTCAATGTTTCTAACGTATACCCTTACAAAGGGGATGTCATTGTTGATGAAGGAGTAGGTATACAAAATATATAAGGTGTTGATTGGATAGAGGACCTACCACACACTAAACCAACAGAGTTAGAGTGTATACTTGGCACCAAAGAGAGAAAAAGACCAGAGGCAAGCAATAATTTCAGTATTTGGTCAAATGGAAGCAAATCCCATATGAGGATGCCACATGGATGATGGAATTAGACATCATCAAGCATTGAAAGACTATTATAGACCTCCTCTCAGGTGGAACCTGAGTTTCCTTTTTTTTGCCTTGGGAGTATGATGTAGGAGCATCACTCTGGTGATGTTTTTATGACTCATTTTGATGTTAACAGTCCTAGTTGAGTTGGTTAAAGTCTTAGGGGGTCCATTGGGATCATGTCCAATGGTCTAAATTTTTATTTTCTTGTCAAAATGCAAAATTTGAATTTCCAAGGTGATTTTAGCTTGTTGAAGAGTTGGGGTTTGTTCCTCAGCCTTAGTGTTGAGTTTTTTGAGTCCAATAAGGTATTTAAAGACCATGTAGGATCTCTTTACATGTTTTTTTTTTAATTCTAGGTTATAAAAAAGGGCTTTTTTTAAAAGTTTGATACAATAAACATTAGGTTTTGAAGAAAAAGACACATATATTAAATTTGTAACTATTTTGGATCATTGTTCACATTGAATAAATGATCAGGAGTTCTCCAAGAAGCCGTGGAAGCAATTTTTCATGAAAATACCCTGTTTTCTTCATAATTTGTGACAATTTTTTATAAAAATAGTCAAAAAAATCAGCCTTGTACGAAATAGTGACAAGTCTGTGAGTGGGTGGAAAGTTAGATATTTATCTGGAGAATCTAATGCATTTGGTTTTATGTAATTTCATGATGTTTTATTTGAGAAACAAGCAAAAACCTTGCTAACTACCCCACCATAGAGATAGGATTCTAGCAAGGAAAAAATTCATAAACTTTTGTTTGAACTGATAAAAATTATTGAAAATTGGTGAAAACCTTCTTTAGGTTGTTGATTAGGTGTCTACCAAAGGTAAATTCACAAATCAAAGATATGTGTAAGTTATGCAAGTCTGTGTGTGTTCACTATCCAAAAAGACTGTCAAAACCCTAGGTCTTTGAGGGTTTAATGAAAAACATATATATTTTTAGTTCACCATAGCAAGGTGAGTGTTTGATGAGACCCTATGGAGTGTGTCGAAGGTTTAAGAAGCCCAAGAAGGCATAAGAGTGGGTGTTTATACAACAAGCACCCCAATTAGGTCTCTCTTGAGGGTTTGAGCCTAGAGAGAAAGGCTTGTAGGAAAACTTGCAAGGTAGGGTTTGTGACACCTTCAAAAGATTCAATAGAATCTGAAAACATTTGTTCTTGTCCTTTGTTTATCCTCTACATCATATTGGCATTTTTTCCTTTCTGAATGCAGCCCATTTCATCTTCATGTCATTGGCCTCCTTACCATCATTGCAATTTCTAAAAACATCCTCACCAAAAAGGATTTGATGTTGGAATGTTGACCTCTTAATTCTTAGCCTGAATTGATTGATGAATCCCTCAGGATCAAAGGCTCTTGTGATTTCCTAGATCAACCTGTAAACTTGAAGCATTGGATATAACTGCTCCAATCCTTCCCTTGTGACTAAGAAATCGAAAAAGGTTGTGGAGAATGGGAAGAAAGATCCCTTCTTCTGACATTTGAGATGGGCTTTGTTTGATTCACTTATTTTACTCCAAAAGTGTCAATCTAAGTGGCACATATATTGGCAATACATGAGCTCCAAAATGGCACCCATAAACCCTTAACACCATGGAGTCAGTGTGGAGGTACCAATCTCCCCAATTATGTTGAACTCCCAAATCAGGTACCCTATCCTTCGATCTTAGGAAATCCAAATTTTCCTTTTGCAACTTGATTTCTCCAACTTCCAAGTGCGATAACACTTTTCTCAAAAAATGATTCTAAAAAATTACAAAGTTGGAAGCATCACAATGCCTATCCCACACATGGGTCCAACATTGGACAGGAAGAATATTTCCTTTGCCATCATCCATGTGAATCTGCAACGCCCTATCCCACTTCTTTCTTCCTCCATATAAGAACATGTGGCACAGGATAGAGTGTCATCTAAAACTTATCAACTTATTATTCTTCTTAACCTCAACTAGTTACTTGTGGACGGTATTAGTTATGAATGTGGAAAATTCAAATTCAATGTTTATCAGGGATTCTGAATATCAACAGCCATGTACATGAGACAAATTGATATTGTAGTTTGAGCATCACCCCCAATACTTGACATTAGGCATAATATGTTCTAATGAAATAATATTCAAAAGTGTCCAAATTGAAGGGTTCCACCTCATCGGTAGGGATCCTTACAAATATTCTATCAAAACCCTTCAATATGTGTCTAGGGATCCAATTAACTCTAAAACTGTTCTTGGTTTGTTGATACTTTTGTTTGAACAAGTCAAAATCTATGACCTTGTCGGTAGCCAATTTTAGGCTAAAAACCTTAGAGATTAAGGCTTTATCAATTTTGATCAATTCCCCTGAATTGGTTGCTTTCATGACCCTCACATTTTCATCATAATTCATAGATATGTGTTTGACCAAGTCCACATTGATGAATATTTTAGGGACCACCAATTTTTCTAGGTCATAAGTCTAGACATTTGAAATGGGAACCTTGGAAGCCCTTTTCTCATACTAGTGCACAAATAACTCCCATCCACTAAGAGGAATCTCGACATCTCTACATTCTCTTGCATTTTCAACTAGACTTGATGTTGCACAAGGGCCATGGGCTCGGATAGCCTTTCTTGTTGAGCTAGGGAGTTGTGCAATGATGTCCTTATCAAACGGTCTCTTTGAAGTAGAGGGTTGGTCTTTTGAACAACTCATGTTTATAATTTAGGTTTAAAACTAGGGATTTCTATGTCTGGTTCTAGGGTTTGTATATTTTCACAAAGTAAACAAGTTCCACAAGCTTTAATTATAAACCCTAAGATCGTGAACTTGATGAATCTTAGAGACAAATAAGTACTTACTCATTTTCACCATTCGAAACCCTAGTTTGTCTTGAAATGTTGGAGCTCTACAAGTTATCTTTTCAAACCCAATAGATTCTAAATAAGTTGGTGGTCAAGTCGATTTACAACATTAATAGAAGAAATCATGATGAAGATCGGATAGCAATCCATCTTGTCTACTATTACTCTTAGTTCACGCAATCCAGGTTCCTTCAACTATTTGTTTTCAAGGTTTCAATGTTGGTCGTTGACCTTTTGATGAGAGGACAAGATCTTACAATTAGAAATGATTTGACCAGTTTGAAATAATTTGGCATGCATTGATAGATGTATAGCCAATAAATTCAATCCAAGTAGGATAACTCTACACGTCATCAAAGATGGGCCATCAGAAAAATACAACTTAAAATTAGTCGACGTCATCAAATAATCCACATGGCAGATTTCCACAATTTTGCAACTTGAAAATGGAGGCATTATGAAGAGCTTACGGACTCACAAAATCATCCTTGGATTGTGCCATGTGTCCTCATTATGTTGCTCACAATTTTAGCCATTGATAAAAAACTAGGCAGGAGCATTGAGGACATGCCACGTGTCCTTTTCTGCAATTTCATGGCCTTCATCCCATGGATTCACAAAAATGTTTTTAAAAACATGACACATGTTTGCTTTCTACGGCTCAGTAGCTTATCATTTAACCTTTGGAAAGCTACTCACGGACTTGCGGAATACCTTAAAAACATGTCACACGCTAGTCTTTATAAAAGACTTGCAGCTTCAAGCAATGCTTATAAGCCACTTGTACATTATTCAGTGGTTTTGTGGGCTCTCCTTTCTTTTAGTAGCATACCCTTGTGGACTAGTGGAAACCGCTAAAATAATGATAGTTGTCAATTCTTCTGTAGTTCTAAGAACTATATTTTAATATTAAAATATTCCATGTAGAAGCACGAAAAAGGGAGTATGGGTGGTGGGGACCATATATTAAGTGTAGGTTGACTTAAATTATTTGACTAAGCACATGCAAAATTCTTTTCTTAAGTGAGCGTGAGGGAAGAGACAAATGGGGCCAAAAGATTAATGATAGAGGGGCACAAACATAGGACCTTAAATAATTAGAAATTGTTTAAAAAACGGGTCCACTCAGTAACCTAACAGAAGGGGACGAAAAAGGCATGGAGCGAAGGCCTTCAAGTTGTAATTTAAAGGTCTAGTAATCGGGGTAGGCAGTCAACGCAAAATTAAAACAAAAGTGTAACAACATTGCCTAAGCTTAGGTTTTTTTTTGTAGAAAACCTTAATGAAATCTTCAATAAACTCCTATAAAACAACCTTTCCAAAATATTGACAACCATAATACGTCTAAAGGCCCAGATTTTTACACAATTACTACCACACAGCGTGAACTATTGGTGACACCTTGATTGACGATGTGATGGAAGGAGGATGGTATCCATATAATGCCATAAATGGAGGCATTTTTTATGAACTATGGAGGGAAGTGTTATACCACCATTTTGCTAGTGGTAGCCAATCTACTCATTGAGATTGTTTATATGAAGTGAAACAATGTGGATATCCTTCCAAACACTTATTAACAACATTTTTTTGCCCATTAGATTGAGGACGGTATGAAGAACTATGAGCCAATTGAGTACCCAAATATTTGAATAAATATGTCCAAAAGTTACTTGTAAAGATAGGATCATGGTCACTAATAATAACCTTAGGTATACCATGTAGCTTTTGAATATTTTCTAAAAATGCTTTTTCCATTGTACTTGTTGTAAAAGGATGTGATAATGCAATAAAATATGCATATTTAGTGAGGTGGTCTATTACTACCATGATGGCATTCTTCCCATTAGATCTTGGAAGCCCTATGAAAAAGTCCATGGAGACCTCTTCCGAACATTGGCTAGGAATAACTAAGGGTTGCAAGAGACCAAGCATCTTATTTGTCTCTTCTTTATTCCTTTGACAAACCAAATATTTTGCCACAAATTTTTGAACATTCCGTTTTACCTCTTCCCAAAATAAGTCTTTTTTGACTCAATGATATGTCTTCAAAAATCTTGAATGATCACCCACTAGAGACTCATGAACCTTTGTCAGAATCTTTTTCTGAAAGAGGAATTCATGCAAAGATACAATTGCTCTTTATAACACAAAGTATTTCCCTTCTAAAAAAGCTTATCTAAACTACTAGGATTACTTTGTAGTTGTTCAATGAGATTACTTGTAACAACATCATTCTACCACTCTGCTTTGGCTTCTACTACTCAATCTTCTCGTAATATTGAAATGGCTCACGATAAAGCTTCATCCTTCTCATTCTTCCTCGATAGTGCATCTGCGACAACATTGTGTTTCCCATTCTTATATACAATCTCAAAATCATATCCCAACATCTTAGTGACCCATTTTGTTGTTCTTCAGAAGATCATCTTTTGTTCCAAAAAATATTTTAGGTTATCATGATTTGTCTTAACCTTGAAGTGTCTACCCATTAGATAAGGCCTCCACTGTTTTACTGCATGAAAAATAGCTAGCATTTCCTTTTCATAAATAGGTCTGAGTTGATTCTTACTCTTTAATTGACAACTCTCAAAAGCAATGGGCCTACCCTCCTACATGAGAACTGTGCCTATACTATTTATAGAAGCATCACATTCCACAATAACATCCTTGGTGAAATTTGGAGTGAAAAGCAATGGAGTTGTACACAACCTCTGTAAACATTTCAAATGTTGTGTTAGTGGATTTGTTCCAGTGAAAAGAATCCTTCTTCAATAAAGTTGTGAGGGGTGTTGCTATATGGCCATAATTCTTCACATATTTTATGTAGTATCCAATCAATCTCAAGAAACCCCTCAATTTCTTAATGGTTTTGGGAATAGGCCATTCCATGATAGCCTTAATTTTGTTAAGATCCACCTTTACTCCTTCATGTGAAACTATGTGTCCCAAGTACTCCACCTCATTGAGACCAAAATCGCACTTGGATGGCTTAGCGTAAAGTTTATGATCTTCGAGAACTTGTAATACTTGATCTACATGTTGCAATTGTTCTTCCCATGACTTGTTATAAATCAATATATTATCAAAGAAAACTAATACAAACTTCCTCAAGAATTTCTTAGAGATGAAATTCATCAAACTTTGAAATGTAGATGGTGCATTGGTAAGACCAAAAGACATCACCAAAAACTCATAATGACCTTCATGAGTCCTAAATGTTGTCTGACAAATATCTTCTTCCTTAATTCAAATTTAGTGATAACCTAATCTAAAATCTTTTGTAAAATACATAGCTCCATTATATTCATCTAGTAAATCATCAATGACTGGAAGAGGAAACTTATCTTTGATGTTGTACTTGATGAGCACTCTATAGTTTGGGCATATGCACCAAGTTTCATCCTTCTTCCGCACCATCACCGCAGACGAGAAGAAATCAATTTAGTTATGCTTGATAACTCCAGCCTCTAACATCTCCTCAACAATCTTTTTTATCTCACTTTTCTATATATGTGGGTACATGTCAGGCATGATGTTGGGTGGTTGGCTTCTTGAAACTAGTTGTATGGCATGATCATAATCCCTCTTAGGAGAAAGTCCTTTAGGCATATCTCCAAAAACCAGTGAGTGACAATCAATTATTGCTTGTAAATCTAGATGGGTGGGAGCATTAGATTGAGACTTCTAATAAACATAACTAGGCTACAAATCCATCAACTCCTTTCTTAAGCAGCTTCTACATTTGATGAGAACTTACCATTTGTGGGTGCTTTGCCTTCAGCCTCCTTAGCTCTATTGTCTTCCTTGCTGATTGAAATATCATGAATAGTTCCTGGAAGTTCATCTCAATTGTTTCCAAAGTAGTAAGCCATTGTACTCCCAAAATAATATTTGCTGCACCCATGGAGATAACATAAATTGGGTTATCAAGGTGATAGTCTCTCATGGATGATTTAAGTTTATGGCACTTTCCAGAACAACTAATAGTACCAACATTTGCAATCAAGACCTAAATCTATAGAGTTGTATTTATAAAATAATTTAGACGACTAGCCAACTGTTTGTTGATGAAATTATGAGTACTACCTAGGTCAATCAACACTATTACTTTTTGCTTCTTTGAGAAACCCACTACCTTGAGAGTTCGCGGGTTGCAAAAACCAGAGAGTGCATGACAAGAAATGATTGGTTGGGGATCATTTGATTCATCATCTCCCTATCACCATCTAATACTGCTTCCTCCTCTTCTTCCTCACTCAAACCTTCAATATAGAAAAATTTCTTTTCACTGCATTTATGTCCTTAACTATGTTGTCGCAATTGAAACACCACCCTTTTGCTCTATTCTCCTCAATTTGTTGTGGATTCAACCTAGTAGGTTGCAGTAATGAATGTGTAGGAGATCTCCTTTCACTGACATCTACAATCGCTTGTCGCCTACTTGCAAAAAATATTTTCATCTTGTCTTGCCATTACCATTGCTTATGATAAGGAGTGTGGTGAGAACAACCATATTTCATATTTTATGTGATTTTTTAAACCACCAAGAAATAGTTCCTTCAAATTTTTTTATGTCACAGTCACTCTTAGAGAAATGGTTTGACATTGTTGAATATAATACTTGACCATGCCTGTTTATTTTAATTTTGTGCCTATCCATAAATTCGTCTCCATAATGGGTAGCAAGTTCCTCTTGAAAAATTGACCATGTGTTCACACAACTCTTCATTCTATTCTCATCACATGATCAACGATACCAAATAAAATGATCTATGAATTAAGCAACTTTGTGGGTTGGCCACCCATTGGTTATTATGGGATGGCCTAGATGTGGATTGTCAATATCCATAGGTGTTTTCATTGTTGCCGTATATATAGTTAGTTGGCCTTGTATGTGGTCATTTGTGCATCAGGATGTTACATTTGGATGAGATGATGTATGATTAGAGATTGGATAGCCAATTATTGAGACATGTAACATGTTTTTTTTTTCATGATTTCATGGATAGTTTGGTTACATAATTCAATGGGAGCTTTTAACAATCATGTGTTTGTAGAGTTGATTATATTACAATTGAGCGTGCATGGATGATGGGTGATTTTAATTTAGGAGTGGTTATTTTCATGTAATTGGAGATGTTGACATCTTGATTAGCCATGGTGGATTCTTGTAGTATTTGGTTGAGGTGTTAGTGTATGACTTGTCAATTTTGATAGTGATCCTTCCTTGAAAGCATGCTTGGTATTGTGCCATGATGGAATATTGATCATGTTAAATATTTGCATAATACAAGTGCTCTTGCTTTAATTCTCTTGTTATTGAGTTAATTGGTCATCTTGTTGGGAGTTTCATGGTAGTATGATGTTGCATTTGGATTTTAGCAAGTATTGATCAATTGTATATGCTCATGGATACTTCGAGACATGGGTGAGGCTAGCATTCTCTTGAGATTAGAGGCATTAGTTAAGATAGTTACTTTTTGGAGTTTTCAACACGAAATTTGAGAAGCCTTCACCTGGATATGAATGCAAGTTCATAAAGGACCTACATAGAGAGCCATTGTGGTTTGGTATATCTTGTATATCATGGAGAAGCTATCCAATTTCTCCCTCTCGGAATACTTGATAGATAATCATCTGATAAGTATTGTCCATTTTATTTTCGGATACAATATAGTTTATGTTGATCTTCTTATATATATGGATCTTTAGCTATTTTTGTTAGCTCTAAAGGGTTCATTTGAGCAGGGTTTGTGACACAAATCATGACTAGGGGCTCTCTTCAAACCATGATCACACAACCTACACAACACTAAACACAATGTAAACCAAAAAATCCAAACAAAAACTCATAATGATTTTATTAAATCCAAATTTAACTCCAATTTACTTTAGAAACAAAATCTACAACACCACATTACATACAAACCTTTGAGGGTTTTTAATTGTAACGTTAAAAAATCGAATGATTCGATGCAAAACATACACAAGAATTCACACATCTAAACCCTATATTTGTATATTCTTGTTTCCACGTGATTTTTATTTTTTATTTTTTCTAATCATTCATTTAATAAATTTGGATTTTGATAGCCACATGGCATAAATAGTCAAGCGAAAGAATATGAATATTTGCTGGAATAATGAGCAAGTTCATCGTTAAAAAAAACTCAAGAATATCCACAACTGTAACTCGGGCATTTTGTAGAAAATTATTCTGACCATATTTTATCATCTCAACTCTAGCAGTTGACGGAGAAAACAAACAGTTCATTAAACCGAAGAAAAAATTCTCAATTTGAATTTCAAACGATTACAAAAAATAATTCACAGAATGAAAGATTATAGTTGAGCAAAAAGTACTAAAATGTTATAAAACAGCTAGCAACATTAACCTAATATTCATCATTAGGTGTCCACCACAACTTTCTTCAAAGCCCTTCCTAAAGATCATACTTTAGAATTACCTGCAGGAAATACAGAATTACTCATGCCATGTTACAAAAGCAAGAAAGAGAAAAAACGCCATGCTATGAGATACTTCTGAAACTAGAAGGTTCCTCGAAATTTGGTTTTATAGATACTTCTGAAACTACAAGGTTCTTCGAAATTTGGTTTTATTGGAAACCCATCAAGTTTAGAAGAGTGTAAACCCGTCCAGTTAACTTGGATGGCTTATAAATCCATCCAATCCTCTTCTTGAGAAAAATGGTAAGCAGACATACCCCAAGCTGGTCATAGAGAGCTTAAATCTAAAACAAGGTAATATACCTAAGATAGACCTTGCATTTCTCTTCACATGTGTTAAAGCAGACTTCATAGTTTCTGGAACTAAAGATGAGGAATGCAGCTGCAAGTATCGTGAAAAGCAGGGCCATCCACTCCACTGGTCAAGTGTATACAAAGATACACTCTATAATACAGCAATTAATTTGACAACAAACCAAGATGTTTACAATACAATGAAATAGCTGGACCAATTTTCTTCAAAAGATGCAGATAACTGTAACAATTTTCTTCAGAAGTTGAAGGAACCTCCCAAATACAACAACAGTGTAAGACTCAACCAGCTATGTGAGCAATTCGATACAGAAGCTCGACTGATTTTCATCATAAGGTACCTAAGTCAATTTACTTCGTAAGGTTAAGTAACCTGCAGAATATGAGAAAATGATAAGAGTGTAAGGCTCGCTTTGCCAGTGTCCAAAACAGAAGCTTCCTTCCAGAAAATAATTCAAAGCACAATTCATGTGAAGCATTCAATCCTCTTGAAGAAAAAATAGATCATCAGAAGAAAAAAGCATATAGAACCAGACATTCATTCTGTATGGATATTTCAACAGAATTTTTATCAATGATCAACGAACATGAATCTGAATAAATATGAATTAGCAGAGCCACACATACCTCATACCATGATGCAACAGGAAACTACAAGGAACTTCAAATTTCATCCACACAATATAAGGTACAAAAAAAAAATATCACAATTTGAAAGCATTCAAGGGAGAATTTGTGCATTAACTCTTCTTTATTGAATTTTGTGCATGAGTTTTTCTTAAGGTACGAAAAATATAAAATCCACAATTTGAAATCATTCAAGGGAGAATTTGTGCATAAAATCTTCTTTAAATTTTATGCATGAGTTTTTGTGAAGGTTGTGGTGACCAAAAATTAATCAAAACATGAAATCATTCAAAATAGTATTTGTGCATAAATTATTCTTTATTGAATTTTGTGCATGAGTTTTTTGTGAAGGTTGTGGCAACCAAAAATTAATCACAATGTGAAATCATTCAAAAGAGTATTTCTGCATAAATTAATGGGAAGGTAGCCATGATCAGAAGTAGCAAATGGCTGATGGCTGCTGGGCGGAAGTCTGTCCACGTGTCAAATAGGTCGTCAAATCAAGTGCTACAGCAATACAGGGCATGCATTTATATCGCTTTTAGTGTCATCCATTCAAATTTTTAATTTACCCTTCAAATGCTAAGGATTCATCTGAGTCTCACAGAAATTATGTAGAACAGCTAGCTGACAAAGCCACTATCCACTATACTTGCTGCACACAACCCCTCTGAAGATTATATATCTTCAATTACTGCAGATCTGTATCCTCTAGAAAACACTTTTACATGGGAAAAAACGTCCACTCTTTCATCCCTGACAAGTGATTTGCCTTCGTTGCAGACAAGTTTTCATAATAAGCTTATTCACATGCATTTCGAGTGCAAAAATTTGGTAGAAGCCCGTAAAGTGTTTTATCACATGAAAGAATCAGAGATCTTGTGGAATATGATTACTACAGCATATAGAAAACATAGCTATCCACATGACATAGTCACATAATACATTGTTGTACTGTATGCAACAAAAAAGCATCCAACCCGATCAATTCACAGTTACCAACATACTCTGAACCTACGCCAAAATGGGAGCTTGGGAACAAGGTATGTGCATCCATCAAAGCATAAAGGATAGAGGAATTTTGTGAAATGTTGTAGTTGCAACTTGCAACTGCCCTGGTAAACATGCATGCAAAATGTGGAAGCATAGACAAGGCACATAAAATATTTGACAGAATCCCTCAGACATGTGATCTCATGGAATACCATGATTGCGAGATATGCACAATATAGATATGTTGAAAAAGCTTTGAAAACTCTGTAGCAAATGCAATTGACAGCTGTAAAGCCAAACTCCACAACTGTTTCCAGCATCCTCCCTGCCTATGTCAAAATGGGAGCTTTGGAACAAGTTATGGGCATCCATCAAAGCATAAAGGATAAAATAATTTTGTCAAATGTAATAGCTATAGACACACAATTTTGTCAAATGTAGCCCTCATAGACACATGCAAATATAGAAGCTTACACAAGGCAAGTGAACTGTTTGACAAAATCCCTTAAAGAAATGTGGTCTCATGGAATGCCATGATTCTTGGGTGTAGACACCTTGATTTTGCCACCTTAACTTTGTCATATCATCCCATTTTTAATCACCCTAGTCTCATGTTTTCAACTAACTCCATCATTCCAACCAATCAATTCTATCATCATTTGTCAATCAACAAATTTTGTTGTCCTTATCATCATGTCACACTGCCAATTTATCAATTTCATCGTGATAATTCACCTTATTAATTAATTAATTACATTACGTTAATTGGCTGATAGGCTACATATAGTGTAAGATTTGAGCCTGAAGCAAGTCTCACGCCTGAGTCACTGGAAAACAAGTTTCAGCTGTCAGCTTCCGTTTAATGGTAAAATCCTCCAAAATATCACGTGAAAACCTCCAAAATCTCACTTATCATGTAAAAGTCAGATACATATTGATTTACCAACTGGATGGGAAGATTATATTTCCATTTGCAGTGTTTTTTGCCAATTTGATGACATATTTCCTTTTTCATTTGCATTCCTTTATGTTTCAAATTCGCATGCAAATATTTCAAAATCAGATAATACCTAATTTCTTTAAAGAAAAAATCTTGATTTGTTTAAGTGGAAAATATCTAGATTTGTCTTAAGTTTATTTCGTTCCATTATTTACCACTTGTTATTAATAGTTTAATCAAATCACATGCAACTAGAACTTGCAGCACATTGCACACATATAATTTTCTATCGGTGCAATCCTGGAACTTCCTTCATGTGCAAGTGATAGTTAATTAATCTCATTTACCCTTATATAACCTCATACCTAATTAATTAATTAGCTCCTAATTAGTCCATGCGCATATAACCAATTAGAAGAAACAAATAATTATAATTATCCTCGCCCACATTTCACCCATCAATCAAAGTCAATTACCAAATAAGTAAATCTCACATTTCACTCGTGTCAATTAAGTCAATTTCATCTTTCACTCATCAATCAAATTAGTTAACTAATTAGCTGATCAAGTTAACTATCGATCAAATTAGTTGACTGATAAATCAAGCTAGTTGAAATGATCAGTCAATTGAGTTGAATAGTCAATCATAGTTAATTATAAATCAAATCTTTTATCCTCCATATTTTTGGAAGGAATGATGGATTTATAAATTTACAGGGGAAAATATGAATGCCCAATAGTACTGGCATGGGTGACCTCCTCAGAAAGCCCCAATGCTTCAACTCTGTGAGCATCACCTAGATGCAATGAGTGCTAAGTGGACCATTCATTATCATGAGAGATGGGTTCTTGTGAACCAATACTCCTGAAACATGGTTCAATGAGTTTGACTCGAAAAATTACACGGTTGAATTCTGATAGCATATCATAATTTGACACACTGTCAAAAATACCTTCTACTTATCAACTAACTTGATTGTTCAATCAACTAGTTTGATTGATTTAAGAGTTAACTTGATCAATCAATTCACAATTTTTTTAATGAGTGGAAGGCGGAACTAATTGACATGAGCGAAACATGAAATCGACTCATTCGTAAACCGACTTTGATTGATAAATAAAATGTGGGTGAAGATAATTAGAAATTTAGAATTACTTATTTATTTTAATTGGATATATGTGCATTGATTAATTAAAGATAATTAATTAATTAATTAATAATGATCAATTAATTAGACATAGGGTAATATTAGAGGGAATAATATAATGTAATCAATTAATTGACAGTGAATTAGCATAAAGTTTATAAAGCAATGGCGTGACGAGATGATGAGAATATCTTGACAAATGACAATAGACTTGATCGATTGGAAAGACTGTGTTATGCAATAGCATGAGACTAGGGTGATTAATGGGATGATTACAACAAAGCTAAGGTGACAAACTTTAGGTATCTACACTAGATATGCGCAAAAAGAATTTAGTGAAAAGGCTTTAGAAACTTTCAAGCGAATAAAATTCGCAGGTGTAAAGCCAAATTCCACAACCTTTACCAACATCCTCCCTGCCTGTCCCAAAAATGCAAGTTTTGAAACAAGATATGAATATCCATCAAAGCATACAAAATGCACGGCGGTATTCCCTGAAAGAAATGTGGTCTCATGGATTGCAATATTGCAAGATATGCTCAAAATGGATTTATTGAAAAGGCTTTAGAAACTTTCAAGCAAATGCAATTGGCAGGTGTAAAGCCAGATTCCACAACCTTTGTCAGCATCCTTCCTGCCTGTAATAAAATGGGAGCTTTGGAACAGGGTATGTACATCCATCAAAGCATAACAGAAGGCGGATTTCTGTAAGATATTATGGTTGGAAAAGCTCTGGTAGATATGTATGCAAAAAGTGGAAGCACAGGCAAGGCACGTGAACTGTTTGACAGAATGCCTCAAAGAGACATCATCTCATCGAATGCAATGATTGCAGGCTTTGCAGAAAATTGATTTGTTGAAAAGGCTTTAGAAACTTTCAAACAAATGCAATTGGCAAGTATAAAGCCAAATTCTTTGCCAGAGTCCTCCCTGTCTGTGCCAAAATGGGAGTTTTGGGACGGCCTATGGACATGCACCAAAGCATAATGGTAGGGGTATTTTTGTCAGAAGCTATAGTTGGAATGCTCTGGTAGACATATATGCAAGATGTGGAATCATAGACAAAACACCTGAGTTGTTTGACAGAATGCCTCAAAGATATGTCACCTCATGGAATGAAATGAAATGATTGCAAAATGTGCACAAAATGGATTTTGCAAGGAAGCTCTCAAAATCTTTGAATTAATGAAGCACTCTGGAACACATCCTAACATTGTAAGCTTTGCTTGTCTTCTAGGTGCATGCAGTCATGCAGGTTTAGTAGATGAGAGCTGCGCATACTTCACACGTCAGTAACCCTTATTGCATTACATATATAGTTGATCATTACGAGTGCATGGTTGACCTTCATGCCCGTGCTGGCTATCTTGGTGACACCCCAAACCTTATTACTAAGATGCCAGTTAAACCTGTGGTGCCCGTGGATCATATATGAATATAGGCTGAGTATTTCCAGTAACACTGCTTTTTTAGTTGGATCCTAAAAATGCTGCAACTTATGTTCTTCTCTAATATATTATATATATTTTACATTAGAGAAGAACATAAGTTGCAGCATTTTTAGGATCCAACTAAAAATGGAATTATGCTAATATATATTTAACTACGTAGGGTAAAGGATGCTGTAATGTTAAAACCTAAATGTGCTCATTATTAGGATCTTGGCTGTAATTTTAATTTTAATAAACATACTCTGAAACTCTCGCTGAAACATTATTTTCAGGCTGTAGCTCACCAAATTAGAGAAGTGAAAGGTCAATACCAGCGAGGAAGAGTTTGAAGGCGTTCCCTCTATAAACGAGGCAACCTGTAAAAGCGTATCGATGGCTATCTTGCGTCCGAATCAATGCAAGACAATTAAACCCAAGACTGAGGTGAATGGAGGAGAATCAGGCATCTCCAAGGCAACCTTATGATCTGATAATCAGGAGATGACTAAAGAAGAGCAGCGCTGGCAACACCAAGCAGAACTTACAAGGCAAAAGAATGAGGAGACTGCAAGAAAATTGGCTGCAGGGGGCATTGGTACAGGAGATAGACATGGCTCTTCAAATCCACTGAAATGGTTTCCTACAAAAATGTGGATGATATCCCTGTTTCTAGAGAGCTCATGATTCAGGTTGATACGAAAAAATTGATGTTGTTCTGGTACCCATATATGGCATCATGGTTCCATTTCATGTAGCCACCATCAAGAGTGTTACAAGCCAAAAAGATGGAGGGAATGCTTATATAAGGATAATTTTCAATGTTCTAGGTACCGGCTTTAATGCCAACTACATGCCAACATTGAAATTCCCTAGCAGTATTTATGTTTAGGAAAATTCCTTTAGATCCAAGAATTCAAAGCACATCGACCATGTGGTAAAAATGATTAAATCCTACAGGCGATCTGTAGCAATGAAAGAGTCTGAAAAGGCAGAGAGAGCTACACTGGTGACTCAGGAAAAACTTCAGCTTTCAAAAACCAAGCCAATTAGGCTGGCAGAATTGTGGATCAGGCCAGCATTTGGTAGAAGAGGAAGAAAGATCACTGGAACTCTGGAGGCCCACGATAATAGATTTCGGTATTCAACCATGAGAGCAGAAGAGAGAGCTGATATCATGTATCAAAACATTAAGCATGCAATCTTCCAGCCAGTGGAGAAGGAGATGATTACTTTGCTTCATTTTCATTTGCATAACCATACCATGGTGGGAACCAAGAAGACCAAGGATGTCTAGTTTTATGTGGAGGTAATGGATGTGGTCCAAACTTTAGGAGGGGCAAGAAGGTCAATGTATGATCCTGATAAAATTGAGGAAGAACAGCAAGAGAGGGACAGGAAAAAATAATCAATGCAGAGTTTCAAGGATTTGTCAAGCAAGTAACAGAGCTATGGGAGCAACCTCATCTAAAAGATTTTAAACTAGAGTTGATATACCATTTAGAGAGCTTGGTTTTCATGGAGTTCCTTTCAAAGCCTTTGCTTTTATTGTTCCTATGGTAAACTGTTTGGTAGAGTTGGTGGAATTACCTTTCTTAGTAATCACTATTACTGAGATTGAGATTGTTAACCTTGAGAGAGTAGGACTTGGGCAAAAGGCATTTGATATGGCTATTGCAAAGTTGCATGGACACGGATACGGATACAGGTCCGGTATTGGATACGGATACGGCCATTTTTCAAGACCTCTCATATGGATACATCAAGATACGGCATTCATAAAACAAAGTACTAATTAAAATTCTAATAAAATTCTAATATACTTAATAATTATATAATATAAATAGAATTTATAAAACATAAATTATTAATTTAAAATTTTAATATAAATGGATTTATGAAACACAAATTATAAATTTATTTTAAACGTAATTTTAAATATAAAATTAAAAAGCTTTTCAAAATTCGAATAAAATTATCAATTATTCAAATAATTATAAATTGAATTTATAAAACACAAATTGTTAATTTATTATAAATGAATTTATACAATAACAAATTATTAATTTATTTTAAACGTAATTTTAAATATAAAGAATTAAAAATTTAAAAAGATTTTTGAGGGCAAAGCTTTTAAATTTTAAGCCAATAATGCATAAAGAATCGCAGCAAGTGTAAAGCGAATGATTTAAATTTTTTCCAAAGTAAAAATTGAGGGGAACGATTTTAATCTTTTCCAAGTACAAATTGAGGGAAATGATTTTAATTTTTTCCAAAGTAAAAATTGAGGCGTAATGATTTTAATTTTTTCCAAAGTAAAAATTCCGGCGGAATGATTTAAATTTTTTCAAAGTAAAACTTAATAGCAGCAGGACGCGATGCAGCAGGGCAAAGCATAGCTGGGAATTTTTGCTTGCAGCTAGAACGAAGCGGCAACAACCAGAAATGTCAAAAATAAGAAGAGAAATAATGGACGCCATTCACACCTGGGCGCAATGAAGTCGGGTCACTCTTTTCGCCAAAAAAAATCCACAGAAACTGCAAACGATATACAGAATCCTTGCATCTCGGGTTCTTACAGATTTTTAAATTAAAAAATCTCCAGTTTTCTGTAATAAATTTGTAATGTTACAGCATTTATGGTAAATTTCGTTGCTGTTTTTTTTGGCGTCCAAATCCCGGTGAATCAGACACGGCCAGAAATAAAAGATTTTTTGGGTGCTTTCGGATATGGTATCCATGCCGTACTGTACCCGTATCCGTATCAGATACACTGATACGCATACCAGCGCAGGGAGGCTGGCATATCCGGTAACCCTGGGCTATTAATTTCAAAGACTTCAAGCGGGATGTACTCCGCATTGACGCCATTCCTCAATCTTTGCTTGATGGCATCAAGGAATGGCTGAACTCCATGGATATAAAGTATTATGAAAGCAAAATGAACTTGAACTGGCGGCCAATTTTGAAGACTATTACTGATGATCCACATAAATTTATTGAAGATGGTGGTTGGGAATTTTTTAATATGGAAGCTAGTGACTCTGATTCTGATAATTCAGAAGAGTCAGATCAAGGATATGAACCCTCTGATGTAGAAGAGGAATCAGAATCAGATGAGGAAGGTTCAGAAGATAATCTCTTGTGGAGTCAGATGAGGATGAAGAAGAAGAAGATTCTGAAGAGGAGGAAGGTAAAACATGGGATGAATTAGAAGCTGAAGCCAGAAATGCAGACAAGGAAAAAGGAGACGAGTCTGACAGTGAAGAAGAAAGGCAGCAACGAAAGGTAAAAGCTACAGGGAAGTCTCGGGCACCTGATATTAGAGATTCAAGAGGAATGCATGCCAAGAGGCATAAAGTCAGATGAATTGAGTTCATCTACATCCTTCTACTATTGATTCATGCACATAAATGGTTCAGCTGTTTATACAAATGATGCATATATGTTAACTAAATCAGTGCTATTACTTCGGTAGTGTGACTTCTATGACAACCAGCCATTAGGCCATTGTGTGCAGGAGCACATTTGCGTTTTTAGTTAGCTTTTTTGGATAGCTCTACTGGGTGTTGAGGACATTCCATTTATCTTTTGAATGTTAAAAAGTCTAGTATTACACGCTTCTCTATGTTGATCAGATCAGGTTGCAGGTTTTTTACTGCTGATTTCTTTGTTTATGGAGTTTTTTTAACTTGGAAGATAGGAATTTACAGCCTTTTTTTAAATTAGATGGACAAATTAAGTGGCTGGTTAGCTATGCAAAGTGATGAGTTAGTATGCAATAGTAAGGGTTTTCTATATCAATTCATCTTTTGGTTGTTTATAATAATTAAATAATGTGAATGTTCTATAAGGTCAGCTAATTCTATCAAAGCAACCACTTGGATTTTTACCTGAGTTTCACGACAAAATTAATGATATAATTAGGAGCGTATTTTGTTCTTTACAGACAGTTCAAAAATCTCATTCACCTCTTAAGCATTGGGGAAAAGATGTGTAAATTACTGCCTGCATTTGCAACATTGTAAGAGAAGAATATTCAAATTGTATGGTTTTCCCTGACTTCTAGTGTATTCCTTCCTTAATCTATATGAGTATTTTTCATCAGTAGTTGGTTGTGCTCCAAGCATTTCATTTATGAGTGTTTATTATTATGTAGACTGCTTGACAAGTTGGCGTCCTGCTTTTATTTCTGCTGCTGTAGGCTTTCTGGATAAATTTGCTTTTCAAATAGGAATGTAGATACCATTGTTTAATTACGTAAAAGGAAATGGAGTTCATATCTTTGGCCTTTTCTACATTCCAATGTGCTATGTACATTTGCCACGAAGATCCTTTGAGAGTTAACTGGTCTATATATCTTCTTCTCCTATATTTAGAAATGGATAATTTTCTAGGACATTTTGGTACTGTAATATGCTCTTCAAAGGTTCTCTGAGAAATAACTAGTCTATATGTCCCCATATTTTAGAGTCAATAATGAAAGTCAAATTTTATTATGATTTTAACTAGAGATTAAATCAAGGATATTGAGCTTTTAACTAGAAATTATGTATACAGTGAATGTGATTTACTGTTTTTGTGAATGATGGAATCATTACAAGACCCGTGGTGATATATTGTGATACCTATTTTCTTAAGACATCAACATATTATGTATAAGTTTCTACTACAAATTATATGAGATTAGTTAATGGAGCACTTGGTCTCCATTGGCTCACACATGTTCGTTCATCACTTTTTGACATAGATCAACCTTCTCATCACCACACATGGGACTTGATTTGGCATTGCCACATATGTTGAGGCATGATAGAGATGACATAGCACCCTTGCACACATGTTGAGGCATCATGGAGGTTGTTTATTGGTTCACGCATGGATTATTTGGTCTACTTGACCCACACGAGATACTTTATTACTTTTTCAAAGGCTAAAGGCATTCCTGAGTGGGAAAAGGCTATGGACACAGAATACCATAGTCTTCTTAAAAATCACACTTGGATCCTTTCTGATCTTCCTCCTAGGAAGAAACCTATCAGTTGCAAATGGATTTACAAGGTCAAATATCACGCAGATGGTACTTTGGATAAATACAAGGCAAGGGTAGTAGCTCGGGGATTCACACAGCAGGAGGGCATTGACCACGAGGAGACTTTTACTCCTACTGCCAAAATGAGCACAATTCGTCTCCTTCTCGCTATTGCAGCCCAATTTGGATGGCAAGTTCATCAGATGGATGTCAAGTGTGCCTTCCTCAACGGTGAGTTGCAGGAAGAAGTCTACATGACACAGCCTCCTGGTTTCAAGGTTGCCGGCAAAGAACATCAGGTTTGTAGGCTCGTGGAAGCACTCTATAGATTGAAACAGGCTCCTCAGGCATGGTATATCAAAATTGATCAATATTTGATTAAACATGGTTTTCAACGCAGTCCCTCTGGTACTAATCTGTATGTCAAACTCTCTGGTGATGATATCCTTTTTCTTGTTGTCTGCGTGGACAACTTAATCATTACTGGCAGTTCAACACTTTTGATTGCAAAAATCAAACAAGATTTATGTCAAGCTCTTGACATGACAGATTTGGGTCTTCTCCATAACTGCTTAGGTGTTGAGGTTTGGCAAATAGGTGAACGTATTTTTATCTACCAGTCCAAGTATGCCAGAAGTCTACTTGAGAAGTTTGGAATGCAGGATTGTAAACCTGCTTCCACACCTATGGAGAAGGGGCTGAAGTTATCAGCCCAATCTGATTCACCTGCAGTAAATGAGACAACGTTTAGGCAACTTGTGGGCAGCCTCATCTACCTCACTACCACTAGACCTGATATCAATTTTGTCATGAACTACATTTCTCGCTTCATGACAACCCCAAAAGCTGATCATTGGGTTGCAGCGGAGCGTATGCTGCGATATGTTAAGGGCACTTCAGATTTTGGCATTCTATATGGCACATGCAAGGATCCAAAGCTGATTGGCTATACAGACTCAAATTGGGCAGGTTTAGTGGATGACAGAAAATCTACTTCCGGGTATGTATTCAGTTTGGGTACAGGTGTTGTAACATGGACCAGCAAGAAGCAACAGGCAGTGGCTCTTTCCTCGACCGAAGCAGAGTATCGAGGAATAGTTAAGGCAGCATGTGAGGCAGTTTGGCTTCGCAGGATGTTTTCTGACATGCCAATGTCACAAACAGGACCTTCTCCCTTGTACACTGATAATCAAGGGGTGCTCAAACTGGCCAAAAATCTAGTCTTCCATGAACATACCAAGCATGTCGAGCTTCATTGTCATTACATCCGCAAGCTGGTAGAAGACGGGTCAGTTCAGCTGCAGTATGTTCCGATAGTGGATCAAACTGCCAATATTCTCACCAAGTCTCTAAGCTCGAATAAGTTTGTCAAATTCAGGGGGCAACTTGGTGTTGTTGATAGATTGACCATTAAGGGAGGGTGTTAGAATAATATACCTCTATATAGTTAATGGTCAATAATATAATGTAATTAGTTAGTTTAGATTTCTTTAAATCTTGTCTACAGTTGTAGGTAGTTAGAAGTGGCTAGACTCGTAAATGTCTACACTGCTATGTAACTACCTTATATTGTAATCTTTTCTTTTCGTTAATGCAAGTTTTTACCAGTTCACTTAATGAACAGTTTTCACACAATAATTAATCTAGGCTAAGTAGGCTTAGTTGTAAGACTCAAGATTGCACATTGCAAAAGCTTATATAAAAAAGTGATTAATTAATCTAGGTTAATTTATGATTAGTCGCATGCATTTAATTGATTAGGCTAGATTGCACATAAGGAGAAAATATTTTTTTTCCTTTAAATGGTTGCAGAAGATAATATTATTTGTTTTGTTAAACAGGCCCTTTTGTTCAATGGGTTAAACATGCCTTTGCTTTTGAAAAAAAACTTTAGAGAAGTGGATTAATTTTTCCATTTGCACAAATTTCAAGACAGATTAGTCCTGGATAAGTACTTACAGTAAGATTATAGTATCCTCGCCTATGACAGGGACTAACAAAAATAAGATTAGAAGTAACAATCAGAAGTAAAACAAGTTTATACTCACAAAATAGCTCTTGAAACAAAAATCAAGTAAATAATGTAGATAAAATACAAAAATTCTTAAATAAAAATTTAAATTTATGTGTCCATGTATAAATGTGATAAAAAAATAGTTCTGAATAAAATAAAATAACTGGAGACATGTTATAAATAAAAAAGTTCTGAAAAAATAAAATACCTGAAGACTGATATCTCCCGGTCATTTTTTTATGGATGTATTTACAATATCTATAATAGCATTTACCCCCATTTGCATGACTGACAGTTAAATTTGGTAGATAAACTGATAATTTTTATTATTTCAACTGTCGCCTAATAATTATACCACTTGCAAGACTGACACTTGAATAGGTTACAAAAATTTTGGTTAATATTTTTAGCAAGCCGAGAAGCATGGCTGATCTATTTCTAAAGGAAGACATTGGATATATGTGTGTTTCTCTGCGTTGGGAAGAGACTGTTATTTTATCATTTGCACGGCCCCCTCATATTTCTCCCATTTGTAATTGCTGACAGTTCAGTTTTGGGGGAGAGACTGATGATCTATTATTTGAACTGTCACCTATAATTTTTCCTACTTGCAAGAATGAAGTCAAATTTTGCGGAAGAGTTTGATAATTTATTATTTGACCTGTCACCTAAAATTTTTCGCACTTGCAAGACTGATAATTGTATAGTTTACGCAATTTTTGGTACAATTTTCACCTACACGTCCTACAGCCAGCTTGGGGATGAAAACTATTTCATTTGAAATAAATAAATACTATGGATAGCAAATATCATTCATCCAAATAAGATTAAATATATACTGCTATTTAAATTTTACATTCTATGGTGGGGGGAAAAAATATGAAAACAGGATTTGTTTTTACAATATGGATTTTCGGTCAAATGTAATAGATTTCTGTAGTAGCGTTTGAAAATTTAATTAGCTGACAAATCTTATTTCTGAGCATTTTTTATGAAGATATTCGACTGAAAATGAAAAATAGCCCATAGAAATTGTTAACATTTATTTCGTACTGTAAATATAACAATATGAGTTACATAAACCAGGGATTGTGGAATATGCGGGGTTTGGGGGAGAGACTTGTGAACGAGTATAATTTACAAAGGTGTTTTAATCTAAACTGACTAGACGTTAGATATCGATGTCTACTAGCGAATATAATTAATTAAGGCATTAATGTGCTTTTAACTTATTCTGAAATCAAATGCATAAATGGAATACAATCCTCATTACAGACATGAGATGTGTTGAAACTATAAATTATGATAGGTACATGGCATGAATAATGAGAGGAAAAGTGAACTATAAATTATGATAGGTGCATGGCATGAATAATGAGAGGAAAGGTGAAAGAATTTGTTTAGACGCACAAAGCTTCATTGCCTAAGCAAGGATTTATAAAGAAATCCTTACCTGCCCCGCTCGTATGGGTTGTGCCAGACATGATCTATGGGAGTTCCTGCTCTTTGTAACAGCACTATGGAGCTTAACAGCAGGAAAAAATTGTTGCAATTGTAGCCCTTCCTATGTTGGGTCCTGAAATCAAAAACACAGATTCGAAATCAAGATTATAAATAAGTTCAGTATTTATTTTTTGAGAAAATTTTCCCAAAATTGAAATAAAAAATAAACATGGTGAGACAAAAAAAAAAAAAAAACCTGGCCCCTGCTACATGCGTTATACTTCTAAATAAAATTATAAAAATGAGCCCATCAGAAAATACCTTTGCAATGAGCTATTCACTTAAAATGCAAAAACTCTCCAACGCCACTGGTATAAGGAATGGAGGGTTGACAGCCATTGCCTTACAAGGAAAGGTCGCGGTAAAGCAGCTTGAAACTGTTAGTAATAATTGTGTTATGGCTCTTCCCTTAATAATTAAAAACAGTAATGTTTCGTCTAAATATTTCTCCAACGCCACTGGTTTAAGCAAAAAAGGGTTAACAGCCATTGCGTTATAACGAGAAGGTTTTACATAAAATAGGGCTTGATATATGAAACAGAAATTCCCTTCACAGTTCTGTTTGCCTGCTCTCTTGGCATTACCGGTCTCATTAATAAGAAGGCCCCTGAAACCCTGATGAAAATAGGTAAATAGGGCATTTACACACACAGGCCAGTTCAATTCGCATGCACAATCCCGATGATCGAGAATAAAATTAATGTATTGCAGGCTGTAGCTGTCACCTTCTTAATGATCTTTAATTTAATGTACTTCATCGTACAGCATTGGGGTTAATTATGGAAAGCAAATAACAACCTATAGTTACATAGACGTGGCACAAAACTATTTCAGGATGTGTCTTCCGATCTTTACAAAAGAATACTAAGTGTATTTATTTCGTAATTAATTAAAAATATTACTATGTATGTGATTGTGATTTTTCAATTGTTAGAATCTATTGTATAATGATATATTATGGTTTTACGTAGTGATGTGTTTTTACAATAATATTAAAAACAATTAATTGATTTTAAATTTATAATTGTCTAGAATCTATAATTGTAGGATGTACAAGTCTTAGAAGCTTACAAGGAAATACAATTAATAGATTTGATGTTGAATTCCACAATCATTGCTAGTGTCTCCCACACCTACACTAAAACAATAGCTTTGAAACAAGGTATGAACGTCCATCAAAGTATAATCAAAGGGATGTTTGTTCAAAACTATATTTGCAGTTGTTTTAATAGATGAACTCCAACAAAGTTTTTATGAAAGAAAATCATGTCAATGGCATCACAAGTGTCATTCCTTTGTCTCATGGACAACTAGGACCCTTAACCACTTTGCAAATTATCCAGGATTCAAGTGGAGGAAATATGGCTTCTATTGAAGGTTCTTGATTCATTTTTGTTTGCAATGTAGATGAATTCAAAGCTAGCTAGAGAAGGATTTCGTGCAACACCTCAAAATAATGGTGGTAGTGGTGTTAAGGATTTCATGGACAACATGGGCCTTAGAAGATTGGTGGAATGGGAGAACTAAAGTTAGGAGAAGTTGCTTTATACACCACCTCCTATTTCAGTGAAACCATTGCCATTTTAAAGGCTCCAAACAACCAATGGAATTTTCAAAGAAGGATTCTAATAGCAACTTTTCAAATAAAATTTTTACTTATCACATATTTTTTCCCAATTCAAAGAAGCCCCTACTTAAGTCCTCTTCATGGCAATTGGCAAGTGTAAAGCTAGACTCCGTTATCTTTGCCAACTTGTTAGGAAAATGTGCAGTGTCCACATTGCATAATGTTATAATGTAATATTTTACTATTTGTGGTGTACCTAGGGGATCTAGGGATGTGTATCATATGGGCTAGCATTCTTAGAGCCAGTTTATGTGTTGTATGTAACATTGTGACAAATATTTAATGTGGGGTTGCACATTTGGGAAATATATATTAAAAAAAAAATAGTATCAAAATGTGAGGGTTAATGGTTTTTGTAAGCTCATGGTATTAATCTCATAGTTCTATGTAATACCACTCGATGGTTTTGTGTGAGCTTATGTTTATAAAATCAAGCACATGGGTAGTTGTCTAAGGTTGGCTAATTGGTCATTTTGGATAGGGGATTGATAGCATCTCTTGTTAGCATTTGTGAATTTTGAAGCATGGCATAAGATGTGTGTTTACATGTTTGTTCACGTGGAGTGCTTGTAGAGGGCTTGATGTTTTGAGGTTATTCATGGAGACTCTAAGTGTTTAGATGTTTGCTCACATGAGTGATGGATATTTTTAGAGGTTGGGTTTTTCCCTCTTGAGGGTTTTCCCAAGGTATATCTTGTGTCATCTTTTATGGTATGTTGTATATTCTTTTGCATATGGATTATGAATACTTGTTTGCATAGATTTCTCTATTTGGGTTATGTGGAAATTATCTTGGGTGGATTCATATTTCCTTTCACAACCTCCCTACTTGTGCTAAAATGGGAGCTTTCAAACTGGGTAGAGAATTCAACAAAGGATAAAGACAACATTTTTTAGATGTTATAGCTACAACCGCCCTAGTAGACATGTATGCAAAATGTGGAAGCATAGACAAGCCACATGAACTATTTGACATAATACATGAAGAAATGTGATATCATAGAATACCATGATTACAAGGTTTGCAAAATGTGGAAGCATAAACACGGAATGCAAATTGTTTAATAGAATACCTTGAAGAAACATGCTTTCATAGAATGTCTTGATTGCAGATTATTCACAAAATCATTTTTTTAAAAGGCTTTAGGAATTTTCAAGTAACTATAACTGCCAAGTGTAAATCTAGACTATGCAACCTTTGTCAACATCCTCCTAGCCTATGCCAAAATAGGAGCTTTGGAACAAGTTATGGACATCCATCAAAGCATAAAGGGTAGAACAATTTTATCATATGTTGTAGTTGTACTACTTTAATATACATATATGCAAAATATTGAAGCATAGGCAAGGGGTGTGAACCCTAATAAAATTCCTCATAAAAATGTGATTCCATGGAGTGCCATGATTGCACTATATGCACAAAATAGATTTGTTGATAGGGCTTTAAAAAATTTCAAGCAAAACACATTGGTAGCATACTCCTCGCTTGTGGCAATATGAGAGCTTAAGAATAGGGTATGGACATATATTATATAATATAATTATATATAATATGTAAATAATATAATATATATATATATAATTTTAAATGACTCAAAATATAAAATCAATTTAATTTTTATCTCTTAATGATATCATGGGCCCACTTACTACCACATAATATTTGAATTGACCAATAGTACACTTATTTTCTCATAACATTTCTCCCAACTCTCTCAAGGTGCACCATTGGTCGACACATTGTTGAGCTAGATACTTTGTAATGAAATAAATTACATAATATAAGAATATAATATGAAATATGTTGTAAATACTTGATAATAACTGAGAGTAACAAGCCACTTTGAGGGGGTAAACCTCCAAACATCTCCAATGAGAACATAATTCACAATATGATGATGAAAGAAGACTCACAACCTCCTATATATACCTTATTTATGTCTAGGATATCACCCAAGCCAACTTAGATAACCCTGTATAAGCCCTAGGTCAACCTTACTAAATAATAATATAATAATGATAATATGATTTAACTAAGAGTTAAGATAGCCACAAAGTTTTAATCCAAAAATCTTATGCAATACTATTATGGATTGTGGAAACTTCATGAATTCAATAGCCACAAGCCAACTATTCTTAACCAGGTATACTCTAATATTAAGGGTGTAGTAGGCCCCCCTTTAAGAGAAGCATTGTCCTCAATGCTAAGCAATTTTTTATGCTTCTAAATGAACTCCTCGTCCTCCCATGTGGCATCTTTAATTGGTAAATTCTTCCATTGGGTGAGTGTTCTAGTCCTTAGTTTCCTTGTGCATTTTTGAAGAATATTTACTCTATTTCCAAAATGATTCTTCCTTCTTCACTGAGCTTCGGTAATATTACCTGAGTAGGAATATTATTCCTAATTACCTTCTTCAAATAAGAAACATGAAAAAATGGATGTATCTTTGTTGTTGATGGCAATTCAAGGTTGTAGGCAACACTACCTAGATCTTCAGAATGATTTGATATGAATAATCTCACAATATTGAGTCCCACTTTTGGGATAATGAAGTTTTTCAGGGTAGGAGGGATGTTTTTAGAGAGCACCTTCGAGTGAATAAAAATCTTCCCTTGAAGGACCTTCAAGCAAAGGTATGCAACTAAACACCTTTGAGTGAAGGCTAACCTTCGAGCGAAGGTATATGCCATAAAATGGTGTTTTTACATAGTGACCTTCGCTCAAAGAACCTTTGAATGAAGGTGTTAAGTATGATATTTTTGGCTTCTGCATCAAAATTTCCTCAAAAATTCCAGTTTCAAACCTTGGGTTGAACCTTCAAATATACTTAACCTGATAAGATATTTTGCAAGATTGTAGTCCTCAAACAATCTTTCCAACAAGTATAGTTTTGATATATTTTTATTTTATCATGTATTTAATTTTAAATATTTGTTGAACATAGGTTTTTTAGTGAACATCAAGTTCTTCGTTCTACAAAGGTGGAAAAATACTAAACTATTGTAAAAAAAACTTAAAAAATACATTTGCCCTAAGTATTGATGTCCTTGTTTCACCAAAAAAACAAAATTGAATTTCAATATATACACAACAAGGAATGACTTCAAAAATTAATTAAAAAAATATGAAAAAATATCCATGCCCTAGATATTAATGGTAAGAATCTATATTTTAATAATTAGAATTTTATCCTTTCCAGATAAAAAATAAGGTTGGATGGCATAAACGTTACTTTCTGAAAATGTTTATTGTTTAAAACTAGTTATTAAAGGAGATGTTGAAAGATTCACAATTTATTTCAAATATATATAGAGAGAGAATCTACACATAAATTGCCACAAAACACTAGTTTGTATTATCTTCAAATTCTTAATGGTTTAGCTGCCATAGGTCTCAAAAGGTGAAGATTCAGTTAAAATGTTGATATAAATGTCCATCTTTGGGACTCATTATTGTGGGACTACCCATATGGACCATAATATTTTGGAGGAAAATTATTATTCTTTGGTTGTTGCTTCAGCGACATTTCCTTGTAAGGTTGCAATCTTAGGAAAACCCAATCCCCAACTTCAAAACTTCTTTCATTGTGATGTTGGTATGCATGTTACTTTATTTGTTTTTGTGCCATGAATAGATTATCTTTAAGTCTTGAAAGAACTTGTTGTTGATGAAGCATGTGGTCCTCCATAGCATGAACTCTTGGTGACACCTTCATTAATGATTTCATGGAAGGAGTTCATGATATCCATACAATGCCATAAATGGAGGAAATTTTGATGAACTATGGATGAAAGTGTTATACCACCATTTTGCTAGTCGTAGCCAATCTACCCATTGAGATTGTTTATCTAAAGTGAAATAATCCAGATATCCTTCCAGACACTTATTAACAACCTTTGTTTGCCCATCAGATTAAGGATGGTATGAAGAAATGAGCCAATTGAGTACCCAAATATTTAAATAAATCTATCCAAAAGCTACTAGTAAATATAGGATCATGGTCACTAACAATAACCTTAGGTATACCATGTAGCTTTTGGATATTCTCTAAAAATTATTTTGTCACTATACTTGTAAAAAGATGTGATAATGCAATAAAATGTGCATATTTAGTGAGGTGATCCATGTTGGGATTAAGGTGTCTCAACATTAGAGTCCTAAAATTGATTTATTTAATGTAATTAATGTATTTATTTGTATTATTAAATGCCTATGGGGTCATGTCACAAATTGGGACCCACCGGATGGGTGGCACTCTCGTTGGAGGTGACTAGATGACACATCATCATCCCAAGTGGACATAGGCATCCCACTTTGGAATCTATGACATATGACATATTCTATGATGTTTCATAAGGCATTTTTGAATGCATGCAGAAAGTTGGCACCCAAGATGGGTTATGACATGATGTAAGAGAATCGTCTATCTTTAGTCAGTTATGATAGATTCTCTTACAACTGCAAGTGTTGTCAGCTATGACAGATTCTATGACAGTTGTAAGATGTGTAAGGCATTTGCATAGCCTATTTTTAGCATATTCTAGGCATCCAAGCTTAGAAGAAGAATATTTACATGTTAGACACTTGTCAGGGGTGTAAGGGAATGTTGTACATGTGTCTAAATGCATGTATAAGGCGTTGAATATTGTGCCATGTGGATTTGGACACCCCTCATCTTCTAGATGCTTCTTGACACTTGTAACACTCTATTTATTGAGTGTCTTGAGTTGTAGAATGCATAGTTTGTTTGCAAGTAACGAAGTGTTGTCGGGTTAACTCCGGAATAGGTGTTTGTTTCGAGATACTTGTGTAGAAGCTTTGTACTTGGCTTGTATTGTAACTCTTTGGTGAAAGTAATATAGAAGTACTATGCTTTTGGAGGGTGTGATTTTTTACTTCAGAGGGTTTTCCCCATGATATATTAGGTGTCACTGTTTTATGCATTGTTGTTGCTTTATTTCCATTATTCTCTATGTGTTTCTCTAGTTGTAATTGTTAAAGGTGTTAAAATGAAATTTTGTAACTCTCCCCTACTTAGATTAGTGTAGTAAGTTATTTTTTTCTCACTCAGCTTCCTTTCAGTTGGTATCAAAGCCTGGCAAACCTTGGTTCCTTTGTTGGATAGAAGGGTTTTTTGAGCTAATCTTTGTTTCAACGAGAGTTTTGTAGAAGTGTGTGTTTCGTTACCTTGTTGTAGGAAAGAGATGGTAGGCACATTTGGGAGGATTGAGATGGAGAAATTTAACGGTGGTAATTTTGAGTTGTGGAAGTTCAAAATGGAAGACATGCTTGTAGATCGAGACTTATGGCTTGCAGTTTTTGGAACCATTCCACAAGGCATGAAACAAGAGGATTGGGATCTTATGGATAGGAAAGCCAAGGGTCTTATTAGACTCTATTTGGATGATTCCATCCTCCTGAATGCTAATGAAGAGAAAAATTAGCTTCTCTGTGGAAGAATTTTGGTGATGTCTATTAGGATAAATCCCTGGTAAACAAGATTTTCCTATGAAAGAAGATGTATTCTCTGAAAATGGAAGATGGAGGATCCATGGTAGATCACTTGAACTCTTTTAACATGCTTGTTGCACAAATAGGTTCCATTGGAGACAAAATAGATGAACAAGACCATTGCAAGCTCCTTTTGTGTTCGTTGTCGGACTCTTGGGATCACCTGGCAATGACTATTGGAATTAAGTACTACTTTCACCTTCAAGATGGATGAGGTTGGTGCTTCATTATTATCTGAGGAGATGCAAAGGAAGTCCTGAAATGGCCGAGGAGGCCCTTGCAATCCATGGTAGACCAAAAGAGAGAAGCAAAAAGAAAGATAATAAATCTAAGTCAAAGTCTTTGGGGAGATCAAAGTCTTGGTAAGAAGTCCAAGGAAAAATGTTGGAATTGTGGTGAAGTTGGCCACATTCGGAAAGATTACAAGAAGGAGAAGAAGAAGAAAAATAAGTCTTTCTCCGATTCTGAATCTGAAAAATCATTTTAAGATAATGGAGAAGTAGTTATTGCAGCCTTGGAATCCCATGCATCAGATGATGTGTGGTTGATAGATTCGGGTGCATCCTTTCACGACTTCTCGTAGAGATTAGTTCTCGAAGTATGAGTATAATGGTGGAGAGGTGTTCCTGGGTAATGACTCTAACCTGAAGATTGGTGGTCGTGGAAGAGACAAAATTAGATTTCCTGATGGAAGAGTGAAGGTGATTGATGGTGTCTTCACTACAACAAAACAGACAATTAGCGCTTGAAATAGCGCCAAAATTTAGTGCATTTGAGTTCATGAATTGGACACTTCTACCAACACCAAACTACATGTTCTCTTCGACACCATTTTTTGCCCTGAATTTTACACCAAATTTTGCACTGGATTTAACATTGGATTTTGCGTCAAAAAAGTGGCGCAAGCAATAACACCTCCTTTAGCGCTTGGAATAGCGTCAAGAATAGCACCAGGAAGTGAGGCCAATTTAATGTCAGAATTAGCGCCTAAATTAGTGCCCAATTTGGCTTCTAGTTTTGCTTCCATGTCTGCTCCCATTTTTGCTTCTAGTTTTGCTCCCAGTCGTGCTTCCTATTTTTCTTTTGGTATGGCATTGAAAATAGATTTTTTTTGGCTTCCTAATTAATGCCAAGTTTTTCTTCCATTATGACATCCTTTGTTGCTTCCAATTTTGCTTCCATTATGATGTCATTTGTTGCTTCCAGTTTGGCTTCCAATTTTGTTTTTGGTTTTGCTTCTTGTGTTGCTTCTAGGTTTGCTTCCAATTTTGCTTCTAATATAATGTCGCTTGTTGCATCTAGATTTGCTTCCATTTTTGTGTCTTTTGTTGCTTCTAATATAGCTTCTATTATTGCATCTTTTGTTGCTTCTAAAATTTCTTCCATTATTACTTCTTGTTTGCTACTTGAATTGATTCTATTTTTGCTTCCTAGATAACACCAAGTTTTGCTTCCAAGATTACTTTTGGTTTGCTTCTAGTTTGGCTTCCATTGTTGCTTCCTTTTTTGCTTCTAAAAATCTTTCTTGTTTTGCTTCAATTTATTAATTCAATATGTTTTATTTCAATTTAATTAGTTAAATATATCATGCCTCTTAAATAACTCATATGATTATAGAGTAAGTAATTTAATTATTTAACTCATATGATTAAATATTAAGATAATTATTATAACATGATCATCATCTATAATTAAAACAAGTGAGTCAAATACCTATAATTTAATTGAATTTGACAACATCCATCCAGAGCAGTAAATTAAAATCATCATACATAATAAATATCCATCCAAAAATCATCAATATATATAAATTGACAAGTCAATACTGATAAGATCATCACCATATATAACTAAAACAAGTGAAAGTCAAATATGCCATTAGATCAATAACATGTCAAAATGATACATGTCCAACAGTCGACATAAGTCAAAACGATACATGTACAAATTATATAAGTAAAAATGATGAATTATGTAACTCAAAATGATACAAGTCAAGATAATACATGTCCAAATGATATAAGTCAAAATGATACAACTCAATAATATGGTACTGTAGGCCATGAAAATGATACATATGATAGTAACCATGAAAAGAGGCATCATAACGATATATCAACAATGATCCATGATGCAGTATATATGATCATGAATGTCACTGGCTACTACCAACAACTACCTCATCATCATCATCACCATCGTGATCATCATCATGATCATCGTCATCATCATTGTCATCGGCCTCGATGTCTTCTGTATCTGCATCATCATCATCCTTTGCCATGTGATTTGTACTGGAACCAACATATTCTAGATCTATATCATGAGGATCATCTTGATCTTCTGGAGGACCCATGTTCTACAAAAAAAAATATTTAAAATGAAAAGTTATTATTTATTTCATGCAATAATTTATTTTTCTATTATATATCTAATATTACAACAGATGAAATGAAACCATGATAATATTACATCATATCAAAGTGCACATACCATAATAAAGTTTCAAAAAAGTTACAGCTAATATGTCATTCCAATGATGTAAAACATGCAACAATTCTAATAAACGTTAGTAAAGATCATAAAAAAAATTTACAATTTAACTATCAACTATAAATTCGATTACATAAACTTAAGTGCCAACCCTCTTCATTTTGTGCTATGTATGATTATGTTTGCCTCAAAGATCCTTTGAGAATTAACTGGTCTATATATCTTCTTCTCCTATATTTCAGAAATGGATATTTTTTTAGAATATTTTGGCATTGTAATATGCTTCAAAGGTTCTTTGAGAATTAATTAGTCTATATGTCCCTGTATTTTAGAGTCAATATTGAAAGTCAAATTTTATTATGATTTTAACTAGAGACTAGATCAAGGATATTGAGCTTTTAACTAGAGATTATGCATGCAGTGAATGTGATTTTTTATTTTTATGAATGATAGAATCATTACAACATCCATGGTGATATATTGTGATGCCTATTTTCTTAAGACATCGACATATTATGTATAAGTTTCTACTACAAATTATATGAGATTAGTTCATGGAGCACTTCATCTCCATTGGCTCACACATGTTTGTTCATCACTTTTTTACATAGATTGACCTTCTCATCACCACACACGGGACTTGATTTGGCATTGGCACATATGTTGAGGCATGATAGAGATGACATAGCACCCTTGCACACATGTTTAGGCATCATGGAGGTTGTTTATTGGTTCATGCATGGATTATTTGGTCTACTTGACCCAGACAAGATACTTTATTACTTTTTTAAGTGGAGTGGCCCTTCATCTTCCATAGGTGTGGGATTTATCTAGCATTTGGACACACATTCCAGAGGCTTTAGGTCATATTAACAAGATACGTATTTAGCATTTAAATCCAATCTGGTCATGTGTGACAATTATTAAAGTTATCATGGCATTAGAAATTTGTGCTCTCCTTTTTCTTTCCATTTCTTAATATCATTGTGATCTCAGGATGTAATATTATTTTTTCCTTCATTCTATGAATGTATTTGTGTAAATGATACTATGGGGATGGTTGAAGCACAACCCTGTTTTACATTTATGGTTTAGTTTTTTGTTTGTAAGCAAGTTATGACATGCAACAATACTTGAGCATATAGAGAATAGTTCTTCAGGACATTTTGTACTTTGATTATTCTATTTTTAAGTGCCCTTTCCATGTATATAATCATATCATGTTCATGTAGGTTAATATAAGGCAGCTACGAAGGTAGTTCAAAGAGATGGCCCTAAATTTTTGCCTCATCTTACAAAGTTTGTAGGAATAGGAATAGGGATCGAATTTTGAGAGTCTGATTTAAGTTTGAATTCAAGAAATGAAAAAATTGTGAAGGTTGGAATGGCTTTTAATGTATCACTTGGGTTTCAAAATTTACAGTTGCAGACTGGTAACCTCAAAACATAGAATTATTCATTGCTCCTTGCTAGAATTGTGGTTGTTAAGGATAAAGGGCCTGAAAATGCAACTAGGGTTAGCTCCAAAGTATACACTAATTTTGCATACTCATTTAACAATGATAATGAAGACGAGGAAGTGAAACAAAAACCCAAGGTTGAGGTAAATGGAGGAGAATCAGGCATCTCCAAGGCAACCTTATGATATGATAATCAAGAGATGAATAAAGAAGAGAAGTGTTGACAACACCAAGCAGAACTTGAAAGGCAAAAGAATGAGGAGACTGCAAGAAGATTGGTTGTAGGGGTAATTGGTTAAGAGATGGACATGGCTCTTTGAAGCCATCCACTGAGATGGTTTCCTACAAAAATGTGGATGATATCCTTGTTTATAAAGAGCTCATGATTTAGGTTGATATGAAAAATGATGTTGTTCTGGTACCCATATATGGCATCATGGTTCCATTTCATGTAGCCACCATCAATAGTGTTACAAGCCAACAAGATGGAGGGAATTCTTATATAAGGATAATTTTCAACATTCTAGGTATCGGCTTTAATGCCAACTACATGCCAACATTGAAATTACCTAGCAGTATTTATGTAGAGGAAATTTCCTTTAGATCCAAGGATTCAAAGCACATCAACCATGTGGTAAAAATGATTAAATCCCATAGACGATCCGTAGCAATGAAAGAGTATGAAAAGGCAGAGAGAGCTACACTAGTGACTCGGGAGAAACTTCATCTTTCAAAAACAAAGCCAATTAGGCTGGCAGATTTGTAGATTAGGCCAACATTTGGTGGAAGAGGAAGAAAGATGACTAGAACTTTGGAGGCCCACAATAATGGATTTCGGTATTCAATCATGAGAGTAGAAGAGAGATTTGATATCATGTATCAAAACATTAAGCATGCATTCTTCTAGCCAACGAAAAAGGAGATGATTACTTTGCTTTATTTTCATTTGCATAACCATATCATGGTGGTAACCAAGAAGACCAAGGATGTCCAGTTTTATGTGGAGGTAATGGATGTGGTCCAAACTTTAGGAGGGGCAAGAAGATCAATGTATGATCCTGATAAAATTGAGGAAAAACAACAATAGAGGGACATGAAAAATAAAATCAATGCAGAGTTTCAAGGATTTTTCAAGCGAGTAACAGAGCTATGGGAGCAACCTCATGTAAAAAATTTTGAACTAGAGTTTGATATACCATTTAAAGAGCTTGGTTTTCACAGAGTTCCTTTCAAAGCCTCTAATTTTATTGTTCATACGGTAAACTGTTTGGTAGAGTTGGTGGCATTACCTTTCTTAGTAATCACTATTAGTGAGATTGAGATTGTTAACCTTCAGAGAGTAGGACTTGGGCAAAAGGCATTTGATATGGCTATTGTTTTCAAAGACTTCAAGCGAGATGTACTTTGTATTGACACCATTCCTCAATCTTCACTTGATCGCATCAAGGAATGCCTGAACTCCATGGATATAAAGTATTATGAAAGCATAATGAAATTGAACTAGCGGCCAATTTTGAAGACTATTACTAATGATCTAGATAAATTTATTGAAGATGGTGGTTGGGAACTTTTGAATATGGAAGCTAGTGATTCTTATTCTGATAATTCAGAAGAGTCAAATCAAGGATACGAACCCTTTGATATAGAAGAGGAATCAAAATCAGATGAGGAAGGTTTAGAAGATGAATCTTTTGTGGAGTCAAATGAGGATGATGAAGAAGAAGATTCTGAAGAGTTGGAAGGTAAAACATGGGATGAATTAGAAGCTGAAGCCAGAAATACAAATAAGGAAAAAGGAGATGAGTCTGACAGTGAAGAGGAAAGTTAGCGATGAAAGGTAAAAACTACAGGGAAGTCTCGAGCACCTGATATTAGAGATTCAAGAGGAATGCCTGCCAAGAGGCATAATTTCAGATGAATTGAGTTCATCTACATCCTTCTACTATTTATTCATGCACATAAATGGTTCAGTTGTTTATGCAAATGATGCATATATGTTACTTGATCAGTGTTGTTACTTCGGTAGTTTGACTTCTATGGCATCCAACCATTAGGCCATTGTGTGCAGGAGCATGTTTATGTTTTTAGTTAGTTTTTTTGGATAGCTCTACTGGGTGCTGAGGAAATTTGATTTTTTTTTGAATGTTAAGAAGTTTAGCATTACACACTTCTCTATGTTGATTAGATCAGGTTGTAGGTTTTATTACTGTCGATTTCTTTATTTATGGAGTTTTTTAAACTTGGAAGACATAAATTTACTCCCTTTTTTTATAAATTAGATGGACAAATTAAGTGGTTGGTTAGCTTAGCGAAGTGATGAGTTAGTATGCAATATTAAGGGTTTTCTATATCAATTAATCTTTTGGTTGTTTATAATAATTAAATAATGTGAATGTTCTATAAGGTCAATTAATTCTATCAAAGAAACCACTTGGATTTTTACCTGAGTTTCACGAAATAATTAATGATATAATTAGGAGCGTATTTTGTTCTTTACAGACAGTTCAAAAATCTCATTCACCTCTTCAGTATTGGGGAAAAGATTTGTAAATTACTACCTGCATTTGCAACATTGTAAGAGAAGAATATTCAAATTGTGTCGTTTTCCCTAACTTCTAGTGTATTGCTTCCTTAATCTATATGAGCATTTTTCATTAGTAGTTGGTTGTGCTCTAGGCATTTCGTTTATGAGTGTTTATTATTATGTAGACTACTTGACAAGTTGGCATTCTGCTTTTATTTTTACTGTTGTAGGCTTTCTGGATAAATTTTGTTTTCAAATAGGAATGTAGATATCATTGTTTAATTACGTAAAAGGAAATGGAGCTTATATCTTTAGCCTTTTATTTATTCCAATGTGCTATATATGATTATGTTTGCCTCAAAGATCCTTTGAGAGTTAACTGGTCTATATATCTTCTTCTCCTATATTTCAGAAATGAATATTTTTCTAGGACATTTTGGCACTGTAATATGCTTCAAAGGTTCTTTGAGAATTAACTAGTCTATATGTCCCTATTATTTAGAGTCAATATTGAAAGTCAAATTTTATTATGAATTTAACTAGAGATTAGATCAAGGATATTGAGCTTTTAACTAGAGATTATGCATACAATGAACGTGATTTATTGTTTTTATGAATGATAGAATCATTACAAGATCCATGGTGATATATTGTGATGCCTATTTTCTTAAGACATTGACATATTATGTATAAGTTTCTACTGCAAATTATACAAGATTAGTTCATGGAGCACTTGGTCTCCATTGGCTCACACATGTTCGTTCATCGCTTTTTGACATAGATTGACCTTCTCATCACTACACGTGGGACTTGGTTTGGCATTGGCACATATGTTGAGGAATGATATAGATGACATAACACCCTTGCACACATGTTGAGGCATCATGAAGGTTGTTTATTGGTTCATGCATGGATTATTTGGTCTACTTGACACACACAAGATACTTTTTTACTTTTCTATGTGGAGTGGCCCTTCATCTTCCATAGGTGTGGGGTTGATCTAGCATTTGGGCACACATGTTCATGCATGAGAGGACTATTTTATGGTTTTTTCATGCTTGGAGTCTAGTGCCACACCCTCTCTCTATAGGACTTAGGTTTAGATTTTAAACCAAACACTTTCTCTATAAGACCTATGTGGTGGTTCAAGGCCATGTGCCACATCACCCATGGGTCCTGTTATGCCTTGCATAACCACCCCATCTTAATTTTGGTCAAAACGGGTGCCCCTTGTTTCTTGTCATTGGTGTTTTCATTTGGAAATTAGGAGTTGTTATTTTATCCTAAGTTTTTTGTCTTTTCTTTGTCTTTGGCGGAACCAGAACCAGAATGAAACCTGAATTTGGAACTTAAATAGGTTTCATTAACTGATTTCATCTCGACTCCGCTTTCGTTTTGTTTCCTTTTGCTTTCTTGTTTGGCATTTCTTCGTTTTTGGGACAAGCTCGGTCTTGGTCCTGCTTCCTTTGTTTGTTTATTGTTTTGTCGTGTCGGTGTCATTTTCCTTTGATGGGATTAGATCCGGATCAGATTATGAACTTGGAACTTGATAAGTTCTTGGTTTGAACCAGAATCGAAACCAGAACCAAACTGAGAACTTGTCAAAAGTTCCCTAACCGGTTCCAATCTTGATTTCGCCCCCGCTTTCTTGTTTTTCTCCACTTTACTTTAGTTACACAATAGTTGTGTGCTTGTTCCCATTGTGATCCCGCACCCGACCAGTTGTATTAATGGAATTAATTGCAAGCCCTCCAACTGCGCAAAATCAAATTCATAACCTTAATTAAGGTTAATTTTCTCACTATTATTGTTGCCTAAACTGTAATAGTGAAGCAGAGCTAAGACAAAGAAGGAGGAGCATGATTTGATCAAAAAGCAAGCATTTGTGCATGGATTGGGATCAAGTGTCATCCTGTTGGGTAGTGTTTTGAGGTAGGTGGGTTTTCTCCCGCTTCGTTTCATTTTTCTTTTCTTTTTTGTTTATTGCCTTGTGTTCTTCACGCATTCGCGAGAATTTCCTCTTGGATCTTCACTTGTTTTTATGGTGTTGCTTTTGTTTTCCTTTTCATTTTTCTTTCCCTTTTGTTTCTTGTTTTCTTTTTTGTATTTTCTGGTTTGTTTTGGTTGTCCTGCTGTCATTTTCATGTTTTGGTGGTATTTGTACCGTCGTGCCCTAAGTTTTGTTTAGGGTTTCATCTTTAACAGGTTTTGAGGGCTTTTAAACATCTCAAATCTATTGGAAGACTTGTTCCATCTTACTCATGGGTCGACTCCATGATTACCATGTTGGGTTTTTGATGCCCTAAATTTCTTGAGTTGACTAGTTATGTTAACTAGGGTTTTTGTGCATTGTTTCCTTTGAAGATTGTGCCCTAGTTGATAGTCTTCCTTCGGTCATATGAAGGATTTATTCACTTTGTTATCTTAAGCCTCCTAGGCCCCTCATATGACCTCGTTAAGTCACTTTGAGTGTTTGATCAAGATGGCTCCATGATTAATGATAACATGCAAAAGCGGAGCCAGGGAATGGTTTGATCCATAAATGTCCTTTTGAAAGTTTAGGTCCAGTCCTGAGCCTACTCTTGATGAACTCTTAACTCCATTCCATATCCATGTCCTCTTGCGGAAGCAGAAATGAAACCGGAGTGGAAACTAGACTTGAAACTATGTGATGTTTTGGGTTCGGGTTTTGTTCTGACCCCGATCCCGGTTTCGATGATGATCTCGACCCCAATCCCGCCATACTAAAGGCTTTCCGATACTGATTACTTTCTTGGTTCCGCCTCCGATGAGTGGTAAATTTTACTAAGTATGTAAAGGCTACCTAGAGAAGGACAGGGTGAGGGTAAGATGGAGGGTAAGTCCTCTAATATGTTTTTCATACTTTCTATAGATTTAATCATGGGTTGTCGTGTAGGAAGTGAGCGATGTCAGGAGCCTCTATAGAAGCTTCACAAATGGAAGGTCAGACTACAAAAAGTTAAAAACAAGCAAAGCCTAAGAGGATCAAGGTGGAGCAACTTCCATACACCTTGAGATACAAACATCAAAGTCCCATTGTTACTGCAAGCAAATCGGATTCAGAATTGACTGATGTCATGGACACCAATCTAGGCCCATTCAATTATGAGGAGTTGTTGGATGATACCTTCTCTGAGGATGTGGTCAAGCAGACTGAGAGAATAGTCTAGTCAGGATTGGCACATGTCACCATCTTCCTACTTTTAGTCCAATGCCCAAAACTTATCATTGTAGCAACAAGGGCTTATAACCAAGCAACCAAGCAATGTGTTGATCTTCAAGGGAATGTAATCATTGATTTGTATCCACAAGTGATGAAGTTAATGTTCAATGCACCTACCCCTCAGAATCCTAGGCTATTGAACGAGGCAAAGGTATTGCAATTATTCAACAAGCATAAGGAAGTCAACATGGCTCACATGAACAAAAGATGGTTAAAGGTGGAAAAGAAGTCCTTAACTAAAGTGTTGGATCAACTCAAAAGAGTAGACTTCCAAAAGTACATAGGTGATTTGATCATGATGTTGTTTAGGGTGTTTGGAAAGAGGGATTCCTCATGTTTCAAAGAATGGATGTTTTCATTTATTGAGACAATTTTGGTTGGAGAACAACAATTTTATTGGACAATGATCTTGTCAGACTACTTACACAACCAAATGTTAAGGGTAAGAGAAACAAATAATTTCTTCATGACTTCTTATGTCATATATGCTGTTGCGAGGATGGGTATCTTCCCTGGATTAAATGTTGTAGGAATAATGAGGGAATCCCCTGGACATAAGAGGCCTTGGGAACATTATGATCAACTCACCTTGCATACATCTGAGTTGTACTGGAGAAAATTCAATGATGCATTCCTGTATGTAATCATTAATAGATTAACTGGAGATGTTGGATACAAACTAAGTAGGGATTCCATGGCTTTTATTGCAGAGTGGGGACATTGGTATATCCAATACCCCAAGTTCTCCTACTTTAGGTTGGTAGATTTGATGGGCACCCTCACCTACTTCCAAGGTGTTACAATGACAAAATTGTTCTCATGGAATTTGTATACCAAGCCTTGGCAATCAATAGTAAGTTTGCAAACAAGCACAAAACAAGATGTCCCAAGTTTCCCATGAAGTTGGGAGAATATTGTTGTGCTCATCTTGTGGCTGCAAAAGTAGTATGTGATGAATTGAGTCATTTGAAGTTGGGATTGTACACCTCCAGGAAGCATTTTGACCCAAAGCATAAGATGAATAAGTTGCTTTCCACTATTTTTGAAAAACACTACAATTTGTTAGAGGATTTTTGGTTGGATTTGCAAGACGATTATGATGTGAGGAGGAGAAATTATGAAAGACTTCCTATTCCTTGGATGATTGAATTTGGAGTGAAGGAATATATTCCTTACACATTGTCTGATGATGCTATAATCTTGGATCCTGGGTATGAGGCTAAAAAGATTGGCACCAAGGGCTTAGCCCCCATCAATTGGGATGAGGAAGAATTCATTGACATCAAGAAAATTTCTAGGGCAATGTTGGATAGAAGTATCCAATGGGTGGTCATGAGAATAAAGGAGCCAAAAGCTCAAGGTTCAAAGAAAAGGAAAGCAGGGGAAACTAAAGTTTATTAGAGGATCAAGAGAAGAGCAACCCCAAAGAGCAATTAGAATATCTTCCTCCTATCTCTAGAGGGGATGTTGTTCTAGAAATACCAGCTCAGGAAGTCCAAGAAACACAAGGTACAAAAGCCACAATAGTTGGAGAAGGTTCTTCTTCTCGACCTTCCCTCATTCAAGAACCTGGCAAAGAAATACCTGTAGGTAGTCTTCATGAACAAGCAGAAACTTTGAAAGGAAAGGAAAAATAATTTGAAATTCATGATGTTAATTTTGATTCAGAGGCCACTCAGTCGAATAATGAACCTCTTGTAGCTAAATCAGTTGATGATATGGAAGAGGTTGAGGTTGAACATGTGTTAACTCCAGAAGATCAATGGAAGTTGTTTGAAGATGCTAAAAGAGAAGCTGATGATAAAGCACAAGCTGAAGCAAGAGCAAAACAACAGGAAGCAGAGGCTAAAGCCAAAGATGACATGCTTGCCAAACAATAGGAGTTAGAAGCTATTGCAAAAGCTGAAGAATTGGTAAGACAACAAAAAGAGAAAGAAGATCGTCTACTGCAACAAAGGGAAATAGAGCAGAAGGCTAAGGAAGGGAGAGACAAGCTAGCTTTGTTACAAAAGATCCATGAGCTAGAAGAAGAGAAGGCTCAACAAAGAAGTGAAAAGGAATCTCTTGAAGCTAATTTTAAGGCAATAGAAGAGGCTCAGAGGAAGAAAGAAGAAGAAGAAATGGAATTAAAAAGAATAGAGGAAGAGGAGCAAGCTAAAATTGATCAAGAGGTAGTCAAGGCATGTGCAAGGGTAGAGGAGCTAGAAAAACAAAGAGATCAATTGTTGGAGGAGAGGAGACTAGAAGAAGAACAACTAGCCAAAGTTGAACAAGAAAGAGAAGCAAAAGCTAAGGCTGAAGAATTGGCTAAGGAAAAGGCAAAAAAGGAGAAACAACAAGAGATTGACTCTCAACCCAAAGCAACACTTTGGCATTCTCTCTCTGTCGCCACATCTTCTTCCACTTAGATGATAACTCCCCTTGCTGCCTCGACATGGCTAAAGCTTAATTTAGAGAAGAAGTAGATAGTGCAACCACAACCCCTTAATTGAGATGATGTTAGAAAAGAAATTGAAAAGGAGAGGCCAAAGAAAAGGGATAGAGTTCTCCATTCCACCAGATTAACGGATGCTGAGGAGATTGTTGTTGAATGTGCTATCCCCATAGTTGACAAGGATAAATAGGATATACAGTTGAGTGATTGCCAATTGGGTACTGTAAATCTAGGAAGGCCCACAAGAAACCAACAAATGGACTTCATTGATATTGTAGCATCATCCACCAAGACAAGAATGGTTAGGGATAAGCAAAAGAAAGATGAGCTTAAGTCACAAGTGGATTAGTTACATAAGTTTTTGAAAGACTTGACTTCCCCTATCTCTTCACAGTTTGTTGCTCTTGAGACACCCATTTTGCTGAGCAAGAAAGATGCAGATAACTTTGTTGAAATAAGGAATAAGGTGGGAATGATGGACAGATGGATTGCTAGATTGAACCAAGAAGTAGAGGATTTTCTTGTTGAAGGTTGAAAAGTTCATGGAGATGCATTAGAATTGGTTAATGACATGGTCATACATGTTGAAAATCTTGGGAAACAAGAGGAGGAATATTCAGGGCATGCAAGGAAGCTGAAAGACATCAATAAGCTAACCCAAACAAAATTTGTTAGAACAATCCATCCTTGAGGAAGACAATGCAGACTTTGTTGAAAAGACTATTAGTATCATCAAGTTTTGGTCTTAATTTATTTTTGGGCACATGAACGAGGTGCAACATGCTGGAAAGGACCTCAATGAGCAGGTTGAAGAGTTGGGAGCAAGTATTGCCATACTTGTTAATGAAGATATCCCTATTGAAGATGACCTCCTCCTTGATAAACTCAAGGAAAAATGGAGTGGTAGATTTAAAGAAATAATGCAGAAAGGGGATGATGGAAATGACCTCTTGATGGATAGGCTTATGGATGTTAAGAAAGAGATAAAGGTTTCCAGAAGGGAGCTCATCAAACCTAAAGATATGATAGATTTTGCCTCCTCCGAACTAGAAAGAATAAAGATTGAAGATAACTGGGTAGATGGGTTGAATACAAATATGCTTCAACAAGTGATCACCAGTTATGATGAGTATATGTTGGAGCAAAAAATGCAAGAATAAGGCAACAATACACCTGTTCCTTGGCTAGATCAGCATCAAGAAGGCATGGTTTGCTGGACATGTTTATTTCCTATTTTATAGGGAGATGACATAGGTTCAACTGAAGATCTTAGTAGGTTCACCTTCCTCCTTTTGAACATAGGTTTTGAAAAAGAGTCTTCAATAATCAACTAAAGATTAAAAAATGGATACTCATCTTAAATTTCTCCAGTCGCCCCATAATTTGTGGATCTAGATTTTGATGAGAGGAATTAGTGCTAAATAAGTTTATATATAGAATTTCTCTCCACTTTGTAAAGGTCAGCTCATTGAAGCAAGATTAGCCACCTAAAGGAGATAGAAGATATTTTATAGTTTTTCAAAAGCTTTTTACAATTTATGCAAAGTACTTGGACACATTTTCTTTACAAGTTTTAATATAGTTATGCTATTTTCCAGAATTAGTTTAATGGTAATGTTGATGAATCATAGTCATTCGTATGCCAGTGAATGTTGTGCATAAGTGTTTCTTATTTGATGAGAATCAATAGAAGACTTTGAATTTAAGACTATTTCATTGAATTATGTGTGAATGCAAGTTCTTTATATTTGTTGATCTATGAATTTTGGTGATGAGTTGGTAATATGTTCTGGTTTGATCTTGAATTTGATGATGATGAATGGTAGTACGTTTTGAATTAGCACTATGAATGCATGCAATAGTATAGAGTGTTCCATGGACTGTATCGTTCTGTAGTTTTAGTTATTTGAAAGGAAAACTCATTATGAAATCTATATGTATGAATAAAGAGAATTTACATTTATAACTTGTTGTTCTATGCTCTGTTCTATCTTTTTATATTTATTTACACCCCCAAACGTTAAGATTAGTTTGAATTATGCAGTTTGTATCCTTTACTAGAAAAACCATTGAACATTACGGTTGCATGGACTATTGAACATAACAACAAAGTTGAGAACCAACTACAAAGACCTTGGAAGATAGGTGGTTTTAGATCAATTATCTTTTTCAGGAGAAATATAGTAGAAATATTTAGTTTAATGTTGTTGTGATATTTTGACCATCAACAAAACCGGCGCTAGAAGGAGGGCCTAAAGGAATAAAATGGAGCAAATCAAGTCATTTTCACTCGAAAGGTTTGAAATAATTCTCAGATCTTCTACAAACCCAAATCCATTTATTGAACTCTGAACACCCACTAGGCCCAGAACTAGTAGGGATTTAACACCGCCACCCACTTCACCTAGGTTTCAACCAATATTACCACTGGCACAACCACCTCCGCCGCCACCCATGGAATTATTTTCCAATAACCCTTCACCATTGGGAACCATTCTCGGTGGTATCCATGAGATTCCTAAGAATCCTGAATTTTTTTGTCCTAGGTACTCCCATGGGGAGTCTAGAAGTGTTGAAGAGCACATACATGCATTCAAAGATGCTTGTACGCGGGCTCAAATATCCCATCATGATGTTGCATGTATATTATTTCCATATTCCTTGGGGGATATGGCCTACAATTGGTACTTGAACCTACCCACTGGATCTATTTTGAGTTGGGAAAACCTAGAGGATGCCTTTATCAACCAATTTCGGGTTTATGTAGATCCAGCTATCTTTTATCATCAATTTGCCATAATCAGGAAGGAACCACATGAGCCACTGATGAGACAAAATAATGTCTCAAATTTTAGCCATGTAAAAATGTATATTTTGCCTAATTATGAAGTTATCAAAACTGAACATGATGATGAAAAAAACATATTTTTATTTGCAGCAGTCAAAGATTTCATCATATCTTGAAAGTTACGATCTGATTCCTCGAGATTTATGGTCTAAAATTCAATGACAATATGGTGACAAAACCCATTAAATATCACAAATACCCAGTTTGTGGTTTGAGAGAAAAATTCACTAGAATATGTTGCTCCGGAATTTAAGGATAGATGCTCCGGAACCTGTGAGACAACAGTTGAAGTTGCTCCGAAATTTGTGGGTTGCTCCAGAACTTTTCCAGAATTTGTAAAAGCAACAATTGTGAGCATCAAAATAGATTGTGATGACTTGGATAGAATTTGAGAGAATCTAGGAGGCAGTTCCAAGAGTTAAGGCAAGTTGTTGGATTGTGCAAACAAATGGAGAATATCTAGGAGACAATTTTGGGTAGTTTGAACCATTTTGCAAGCATCTAGGAGTTGTTTTATGAACTTTAATGATACACGATGGGAAGACATGACTTTTTTAGTTGTCAAATACCTTTTTGGAGCTTGTTTAAGGGCTGCAAAATAGGCATATTTGTTTTGGAAGACCAAAGAAGATTGACTTAGCAAGATGAAGAAAGATCTATCTTTTTCTCTTAACATATGTTCCTATCTTCTAGCAAGTGGTTGCACAATCTAAAACTTATCTTTCAGATCAGTTGAAGATAATAATTCTATAAATTCATTGTAATCAAGAAATCAAATGGGGGAAGAGTTCATAAAATAATAAAGTTCAGTATTTTAGCAGCAATCTCTTTGTTTGTAGTTCCATTTCTTAGTAGTCATTTCATTTCTAGCTCTTTACATTTTCAGTATTATCTTTTATAAGTTTCTTAGGATAGATTTCATTCAAGCATTTCATTTACAAGCTCTTAGAATAGATTTGATTTTAACAATTTTCTTTCATGCATTGCCTTTCAATTTTGTTTGTAGAAAAAATGTCATGCAAATGATTTATTCTCCCTATTGCATATAGCCATGGACACCGCCTTGGATTGACATTTATAGTTAAATGATGAGGATTACAACGACACTCATCAGCCACTACCCCTCTTCAACACTCATTTTTAAAGAATCTATCGATGATTACAAGATCCTTACTCGGTAGCTGAAAACATTGCTATCCAAGCCTACCTTAAGGCCATAGATCCCTTGATTGGTTTGTTTTTGCAGAGAACATACCGTGTAATTAACATTGATTCTCTTTCCAAAGTTTACCACTTATCCATTAAGCTACAACAACAGATTAGTTAACAAGCAAGAAGTCTAGGAGGGGTTTTTCCTCCTATAGGATATCCTCAAACGTCTAACCCCACCCTATTGTTTAATACAATCCTAGGGATGCCACATTATTCATATGGGCCCTTAGCCGAGCTACAGTCTCCATCGCAACAAAATTTCTTTAATAGCCAGGCCCCTGACTCTTCACAGCAAGCTCAATGCTCACATAGTTTCACTGGAGGATCCAATCCTCCAACTCCCTCACCTATCATGAATTCGGCAGAAAGTGAACACACCACCCAACTGGCCTCTGAGGTAGAGACTTTGAAGAAAAACCTATCATAGGTGACAAACAAAATGGCCCAAGTTAAGTTGAACCCTTTCCAAGGCCAAAACCAAAACTAGGGTTACCAAAATCAGGGAGGGTTTTCAAATCAGAATAATTATTCGAGTCAAAATTCCAACTAGAACCAGAGGAATTACCAAGGCCAAAAATTCCCTAATCAGAACTACCAAAATCAAAATAGGGGATACAATTAGAGGTCAAATAACAATAGACAGTGGAATACGAGACCGAATAATGGGGGGATATCTCATAACTATCAGGCCAATGAGGACAAGCCTCACACTACAAATGTTGCAGATCTGAACCTAATGAAAAATTGGTGTAGGTTGCATGATACGGCTTCGCATTTTGAAGTTAACTGGTCAGAGATGCAGAAGGTCATCAAAATAGCACAAGCTGATTCTTACCCGCTACAAGGGAATCCTAACCCAAGTGGTGGGTCAGTGGATACAACCATGACTTTTGAAACTGTTGATGAACAATACCATTTTCCCATGTAGGGAGAAAATGAACTGGAAACGGATACCTATGATGCTTAGGCCTTCCAGACCAAGGGAGGCCATTTCATGAGAAATTAGAATAAAGGCCCATTCACCACATTTTCTCCTCCAAATACCATAGTTCCACCCAACCAAAATGCATATAACAACCCGCCTCCACTCAAAGGCCCACTTGAATTCCAAAATAAAGGTAATTCATCTTTTGTTACTAAATATCAAATGAAAAATGATGTGGAATTTGATTTTGTTTAAGATGCAAAAGCAAAGGACCTCATTGTCATTCTTTGACATCTTGAAGTGGTGCCCTACCTAATACAACATAGTGTTGAGAGCTTTGGAAGAAGTAGATCGGTCAAAAGTAAAAAGCAAGGCAACTCCAACTAATGAAATGAACACAACCCTGTACAAAGGAAATGTAGGAACTCCGTTGTTCTTGTTAAGTCTGAGGATCTTTGGAAAGAATCTACACAATTGCCTCTTAGATTCTAGAGCCTCAAGTAACATCATGCCCTTTTCATTTGTAAAAATTTGGGGTTAAGTCTAGTTTAAACTCATAAGAAGGTAATACAACTAGACAAAATTGAGGTTAATGTAGTAAGGGAATTGAAAAATATTCATGTATAGGTTGGATTAGACCCACATATCCAAACTTACATGGATATTCATGTAGTTGATATCCCAAAGACATATGATATGCTTCTAAGGTGAGATCTAATGAAGAGTATTGGGGGTTATTTATCCTTAGACTTTTCACATATGCAGTTGCCATGGAAGGTAGTAGAAACACAAATTAGGATTGAAAGTGAGCTTTGTCTAAAAAATATGATTACTAAATACGACTGTCCTAATGAGGTAGCCTATTTTGAAACATAGATAGGAGTATATAAGAAAGAGGAAATCATGACCTTTTCAATATTTAATCTTGATACCCTACAACCTCTAGAGCATAGGGACTCAATGAACACTGTTAACCAACAAGTTTTGATTAGAAGGTTACAACATGATAGACTGGTTCTGTGAGAAGAGGTTGATCTATAGAGTTTTCTACTCCCAAATTGGTGCAGAGTCCACTATGAAGGCCATTCTGAGTGGACATGCCAACCTTGTGTGGATATTCTTAATTAAGTTTATGAGTCAGAAGAGACTTGTGAACCTCAACCAGTAATACCTCTGAACCAATTCCCATTCTAGGCTAGGGATGTAACTATCCTAACAAGAACTAGTATCACCAAAGAGGAAGACTCTTCCCAAGTTGAATAGGCTCAGGTTTTATGCTCTAATTTTTAGAACAAAACTGAGCAATCTCAAGAATTGTATGATACACCTGCCCCTAATAATATTCTAATGCCTAAGGGGCTAGTTGAAAAGATATCCGATTCTAAAACCATCCAAGAAGAGGTGCAAGAACTAGCTTCTACACCAGTTCTAAATACGAATGGACTTGTTGATAAATATCGTGAACAACAGTCTCCAAATCTAGATAGCCTAAACCAGTCTGAGGTGCCACTCATTCCTTGTAAACCACTACCTATAGCATCCGAAAAGGAAGAAATCCCAACTCCAAATCAACTATGGATTCTTAAATTCGACGGTTCTAAGTCCAAAATAGGGAGTGGAGCAAGAATTGAACTAACTAACCCGAAAGAGAAGACATGCTTTGCAACTTACAGGTTACAGTTTGATTGTACAAATAATGTAGCAGAGTATGAAGTGTTGGCTAGAAGTCTAATGTTTGCACATCAGAAGAAGGTGACAACCATCAGGGTTATGGGAGATTCAGAAGTGATTGTCAAATAGGTATGTAGTCAATACACCCGTCACAATAAGAGACTAGCTGAATATCAGAATCAAATATTAAATTTAATAGAAGACTTTGATTCTTTTGGTATCAAGTTGATCCCTAGAGAGAGCAATCAGATTCCAGATGCTCTCGTTGTTGCTGCAAGCACTTTGGAACCTATGCAGGATTCAAAGCTCAAGAGATTCTCAGTAGAGCTAGTCTCGATCCTAGCCATCCCTAATAATGTCATAAATTTTTAGGTCTTTGATGATGACCAACATATACTTTCCTTTCTAGCAAGCTCAAATATCTTTGAGGGAAAAATAATTGATGAATCAAATAGAGATCAAGGAGATTGGGACCCAAAAATATGTGATGCAAAAGGGATCATGAACCTTAAAACAAACAACATTCCTAAGGGAATGGTAGCATTGGAGAGGATATTTGACTTAGATCCTTGTGCTCGTGAGAAACTTCCCACAACCACTGATGGAGGGAAATATGAATTAGTTAACTTGGCGGATTCAGGCCTAGAAAATAATGTATTTATTGGCAAGGATTGCTTGAAACATATCCGTGACAAAATTATAAAAGCACTGAAGGTGAATATTGCAGTAATTGCTTGGGGCTACGAGGACTTGAAAACATTTGACACCTCAGTAATAACTCACACCATTCCCTTGAAGCCTGAAGCAAAAAAATTTCATCAAAAGTAGCGCCCAATCAACGCCCTGATTAAACCATTAATTCAAAAAGAGGTGCAAAAGTTTATGTCAGCCAAAATAATATTCCTAGTCAGACACTCCACTTGGGTCGCCAATTTAGTCCCTATACAAAAGAAGAGTGGAGAGATCAGGTTATGTGTTGACTTACGAAACCTCAACAAAGCATCAGAGAAGGATAACTAACCATTTCCTTCTCTTGATGAGGTACTAAAGATTGTCAACAACTCTCAAATGATGTCATTCCTTGATGGTTACTCAGGATACAACCAAGTCCTGGTTAATTACGAGGATAGGATGAAAATAGCCTTCACTACCAAGTGGGGGACATTTGCCTACTGAAGGATGTCATTTGGCCTCATCAATGCTGGAGCTACTTTTCAACGTGTAATGGATGTAGCATTCACAAACTTGGTCGGTAAGTGTATAATCATATACATGGATGATTTAACTACATTTTCTAAAGATAAGTAAAACCATGCTACGAATTTATCAAAAGTTCTTAAGAAGCGTGTAGGTTATGGTGTATCCTAAAATCTGAAGAAGTGTGTTTGGGGTTTTTGAAGGGAAATTGCTAGGCCACATAATATCAGAAAGGGGAATTTCAATTGACCCAAACAAAGTTGAATCCATTCTAAAATTGACTATGCCAGGTAGTAAAAAGGAGATGAGGTCATTTTTCGGGAAAATAAACTTTGTGCAAAAATTTATAACTGGATTTGCAGAGATTGTTAAGCCTCTCAACGAAATGATGAAGAAAGAGGCTAAGATTGAGTGGAATAATGAGGCTAAATCTGCCTTTTCATAGATCAAACAATCTATATCAGAGGCACCGGTCCTAACTAGCTCTGATTATCTAAAGCCTTTTTTATATTTACTTTTTCACATTTGATCACTCTTGTGTTGTTGTCCTTACACAGAGAAAAGCCAAAGGAGATGAAAGGCCCATTGCCTTTATGAGTTCCCCATTCAAGAACACTGAAGTTAGATATCCGCCTTTGGAAAAGTAGGCTTTTGCACTGGTATGAGCGGTCAAGAAATTTTGTCACTATAATCTCTGCAGTTAAATTACTACAATAGTTCTAGAACCTGTTGTAAAGTCCCTTCTTATGCAAAGTGAACTAGGGGAGAGACGAGGAAAATGGATGGCCATCCTGCAAGAATATGATCTCGAAATTCATCTAATGAAGTTAGTCAAAGGACAAGGCTTGTCCAAAGCAATGGAAGACGTTGATACTAAGATTACTTGTCAACAATACACGATACAATCATTTACAAGTGATCCTTGGTATTCAAATTTGATCTTTTTATTGTTGAATAACAAATGCCCAGATGGGATGAATGCCACTTAAAGGAGAGAACTGAGACTGAAGAGCTCTCATTACATGCTCAAAGGAGGAGCTCTTTACCAAAGAAACTTTGAAGGTGTTTATTTGTGTTGCCTTGACCAACAACAAACAAAGCATGCCATTACAAAATTTCTTGGAAGACATGGTACTGAACATGGGTATGTTGATTCTATGATCCTAATAAAATGTTGCTTCCTAAATGTGAGATGTTAGATAAAACTAATAGTGCAATAAAGAGAAACAACAAGATAATAGGGCACCTCAATGATTAGCCTAAGAAAATGAACAATATGAAAGCAAGATAAACAAATAAATTATTGTTATACCTTCATGTTGTTGCTTCCTTGGTTGGCCCTTGATGTTGAAGTCTTGTGTGCTCCTTGGATGGCAATGAAATGAAGTGGATGCAAAATAAATTGATGCAATATAGGTGCTAAAATGGATGACAGTTTGAATGACAATTTTGCAAGAGTTTATTTGCAAAAGACTTGATCCTTTTAAAATGAAGGAATTGAAGGGGTATTTATAGGCTAATTGGAATTCTCTAGAGAATTCAACGGTTGGGATTGATCCAACAAAGATCAAGATGAAGGGCTATGGTGAGTTGAGGACTCAGAAGCCCTTACATCTCTACATGTGGAGGGTGAGATGTCCTAGGGTGGAGTGATGTGGAGATGAGGTGGATCTTGGGGGATGAGAAGATTCCTTGGAGGAATAAAAGTGAATTAAAAATTCACAATGATTGGAAAAATCTAGTGGATAAGAGAGTCTCCAAAAAGCTAGAGATTTGTCACATGTGGGTGATGTGACAAGTCCAAGGTTCTAGAAGCCCTTGGCACATGTGAAGTGACAAGTCAAGGCTTCTAGAATCTTGCATGGGGGATGGGGAAGACCTTGGAAAGATAAAAGTGAATTAAAAATTCACATGGGGAAGAGAGGAACCTTGGGCAAATAAATGCGAATTAAAAATTCACATGGGCAAGAGAGTCTAGGCTAAAATGGTAAGTGGGAAGGTTGACCAGAAAAGGTAAGCCAAAATGCGGCTAATGATTCTGATTAAGGTCGTGCAAACACAGAATTAAGGTAATTAATGAGAGATTAGAGGCAAGTGGTTGATTATGGAGGATGTGACACTTAATCAAGATTAAGTGGTGCACATCCTAATCACAGATTAATTAATTTAATCTGGATTAGACAAGGAGAGAGAAAAAGATGAATTAAAAATTGGTTTTAATTCAAATGGGTTAAAAGACTAAATCAAATAATTTTTCATATTTATTTAATTTAGAGAAGAAAATGGGGTAAGGCAAAGTATTTAATTTATTTAATTAGATACTTCAGGAACCTTAGGCAGAAAATTAAATAATGATTAAATACATTATTTAATCACTATTAATGGAATAGATGAATAAAGTAGACAATTTTGATCATATGGAAGTGATCAAATTTGGATGTCTACATTTTTCCCCTCTTCGAAATATCGTTAGAATAACAGTGCTTCGAAGAAAAGAAAGTGCAAATGACTAGAAGAAGTGACCGAAAGAGGATGCCCCAGCGTGGGGAAGAGGATATGAGTCGTTCAATTAATGAGGAACGGATGAAGATGCCCCAATCGTGGAAGGTGTTGATTATAGTCGGAAAAAATGGTAAATGTGAAGGGTAGGTATGCCCCCTCGAGAGGGCGACAGGGGAAAACAGAGGGGTCCCGGGTGACCTCTCGATAGGAAGAAACGGATGGTATAGTTGGAAAGAGGGCCAAAAATTAGGCAAGTTTTCCTTTTGAACGAAGTCAATCGGACAAACGGGGTGCAAATGGCGGCACCAGGAAGGGAAGGGATTAGTCAGAGGAATAAAACGGTAAATAAAAGGTAAAAATACCTTTTAAAAGGGGAGGGAAAAGAGAGGGGTAAAAAAAAAATCTCACAATAGAAATAAATGGAGGGTATGTTTGGAAAGAGCTCGAAAAAATAAGCAACTTTTCCTTTTGAACGAAGTCGATCCGATGCACGGTTTGCAAATGGCGGCCCCAGGAAGAAAAAGGAGAAAAAGTGTTGCAAAGGGGCGAATGTGCCCCACTGCAGAAGGGGCGAGGTCGCCCCGGGAGGGCGTGTACGCCCCGGGAAGGGGCGAGTTCACCTCGAGAGGGAGGGCATGCCCTGGGATGGGGCAAGTTCGCTCTGGGAGGGCAGGTACACCCTCGGGATGGGGCGAGTTCGCCCCGGGAGGGCAAGTACGCCCCAAGACAAGGCGAGCTCGCCCCAAGAGGGCGGGTACGCCCCGGGATGGGGTGAGTTCACCTCAAGAAGGGGCGTGTCTGCCCTAGGAGGGTGGGTATGCCCCAGGACGGGGCGAGTTCACCCCAGGAGGGCGGATCCGCCTTGCTACAGGCCGAGGGCGAGTTCACCCTGGCAGGCCAAGGGCGAGTTTGCCCCAGCAAGCCGAGGGCAGGTCCGCCCTGCTGCAGGGAGTGGATCCACCCAGCTGCAGACCGAGGGTGTGTCCACCCCGCAAGTGGGAGGAAAGAGGGAGGGGGAAGAGGAAAGAAAGAAAAAGAAGAAGGAAAGAAAGAAAGTGGGGGGAGGAGGAAGAAGGAGGAAGAGATGGGGGAAAGGATGAAAGATGAGATGAGGAAAGGGGATATGAAAATGATGATGTAAGTTCATGGATAAGAAATGATGATAAGCGATGGGAGATAAAGGCAAGCACAAAAAAAATATGATGTTGCCTCAGGCAAGCTGCAGAAGTGCGGATACACCCTTTGGATTGCTGCAGAAGTGCGAATACGCCCTTCTGATTGCTGCAGAAGTGCGAATACGCCCTCTAGATTGTTGCAAAAGTGCGAATACGCCCTCTGAATTGCTGCAGAAGTGCGAATACGCCCTTTGGAGTGCTGCAGAGGGGCGGATGAGTGATGAAAGATGAAGGGATGTGGGAAAATATGAGAGATGAGATGATGAAAGGGGATATGAAGACGATGATGTAAGTTGATGGATAAGAAATGATGATAAGTGATGAGAGATAAATGTGAGCACAAATGGATGCAAGAAGAAGAAAAAAAATGTGATGTTGCCCCAATCCAGGTACAAGCCAGGTTGGGAAAATGGTTGATGGAGTGTTGTTGATGAGGACATGATACATCCCAAAACAACACAAGGATAGGGAAGGATACATCCTGATGAGGATGAGGATGAGTGTTGTTGACGAGGGAATGATACAGCCCAAAACAACACAAGGATAGGGAAGGATACATCTGGATGAGGATGAGGATGAGGGTGAGTGTTGTTGACGAGGGAATGATACATCCCAAAACAACACAAGGATAGGGAAGGATCCATCCCGATGAGAGTGTTGTTGATGAGGGAAAGATACATCCCAAAACAACACAAGGAGAGGGAAGGATACATCCCACTGATGATGAGGATGGGGGAGATATGCAAGATGATGGAATGGAAAATGAAATGCAATCCTAATGCAATTTGTCATTCGTAGAGCACTGATTTTTGCTATAGCATAAGACACCGGGCATCAGGGTATGTAAACCAAGACGAATTAGTGTCTAATGCATAAAACAAGCACAACAAACAAGAAGGCTATCCCAACACCCCAAAGTCGCGATGACTTTGGTCGAGCCAGGTATTGGAATAACCACAAGCACAAAAGGATGCCACGGCGTAACACAAGACCTCAGGGATCTTGGGTATTACGTGGAACAACCAAGAAGACAAAAACAAAGAAATGAGCAAGATATGCCCCTATGTTTACTAGTCAAAGCACACCATGATATGATGGATCAAGGCGACCATGACAAGTGATGATAGGGAGCTCAAATGATAAACAAAAGCCAAAAGCATCAAAATATCACAATCAATTTTGAAACGTCCTTTACCATAGGATCAAGATGATGGATGGGGTTGATGCAGTCTGTTAGGAAGGATACATCCTATTGAGACCAAAGATGGAGGATAGATTGGTTGATCGTCATGACGTAGGATAGCAGAAATTGATTGGATCTTGGGATAGAGATGACCGTTGTTTGATAAGCACTAGCTCGGATAGGGACATACTTGATGGCACGACAAGACAACATGATGACAGGATGAAAGGACAAAAGGCAATAAAAACCCTAAAGACCTAGGGGCTCGAGGGTTGATCAAAGATCAACCTTGCCTACGTGAAAGCGCAAAGCCCTCATAGTTCGATAAGAGACCATGGATAAAAGCAGAAAGAGGAAAATTAAGACCTCGATGGAGGACAATGATCATATGGAAAAAATGCCCAAGGGGTGGACCAAATGATTGACCTTGTCTACGTGAAAGCGCAGGGGCCACGTAGCTCGACACAAGGCCAAAGATAGATGATGGAAGAGACAAGACAGATAAAAGATAGAACCCTGAGGGTGGATCAAATGACCGACCTTGCCTATGTGAAAGTGCAGGGGCAACGTAGTTCGACCAGAGACTGACAGTAGATAATGGATAAGGGATGATGAGATGACCAAGATAAATGGATAAAATGATGGAGCGGATATGATGAGCCAAGATAGGCCACAGGATGGGATGGTTGATATGTGTAAGATATGTAGGATGTGAAGCTCAGGGATGGGATAGGCAATTCAAATCATTAAAATATGCATTTGAGAGGTGAGACGATGGATAGGTGAGTGATGAAGATGTGAGAAAGATGTGGTAAATAGATAGGAGAGATGAATGACGATGTGAATGGCATTGGGTTGCATGCAGGTAGCCTAGAGCTAGTTACCAATGACAAGGGATAATAGAGGGAAATGGATGGATGGATAAGAAGATGTTAGGATAGGTGGATAGATGACGGATAGATGAGTGATGAAGATTGGAAAGATGTGAGAAAGAGAGAGGAATGATGATAGTGAAATATCAAGTCATTGGATTGCATGAGGGTAGCCTATAGCTAGAGACCAATGACAAGGGATTATGGGATGGAAGGAAAAGAAGATGCTAGGATAGATGGGTAGATGAGTGATGAAGATTGGAAAGATGTGAGAAAGAGATAGGAATGATGATAGTGAAATATCAAGTCATTGGATTGCATGAGGGTAGCCTATAGCTAGAGACCAATGACAAGGGACTATGAGATGGAAGGAAAATGGATGGATTGATGGATGGATGGGGAGATAGAAATATTCTAGGATATATGGATAGAAGGATAAGGATTCAGAAAGATGACATGGATTACTGGGTAGATAAACAGATGAGGAGATAAGGATGAAAATATGGGAAAGGACTTGTGGATGGGTAGATAGGAAGATAAGGATAGGGAGATGGATTGGATGTTTAGATAGATGAATGGGGAGATAAGGATGAAAGGATGAAAAGGACTATGGGATGAGAGGATGGGGAGATGGAGAAGATTACTTGGTGGAATGGATGGACGATGTCTCCAAGGACCCAATTGCAAATAAGGAGATGCCCCCACTCTATATGTGTCATACATGACGAGGCAAGAGGGATAGCAAGATGGGTGGATAAGGGAGTGAGATGGGCAATGGAAGATAGATAGAGGTGGATAAGGAATATGATAGTGTATGGATGGGAATATACGCCAAGAGGTTTCCAAAGCATGTATATAGGTTTGCCCCTACATTTATCAAGATCACAAGGAAGATGGAGGGAGTGGGATAAATGGGATAGGATGGATATGATGCGGAAGATAGGCAGATGTAGGAGATGGAGGAAAGGAATGCGTAAGATGATGTTGCCCCCAATCGTGGAAGGAGACTAGATGGGGAATTTACGCATGATGCTTGTTTGCCAAGTTTTCATCATGGTACATATCCAAGGTGCTTGTTTGCCAAGTTTTCACCATTGGACGAATGATTTTCTCTTTATTTGTTTTTTGTTTTTTTGTATTTTTCTGATTTTTAAGCTCTTTTTTGGAGTAGGATGTGGACGAAGATGGATAAAGATAGGGAGATGGATATGCAGATTTTAGAGGACAATTGATAAGGATAGGGATGAAGGACTTACACATCAAGTTCCATATGAGGTAATAAGAGCCCATGTTTGAATTGACTATGCGGATGTTGGTACAACCTTATTAGACTGGATGGTTTATGCAAGAGGATGGATTAAAGGAATTTGATGGGGGATATAGGGGGGATAGTGGATGGGGTGTTTAAAAGTGTATGGATGGAATGATGGAGTGGATGTGTGATAGGGGATTGTGTTCAGGACCAACATTGGCACATGTGGTGGATGCGAAAAGATAGGTGGATGAATGGATGGAGAGTGTGACGATAATGGAGGCATTGGGATAGTGAATTTTGGGATGTAGGGACCCAAAACAGATTTAGGAGATGGAGGAGGTGAATGATTTTGTGGGGAAATAACAACTTTGGATATCGTTATTGAAGGTATGGCACCTTTTTTCTTTGGGATCCACATGGTTTTTATTTTTGCTTCGGTGGGCCTTTGTGACCTTTTGGATTGATTTGGATTTTGGACTCGATTTTTCTGTTCTTCAACATGTCTGTGGAAGGGGACATGAGGAGCTTTAAATTCATGTGGATGTTTGGATTTATGTATTGATGCTTTGGTATCCAAAGTTCTTTTAGTAGCAAGGGGATAGACGTGAGGAGATGGATGATGGGAAGTGATGGAGGTAGGCATTTGATGAGGAAGTGTGGATGGATAATGTGTAGGTATGTGCCTTTGTTGATCCTGATTAGGAGTTATGAAGGTAGGATTTTGATGTTGTGTATGAGGGAGAGGGGGTGGATGAATAGGATAAGATGGAGGGGGTGATTTTGAGATGTAAGGACCCAAAATAGACTATAAATATGGAGGATGTGTGGGTTTTGATGGAGGGATATAAGAACCCATAGTAGATGGAGGATTAGCAACAATGGATGGACATAAGGACCCAAAATGGATTGAGAGGATGAGGGAGGAAGATGGATGGTTGTTTTTAGGTAGTATGATGGAGGAGGGGGGATGGCGGCATATGTCTTGGTAGAATGATGGGAAGTACCTCTTGTGCCTTTAGAAAAGGATCGTTTAGGATGTACGAAGGTTGTACCAACATCTTTAGAGTGCAAGTTTTGGGAGATATATCCAAGACCATGTGTGCCTGGATGTTCTTTGACTTGAATGGGTTCTAAAGTACCTTGCTCATTAAGGCCTAAACCTTTTCCTTGATAGTTCATATTTTGTAGCATGTGATTTATGGTAGGATGCTTATTTTCTTGGAAGCATGATGCGAGCACATTAGTAGGTGGAAGAGGAAAGGTGGTGCCTATACTTTGTTTTGCTTCTACAAGAAGACCACCATGGACGCATGTAATATTACCAAGGTGATACAAAAGTGGCATTGAGATGGTAAGACTAGAGGGCGATGAAGGATCATGCGATGGAGATGAGGGGATAGCCGCATCAGGAGGAATGAGTGATAAGGGATCATGAGAGGAATTGGGGAGTATGATGGGATCTAGATTTATGGCAGTGGATGATAAGGGCTCATGAGATGGAGTGATTGGATCTTGAATGCAAAGGGGATCATGGGATGGAGTGGAGGAGATAGTGTGATCTTGAGATGAGGTGGATGGAAGGATAGGATCATGACTTGGTTGAGGATATAGATCATGAGATGAAATGGATGGAGGACTATGTTCTTTAGATGGAGTAGATGGGGTGGAGTGATCTTGATTTGGAGGAGGGGATATGCTTGTATGATTTGGATCAAGCGCTTGGCATGACTCATCTTGTGTGGGATGTATGATGATGGAAGAGTGTTGGAGGGACTCCTCAATTGGGGGAGAGAGGAGGATGGAGGATTCATGAAGGTAATTGGATTGAAGTTTGTGAATATTAGGACTAGGAGGAGGGGATTGGATGTCTTCAATGGATTCGGTGGGTTTGACCAGCTCAATCGTTTGGATGGTGGTAGGAATGGTGATGAGAGGGATAGGTATAGGATGGAGGAGGGCCTCATCACTAGTGATAGTACATGGTAGAGTGGGAGGGCATGGTGGCTCTTCTTGCATGAGTCCTTGGGCGACATTTGGAAGAGATGTAGGATTAGGTAGAGTGATGGGAATAGATGGAGGACTAGGAGGAGATGTGGGATTAGGGTTAGATGTAGGGATGGGAATGGATGTAGGACTAGGTGGAGATGGAGGATTAGGATTAGATGTGGGTAGGGGATTGAATGTAGGACTAGGAGGAGATGGAGGATTAGGATTAGATGTGGGTATGGGATTGGATGTAGGACTAGGAGGTGATGGAGGATTAGGATTAGGTGTGGGTATGGGATTAGATGTAGGACTAGGAGGAGATGGAGGATTAGGATTAGATGAAGGGATGGGACTAGATGGAGGACTAGTATTAGATGAAGGGATGGAAATGGATGGAGGATTAGGATTAGATGAAGGGATGGAAATGGATGTAGGACTAGGAGGAGATGGAGGATTGGGATTAGATGAAGGGATGGGACTAGATGGAGGACTAGTATTAGATGAAGGGATGGAAATGGATGGAGGATTAAGATTAGATGAAGGGATGGAAATGGATGTAGGATTGGGATTAGATGAAGGGATGGGACTAGATGGAGTACTAGGAGTGGTTGGAGGAGATGTAGGATTATGATTGGATGGAGGATTAAGATATAATGCGGTGAAAGGGAGAGTGATGTAGGAAGATGTGGATGTTGGATTAGATTGGGATGGGGAGTGATAGTAGGAAGATGTAGATGAAGGATTAGAATGGGGAGATGTGGAATTAATGTAAGGGTATGGGGATGGGGGATTGTGATAGGAAGGTGTAGGTGTTGGATTAGGATGGGAAGATTGAGGTGGTGGACCACCATAGGAAGACATGTATGGTGGGTTGGCATAGGAGGATATGGATGGTAGATTAGGATGAGAGGATTGAGATGGTGGATTAGGATAGGAGGAATATTGGGATGGTAGATTGTGATAGGAAGGTGTAGGTGTTGGATTAGGATGAGAAGATTGGGATGTGGGATTGAGGTAGAGGTATTGGGATTGATGATGATGAGGATAATAGGAAGTGGATGTTGGATAGGATAGAGGTTGAAAGGGAGGACATGATGAATATGTCGATGGTGAGGATGTTGGATATCCCTTGTCAAGGGTACCATAAGAACCGTTATTAGATGTGGATGAAGGCATGGTGGGATAGTTTGAAGAATTAGTGGGATTTTGGGAGGCGATTGGAGAGATCCTACTAGCGATGATAGTGTCAAGAGGATCTATATAACAATCTTCAT
>CM021101.1:748002048-748276441 GCA_007115665.2 Sequoiadendron giganteum
AAACCAATGCCCCCTTAAGGTAAAATAAGTAAAATAGACACAACAAACAACAAATATTACTTTCCCCTACTTATACTAAGTACATAGATAAAATAGTAAGGAAAGACTTTTAAAAATCAGAATAAAAAGGAAGGTCCTGTAAGGAAATGTTAGTTGTTTATCTTCTTGCCCTTCTTTGTGATATGCAGCAAATTTGACTTCACTCACCACCAAACAAGATTAGAGGATTAGCGCATGAAACAACAAAAGTAAGAAGACAAACACGAAGTTTAAGTGCCCCTTTTTACCCTCTCGAATGTGCTGTTAAGGACAGGTTCGCCCCTCTGTAGAAAACAGTCAGAAATAGTAAAAGGGCAGGTTCGCCCCTCTGCAGAAAATAGTCAGAAAATAACCTAAAAAGGGCAGGGTCGCCCCTCTGCAGAAAATAATCAGAAAACAGCCTAAAAAGGGCAGGGTCGCCCCTCTGCAGAAAACATTCAGAAATAATAAAGGGCAGGTTCACCCCTCTACAGAAAATAGTCAGAAAACAGCCTAAAAGGGCAGGGTCGCCCCTCTACAAAAAATAGTCAGAAATAGTAAAAGGCAGGTTCGCCCCTCTGCAGAAAATAGTCAGAAAATAGCCTAAAAAGGTAGGGTCGCCCCTCTGCAGAAAACAGTCAGAAACAAAGGGCAAGGTCGCCCCTCTGTAGAAAACAGTCAAAAACAGAGGGCAAGGTCGCCCCTCTGCAGAAAATAGTCAGAAACAGAGGGCAAGGTCGCCCCTCTGCGGCGTCCGGGAGGGCAAGTTTGCCCCTCTGCGACCTGAATCTGCAAACAAGTAAACAACAAAAAACGTGAAATAAAGAGACCCCTTTGTGGGTCCCACCGGGCGTGCCAGAAATGTGATCCTAATAAAATGTTGCTTCCTAAATGTGAGATGTTAGATAAAACTAATAGTGCAATAAAGAGAAACAACAAGATAATAGGGCACCTCAATGATTAGCCTAAGAAAATAAACAATATGAAAGCAAGATAAACAAATAAATTGTTGTTATACCTTCATGTTGTTGATTCCTAGGTTGGCCCTTGATGTTGAAGTTTTGTGTGCTTCTTGGATGGAAATAAAATGAAGTGGATGCAAGATGAATTGATGCAATATGGGTGCTAAAATGGATGAGAGCTTGAATGACAATTTTGCAAGAGTTTATTTGTAAAAGACTTGATTCCTTTAAAATGAGAGAAATGAGGAGTATTTATAGGCTAATTGGAATTCTCTATATAATTCAACGGTTGGGATTGATCCAACAAAGATCAAGATGAAGGGCTATGGTGAGTTGAGGACTCACAAGCCCTTACATCTTGACATGTGGAATGTGAGATGTCTTAGGGTGGAGTGATGTGGAAATGAGGTGGAAGAGAAATACATGAGGTGGATCTTGGGGGATGAAAAAATTCCTTGGAGGAATAAAAGTGAATTAAAAATTCACAATGATTAGAAGAATCTAGTGGATAAGAGAGGGTCTCTAAAAAGCTGGAGATTTGTCACATGTGGGTGATGTGACAAGTCCAAGGTTCTAGAAGCCCTTGGCACATGTGAAGTGACAAGTCAAGGCTTTTAGAATCTTGCATGGGGGATGGGGAAGACCTTGGAAAGATAAAAATGAATTAAAAATTCACATGGGGAAGAGAGGAACCTTGGACAAATAAATATGAATTAAAAATTCACATGGGGAAGAGAGTCCAGGCTAAAAATGGTAAGTGGGAAGGTTGACCAGAAAAGATAAGCCAAATGTGGCTAATGATTCTGATTAAGGTTGTGCAAACACATGATTAAGGTAATTAATGAGAGATTAGAGGCAAGTGGGAGATTATGGAGGATGTGACACTTAATCAAGATTAAGTGGTGCACATCCTAATTATAGATTAATTAATTTAATCCAGATTAGACAAGGAGAGAGAAAAAGATGAATTAAAAATTGGTTTTAATTCAAATGGGTTAAAAGACTAAATCAAATAATTTGTCATATTTATTTAATTTAGAGAAGAAAATGGGGTAAGGCAAAGTATTTAATTTATTTAATTAGATACTTTAGGAACCTTAGGCAGAAAATTAAATAATGATTAAATACATTATTTAATCACTATTAATGGAATAGATGAATAAAGTAGACAATTTTGATCATATGGAAGTGATCAAATTTGGATGTCTACAGATTCCATGGCACACCAAATCTTGAGATCAAGCTATTATTGGCCCCATGTGTTTTGAGATATACATCAACACGTGAGGACATGTCATACATGTCAGAATTTTACATCCAGGGAATGCAATTCGGCGATGCCCCTACAACCGGTATATGAGGTAAAACCATTTTCCCAATGGGCATTAGATTTTGTAGGGGCAATTAACCCAAATTCATTTGCAGGTCATAAATTCATTTTGACAAAAACCAACTATTGTACATGTTGGACTGAAGCCTAGCCTTCTAAAAATAGCACCACTGAGGTGGTCATCAAATTTATCAACGAATTCATCATTACCAGGTTTGGAGTACCATTTGCCTTGGTATGTGACAATGGCCCTGCTTTTTTTTCCACAAAATTTATTCAATGGGCATATGAACATAAGATATTGTTGAAATATTCTTCTAATTATTACCCACAGGGGAATGGAGTAGCAGAGTCTACTAATTTTATTTTTTTGGAAGTGATTAAGAAGTTGTTAGAAAGTAATCCTAGGGATTGGCACATGCAACTGAAATATGCCCTATGGGCAGATAGAACTCGTATTAAAGTCACCTTAGGGAACTCCCAATTTAAGTTGGTATATGGCCAAGACCTAGTCTTTCCTATGCACTTATAGATACCAATTCTCAGGTTCATGCAAGAATTTTACTCAAATGATGATAGGATAGAGGTCAAGCTTAATAACTTACTGAATTTGGAGGAACACAAAGATGTTGCTTTACAGTAGTTTTCCTAGCATCAAGTTGTTGTCAAACGTTGGTTTGACAAAAGAGAAAAAATTAAAGCCTTTAGAATATCAGACTTAGTATTGCTATGGGATAAGGCTAATGAAAGGAAAGGTGATCACCAAAATTTGATCGACTTTGGTTAGGTTCGTATTAGATTGTTGAGATCCTTGGTGAGAATGCTTTTCGTTTAAGTACTTTAACAGAAGAAACTATTCCATTGCCCATCAACGAACAATTACTAAAGCACTATTTTTTCAGGAAACAACACAGTTGAGAACCAACTACAAAGACCTTGGAAGATAGGTGGTTTTAGATCAGTTATCTTTTTCAGGAGAAATAAAGTAGAAATATTTTGTTTAATGTTGTTGTGCTATTTTGACCATCAACATGTCCTAGAAGTGGATGTTACAACAAAAGTGCCTAGTTTTCAAGCCTGAAACATAGTCTAAACCTCAAGAGGAGGAGTTAGACAATTAACTTCTAGTAACACTAAATGGTACCCTTCCATCAACCTCAAGGGTTCAATAAAAAACATAGTGGCCCTAGTTAGTAGGTTGTATGGGAAGAAGGATGCTTCTCATTTTCAAGAATCCTAAGTCTCATTGCTACATATGTTGCTTAAAGAAGGGCCAATTTTAAACTAGGTAGTTGTTTTTTCACTCACTTTGTGCAATGAAATAACAAGAGTCGAGTCTCCTCTAGTGGGCACAAAGCCAAAATTCTATACAACCTCCTACTTGTGTTATATTATTTGTGTAGCTAATACATTTTTTGTGGATGAATTGGACATGGAGCATCCCATGTCATTTTGTCCATGTTTATTGCTAGGACTGATGGGATCACAAATATTCATCCAAATATGAGCACATCTGTGACCGATTCTTTGCTCCCTTGCATGAGCTATTATTTGAGAAAAGATTCCCTAGGTTTTCTGAAGACATGATCATAATCTTGGAGAACCTAAAATATTACTCCCTATATGAGTTGTATATAGGAAGATCTATGACACCGCAAAGGCACGCCATACTTTTCCCAAGCATGTACCTAACATGTTGTTGATCAAGAAGTTGCATGCCATACTATACTCTTGAGATTTAATGAAGCCATGGAAGCAATGGTAATGGATGTAGATGATATGGATCTAGTGGCTAGGGCTATGACTAGGGTCGCCACAACATAAGCAAATGAATCAAACATCCTTAAAATGACATGAGAAATGGAAGGTCATAAGAAGGAAATTGAGCACTTGAAACATCAAGTGGCATACTACAAGGCTGCAAGGTATGACATAGGTGATTTCATGGAATATGAATTAGAAATCCATGATGACTTGAGCTTGGTGCAAAAGGAGTTCTTATACAGGGATGTGTTAGATCTATAGGATTCCTACCAAGATGCATCAAAACATTCTTACATTTTAAAAGAATGGAAAAATCATGAGGAAGGATGGAAAAGATGCATGTGGATCACTTAGTAGAATGACAACATGAATTCAAGGAAGCACTCCTTGAGATACCATGTTGAGAGAAAAGAAGATAAGCCAAATCAACATGGGACTAAGTTACTCAAATGATACAACTCATAACTTAAATGAGGACACTTAAGAGATATTAAAATACCATGGTCATTAATTAAAAGATGTGATGAAAATAAGGCATGAATGTCACCCACTACCCTTTAAGGCAAACAGTATTTTTTTTCTCAACATGAAATAATGGGACAATTGAGTGGGATCTAGGGTCAACAGAGAAGCACTTTAGAAATCATCCTACGCATAAATAAACAACTCAACACAAGAAATACAAATTGACATATTAACACATCAATATCCAACTAAGTTATTAAAAGTCAACTATTGATACCTTGTTCTCCATCCAAATTACAAAATCGATCCACTTTTTGCTTTGTAACATTTCCTTTTCAAATTGCGTTGGATGTTGGCCATGTTTCTCCTCCTGTAAAAACATAGCACATGGACTAGTTAAACTAATTAATATGCAATCATTTAATTTTTCCTAGGAAATAAAAAATATCATTTAATATATTAAATATACTTACAAATGTACAGATCAAGGCATGTAAAACTTTCTGGCCACTGTGATGCGTGGCACGAAGTTTGTCAAGCCTAGCCTTGGAGGCCTTGTCCTGAAACATATACTAATTCAATTTAACTATGCACAGATAAAATTTAAAAATCGTTTAATAAAATTTGATATAATCTTATGAGAAAATTCAAATACCTATGTGCTCTCCTCATCAGACTTCCTACGTGCATCTGACTTCTCATATGCTTTTACAAGCTCTTTCTATACTTTCACACTTAAATCAATTGGAATTTTTTTGAGCCTTAGCTCGGAAGGGAGTTTTTTTATCTTCTTTGTTTGTTGCACCAAAATCTCTTGCGATTTTGAGACCATAGATTTATCTTCTTCATAGACCAACCTATGCCAAATTCAGTCTCCATGTCATGGATAACTGCTTTTTGTAAGTGCATGGTTATCTTTGAGAATGGAAAATGTAGATGGTCTTTGAATAGTTGAAGGTATGATTCCTTCAACCTATTCATAAACATTTTTCCAGCATCTATCATTCAGACTTCCCCTGAAACCACATCATATTCTATATTGGTATCGTAGCTACTAATGCAAGATGCAAAACATGGCGTGGTGGAAGAAGTTTGTGTCCTGGGAGTGGCTGGGACATTGGAAGTCTCTGCTCCTTGTTCCACATTCTTAGAGTTTATTGTTATTGATTTCCTCTTGGATCTTTCGCTCAATCCAAGACTAGTTGGGGAATCAATTGATTCACTTTGACATGGTTGATTTGGTTGCAATGTTTCAGGGGCTTTACTAGATCATTTTTCTATGTATCTGGCAAGCATTTTCAAGTCCACACCATCCAATTTGTTCACTGCCTCTACCCCCAATATGGAAGCCAATGCCTCTTTATCTTTGTTAGTCTCATGTCCCTGTATATATATAAAATAAATACCTTCATTTAAATTTAGAAATAAAAAACTAAAAACTAAAAATCAAAGAAACAATGGAAACATTTACAAATCTATAAATTGATAATGAATTACCTCATTGTGGCCAGAGTCTACTCCCTTTGCTCCCTTCCCTCTATTGCTTGACATTTTGAGGTGACCTAGGGAAAATTATTTTTATCTAGTCTATGGAGGCAAACAAAGTACACATTGCCAGGTATGAAAGTTTTCATCCAATGCTATGACAATGACAATGAATGATTGTCACAGTTTAATAAAACAATAACAACATATCCTTGCAACTTATATTCAGACTAGTATCACCTCATATGATTTTTTGAGCATTGTTTATCATCATTATGTAACTCAAAAATACAAGCAAGATAAATACAAGTACTCATAAACAACTTTTGGTTCAATGCAATCTCTTCTACATAAACTCGTCCAACTTTGTGTGCCTCATTGCATACACCCAAGTCAGATGTAGAGTGTTAAGGTCTTGAATGAATACTTCCAGGTATGTAATGAATGTCCAAGAGACACCACACAACCCTACGACCGGCTTGTATGTAGATTTCAAGGCCCCAATAGACCATCGATTGAGTGCAGCAACCTTTCAAGTACAATATGGGAAAAACTCGCAGCTACAACATTCCAAAATGATTGCTCAGAAAGCATGCCTAGTAAAGCCCTTTACACCCTTAACAACCATTCCATGACCTAATCAACATACAAGTGATTCGTATAAGAAATTTCAGTCACTTCCTTAACCCTCCAAATTGATCCAGACCTGTTAGGAACCCTTAGATGCCTCCAAAGATAATTTTGCAGCCTTCAAACATAGGAAAAATACCTCACAAGTCTCACGTGCCAATACCCAAGTTAGGCGCTACCTGCAAGGGGCTACTTGAGCTAGAAAAATAAATACCAAACCCAAACCCACATATTATATATGCATCCTCATTGCCTAGCCATAAGAAAACCTTTGAGACAATACCTAGAATAAGAGATGTCTGATTTTTAGAAATAAAACAGGTGAGAATTTTTAATTTTTTGTTTTTGATTCATTAGTTAGTGCTATAGTTGTGGTTAATGTCGACTTTAGCGCCAACTTTCAGCCCTAAATGTGATCTCTTTGGGGCGCCAAAGGCGGCACAAAGTGCACCTAATTTAGCACCTAGCTTTGCCAAACCAAAATGTTCCTCATGCTAACATTTGGAATTGAGGTAAATGTTTAAGTAGTAAGGGTTTTATAACATTGGAATCTAGTGTGACAACAACATACCACCGACTAGCTTGGAAAAAAATGGATACATCCTAGAAACTTTACATAATAAAAACATAATTTGATGAAACTTAAAAAAAGTTGTATTGTGTTTTAGTAACTTGAAAACCAAACTCTTTTACCTATGAAACAAATAAATTCAGATCTCATGCCTTCTCTTGGTTAACGAAGATATACATGCTAGCTAAATCAATCAAGATGTCAAAGGTTTTAGCTAGTGGCTAAACTTCCATGCAATACTAACTATGAAAACATAACATATTAGGCTACAAATATGATTTCCACACAACATAAAGTAGGTCATGCTATGTATCAATCTTTCATTAAAGTTGTAGTAAATTGTTAAGTTTTATATGGGTTGAGCCATTTGTAAATATTTGTTTGCTTTTATTTGATGAGGGGATTTCTACATAACCAAGCCAACTACTTTCACCACAGCCTCTATGGAGGATAAACACCAATCATGAAAAATAAAAAAATCAAGAATTAAAGTTTTGGATCTTATCTAAGATAAATATTTTCACACTATCCAATGTAAAGTGGGTTTCAATCAAGAATAAGGAATCCAATCTCTAGTTTTCAAAGAGAAAATATCTACGGTTTTAATAAATTTGTGGAAGAAATGTAAGATAGAGAACCAACTAAAATTATCAGTAATAGGTTTTCTTTCATCTAGGATAACAAGGGACCATGGAAGGGATGTTCAGCTAAAATTATTAGTAATAGGTTTTATTTGTAGTCAACTTGTAAATAAATGTCTTTTTGATGTGAATTTGTAGTCATCTTGTAATCATAAGATTTGAGCTCTAGTTGTCAAGATTTCACGTGTAAACTTTTTGTGAAGAGAAAAATGTTGCAATGTCCTATTTTATTTTTCATAGTACGTATTAATGAAAAGCGAGTGTATTAACAAGAAAATTTCAACATTATTCTCTTAGTACACAACTGTTATGTGACTATTGTCATTGTTGTGTATTAGAGGATCCAGAGGAGGCCATGGAGAGAGGACATAGATGACGTAGAACTACTAAATCACAAAGAGGAAAGTGGGTGGAAATAGATATGGCAACAAAATCTGTAGATATAATAGAGGTAAGAAGAGAAAGCAACCTCAACCAAAGGAGGAAGGTGTTTATGAATTCACAAATGCTACAAACATAGAGGAGATAAAGTCATTTTTTTTTCATGAGGCCTCTGAGGTCAAACTTATTGGTTGAAAATGCACAAGAATGGTGATTAAATGTGATTCTATGATCAAGGGAAAAGTTTGAAAATTAGGATGGCCAAAACATGATATCAATATGTCAAATATATGACTAAAGTGAGGTTTTGTGTTGGATAGCATATTCGTTGAAATAATATAATTGGTGTACTAAACATTATTTACTATGTTGTGTATTATAGGGGCCAAACGAGGCCATGGAAACAAATCGTGTCATATCAAATGAGGACACAACGAATGAAGTGAGACATCAGGTAGTCAAATTTTGACTTAACTTAGGAACAAATGATCTAACGAAATTTTGTGATACGCCCATCTTTTTTCACAGAATTATTGAAATTTATAATGTATTATCCAATATTGACATAAATTAATGCATGTTGTTGATTATTTTAGATGGAGATTGGAGCAAATGCAGATCTTGAATGTTCAACTAGCAAAAGAACAAGATATGTAGGTGGACGTGGACCTAAAACTGTTAAATCACGTAGAGGACAGTTGGTGGAAGAGGATATGACAATGGATCCTGTAGAGACAACAAATGATTGTACTAAACAAGAGGTTGGTCAAGACTATAGTACATGGGATGAATACTTTGAGAAAATTGTTGTTTGTGGATGTTTTGTATGTCTTGGAAAGAAACAATTCAAACGAGAAATTGTAAAAAGACATTATATATATGATGAGCTTCCAGTCGGTAGTATGCCTCCTACAATCGATTCAAATCAATTGGGAATTGTGGTAAGGAATTTTCCAATTTGATATAAATAACATGTATACTTCATTTAAACATTGTTTTATATTATTTAAATAACTAATTTTTTTCTTAATGGATACTTGCAGGATAAAGTTCTTGGTTTAAAGTTTCCTAGATCACCAACTTCCAACCTAGAGGGCAATGATCATTTATTAGATGATGCATCTAACAAAAATATGTGCCAATATACCAGCTCAAAAGATGAGGAATTGATGAAAACAAGTAACATAACAAGAACCAGTTTAAAGATGCATAATTTGATTAAAGACAAGGGGAAGGTGTACTACATAACCTATGAGAATGAATGTGATAGAGATGATGACTTTCCCCTGAGTTTGAGATCAATTTACAAAGAGAGATTTGATCATCGACTATATTGTGCTTGGCCTAGTGATTAACAACTACCTAGAGTGTATGAGGTGTTCCAATTTTGGGGATACAACTATATGATACGACCCTCCAATATTCATGGAGCGAATCTAGGCCTCTTTATTGTCCAAAATGTACATGTGGGATCTAAATGTAGAAATAATTCAAAACAAAGCACTAGGAGATTAATGCCATATTATGGTCCATCATATTACAGTGGTGAATGGAGAAGGCTAGCAGAATATAAGCCTAGCATGTCAACATATGGTCTAAATTCAAATATGTATACCCATCATCTCCAATTGGAAAGTGGAAAAGAAATGAATAGAGGTCATCTTATGTATATATATGGACATGCATACACACACAAAAATATTGCAGGATTTATAAATAGTAGTAAGGGAAGGGACCCTACTGTAAGACCAAATTGTCAATTTGTTGAGGTTATAAATGATAAAAGATGGAGATATGGAAAGAGAGGTTTATAGATTGATAATGGTTGAGGCTATTATAGACCTTACCATGGGGATGAGTTATTAATTGATTACTCCTTAAAACACATTCCTGCGCGAAAGAAAAGGGAAGAACAAGGTCTCCCTAAGGATGTTCTTAAGGACATAAAATAAAAGAATAATAAATGAGTGTGGACCGATGTTTTATAAACTATGTTGTCAAAATTGTGATTTATTTAAATTATTGTATAAAAAAGGTAGTCTATAAAATAATGTTTCATTATTCAATTGATGCATATATATTCATACAATTTATATTTATATTTTTTAAGCCATATTTTATTATATTTCTTTGAAATTGATACATTTATGATTTATCCAATTGTTTCCAAACATTAAATAATGCTTACGTTTGTTGATAGGTAGAAGATGTTGATGAAATACATACTAATACCCAAGATCTAGCTGGCTTATTAAGATTTGGACGAGATGATCCAAACCATCCTTTAAACAATACCAGTGTGAAAAGAGCAAAAATGAAGAGAATACTACCAACTGAGAAATTTGAAGAGCTGATGAGATCCACATACACTGATGACATGCCACCTAGCCTTAATGATGATGATCATGATAGTGAAAATGCAGTGCATGAAGAAGGATTGAATGAAATTCTTATAGGTTTATTTGGGGATGGAAACAATGATGACAATAATGATCATATGGTTGATAGTAACGATAATAGAAGGGGTAATTACCACCAACATAATGTTGATGATAACAAGCTGAAAGAATCCATCAAGCAAGCAACAACGACACCCGTGTTCAAATCGGGTGCAAGTAGAACCTCAAAATTGGCATGCACATTAATATTATTAGAAATCAAGTCACTATTTGGTTGGTTAGACAAAGGATTCACTACCCTACTGAAGTGAGTTGAAATCTATTTATTACTTTGTATTGTCAATTGGTGTACATAATTCGTAAACATTCATCAACTTTTTTTATATTTCTTTAAGGGGATTTTAAAACCATATATTGTATATAAACAATCCTAGTATAGGTTGACATATCAAACATGTCATCATAAGTCAAACATTCAATTGATTTAATCTCGGAAAATCTTATAGGGCACTAAAAACTAAAATATTTCTTGAAGAGAATGTGTTGCCATCAACTTGCAGAGAGGCGCATCTGTTGTTGGTTGAGTTGGGGATTGAATATAAGAAAATTCATTCATGTAAAAATGATTAAATTTTATACAGAGATGAATATCAAAACAAGGTAGAATGCCTTGTATGTAAAGAGAAGAGATATCGTACATATGTACAAGGTCCTACAGTTCCAAAGAAGGTTTTACGTCACATGCCAATTATACCTAGACTTCAAAGAATGTTTTGTTGCAAGTCACTTGCACAATTGATGAATTGACATGCAAAGAACAAGAGTAAAGATGGTATCATATGAATTTTGAATGACTCCAAAGCAATGAAACACATAGAGGAAAAATGGCCAAGAAAATTCAAAGATGAACCCGGTAGTATTAGGTTTGGTCTTGCAATTGATGCAGTGTGTCTATTCTCTTTCTTGAGCTCAAATTATAGTGTTTGGCCAGTCGGATTGATAGTATACAATATTCCCCCATGGATGAGTGTTAGAAAGTAACACCTTATATTGACTCTCATTGTTCTAAGAAAACATCAAGTTAAAAACATGGATGTTTATCTTGTGCCTTTTATTGATGAGATGCAATTGCTATGGAAAGGCATAATAATGTATGACATATCACATCCTCCATAAAATAGGTCCTTCATGTTGTATGGTGTGCTATGTTGGACTATTCATGATTTCTCGGGACTTGGTGTTTGTTCTGGTAAGATAAAATATTTACATATTTACACTCATAATTTATTTTCATCCCAACTTTCATACTTAGTTTTATACTATTTTTTTGATGTCATTAACATTACTTATTTAATTGCATGGCTTCAAACAAAGGGGATATTTGCATGTCCAAGATGTGCATAACAATTTCAAGGGCGGTATTCTAAAGATCTACATAAATTTATTTACGCAAACAATAGGGTTTTTCTACCACTAGATCATAAGTTTAGAAATTGCCTGAAGAATCAATTTGATGGAAAAGTTGAAAATAGAAGCTCTCCCATGATTATGGGTCCAAGTGATTGGCTTAAGAAGTATGAAGATGTTCAATTGAAAGCTTGGGAGGATATTTTTGATCGGGGTGATTCAATTGAAGAAACAGAACAAGCTATACTTAATATGTCATAAGGAATGAAAATGAAATCCATATTTTATGAGCTCCCTTATTGGAAGGATCTATTAATATCTCACCTATTAGATCCTATGCACATCTTCAAAAATGTTCTAGATTCTATATTTCGACATATATCAAGCAAAGAGGACACTTTGTCTTTGAGGAGAGATATTTCTCTTTCACGTACCAAAACTGATAGAAAATTTTTGTGGCCAAACATGGAAAATGAAACATATGCAGAAGCACCATGGATTTTGAAAAAAAGAAGAGCTAGACCAACTAAAAAATGTCATCCATTCAATAAGGACACCAACTAGCTATGGGTCATCATTATAGTTGATGGACATATCATAGGATTTAAAACACATTATTTTCATAATTCTATAAAGGTATTATATATCATCATTTAACATTTACCGGTAACATTGATTAAGTATTAAATATATTTTGATATTTTGTTGTGTGAGAAAAAAATACTAATGACCTTTTCATAAATGTGTTTGATAGCATATCATGCCATTGGAAATTAGGGGGGATTCTTGTCTTACAGTTGACTTAAGGAATTCCATAAGCCGATTGTCAACATTTACAAGGTATGTGGTTATATGAAATGTTCATGTGTGAGAGACATAGAGATATTATATTGCATTTTAATTTTTTTCTAAAGGTTCATACTAATTTACTATTCTTATATTAGGTGGGTGACCTCCAAGGAGATTAACTCTAAAAAGATATGTCTGACAAAAGGCACATCTAGAGGGTTGCGTAGTTGAAGGGTATGTATTGAATGAAGCATTTTTATTCCTGTGTGAATTCCTTGGTGAGGATTTTGAAGATGGGCCACACTTTTGAGATGAAGAACAAGCATTAGATATTATTGATGGAGAAAAACCACAATCTAATAGTGTTCAAGTAAAAATTAGTAAGTGAATTCATGATTAGTGTGGTTGTTTTTCTTGCAATCATTAATTTACTTTGTAATTTATTTGTCAAATTAACGACATGAAATTTGGAGTTTGAAATAAACATGTTGACATGTAATAGGTGTAGACGAAAGTGCTATACTCGACAAGTTCATTTTGTACCACATGGACTTTATGAGCAAATGGATTGATCTATATGATAAAAAAAGAGAATTGTTAGAAGCAAGGAGACAGTTTAAGAGATCAAATCCAAGGAATACTCCACTTCCCACTGATCTACTTGGGGAATGGGGCAAATATTGCACACTAGAATGAGTTATTGAACAAATTCAAAATCAAATAGAAGATGCAGGTATAGATTCAAACATAACAGAAGATGAAATCAACATGTCTAGAGGATGTGAAAGAAAGGTATAGTTGGAATTTTATAAAATGTTGTGTCCTTACAGTTTTGACATTATTAACTATTTTAATATTCATCATTATATTTGTTTTCATTGAAATAAATGGTTTTTCATAGGTGAGGAAATATCCAACAATGTGGGCATATGGTTGGCATTATCGTGTAGAAAGTGTAGATGTAAAGAGATAATCCTTCGATTGTGGCATCATAGTTGACTTCAAGCAATCCAGTCGATCAAGCTCAAAATATAAGAATATAATTGAAGGGAATCTACAATGTGTTGGGAAAATACAAGAAATTATTGAGTTGGATTACTGCTCTTTTAAATGATGTATTTTTAAGTGTAGATGGTGTGAAGCATTTGAGAGGACACAAAGACATGATACCCATAGTGGATTGTTTTCTATAGATTCTTCATGGTTCCTACCCAAGGATAAGGAGCCTTATGTTCTACCAATTCATTGTGAGCAGGTATTTCTTTAACTCAAACAAGAAGAGGTAGTGATCATTAATCTATTAATTCATAGTTTATTGTGAATATATACATGTGTTTATTAATCAATAAAATTGATATGACATATGTCTAATATATGTATGTCGTTCATGTGTAGGTATTTTTTTATGAAGATATTTTGGACCTAAAATGGATATTTGTCATACATTATGATCCAAGATTAAGGCATGTATTTGACAATGCATTAGTGGATATTGAGCAAAACAATGATGGCCAACAAAATGAGAGAGAGGGATTAGAGAACATCGAAGAAATTGACATCCATGATGATGTCGATATACATATTCTTCTGCATGTTTTTACTCATGTGTATGAACTTCATGTTGACACATGCATTTATACATATATACATATTATGCACATGTTTCGTTGATCGATTACAAAAAAAAAAATCTCATAAATCAAAGAGGCTAAACAAATAGACTCCCAAACAAGAAAATTTACAAATATAAATGCAATCATAACTAAAGATAACTTACTATTTCCCTTTTATCTCGACTTGACCAACCTAGAAGTGTGTGTGTGAAAGCTCAGTTTAGGTCGTTTATCAAAGGTTACTAGACCAAGTTCTTCTCCTTGAGTGATACATCCCCTCTCTTTAGGAGGCTTGATTTAATTCCTGCATCCAGCTTACACCTTCCAATGGTAGTTAGCTGAAACAATATATCTATTTGCATCAAATATTTTTATAATCAAATCATTTCATAACATCATAAGGAATCAACATTTATTCTTCACATTTCCAAAACACAAAGCACAAGTACATTCATTTCAAGCATTTTCACCCAACTAGGTAAAATTAAATAAGCAATAGCACAATGGGGTGTAACAAGGGGGTCCATTGGGATCCTGTCCAATGATGTAGGTTGTCTAAATAGGCTTAGAAATTCAAATTTTGATTTTCCTGCCAAAATGCAAATTTGAATTTCCTAGGTGATTTTGGCTTGTTGAAGGGTTGGGGTTTGTTCCTCAGCCTTAGCGTTGGGTTTTTTGAGTCCAATAAGGTCTTGAAATACCATGAAAGACCATGTCGGGTCTCTTTACATGTGTTTTTTCAATTCTAGGTTGTAAAAGAAGGGCATATTTTTCAAGTTTGGTACAATAAACATTAGATTTTGAAGGAATAGACACATATATTCGATTTGTAACTGTTTTGGATCATTGTTCACATTGAACTGAAATGAGAAGGAATGCTCCAAGAATCCGTGGAAGTTGTTTTTTATGAAAATGCCATGTTTTCTTTATAATTTGTGATAGCTTTATGCAAAAACAGTCAAAAAAATCAATCTTGTACGAACTTGTATGGAACAGTGAAAGGTCTATGAGTGGATGGAAAGTTAGATCTTTTTTTGGAGAGTCTAGTGCATTTGGTTTTGTACTTTCATGATATTTTGTTTGAGAAACAAGCAAAAACCCTACTAACTACCCTGTCACAGAGCTAGGGTTTCCAACAAGAAAAAAAATCCATAACTTTTGTTTGAACTAGTGAAAATTCCTGAAACTTGGTGAAAACTTTCTTCAGATTGTTGTTTAGGTGTCTACCAAAGGAAAATTCATAAATCAAACATATGCATAAGTTATGCAACTATGTGTGTTCACTGTCGAAAAAGACTGTCAAAACCCTGGGTCTTTGAGGGTTTAATGAAAAACATGTTTTTTTTAGTTCACCATAGCAAGGTGGGGGTTTGATGAAACCCTATGGAGTGTGTTGAAGCTTTAAGAATCCTAATAAGGCATAAGAGTAAGTGTTGATACAACAAGCATCCCAAGTAGGTCTTTCTTGAGGGTTTGAGCCTAGAGAGAAAGGCTTGTAGGAAAACTTGCAAGGTAGGGTTTGAGACACCTTCAAAAGAGTCAATAGAATCTAAAAACATTTGTTCTTGTCCTTTGGTTATCCTCTACATCATATTGGCATATTTCGCCTTTCTAAATGCCACCCATTTGATCTTCTTATCATTGGCCTCTTACCATCATTGCAATTTCTAAAAACGTCATCGTAAAAAAGGATTTGATGTTGGAATGTTGTCCTCTTAATTCTTAGCCTAACTTGATTGATGAATCCCTCAGGATCAAAGGCTCTTGCAATTTCCTGAATCATCTAGTAAACTTGAAGCATTGGATATAATATCTCCAATCCTTCCCTTGTGACTATGAAATCGAAAAAGGTTGTAGAGAATGGGAAGAAAGATCCCTTCTTCTGACCTTTGAGATGGTATTTGTCTGATAAACTTATTTTCCTCCAAAAATGCCAATCTGAGTGGCACATATTGTACACATCTAAAATGGTCACGGTTAACCAAATTTTTTAATTAATTAAATATGAATTATTTAATTAATATTCTTAAGTCATCTACATATAAATAAATTTAATTATTTATTTATATTGTTCATTTTTCCAATTCTTCTAGTTTAATTAAATAAATGAGTTTATTTAATTAATGCTATTTTCCTCTTAATTAATTAAATAGATTTCACAATTTATTTATATTAATTATCACAAGTTTAATTTCTAAATTTTAAATGATATTCTTCATTTCACATTTAATTAAATATTTTCAATATTTAATTAAAACATTTTCTAAAATTCTTCACTCTTCTCAATAATTAAATATTTGCAAATATTTAATTAAAAAAAAAAAAGCTTTTTCTCTTCTCAATAATTAAATATTTTCAAATATTTAATTAAAAAACTTTTCATTTCCCACACATATTTAAATTATGGAGACACCTTTCATTTGTCTCTTCATTTTCCATCTGTCTCTTAAACTTCCACCTTCTTTTCAAATTCTCTATCTCTCACCGTTCATTTTAACAGGTTTGAACTCGACCGTTGATCTTGGCCAATTGAATTCTTACCTTCAAAATCTATAAATACAGCTCTCTTGTGAGTTGAAAAAGACCTCGAATTCTAGATTTTCATTTGTAGTTATTATAGTCTCATTTTAGTATTTCTAGCATCTAATTAGCATTTCAATTTCATAGTTCAAAGCATATTAGCAATGCACATGCATTTTCATTAATCTCATTCTCTCAAGCTGCCATTCTACAAGCTGCTAGTTAAAACAACTGAGAGCAAGCATCTTGAAATGAATCCTTAGAGATAGAGGACAATGGGATGAATTTTAAGAAGCTACTTGTGTTTAGAGTTTGCATTTTTTTTTCTTTAATTTAGTTTATTTAATCTAATGTTTCATTGGTGTATTAGATTAGATTCATTTGATTTATACTTTCTAACGTACACATTTCTGGTGCCCACCGTGGGGCCAAGCCCCGCATTTTAACATTTATTTTTATAGATTTTCCTGGCAGGTGACGAACTAAAATCGCATTTCGGCGCATATGAGGCTTGGTTTGATGCATATGACGACTGTTTCGGCGCATAGATGACCTGTTTCGACGCATACATTAATTGTTTCGACGCATAGACACTCTGTTTTAGTGCATCCCTGTGAGATCTTTCGGCACATACATGGCCTGTTTCGACGCATAGACGACCTGTTCCGGTGCATACAGTTGTAAAAATTTTAAATTCTGATTCCAATGCCATCCGCGGACATAATTTCTCAAATTTTATTTTAATGGAATGAAGCAACCCTAGGGTAGACATTTAAATGTGAATTAACCAATCCTAAGATAGTCACCAAACATAATTTTTTTTTGGTTAAAAATGAATCCCATGTTTTTGGTGAAGCAACATCTTCACTTAGTGTAGAGAATTGTCAATTTGGGATTTAAAATTGAACCATTATTATTTGCTGTGATTGTGGGTAATAGGTTTATGCTCTCCCCTTAACTGGGTGATTAGAACACCAGAGTTACCTTTTATTTTTTGCAATTTAATGTTTTATTACATTCTTTAGAAGGCTTGCTCTTGTGGGAAAAAGTACTCACCCAAGAGGAACGACCTAAGTGGGAACACCTAAAGCCAAGGTTTCCAACCCACTTTAATCAAAAGCAAGTTGTCGATGAAAATCCAACTTGACAGTAGTGCGCAGGATAACCATCCCCAAAATCTTTGTTCTAAAGGTTGGGAGGTCTCTCGAGGAAGTCTATCTATTTTCCACACTGAACGGATATCCTTACTAAAAACCATAGTGTAGAAAGCCAACCGTGTCAGTATCCAAACATCATCTTAATCACGGTGCAAGGGGAGGGAAGAATCTGCCCCCAAGACACTCACCATATAGTCACCACGGATTCTTTGCTCAAGGGATTCGGTATCCACTTCTGTCACTTTGAGTACACACCTGGAAAAGACAAAAACATAGACACCCTCTAGGGGGTGATAGGGCTGTGTGAGTCGACGCAATTTTAAACTGTGGGTTGTGATTACTATGATGACCTATTTGACAAATTAAGAGTGAGTCTGACTGAAGTGTTTATCTTGTTTAAAACCTGTGGAAATATCAAGAACATACACTCTTTGTTTAGATTTTAGGATTAACAAAACAACTGTCTGCTTCTTTATGCTATGTTTTTCACATTTAAATCAGATTAAGATAATCCAAAATGAAAAATAAATTATCAAATTGTCAAAAACATGTCTATCTCAGAGATAATTTAGCGCATCCTGGGTCTGTTTTGGTGCATTGACACTTTGTTTCGGCGCATCTATGCTCTGTTTCAGCGCATCTATGCTCTGTTTTGACGCATCTGTGCTCTGTTTCAGTGCATCTGTGCTCTGTTTTAGCGCATCTGTTTTCCGAGCCTAGGTAATTTTTTGACATTTAGAAATCAAGTTTTATTGGTCTTTCCCATGCTTAGAGTTTGGAAGTCTACAACCTTTGTTAAAAAGTCCCTAGAAAGAAAGATTAAAAATCCCAAGAAGTCTCTTAGTTATAAGAAGATATTGAAGAAGAGGAAATTTCTATATCAAAGTCGAAAGGTCCTACTTAAACACAAAACCTTTATTTATCGATATTATGACTATATTAAAGGTTTCACTGACGATTATTTGTAGAACCTTTATACTCACGAGCTTTCTTTCAAAGAAGAGCCCTTTCTCAAAGGCATAACCACAATCAACGTATTCATTCTTCTTATATTCTCCAACCTGCAATCACGTATGCTACTCGTCCAAATCAAATTCTGCAATAGAGAACTCAAACACATTAGGCATTCATTAAATTCATCTTTCTACAAAGCTAAGATCAAACTCCACTAAATGCAAAATCATCTTTATATTTCGATCTTTGGTTTAATTCCCGCAAGCAGGATTTTCATCCTTTCAATCAGGGAATCACGAGCTAAAGATTAAAAATCTTTTAAGTCATAGAATCTTCATTCTATCCTGACTTTCATATCCATCACCATTGCACTACTTCATTCCTTTGATCAAAGTTAGTAGAATTTAAGTAAAGTTTATGCCTGTCACCACGAGATCTCGAAAGCACCTAGAAAAAGATGAAAGTACAGTGAACAACATGGGTGATAATAGTGAGAGGGAGGAAAACCTTTTCAATATTTCAAATATTGAAGAGTTAACGGAAAAAAAACTTCAAGAAGCGGAGCAGGATCCTCAATTCCATACTCTTATGGAAAGGATTTTAGAATGAAACAAGGAAAGATATTTCATTTCATTAGCTAATCAAGGAGCTAAGTTACCTGTTGATTTTGACACAAAAGGTATTAAAGAAGATCCTTAAATTCCTCTCAATGATTTTGATGCCCTTACTCAATAGATAAAGGAATTACAAGGGCAAATAAAAGAAATGCAAGGGGGTACAACAAAGAAGTATGTTTTGGATGAAATATGTCCTTATCCATTCGATAGGAGTTTTCAAATGATTCCTTTTCCAAAACATTGTGAAATCCCTAAATTTGATAGGTATAATGGGAAAACTGACCCCATTGAGCATGTAAGGGATTTCCGAAATATGAGCTTAGAATTTGCTCATAACAATACCTACTTAATGCGATTGTTTCCACGAAATCTGGGTGGACAATCCATGGAGTGGCTTTCAAAGATCACTCTGCCCATCAAAACTTTTGAGGAGTTAATAAACAGATTTATATCACAATACTCCTACAACATCCAACACCAGCTAACCATGCTTGATCTTTGTAAGGTAAAACAAAAAGTAGGGGAATCTTTCACTACATTTTTGCAAAGATGGAGGAGGGTGTTTGCTAAATACTCTCATCCTGTTCCTGAAAAAGAAAAGATGGAGATCTTCATCGATAGTCTTAATCAAGAAATGAGTTACAGACTAAACCTTCACTGTCCTCAATCATTTGAAAAATTGATTGAAAACGCGATTACTATTGAAGGTGTGTTGATCAAGCGTGGAGTTCTAAAAATCGATAAAGAGGGTTCAAATTCGTACAAAAACAACAACCATAATAACAACAATGACAAGTCACAATTTTGGACCCGAAATAAAAATGTTGTGAATGATGGGGTAGTAGGTGCTAACAACGTAAATACAAAGCCTACCGTCCTTAATGTGTCAGGTGTTCAACGTAGCAAAAATGCCGGAAATTCTAATAACCAAGGCAATGTTTCCAATCAAAGAAACGCGACTAATAATCATAAAAAATAATTTTGGCAATAATCAAAATTCAAATGTGCCCAAATCGTCATATTTTTTGAGTCGGCGGAGTTTCACTCCCTTGGGCCAATCTTTGGAATCCATTCTCAAAGAATTATTGAATCAAAATGCTATTACATTGCCACCACAAAGAGACTATGAGCCTCGAGTTAAACCACCATCGTGGAATGACTCACATTTTTGTGATTATCATGGGTGCAAAGGTCATAAGACAAACAATTGCCAAGGGTTGAAGAATATTGTTCAAGATTTGATTGATAATCATACCATCACAATTGAGGGACATAATGTCAATAATGACCATCAAACATTCAAGAATCCGCTCCCTAATTATCAGAAAGGGGAATCCTCGGGTGACAAGGGCAAGAATGTTAATAACATCCATGATGTCATTATCAATCATATTTATACTGATGATCCTCAAATCAACGTTATCCGAATCAAAGGTAAGCAGGAATATCAAGAGGTCAATGCTATGACAAAGGGACAAGCCAAAATAATTGTCAAAGGCAGTTCATCTAAAGTAGCCATTCCCCCTCCAAGTCAATACAATTTGGTTGATCAATTGTGAAAAACATCAGCCCAAATTTCTATCTTGGAGATTTTAAAATTATCACCTGCACATAAGGACATTCTGGAAAAGACACTTGTTGATACAACTGTATCCCCTGATCTAGCTATCAATAAATTTCAAGCCATGGTGGGACACTTGTCCTCCTACACATGTTTATCTTTTTTCTGAAAAAGATGATTCATCCTTAACTCATCCACATAATTCATCACTCTACTTAGAGGTCATGGTTCACAAAGCCCGCATTAGACGTGTCCTCATAGATGGGGGAGCCGGATTAAACATTTGTACTTTAAAATTGGTCCTAGCTTTAGGATATTCAACAGACTCTATAGATCCACGGAGGAAAATTACAATTAAGGCATATGATGATGAAGAAAGGACTTCCAAAGGTCTCATCATGCTACCAATCAGAGTGGGACCTGTTGTGAAGAATACCTTTTGTCAGGTTCTTGATCGGGATCTAACCTATAACATACTATTGGGTCGCCCATGGATCCATGAGATGCAAGCTGTTCCGTCTACTTATCATCAATGTCTGAAGTTTCCATATGATGGTCAAGAAGTAACAATACCTGCTGATCACATTAGCAATCAACTTGCTCTAACCTTAGATCAACTCAGGACACACTTGTCCCACATAATAGAGAGGCTTTGGCCATTTCTACCTCCAAGTACCATGAACAAGCAAGTGAAATGATAAGTAATTTTGGCACCAAGCTAAAATTGAAAGATAATGGAGTAGGAGAGTATTCTTTATCTCTCTCTAATTTACCCATATCTCCAAGATCCCATGGTCAACCCTCAACTTCCATACAACAGGCGACGACAACTTTAGCCTCAATTTCAACTCCCATCACCAAGTTTAATGGGACATTCATCAAAGAAAATGAAATGGAAGATAAAGCTATCTTTGATTGGCTCTATAAAGATGAAAAAGAATCCGTACATCATATCAAGTTACCCACAGAGCAATACGGAAAAGGCTATGCTATCATGCAACAAATGGGTTATGAAGGAAATGGCCCTATAGGTAAAAGAAAAGAGGGTATCATTGAACCTATTGAACTGAAAACCATGCACCCAAGAGATAAAACTAGGTTGGCATATGGTGAAGATACAAAGGAAGAAGTGATACAAAAGAGGTCTAAAGAAGAATTAACTGAAGCAATTCTGAGAATTCACGCCAACAATTTTGACACGGACTCAAATGAATATGAATGGGATAGCTTCTCTGATGATACCTTTACCTCAGAGAAGAGGGTGGATGTCATACACAAGTTCTCACCTGCATTCTTACAAGGGGAAAGCTCAAGGCCTCCGCTTGATTATGTCCTACAAAGCAATCATGACTCAAGTGAGACCAATTCGATTCAAAGTGAGATAGATCATTTTGAGGAAGATACCATCTTAGACTTCTCCCGTAATAACGTTGACAATAACATCATGACCCTAACGGCCAATGACCTTCCTCATCCTAATGATCCATTACCTTTGGTTCATCCCGAACTCATTGATTGGGAACAAGTCGCACCCATTGATGTTCCAACTTTTTCAAATGACGAAACCATAATAAACTTTCTTTGTTCATCCCATCCTGAAACAAGTTTCTTCGGGAAATCACAAGATCAGAGTTTTCGACAGGAAAGTGCCAAGTTTCTTAGCTATGAAATAAATAATATAAAAGAAAGATCTAATGGTGAAAACCTAACAAAGGCAATGTTAGATCAAGAAAAAAAAATATAAAAGAAAGATCTAATGGTGAAAACCTAACAAAGGTAGTATTAGATCAAGAAAAGAGAAAAATAAAAAGCGTATCCAATGGTGAAAACCTTTCAAAGGCGCCAAAGGATGGAAAACTTGACAGTCTTTCGGAGTATTTTCAGGAAAGATCTTCCATTCTAATCGAACCAACAGAGGCACTCAATATAGGTACTACAGAAAAGCCTAAAGTTTTGCAATTGGCTGCATCTCTAACAGATGAAGAAGTACCTAGATTCATAGAATTTCTCAAAAATAATCAAATCAGTTTTGCATGGTCCTACGTAGATATGCCTATTTGGATCTAGATCTCATCATGCATCATCTATCTATTACAACGGGGGAAAAGCCTGTAAAACAAAAACTCAGAAAAATGCATCCACATATTGCATTATTGGTTAAAGAGGAATTAAAGAAACTTTTAGACATAGGATTCATTCGGTCCATGGACTATGCAGAATGGATCTCCAATATCGTCCCTGTTCCAAAGCCAGACGAAAGGATTAGAATTTGCACAGATTTCAGGGATTTGAACAAAGCATGTCCCAAAGTCCCTTACCAAACATTGATATGATTGTTGATTTAACCGCTGGACATGCAATGTACTCAATAATGGATGGATTTTCAGGATATAACTAGATCAAGATTGCACCAGAAGATCAAGATAAGACAGCGTTCACATGTCGTTGGGGTACCTATTGTTGGAACGTTATGCCTTTTGGGTTGAAAAATGCAGGAGCTACATACCAACGAGCAATGACAACAATTTTTCATGATATGATGCATACATTCATGGAGGATTATGTCGATGATCTTCTTGCCAAATCTAACACTAGAGAAGGACACATCGATATCTTATCTAAAATTTTCAAGAGAATGGAACAATTCAAAGTAAGACTTAATCCAAATAAATGTGTCTTTGGAGTAAAATCTGGAAAGTTATTAGGATACATTATGTCAGAAAAGGGAATTGAAGTGGATCTGGCTAAGGTACAAGTAATTCTTGATATGCCATCACCAAGGAATATTAGTCAACTATGCTCTTTGCAGAGACAGTTACAATCCATTCAAAGATTCATTGCTCAACTGGCGGATAAAAGTTTACCATTTACACATCTCTTACACAAGAATGTTCCATTTAAGTGGTAGTACAAATGCGAAGCAACATTTGATCAGATAAAGCAGTATCTCATGAATTCACTAGTATTGATTCCACCAATACAAGGTGCGCCTCTCATATTATATATCGCTGCCACAGAAGTATCTTTAGAAGCATTATTGGCACACGAAGACAACTCAAGAAAAGAACGAGCCATTTATTACATCAATCGAACATTAACAAGTCATGAGCTAAATTATACCTTCATTGAAAAAGCTTGTTTAGCAGTGGTGCTCACTTCTCAAAAATTACGACACTACATGCTAACTCATATAGTAAAGCTTGTGGCTAAGATTGACCCACTCAAATATCTTCTAAGGCAACCTTAACTGGCAGGTTGGCTAAATGGGTTATGATCCTAAGCGAATTTGATATTCATTATGTGGATCAAAAAACTATAAAGGGACAAGTAATTGCAGATCAATTAGCAAAAGCACCGATACCAGCAGAACACCCAATACATGTTGATTTTCCTGATGTTGACGTATTCACGACAGATATCTAGCAGTCATGGTCACTCTACTTCGATGGTTCTTACACTCAACATGGTTCAGGAGCAGGAATTCTTTTTATTACACCTCAAGGACATACAATCCCAAAATCTTACCGGCTAATGTTTCCTTGCACAAACAACATAGCTGAGTATGAGGCATTGATAATCGACATAAGAATTGCAGTAGACTGAAAAATTGCAGAACTTTAAGTTTTTGGTGATTCACAACTTGTTATAAACCAAATCAATGACGAATATCACACTAAAGATGACAAGTTGATACCTTACAAAAGAATGGTGGAAGATCTCAAAGAATACTTTGTTAACATCAAGTTCATACAGATTCCATGCATTGATAATAAAGTAGCAGACGCTATGGCTACAATCGCCTCTCTACTCCAGTTGACAAAGAATAAAAAATGGTACGATTTCCTGGTGGAACAATTGTTTTCTCCCGTCCATGACAATCCTAAAACTCAAATCATTTGCCATCTAACGAGTTCTGACTCTTCCTTATATGGCCAAATTTACACTTACCTAAGGGATACTACTTTATCCTTAGGCTTGTTTAGGAATCAAAAAAGAAATTTCATTCGTCAATCATCCCGTTACACCTTAATTGCTGACGTCTTATACCAGCGTGGTTCGGATGGTACCCTCCTTAGATGTCTTGAACGTGATGAATCGGAAAAGGCCTTACAAAAGTCCATGGTGGAATTTGTGGGACACATTCAAGTGGACTAACCTTAGCAAAGAAACTTGTAAGATTAGGATACTATTGGCCCACTATGGAGAAAGAATCATTCACCTTTGTGAAGAAATGCGCAAAATGTTAGATTCATGGGAATCTCATTCACGCTCCTGCTCAAGAATTACAACCCTTCACCACAACATGGCCTTTCACTCAGTGGGGATTGGACTTGGTTGGAAAAATACATCCATCATCTTCAAACGAACATAAATTTATCATTATAGCCACTGAGTATTTCACTAAGTGGATTGAAGCAGTTCCTCTAACAACTGTTATGGGCAAACAAATCTCTTCATTCATTTTGAACTATATCATTTGCAGATATGACATGCCCAACTCCATTATCATAGACAATGGTAGACCCTTTAAAAATCAAGATGTAGATGAGCTATGTGAAAGATTTCGCATCCAACACAGGTTCTCTACACCTTATTATCCATAAGGGAATGGTCAAGCCGAAGCTTCAAACAAAACAATCCTAAAGATTTTGAAGAAAACAGTGAATGAAGCAGGTCGTGATTGTCATGTCCAATTGAATCCAACATTATGGGCCTATAGAACAAGCATTCGCACACCGACAGGAGCTACTCCTTATGCTTTGGTCTATGGAGCAGAGGCTATTCTACCACTGGAAGTTGAGATTACTTCACTTCGAGTATCACTTAAGGGGCTAATCAATGATGAAGACTACAGAGTATCAAGGTTGCAGGAGCTGGAACTGCTTGATGAATGACGTCAAATTGCAGTCAATCACTTGAAGGGATATCAACAAATTATGTCCCGTAGCTACAATCACAGAGTCAAACCACGAAATTTTCAAGTGGGTGACTTGGTTCTCAGAGAACCCTCGAAATCAACAAGATCGGGAAAAGAAAGGTAAGTTCGAACCTAATTGGTTGGGCCCGTTCGTTATCGTTGCAGCATATGGATCGGGGGCATATCAGTTGTCAACAACAAAAGGGGACCTGTTCGAAGATCCAACCAACAACATTCATCTGAAGAGGTTCAATACCTGAGAAAATATCAAAAACAATATAAAAAGTCCTAAAAAAATTTAAAAAAATCATAAAATCAGGAAAAAATGCAATAAAAACAAATAGTGAAAACTTGGAAAACAGACATTGTTTGTGATTTTATTTGGCTCTCTCATCTATTAGGATTCATTCTACATATCCATCTTTTCATCGGTATCACGCACACACCTCACCATCGCATTCGCATTGCATCATCTCCTTGGAACAACAAGGATTTCATCATGGCTTGATGATTTGAGGGTTATCCATCACAACAATTGTGTCTAGCAAGAGTCAGAGTACAAGGTCACTAAGGGGCAGTTCGCTTTTTGAAGCTTTTCTAGCAGGTAGCCAGCAACATGTGTCTAAAATCAGGATATCGGAAACAACAATCTTGTCCAATTAAAATGAGCTTACATGACTACTTTGACAGATGATTAAAACAAATTGGATGATCTTAATCTAAATAAAATGAATGACAAACTTAAAAGCAATAAGTTGCAAATTGTTGTTTTGATATTTGATGACATCATATCTTTGGAGTGGTTCAATGATGTACTGAACTAGAATCACAAGGAAGAAGTATGATTTTTCTTTGCTTGTTGTTTGTAAGTTAATCATTAGTATTGTGCAAATTGGTCGTGGGACATGCTCTACAACGTATGATTGATGACATTTCGAAATTTGCATAGGAAAATGGTTAACTTTTATCTGTTTATGCAAGCAATACTCAGATCATCTTGGTTCAATTATACCTCGATGCTTGTATTAACTTGCTACATCAAACATTATGAAAGTAATACTCAGATCATCATTGGTGCTAACATACCCTTTGATGCTTATACTAACCTTCAACATATCAAAAGGCTCAATGATGAAAACTAAACACAGCAGGAAATAGCAACAAGGAGAATGGTTCATTATTTCATTTAGGATTGCATAAAACATTATTACTTTTTATGACTGCATAATTCATTTTGCATTTTGAGGGCCTTTTTAATAGATTTTTGAGGGTTGGCCACATTCTTGAATATCTTTTTCAGACAATGATGGAGTATGACTGGACATTTGTTACATCTCATTTTCATTATCATTCACATTCATTTCACATCATTTTTCATTATCATTGTCATTGCACTTACATACTTACATCACCATTTCATTTCATTATCATATTCATTATCATCTCATTTCATTCATCATGATCATTATCCATCATTCATATACATTTGCATATTTCACACACATTCATAAATAAAATTGCATCCATTTCATTCTTTTCACATCATCACTTAGGTTATCATGTTCATTTACATCATATATCATAAGTTCATTACATAAGTGCATTTCCATTATATCATTATTATCATTCGTCTTACATCATAAATCATATCTTCTCATTTCATCGAAAGCATTTACATCTTACATCATACATTCATTACATACATCATGAAAGAAAAAATCATTTAAATCATATCATTATTACATCATCATACATGACATAGAATATAAAAATAAAAACATGGATCCATAACATGTGCATAAATCATCCACAACACGTGCATAATCAAATCACCACTGCATCTCATAAATCTCATCAAAACAAATGTCCAGAAATACAAGGATATCAAATGTTTCAAAAATATATATCGAATACAATGACATAAATGTGTACAAAATGCTCATCACTAAGGAGCATCTGGCCGTAGAACATGACTGCTTCTGCCTCCAGAGGTAGTAGGTCTTGACGGATCTCTACTCCCAGAAGCTCTGATCTCTCATCTGATCAGTTGATCCACACTCTTGGTCACACTCCTGGAGTGACTACGTGAATGGCTCCGGGTCCGAGTACCTGACTATGTAAACGCTATCCACCGTTCAAGTGGCACTGCCTCAAAATACCTCATCCTGTAGTACTCGGCCTCCCGAGCAGTCTCTAGCCCCTCTACTACAACCTCTCCAATAGAGGTGCTCTCAACTAATCTCAGCAATCTCTCGGCTACCCCCTCAGCCTGTATACATCGCTCTCTGAAATTGTCTCTCTCGGTTGCAAGCTGAGCTATCTGTGGGTCAGGAGGTAGTGGTTGTGCGATCTGTGTCTGCAACTGACTAATGGTCACCTGTGTCTATGCTAACTGACTTCGAAGAATCTGAACCTCATCCTGCAAAGCATCCACCTATCCCTGAGACGGAACCCTGATAGTAATCCGTGGAGCCGAAGTACTGGGCTGACCCACCACTCTGGATATCTGTGGCCTCGTGCTGAAAGGAACATCAAAGAAGAATCTTTGTCTCCCACCATCCCCATCATCCCCGTCATCCCCACTATCCGAGTCATCTGACTCCTCATCCATCTCCTCATCCTTTGAGCTCTCGTCATCCACATCCATCGCCACCCCACCAATATTCTCGGCTTGCTCTACCTGTACCCCTCCTGGTGCTAGTACCTGTGCCTGACCCTGTGGCTGCCCTGCCGTTGCCTGTGCCTGTCCTCGTCCTCGCTAAATCACTGATCCTCCCATCAATGAGGCAGGCTCCTTTGGACTGGTAAACCTCGGAAAGGGATGTGTGTAAAAATACGCTGCATAATCATCTGTCATCCCTGCATCAGTAACCTCTGGATGCATGGCCCACTCCGCTAGCTGTAACTCAAAGTACTTTGCCCTGGATGCCTCAATGGTCACAAATGGACCCCACTCTGGTACATCCTCTCGACATCTAGCATAATGTGCCACACCCTGCTACATCATCTGAACCAATCCTAGTTGTCTTAGCACCCTCATAACCAAAAACCGCTCGATGATAAAAGGTGTCCGTTCGAGCAGGTATCTGGATCTGGTCATATATGGTAACTCTATATCATCGACCTCCCATGGGTCATAGTCCACATATGGTCACCAGATAACTATATCTAAATCATCAAGTACACGCCGTCAGTACTCTAATTTTCCCAACCTTGGCTGGACAAGGGGCCCTGTATATGCATAAACATATGGAAATCCAAGCAGGCGATCTCTCCACATGATGGGGCATCTAATCACAAAGTGCTCCCATGCAAATATCTATAAAAGAGTCACCCTGCAGGAGAGACTCTTCCCATCTGTGTACATGACCTGATGAAGATCATAGTACAAATTGGCAAGCATGCATGACCCCCATGCATATCTGGTACGATGGAAAAGCATGTCCTCCAGAATCCTACCCCACCCAATTGATAGTCCCTTTGACCTACGATCAGAACAAAGGAAACCACCGATCATACCTGCTAAAACCGAAGGCAGTGGGACATATCTCTCCATCATCTCCTTCCAGGGAATCTCATATCCAGAGACATGAGGATCCTGGAAGACCTGTCTCAGTGCATTTGTCCCCCCAATCTTCTTGTGATCATAAATCACAAGCTCTCCAACCACAGGAATACCTAGAATCTTGTAAACATCCTCTCGAGTCACTGTGATCTCTCCTGTCGGAAAATAGAAGGTATTGTGCTTGTTGTGCCACTTCTTTGCTAAAACAGTCAACAGCGTTTTGTTGACCCGATACTGTGGGATACTAAACAAAGCTCTCAAACCACATTGATCTATCACTTCTAAATCCTCATGAGACAGTCGGGGAATCATCTCCCACGCCTGAGAAAATCTCTCTCTGATCTGAAGGAGGTTAAATTCCTCCTTTACAATATCATCAAGCAATCATGCAAATCAATCAGCAATAGATATCATCAATCAATCAATACATCAAGCAAGTTCAAATCAATTTCTATTTGCTTTACATATCGCATGGAAGCAAATTTATCAATCATTTCTACTATTTGTTTTTCATATCGCATGGAAACAAATTTAACAGTCATCATGACTCAATATCTATCTATTTGACTTTCAATCGGGAAAGAAAATCTATCATTTCTATTTGTTTTCATATCGCATGGAAGCAAAATTATCAGAGCTATTTGTTCTTCAAGCACGAAGACAAATTTATCAAATCAAGTTACTTTATCATTGATGATATTCAAAAGCATAAAATCTATTGTCTAATCTAGCAACAATAGTCAAGCATGCATCAATTTTTCTTCAAAAATTGAAATTCAGCAAAAATCCATGGATGCGCCAAAACAGTCAATTAATGCGCTAAAACCATGGATGTGCAACTTTACTCCATGGATGCGCTAAAACAGATTATGGATGCGTGATTTAATGAATGCGCTATTTTATCAAGCAAATGCGCTAAAACAGTTCATCTATGCGCTAATCTAGCCTATGTGCTCATCTACCATCCTCCGCAGACAAGTTTTATGGATACGCCATTTGATCTATCCTATGCGCTAATTCACCTATGCGCAACTGTTTTGCACCTATGCGCGACTTTTTTACACATATGCACGACTTTGGATGCGCTGATTTATCTAATCTATGCGTTAAACTAAAGCTCGTATGCGCTAAAACAAAATTTGAAAAATAAAAAAAATTCAAAAAACCATTAAAAAATAATTAAAAATTTCACTGAGAGGTTTTGATCGACTTATTGGAGGTCCATACGCAGGTGGTCTTTGATGATGGTGACCTCGCTCGAATCTATGGCGCTCATAAGGGATTGGCATCGCTAATATCTCTCTTAGAACTCCAAAATTCTCAAAGGTTGTTGTTCAAATGAAAATGACTTCTCACCTTTTTCACCTTTTAAAGGGGTAAAAGTGGCAAATTATTTTTATTTTTACTATGCAAAGTGCTATTTCGAGAGATAAATTGCTAAATTTTCTCCAAAATCATCTGAAAATCTTCCAAATCATCTTCATCATCATTCTCATCACGTGATTTATCTCTCGAGGGGGCATATAGCATCATCAATTAAATTTTTCACAATCAAGGGCAAATTCTTTGAAGCAATGCGTAAAACACATCACTTCAAAGAGGGGCAAAATGTACACATTTAAAAATGGTCACGGTTAACGAAACCTGTTAATTAATTAAATATGAATTATTTAATTAATATTCTTAAGTCATCTACATATAAATAAATTTAATTATTTATTTATATTGTTTATTTTTCCAATTCTTCTAGTTTAATTAAATAAATGAGTTTATTTAATTAATGTTATTTTTCTCTTAATTAATTAAATAGATTTCACAATTTATTTATATTAATTATCACAAGTTTAATTTCTAAAATTTAAATGATATTCTTCATTTCACATTTAATTAAATATTTTCAATAAAATATTTTCTGAAATTCTTCACTCTTCTCAATAATTAAATATTTGCAAATATTTAATTTAAAAAAAAAGAAAGTTTTTTCTCTTTTCAATAATTAAATATTTTCAAATATTTAATTAAGAAGCTTTTCATTTCCCACACATATTTAAATATTTATTTATTTAAATTATAGAGACACCTTTCATTTGTCTCTTCATTTTCCATCTGTCTCTTAAATTTCCTCCACCTTTTCAAATTCTCGATCTCTCACCGTTCATTTTAACAGGTTTGAACTCGACTGTTGATCTTGGCCAATTGAATTCTTACCTTCAAAAATCTATAAGTACAGCTCTCTTGTGAGTTGAAAAGGACCTCGAATTCTAGATTTTCATGCGTAGTTATTATAGTCGCATTTTAGTATTTCTAACATCTAATTAGCATTTCAATTTCATAGTTCAAAGCATATTAGCAATGCACATGCATTTTCATTAATCTCATTCTACAAGCTGTTGGTTAAAACAACTGAGAGCAAGCATTTTGAAACGAATCCTTGGAGATAGAGGACAATGAAACGAATTTGAAGAAGTTGCCTGTGTTTAGAGTTTGCGTTTTGCTTTCTTTAATTTAGTTTATTTAATCTAATGTTTTATTAGTGTATGAGATTAGATTCATTTGATTTATACTTTCTAACGTACACACATATATTGGCAATACATGAGCTCCAACATGGCACCCATACACCCTTAACACCGTGGAGTTAGTGTGGAAGTACCAATCTCCCCAATTATGTTGAACTCCCAAATCAAGTACCATATCCTTCGATCTTAGAAAATCCAAAATTTCCTTTTGCAACTTGATTTCTCCAACTCCCAAGTGTGATAACACTTTTCTAACAAAATGATTTTCAAAAATTACAAAGTTGGAAGAATCAAAATTCCTATCCCACGCATGGGTCCAACATTGGATAGGAAGACGATTTCCTTTGCCATCATCCATGTCAATCTGCAATGCCCTATCCCACTTCTTTCTTCCTCCATATAAGAACATGTGGCACAAGTGAGAGTACCATTCTAAATTTATCACCTTATTATTATTCTTAACCTCAACTAGTTGCTTGTGGATAGAATTAGTTATGAATTTGGAAAATTTAAACTCAATGTTCATTAGGGATTCAAAATATCAACAACCATGTATATGAGACAAATTGATATTCTAGTTTGAGCATCACCCCCAATATTTGACATAGGGCATAGTATGTTCTAATGAAATAATCTTCAAAAGTGTCCAAATTGAAAGGTTCCACCTCATTGGAAGGGATTCTTATAGATCTTCTAGCAAAACCCTTCAATTTGCATCTAGGGAGCCAATGAGCTCTAAAATTGTTCTTGTTTTGTTGATACTTTTGTTTGAACAAGTCAAAATCTATGACCTTGTTGGTAGCCAATTTTAGGCTAAAAACCTCAAAGATGAAGGCTTTATCAATTTTGATCAATTCCCCTCCATTGGTTGCTCTGATGACCCTCACATTTTCATCATAATTCATAGATATGTGTCTGACCAAGTGCACATCCATGAATATTTTAGGGACCACCAATTTTCCCAGGTCATAAGTCTAGACATTTGAAATGGGAACCTTGGAAGCCCTTTTCTCATACCAGTGCACATATAACTCCCATCCAGTGAGAGGAATCTCAACATCTCTATATTATCTTGCATTTCAACTAGACTTGATGTTGCACCAAGGCCATGGGCTCGGATAGCCTTTCTTGTTGAGCCATGGAGTTGTGCAATGAGGTCCTTATCAAACGGTCTCTTTGAAGTAGAGGGTTGGTCTTTTGAACGATTCATGTTTATAACTTAGGTTTTAAAATAGGGATTTCTATGTTTGGTACTAGGGTTTTGATATTTCACAAAGTAAACCAGGTCCACAAGCTTTTATTATAAACCCTAAGATCGTGAACTTGATGAATCTTAGAGACAAATAAGTACTTACCCATTTTCACGTTTTGTAACTGTAGTTTGTCATGAAAATGTTGGAGCTCTACAAATTCTCTTTTCAAACTTAATAGATGCCAAATAATTTGGTGTTCAAGTCAAATTACAACATTAATAGAAGAAATCATGATAAAGATCCGATAGCAATCCATCTTTTCTGCCATTACTCTTAGTTCACACAATCCAAGAGCTTCCAACTATTCATTTTTTAGGTTTGAACATGGGTCGTTGATATTTTGATGAGAGGACAAGATCTTACGATTAGAAATGATTTGACCAATTTGAAATAATTTGGCATGTGTTCACAGTTGTTTAGCCAATAAATTCAATCCAAGTAGGATAACTCTACATGTCATCAAAGATGGGCCATCAAAAAGATACAAATTAAAAGTATTGATGTCATCAAATAATCCACATGGAATATTTTCACAATTTCGCAACTTGAAAATGGAGTCATTATGAAGAGTTTACAGAATCATAAAATCCTCCTAAGATTGTGCCACGTGTTCTCATTTTGTTGCTCACAATCTTAGCCATTGACAACAAACTAGGCAGAAGCATTAAGGACATGCCACGTGTCCTTTTCCGTAATTTCGTGACCTTCATCCCACTTATTCGAAAACGCTTTTAAAAACATGACACATGTTTGCCTTCCATGGTTCAATAGCTTATCATTTAACCTTTGTAAAGCTACTTGTAGACTTGTAGAATACCTTAAAAACATGCCACGTGTCACACACTAGTCTTTATAAAAGACTTGCAACTTCAAACAACGCTTATAAGCCACTTGTACATCATTCAGTGGTTTTGTGGGCTCTCCTTTCTTTTAGTAGCATACCCTTGCGGACTAGCAGAAATCGCTAAAATAATGGCAGTTGTCAATTCTTTTGTAGTTCTACAAACGATCATTTCATTATTAAAATATTTCATGCAAAAGAACAAAAAAGGGCATATGGGTGGTGGGGACTATATATTAAGCATGGGTCGACTTAAATTATTTGATTAAGCACATACAAAATTCTTTTCTTAAGTGAGCATGAGGGAAGAGACAAAAGGGGCCAAAAAATTAATGACATATAAGGGCACAAACATAGGACCTTAAATAATTAGAAATTATTTAGAAAATGGGTCCACTCAATAACCTATCAGAAGGGGACGACAAAGGCATAGAGCAAAGGCCTTCAAGTTGTAACTTAAAGGTCCAATAATCGAGGTAGGTAGTCAACGCAAAAAAGTGTAACAACATTGCCTAAACTTAGGGTTTTTTTGTAGAAAACCTTAATGAAATCTTCAATAAACTCCTATAAAAGAACCTTTACAAAACATTAACTAGAATACACCTAAAGGACCAGATTTTTTCACAAGTACTACACATAGCATGAGCTCTTGGTGACACCTTGATTGATGATTTGATAGAAGGAGGATGATATCCATAAAATTCCATAAATAGAGACATTTTTATGAACTATGGAAGGAAGTGTTATACCACCATTCTGTTGGTGGTAGCCAATCTGCCCATTGAGATTGTTTACATGAAGTGAAACAACGTGGATATCCTTCCAAACACTTATTAACAACATTTGTTTGCCCATTAGATTGAGGATGGTATGAAGAACTATGAGCCAATTGAGTACCCAAATATTTCAATAAATCTATCCAAAAGTTAGTAGTAAAGATAGGATCATGGTCACTAACAATAACCTTAGGTATATCATGTAGCTTTTGAATATTCTCTAAAAATGTTTTTGTCATTGTACTTGTTGTAAAAGGATGTGATAATGCAATAAAATATGCATATTTAGTGAGGTGATCTACTACTACCATGGTGGCGTTCTTACCATTAGATCTTGGAAGCCCTGTGATAAAGTCCATGGAGACCTCTTCCCAATAGTGGCTAAGAATAACTAAAGGTTGCAATCCTCTTTATTCCTTTGACAAACCAAATATTTTGCCACAAATTTTTGAGCATCCCATTTTACCTCTTCCCAAGATAAGTCCATTTTGACTCAATGATATGTCTTCAAAACTCCTGAATGATCACCCATTGGAGACTCATGAACCTTTGTGAGAATCTTTGTTTGAAAGAGGAACTCATGCAAAGATACAATCGCTCTTTATACCACAAAGTATCTCCCTTCCAAAAATGCCTATCTAAACTACTAGGATCACTTTGTAGTTGTTGAATGAGATTACTTGTACTAACATCATTTTGCCACTCTATTTTTGCTTCTACTACTCAATCTTCTCGTAATATTGAGATGGCTCACGGTAAAGCTTCATCCTTCTCATTCTTCCTCAATAGTACATCTACCACAACATTTTGCTTCCCATTCTTACATACAATCTCAAAATCATATCCCAACATCTTAATAACCCATTTTTGTTGTTCTTCAAAAGATAATCTTTGTCCCATAAATTATTTTAGGCTATCATCATTTTTCTTAACCTTGAAGTGTCTACCCATTAGATAAGGCCTCCACTATTTTGCTGCATGAAAAATAGCTAGTATTTCCTTCTCACATATAGGTTTGAGTTGGTTCTTACCCTTTAATTGACAACTTTGAAAAGCAATGGGCCTACCCTCCATGAAAACCATGCCTATACCATTTCTGGAAGAATCACATTCCACAATAAAAGCCTTCGTGAAATTTGGAGTGACAAGCACTAGAGTTGTACACATAGCCTCCGTCAACATTTCAAATGTTGCGTTAGTGGATTCGTTCTAGTGAAAAGAATCCTTCTTTAGTAAAGTTGTGAGGGGTGTTGCTATATGGCCATAATTCTTCACATATTTTCTATAGTATCCAGTCAATCTCAAGAAACCCCTCAATTTCTTAATGATTTTGGGAATAGGCCATTCTATGATAGCCTTAATTTTGTTAAGATCCACCTTTACTCCATGTGAAACTATGTGTCCCAAGTACTGAACATCATTGAGACCAAAAGGGCAATTGGATGGCTTAGCATAGAGTTTATGATCTTCGAGAACTTGTAATACTTGATCTACATGCTACAAGTGTTCTTCCCATGGCTTGTTATAAATCAATATATTATCAAAGAAAACTAATACAAACTTCCTCAAGAATTTCTTAGAGATGGAATTCATCACTTTGAAATGTAGATAGTGCATTGGTAAGACCAAAAGACATCACCAAAAGCTCATAATGACCTTCATGAGTCCTAATTGTTGTCTGACAAATATCTTCTTAATTCAAATTTAGTGATAACCTGATCTAAAATCTAACTTTGTAAAATACATAGCTCTATTATATTTATCTAGTAAATCATCAATGACTAGAAGTGGAAACTTATCTTTAATGTTGTACATGTTGAGCACTCTATAGTCTAGGGACATGCATTGAGTTTCATCCTTATTCCGCACCATCACCACCAACAAGAAGTAATCACTTTGTTTATGTCTGATAACTCCAACCTCTAACATCTCCTCAACAATCTTTTCTATCTCACATTTCTCTATATGTGGGTACCTATAAGGCACGATGTTGGGTGGTTGGCTTCCTAAAACTAGTTGTATGGCATGATCATAATCTCTCTTAGGAGAAAGTCCTTTAGGCATATCTCCAAAAACCACTGAGTGGCAATCAATTAATGCTTGTAAATATGAATGGGTGGGAGCATTAGATCGAGACTTCTAATGAACATAATTGGGCTACAAATCCATCAACTCCTTTCTTAATCAACTTCTACATTTGATGAGAATTTACCATTTGTGGGTGCTTTGCCTTCAACCCTCTTAGCTCTACTGTCTTTCTTGTTGACTGAAATATCATGAATAATTCCTAGAAGTTCATCTCAATTGTTCCCAAAGTAGTGAGTCATTGTGCTCCCAAAATAGTAATTGTTGCACCCATGGAGATAGCATAAATTAGGTTATCAAGGTGATAATCTCTCATGGATGATGTGATGCTATGACACTTTCCAGAACAACTAATAGTACCAACATTTGCAATCAAGACTTAAATCTGTAAAGCTGTATTTATAAAATAATTTAGATGAGTAGCTATTTTTTTATTGATGAAATTATGAGTACTACCTGAGTCAATCAACACTATTACTTTCTACTTCTTTAAGAAACCCACTACCTTGAGAGTTTCTAAGCGCTAAAACCAAAGAGTCCATGACAAGAAATGATTGGTTGGGGATCATTTGATTTAGCATCGCCCTATCACCATCTAATATCGGTTCCTCCTCTTCTTCTTCACTCAAACCTTCAATATTGAATAATTTATTTTCACTGCATTTATGTCCTCAACTATATTTGTTGTCACAATTGAAACATCACCCTTTTGTTCTATTCTCCTCAATTTCTTGTGGATTCAACCTTGTAGGTTGCAGTAATGAATGTGTAGGAGATCTCTTTTCGCTGACATTTACAATCCCTTGTCGGCTACTAGCAAAAAGAGTTCTCAACTTGTCTTGCCATTACTATTGCTTGTGATAAGGAGTGTCATTGGAACAACTATATTTCATATTTTATGTGATCCTTTAAACCACCAAGAAATAGTTCCATCAAAAAACTTCTATCACATTCTTCACTCTTAGAGAAATGGTTTGAAATTGCCGAATATAATACTTGACCATGCCTATTTATTTTAATTTTGTGGCTATCCATAAATTTATCTTCATGATGGCTAGCAAGTTCCTCTTGAAAAATTGACCATGTGTTCACACAACCCTTGTTTCTATTCTCATCACATAATCAATGATACCAAATAAAATGATCTATGAATTATGCAACTTTGTGGATTGGCCACCCATTGGTTATTATGGGATGGGCTTAGATGCGGATTGTCTATATCCATAGGTGTTTTCATTGTTGATGCATATATAGTTAGTTGGCCTTGTCTATCGTCATTTGTGCACTGGTATGTTACATGATAAGATGATGTATGATTAAAGTGCTTAAATAGCTGGTTATTGGGACATGTAACATGTTTTTTTTTATCGTGATCTCATGGATAGCTTGGTTACATAATTCAATGGGAGCTTTTAACAGTGATGTAATTGTAGAGTTGATTGTATTAAAATTGAGCGTGCATGGATGATGGGTGATTTTAATTTAGGATTGGTTATTTTCACGTAATTGGAGATATCGACATCCTATTTAGCCATGGTGGATTCTTGGAGTGTTTGGTTGAGGTGTTAGTGTATGACTGTCAGCTTTGATAGTGATCCTTTGTTGAGAGCATGCTTGGTATTGTGCCATGGTGGAATATTGATCATGTTAGAGTATTTGCATGATATAAGAGTTGTTGGGAGTAGGACATGTTCATTGGGGCATATGAACTTGTTTTGAGGAGTTGTTGGATCATGATGTCATGATGCATTTCAAATTCTATAGTGGGAGCTATGACAATGATCTATTTAGTTCTCTTGTTATTGAGTTAATTGGTCATCTTGTTGGGAGTTTCATGGTAGTATGATGTTGCATTTGGATTTTAGCGTGCATATGCTCATGGATATTTGTAGACATGGGTGAGGCTAGCGTTCTCTTGAGATTAGAGGCATTAGTTAAGATTGTTACTTTTTGGAGGTTTCAATATGAAACTTGAGAAGCCTCCCCCTGGAAATGGATGCAAGCTTATAAAGGACTTACATAGGATATTGTTCCTAGAAAGAGCCATTGTGGCTTGGTATATCTTGGAGAAGCAATCCAATTTCTCATTCTTTGTCTACTCGATAGATAATCATCTAATAAGTATTGTCCATCTTGTTTTGAAATACAATATATTTTATGTTGATCTTATTATATATGTGGATCTTGAGCTATTTTTGTTAGCTCTAAAGGGTTCATTTGAGGAGGGTTTGTGACATAGATCATGACTAGGGGTCTCATCAAACCATCTAATCACACAACCAACACAACACTCAACATAATGTAAACCAAAATATCCAAACAAAAGCTCATAATGATTTTATTAAATCCAACTTTAACTCCAATTTACTTTAGAAACAAAATCTACAACAAAACATTACATACTAACCTTCATGATTAAATTCAAGATGCTTGATGATAACCTTTCACAAAATTTGTGGGTTTTAATTGTAACGTTACAAAATTGAATGATTCTTTGTATATTCTCGTTTCCACATGGTTTTAATCATTCATTTAATAATTTTGGATTTTGATAGCCACATGGCATAAATAGTCAAGTGAAAGAATATGAATACTTGCTCGAATAATGAGCAAGTTCATCCTTAAAAAAACTCAAGAATATACACACTTGTAACTCGGGCATTTTGAAGAAATTATTTTGACCATATTTTATCATCTCAACTCTAGCAGATGACGGAAAAAACAAATAGTTCATTAAACTAAATGAAGAACAAATTCTCAATTTGAATTTCAAAAGATTACAAAAACTAATTCCCAGAATGAAAGATCATAGTTTAGCAAAAAAATACTATGTTACATGGGGACGCGTCCCCTGCCCCAAAACCCCCTGTATCCATCCCCATCCATCTCGAGGATAGGGGGACACATCGAGGACAATCCCCGACCGTCCCCAAATTAAGAAAATCCATAGGAAATGGTAGGAAACGTTTCCTCCTGGCTAGGAACGATCCCCCGTCCTTGGGGACAGCGGGGGACGTTGGAAACATCCCTCGCCGTACTTGGGGAGAGCTAACCGTCTCCTGCGTGCCTCAAGCCTCCAAACATTAAAAAACATAAAATTTTACTTTTTTTAATATTTTTACCTACTGCTAAATGTTGTGTGGGGCCCATGTTGACTGGCAACCTAAATTTTTCTCCAAAAACTATAGAGTAAAATGTAAATGAAACTTAATAAAGTTTCATGACTATCGAACTGGGCTCTCACGGCAAGCAATGACTCTGAGGAAATAACTAATAAGGTCATGGGATTTTACCAGATCTATGTGCTACATATTTTTATCAAAGATTTTGTACACAAGATCATTTCCATTGAAACAGGAACTAGTTTTTCATAAAAGATTGCAGAAATCTTTGTGTAGATTTTCACCATATGAAACTCAATGCAACAGGAGCATATGTTTAGGCTAACACAAACAATAAATAAGGTTGTACAAACCCATAATGGAAGCAACATATCACGCTCGTGAGATTTAAGGCAAGCAATAAACATTTTGTCCAAATCATATTTTTGTTTTTCTTGTGCAGAAGATTCCTCAAGCCTGATCATCTTAACTTTAAGTTCATTTTACCTCTGTTCTAGTTGGTATTTTATATTTTGAACCTTTGGTATCAAGCTGTCTATAGAACGGTAATGATATATAATCAGGTATAATCTATCTATACAAGATGGTGATCAAATACAAACTCGATACAATTTTTGTATGTGGGTTCTGGAAGCTTCACAAACCACGACCAATATGTAAATTTGTGATATTGATAAAAAGATAGATTTATTCCTACTGCACAACATCATAAATTCCATGATTCAACTGATAATGCAGACATATATTTCAAAATCATATGCCCATCTTTTGTATGAATAATAAATTGCAATTGACAACTAAAACCAAGTTTTACCCAAGACATGCTTAATCATTGTCGACATATGGATGTGAAGAAATGTGATTGATAACAAATCGGATGGCCTCAATTTTATCAGCTCCCTTTTCAGGGTTTTCAAAAGTAAACACTTCCTCAAGAATCATTACAAGTTCAACAGTACTTAAGCTGTCTAATCCCAAGTTCTTTTAAAAGTTAGCAGAGCAAAGAACCTACCATAGTTGCAATTGCAATGTCTTAAATAGGATGCATAAGATCATCCCAATATTTCAGAAACGTCTACTCCAAGGTATTTTAGCTACAAAGTATTTCAAAATATTTTACTGAAATGGTTTATGAAACACTCATTGCATGCTGAAACAAAGAAATTTTGTTTGAGCCCAAAGTAAACTCCATTTCAAAAAAGGCAATGGTCCTTACCAAAAGGTTTGTATCCTTTATATATTGATATTGCTGTTATTAGTTACTAATTTATTGACATATATCTCTCTTTCCCTCTCTCTGTCTATAATATATTAATACATTTTGAAAAAATCATATATATGTATTTTGTATGTCGCTGTCCCCTACCGTCCCCTAAAAATGGCCCCCTAGGAAACGTCCCGGAAACACGTCCCCAGCTGTCCCCGTCCCCAAAAGGCCATGGAACATAGAAAAAATACCAAAATGTTATAGAACAGCTAGCAACATTAACCTAATATTCATCATTAGGTGTCCACCAGAACTTTCTTCAAAGCCATTCGTAAAGATCATGCTTTAGAATTACCTGCAGGAAATACAGAATTACTCATGCCATGTTGCAAAAGCAAGAAAGAGAGAAAATGCCATGCCATGAGATACTTCTGAAACTAGAAGGTTCTTCTAAATTTGGTTTTATTGATACTTCTGAAACTACAAGGTTCTTCAGATTTTGTTTTTATTGGAAACCCATCAAGTTTAGAAGAGTGTAAACCCGTCCAGTTAACTTGGATGGCTTATAAATCGATTCAATCCTCTCCTTGAGAAAAAATGGTCAGCAGACATAACCCAAGCTGGTCATAGAGAGCTTAAATCTAAATCAAGGTAATATACCTAGGATAGACCTTGCATTTCTCTTAAAATGTGTTACAGCAGACTTCATAGTTGCTGGAACTAAAGATGAGGAATGCAGCTGCAAGTATCGTGAAATGCAGGGCCATCCACTCCAATGGTCAAGTGTATACAAACATACACGCTCTATAGTACAGAAAATAATTTGACAACAAACCAAGATGTTTACAATACAATGAAATAGCTGGACCAATTTTCTTCGAAAGACGCAGATAACTGTAACAATTTTCTTCAGAAGTTGAAGGAACCTCCCAAATACAACAACAGTGTAAGACTCAACCAGCTATATGAGCAATTCAATACAGAAGCTCGACTGATTTTCATCATAAGGTACCTAGGCCAATTTGCTGCATAAGGTTAAGTAACCTGCAGAATATGAGAAAATGATAAAGAGTGTTAGGCTCGCTTTGCCACTGTCCAAACAGAAGCTTCCTTCCAGAAAATAATTCATGTGAAGCATTCAATCCTCTTGCAGAGAAAAAAAATCATCAGAAGAAAAAAGCATATAGAACCAGACATTCATTCTGTATGGATATTTCAACAGAATTTTTATCAATGATCAACGAACATGAATCTGAATGAATATGAATTAGCAGAGCCACATCTACCTCATACAATGATGCAACAGGAAACTATAACGAACTTCAAATTTCATCCACACAATATAAGGTACAAAAATTTCTTTTAACAATTTGAAAGCATTCAAGAGAGAATTTGTGCATAAACTCTTCTGTATTGAATTTTGTGCATGAGTTTTTCTGAAAGTACAAAAAAAACATATCCACAATTTGAAATCATTCAAGAGAGAATTTGTGCATAAAATCTTCTTTATTGAATTTTATGCATCAGTTTTTGTGAAGGTTGTGGTGACCAAAAAAAAATCAAAATGTGAAATCATTCAAGATAGTATTTGTGCATAAGTTCTTCTTTATTGAATTTTGTGCATGAGTTTTTGTGAAGGTTGTGGTAACCAAAAATTAATCACAATGTGAAATCATTCAAGAGAGTATTTGTGCATATTAATGGATCAGAAGTAGCAAATGGCTGATGGCTGCTTGGTGGAATTCCGTCCACACATCATACAGGGCATGCACTTATATTGCTTTTAGTAGAACAGCTAGCTGACAAGGTCCACTCTACTTGCTGCACACATACACTCAGAAGATTACATATCTTCAATTACTGCAGATCTGTATTCTCTAGAAAACAGTTTTACATGGAAAAAATGTCCACTCTTTCATCCCTCACAAGTGATTTGCCTTTGTTAGAGACAAGTTTTCATAATAAGCTTACTCGCATGCATTTCAAGTGCAAAAGTTTGGTAGAAGCCCCTAAAGTGTTTTATCACATGAAAGAATCAGAGATCTTGTGGAATATGATTACTACAGCAAATAGAAGACATGGTTATCCACATGATCACATTGTTTCACTGTATGCAACAAACAAGTATCCAACCCAATCAATTTACTGTTACCAACATACTCCCAACCTGCGCCAAAATGGGAGCTTGGGAACAAGGTATGTACATCCATCAAAGCATAAAGGATAGAGGAATTTTGTGAAATGTTGTAGTTGCAAGTACATCCATCAAAGCATAAAGGATAGAGGAATTTTGTGAAATGTTGTAGTTGCAACTTGCAACTGCCCTAGTAAACATGCATGCAAAATGTGGAAGCATCGACAAGGCACATAAAATATTTGACAGAATCCCTCATAGAAATGTGATCTCATGGAATACCATGATTGCGGGATATGCACAAATAGATATGTTGAAAAGGCTTTGAAAACTCTCAAGCAAATGCAATTGACAGTTGTAAAGCAAAACTCCACAACTGTTTCCAGCATCCTCCCTGCCTATGCCAAAATGAGAGCTTTGGCAGAAGTTATGAGCATCCATCAAAGCATAAAGGATAGAGGAATTTTGTCAAATGTAGTAGCTACAATTTCACTCATAGACACACATGCAAATATGGAAGCATACACAAGGCAAGTGAGCTGTTTGACAAAATCCCTCAAAGAAATGTGGTCTCATGGAATGCCATGATTCTTGGGTGTAGACACCTTGATTTTGCCACCTTAACTTTGTCACAATCATCCCATTTTTAATCACCCTAGTCTCATGTTTTCAACTAACTCCATCATTCCAACCAATCAATTCTATCATCATTTGTCAATCAACTAATTTTGTTGTCCTTATCATCCTGTCACACTGCTGACATATCAACATCATCATGATAATTCACCCTATTAATTAATTAATTACATTATGTTAATTAGCCAATAGGCTACATATAGTGTGAGATTTGAGCCTGAAACAAGACTCACACCTGAGTCGCTGGAAAACAAGTTTCAGCTGTCAGCTTCCGTTTAATGATAAAATCCTCCAAAATATCATGTGAAAACCTCCAAAATCTCACTTATCATGTAAAAGTCAGATACATATTGATTTACCAATTGGATGGGAAGATTATATTTCCATTTGCAGTGTTTTTTGCCAATTTGAATGACATATTTCCTTTTTCATTTGCATTGCTTTATGTTTCAAAATATGCATGCAAATATCAAAATCAGATAATACCTAATTTCTTTAAGTAAAAAATCTAGATTTGTTTAAGTGGAAAATATCTAGATTTGTCTAAGTTTATTTCATTCCATTATTTAGCACTTGTTATTAATTGTTTAATCCAATCACATGCAACTAGAACTTGCAGCACATTGCATACATATAGTTTTCTATCTACGTAATCCTTGAACCTCCTTTAGGTGCAAGTGCTAGTTAATTAAACTCATTTACCCTTATATCACCTCATACCTAATTAATTAATTAGCTCCTAATTAGTCCATGCACATATAACTGTTAGTTTTAGGATCAGCAATGCAATAAGCAGAAAACACAACTCAGAGACAATGAACACAACCTTTTACCCTGGGAAAACCCTCCTACTCAAGGGAGAAAAACCCAGCAAATAATATTCTCTTATAAATCAGATGAATAAGTGCAGAAAACTGCATACAACATCAGGCCCTAGAAGAGACCGAGTCTCATACAATGGGAAATAGCACTTCTCCTTGAAGCGAACCTTAAATGCACCAATGATAGCACTTCATCTTGAATGAAATCTGTTGCTTGAAAGTTCAACCTGCTGCTGATGGAAGATGCGAACTGCTGCTGAAGATATTCAAATTGGAGTGAATTGATTGAATAAATGAGAGGATTCTATCCTCTTTATATACCAAGCTAGGCACCCTCCTTTCTAGGGCCGACCTAGAAATAAATATAATTTTGTTTATGAAACAAGAGGCCGACCTGCCTTGATTACATTTTATTTAAGAAAATAGCTCCCAAAACTACAAAACACTAACACTCCCTCTTAGCTAGGGAGGTATTTTCAAATATCCTTGTCATGGAGTCTCTCAACATGACACCCACAATGGCTACACTCATTTGTGGAAAAACACATCTCAGTCTCAAAGATGTACAAGAGTTCATCATGGAATCTCTCAACATGATGTCCACAATGGCTACACCCATTTGTGGAAAATACATCACAATCTCAGAGATGTACAAGGGTTCATCACGTAGTCTCTCAACGTGATGTCGTCATGGAGTCTCTCAATATGATGTCCACAATGGCTACTCCCATGTGTGGAAAGAAACACATCTCAGTCTTTGAGATGAACAAGGGCTTGCACCTCATATTTCTCCGTTTCAGAGAAATATACACTACAAGGGCTTTCACCTCATATTTCTCTGTCTTAGAGAAATATACATTACAACAAATCTTCATGATGATGTGACGCCCTCTGAAGCTCCAAGTACTTGCATCAACCTCCTGACCTCCTCGTCCAAGATTGCCTACAATGCTTGCCTTAGAGGAACGGTTTCCAAAGCACACTTCCGGCACTACTGACTTGCAAGAGTCCAGGACTGTCCTCCTTGACCTCATCCTAGATCACCCTATTCTGAATAGGTTTGTGGTGCTACCAATGCCAAAACAAGGTTGATTGCCTTGTGCAATTTTGTTCTCTACAGTTGAAGAGGTCTTCCAAGGAATTTAGCACCTGGCCTTGCAACACTACAACCCACTTAGCTGACACCTTCACTTCTTCTCAGTGAGTCACAAAACTCCCTCTTGATCCCTACCTCAGAGATTGCAAAGAAATCCTTTGGAAGTGAACTCCCCTCCATTGACTGATCTTAGAACCTTAATCCTTTTCTCGGACATGCTCTCAACTCATGCCTTGAATTCTTGGAATTTAACTCCCTTTGAATGTCATTTCCTCCTCTTCGAAGTAGTTGGTCACAATGACAATCTGTATAGGTTCTCCGTTGTTTAGTGTCTTCATCTTTCTCAATCTTCTTTGCTGATGCAAATTCTCCATCCAAGGCTGACCCAACCTTGTGCCCTCGAGAGATGTCTCCAATGAAGAATCATGAGAGTTATGTGTCACCAACTCAGTCCCAAGGCTGCAAGCTATGTCTCCATGTTTGTTCATTTCTCCAGTCGGCATGACTTCCTCATAGGATGCCTCAAGCTCTTCCTCCCTTTGAATTCCTTAAGCAATCTCAGATAATAAATCCATCATCTTTTTGCTCCTCGATCCATCCTGCATTTAAAAGAGATTAATAATAGTTCATGAAATCAACCTACCCCGAAGAGGAATATACAAACCAATGCTAGTAGCATACATGATTCACTATTCCCAATGTTATTGCATGAATTATTATTAACTACATGACTATTTAAATCCATGATCATTATTCAAATGTACAAACATAAAATACTTATCTTTTGTTGATTCTGTTGCAGCCATTTTACTCTTCCTGACAACCATCATCTTCATCCGATGATGTACCCTGTATTTGCATGAAGCAAACACCTACAGCTCTAGAACAAACTCTTGGCATGTCGACTTCAGACCTTACTCTAACTGACGCATTATGTCAAACATTTATTACGCAACTTTCCAACTTCATTGCTATATGACTCCAACTTTTCCAAACCGACTGTAGAAGTTTCTCCAGTGCTGCATCTACAGCTCCAATTCATCATAGGCCGATTATGAGTATAATATAATGCTAATGTTTGACTGTACTTCCTGAAGTACGAATTCCTCAAACATCAACTTTGATTGGGTTGCCACGTTGAGATTTCAATACGTCTCTTCAATAGCCAATTGAACCCATAACAATGAATCGACGTAACCCGTTTGTGATCGACAATTGTCATGCCTGGATATAAGTGTTCCAATCTGTGACAAGACGCTGAAATATATAATGTCTGTGAATATTCATTTACTTTGTCTTATTCAACACTACCAGAACGACATAAAGACCAAGAGGCCCGATGACGTATAATGTTGTCATTAGTGGCAATGTTAGTATTTCTCATCTCTGTTTGATGTAGCAATGTGATAACCCGTGATTCCTCGTTCACTTATTCCCACTAGTCTCATTCGCAAATCTTCATTCACACGACCCATTGCTTCTGCCACCCAAGTAGACTGATCCCATGCCAGACAAACACGGCAACAAAATCGATAGTATCCCCTACAATATAAAAGGCTGCGATTGTAATATAGTTACAAGCATTCGATGCTTCTTCCAATATTAACGCCCAATAAATACCAAGTGACAATAGATATCCCCATTCGCCAAGAGAAACAAAGCACCATATGTTTGTTTTAAGATTTATGTTTGCCACTGTGAATATTTACTTGAACCTCCATTTATGGAATTAATGATTTCTCTCGACTCTCCTCTGCTTCGTAGCATTCATCGCTGAATCTCCTGCTCTGAATTCTTCTATATGATCCAATGCTCCATAGAAGCTCGATGATATGGACGATGGATTACCAAATGTCTGTGGCGAATAACAATATGCGATGGGAGTATCTGTACTTCTAAATGCCACGAAGAAATAACTTAACACCTCTTTCAGCTTTGATGATATCTCTGTTGATTCTGCCTTCAAGATATAAGTACCTGTATATATCTTTCCTTCCATGATTGAGCTTACCCATCTAGGAGTGTCTTCTTCATATTGCATTCCTTTTAATCGTATTCTCAACAAGCGGTAACTGATGCTTCCTCGGTCGCAATTCTCGAGTAGCAACCAACCAATCCTCATGCTTTATCACACTCTGATGGTGTTTACCATTCTTAGAAAGCTCTAAGCTCATACAGTGCCCCAAAGTACACTTTGCATTCCACAATGATGATTTGCGCTAGAAAAAGCGAAGAATATTTGAATGACCACGATAGTGATAGGCAACACTCATCCATACATAGCACGATTTCAATTTAGCCGATACTAAGAGCATGGCAGAAAATAGATAAGGCGAATTTAAGAAGACTGAAATAAATCTTCAAAACTTGAAAGCTTCCACTGCTTAGCCAAATCTGATCAGATATTTTCTAAACCCGCCCTAAAACCATTTTAGTTTTAAGATCAGAAATGCAATAAGCAGAAAACACAACTCAGAAAGAATGAACACAACATTTTACCCTGGGAAAACCCTCCTACTCAAGGGAGAAAGACCCGACAAACAATATTCTCTTATAAATCGGATGAATAAGTGCAGAAAACTGCATACGACATCAGGCCCTAGAATAGGCCGAGTCTCAAACAATGAGAAATAGCACTTCTCCTTGAAGCGAACCTTAAATGCACCAATGATAACACTTCATCTTGAATGAAATCTGTTGCTTGAAAGTTCGACCTGCTGCTGTAGGAAGATGCGAACTGCTGCCGAAGATATTCAAATTGGGGTGAATTGATTGAATAAATGAGATGACTCTATCCTCTTTATATACCAAGCTAGGCACCCTCCTTTCTAGGGCCGACCTAGAAATAAATATAATTTTGTTTATGAAACAAGAGGCCGACCTGCCTTGAATACATTTTATTTAAGAAAATAGCTCCCGAAGCTACAAAACACTAACAATAACCAATTAGAAGAAATAAATAATTATAATTATCCTCGCCCACATTTCACCCATCAATCAAGTCAATTAACAAATAAGTAAATCTCACATTCCACTCATGTCAACTAAATCAATTCCATCTTTCACTCATCAATCAAATTAGTTAACTAATTACCTGATCAAGTTAACTATCGATCAAATTAGTTGACCCATCAATCGAGCTAGTTGACTGATAAATCAAACTAGTTGACTGATCAGTCAATTGAGTTGAATAGTCAATCATAGTTAATTATAAATCAAATCTTTATCCTCTAAATTTTTGGAAGGAATGATGGATTTATAAATTTACAGGTGAAAATATGATTGCCCAATAGTACTGGCATGGGTGACCTCCTGGGAAAGCCCCAATGCTTCACCTCTATGAGTATCACCTAGATGCAATGAGTGCTAAGTGGACCATTCATTATCATGAGAGATGAGTTCTTGTGAACCACTACTCATGAAACATGGGTCAATGAGTTTGACTCAAAAAACTAACTTGATTAATCAATTAGTTCACAAATTTGTTTGATGAGTGGAAAGCGGAACTAATTGAGATGAATCATTCATAAACCAACTTTGATGGATAAATAAAATGTGGGTGAAGATAATTAGAATTACTTATTTGTTATAATAGGGTATATGTGTATGGATTAATTAAAGATAATTAATTAATTAATTAATAAGACATAGGGTAATATTAGAGGGAATAATATAATGTAATCCATTAATTGACAAAGTGAATTAACATAAAGTTTATAAATCAATGGCGTAATGAGACGATGAGAATAACTTGACAATAGAATTGATCAATTGACAAATGAAGATAGACTTGATTGATTGAAAGACTGTGTTATGCAATAGCATGAGACTGGGGTGATTAATGGGATGATTACAACAAAGCTAAGGTGACAAACTTTAGGTATCTACACTAGATATGCACAAAAAGAATTAGTGAAAAGGCTTTAGAAACTTTCAAGCGAATAAAATTCGCAGGTGTAAAGCCAAATTCCACAACCTTTACCAACATCCTCCCTGCCTGTCCCAAAATGCAAGCTTTGAAACAAGATATGAATATCCATCAAAGCATAGACAATGCACGGAGGTATCCCTGAAAGAAATGTGGTCTCATGGATTGCAATATTGCAAGATATGCACAAAATGGATTTATTGAAAAGGCTTTAGAAACTTTCAAGCAAATGCAATTGGCAGGTGTAAAGCCAGATTCCACAACCTTTGCCAGCATCTTCCCTGCCTGTAATAAAATGGGAGCTTTGGAACAGGGTATGTACATCCATCAAAGCATAACAGAAGGTGGATTTCTGTCAGATATTATGGTCGGAAATGCTCTAGTAGATATGTATGCAAAATGTGGAAGCACAGTAAAGGCGTGTGAACTGTTTAACAGAATGCCTCAAAGACATGTCATCCATCTCATGGAATGCAATGATTGCAGACTTTGCAGAAAATTGATTTGTTGAAAAGGCTTTAGAAAGTTTCAAACAAATGCAATTGGCAGGTATAAAGCCAAATTCTTTGCCAGAGTCCTCCCTGAATGTGCCAAAATGGGAGCTTTGGGATGGCCTATGGACATACACCAAAGCATAATGATAGGGGGCTTTTTGTCAGATGTTATAGTTGGAAATGCTCTGGTAGACATATATGCAAGATGCAGAATCATCGAAAAATACCTGAATTGTCTGACAAAATGCCTCAAAGAGATGTCATCTCATGGAATAAAATGAAATGATTGCAGAATGTGCATAAAATGGATTTAACAAGGAAGCTCTCAAAATCTTTGAATTAATGAAGCACTCTGAAACACATCCTAACATTGTAAGCTTTGCTTGTGTTCTAGATGCATGCAGTCATGTAGGTTTAGTGTATAAGGGCTACACATACTTCACACATCAGTAACCCTTATTGCATTACATATATAGTTGATCATTAAGTGTGCATGGTTGACCTTCATGCCCATGCTGGCTATCTTGGGGACACCGTGAACCTTATAGTTGTTACTAAAATGTCAGTTAAACCTGTGGTGCCTGTGAATCATATATGAATATAGGCTGAGTATTTCCAGCAACACTGCTTTTTTAGTTGGATCCTGAAAATGCTGCAACTTATATTCTTCTCTAAAACATCTGTGCAGAAGCCAGCAGGTGTGGTAAGGTTCAAATAGTAAGAAGATTAATGAAAGATAGAGGAATTAAAAAGATACCCTGATGTAGTTGGATTGAAGTCCATGAAATGATACATGCTTTTTGTGTAGCAGACAGATCACATCCACAAACATGGGAGATCTATGCAAAGTTGGAGATATTGGCTTGCCAAATGAAGGCAGCAGGGTCTTTCCAGAATCAAGACTTTCACTTAATGCTGTGGAAGAGAAGAAAAAAGAATCATTTATCTGCCACCATAGTGAAAAGTTAGCAATTGCATTTGGTTTGTTAAACATGGCCCCTGGTACAACTATTAGAGTTGTTAAAAACCTCTGAGTATGTTCTGATTGCCACACTGCATCTAAATTCATCTCCAAGATTGTTGCAAGAGAAACTGTTCTGAGAGATGTGAACCATTTTCACCATTTTAAACAGGTACAATGTTCATGTGGAGAATATTGGTGATGCTAAATGAAATAATCTGAAGAATAGGCTTGCACTATAATAACGTGCACTGTATCAGATATCCAGTAATAATGAAGGGACATCCATCAAAGCATAACAGCAGGGAATTGTTTTTCATATGTTGTAGTTACAAGTGCCCTAGTAGACATACATGAAAATGTGGAAGCATAGACATAGCAAGTGAACTGTTTCAAAAAATGCCTCAAAGAAATGTGATCTCATGGAATGTCGTGATTGCAAGATATGTTCAAAATGGATTTTTATGAAAAGTCCTGTTGTGACCTATTTCACACATCGCCCCATTGCAAAAGGGGACCCCCTTCTTTTGCTTTTTGGTTTTTTTTGCCTTGGCAGCGCAACTGCTTATCACCACTTTATTTACAATGAGGAGTTAAGAGTTTTCTGGAAATCATCTGAGCCAAGTAGAGAATTCAAGCCTGTATCAGTGCCTAGATGTCATGTAAGTACTCAGAAGGACCGGTAGACAAGGAACGCCATTGCTTTGAGTCAATTCTGACACTTCCTATTTTTTAGGGATTCTGCTTTTTTGCTTTTTGGCATTTGTAAGCCATTCTGGAGTTCCTATTTTTTAGGGATGCTTTTTGCTTTTTCTATTTTTGGAAAGTTTCTATTTTGGGATCCCACAGAGCATGAAGTCAACACGCCTCCAGAAATCATGAAAATCAAGGTAAAATAGCAAAAGTTTGGTGAAAATGGCTAAGTTTGATGAAGGGCGCCCATGAGGAAAGAATGGCAGACAAGACATGAAGGTAGGCACTGGCAAGCCAAGGCTGAAGTCCGCCATGGCATGAAAGACTCCAAGTCCGCCCATGGCTTGAGGAAGCATGATGTCCGCCCAAGGAAGGAAGAAGTGGATGGTGAGGGAAGAGGCCAAGTCCGCCCATGGCACAAGAAGGCTGAAGTCTGCCCTGGCAAGGTGAGGTCAAAGTCCGCTCCAAAAGGTCAATGGCAAGCAAGACAAGAAGTCTGCCCAAGCCAAGTGAGTGGCAAGACAAGGGGTGGAGTCTGCCCAAGGCAAAGCAAGACCAAAGTCCGCCCATGGCAAGGAAGAGCCCAAGTCCGCCATGGGGAGAAAGGGAAAGATGAATGGAATGAACATGTGCCAAGTCCGCCCTTGGACAAGGCAAGGATAAAATACGCCATTGGCTAGGAAAGATAAAAAATTTGCCCAACTTTGGAAGATAAAAATTTCTAAGGCATGGATAAAAAAAATATATGCCTAGAGAGAGAGGGGATCAAGCTGGCATAAAATTCACTCCTCGGCATGACGGAATAAAAATTCGAAGGCACAGAATGAAGGATGAATGGCAAGGCAAACATGAATTCCGCCCAACTCAACATGAAATAAATTTCTAAGGTAACATGAAGTCCACCTAGACACCAAGGGGAGCAATGACAGGCACAAGGCAAAGTCCGCCTTCCAACAGGGAAGCATGTCCAAGCATTGGTGTAGTCCGCCATGAAGGTGTCCAGCCACAGGGTCAAGTGCGCCTAGAGGAAAATGCATCTCGTCCGGCCAGCTTCAAAGTCCGCCCTTGGCATGAAAATCTTGAAGTTCGCCCCCCTTCCCAGCATGGTAAAAGTTTCTAAGGCGTGACTGGCAAGAAGACTCCAAAGTCCGCCCTCAAGCAAGATGGAAGATATCTAAGGCATGAAGTGCCTAGAGGAGAGATGTGAGATGGCAAAGAAGCTTCAAAGTCCACCCTTGGCAAGAGGAAAATTGGCAAATCTATTGAGAAGTCCGCCCAACTTTGGAGGCAAGGAAAATTTCTAAGGCATTGGCAAAGTGCGCCAAGCATGAGAATGTCTAAGCATTCACCAAGTTCGCCTAGTATGAACATGGTAGGTTGAAGACAAAGTCCGCCCAAAAGGAAGTACACATGGTCTAGCCAAAGATGAAGTTCGCCAAAGCATGTCTAGCCAACCTTATCCAAGCCAGCTTCAAAGTCCGCCTTGTCCAAGACACGGCCAAGTCCGCCAAGGAGAAAGAAAAAGAATTGGCTTGCCAATGAGGAAGTTCGCTCAAGCATAATAGAAAATTGGAATGACATGTGCCAAAGTCCGCCAAGGTTAGAAACAAACATGGTAAAATTTGCCAAGAGGAAGCGAAAAAATGGCTAAGTGTGGAATTTTCCTACAATAAAAGGATTGAATTTTGACTAAGTGTTGGAAAGAAAACGGGAAAAATGAAGAGGAATAAAGAGGAAATGAATAAAATTCTTGCCCAAGGATGGAGCCTTCCCTACTTAGCACAAGCCAAACTCAGAATTGAAGACAAATCCACAGGCAAAGTTCACTCGAGCATAGAGATGGCCAAAATCTTGGCTAAGTGTTGAATGGTCCACATGAAGGCATTACACAACGAAATTGAATAGCCAAAATTTGGCTAAGTATGGGAAATAATTCACAAAGAAAGTTCCAATTTCCTCCATTTTGGCGAAAGCACAGGAGAACTCTTCTCCAAATTCAGGGCACTTGAAGGAATTTCAAAGCAATCAAGAAGGAAAAGTTCAATAACTACTCCAAGGGGAGACTTCTAGACTTCAAATGCAAGTGAGAAGAAGAAATCAAAATCTCAAAAGAAATCCAAGATCAAAGCCAAGAAGGAACAAACACAAAGAACAGAGTTGTCGGCAAAGGAAGATATTCTAAGGCAAATGCATGGAAAAAGAACCAACTGACCAGGGAGGACATCCAGCACGCTGAGGTGGCGCCTCGTCATCTTTGAAACCAATCAAATTGTTCCAAGTCAACATGTCTAGGTTCAATGAACTTGACTTATCCATGGAATTGGTCTATATTTAGCAAGAAGGACAAGTGTCCCAAATTGTAATTTTCTCATTGGTCGAGAGGTAGTTAATTATGACAAGCCCTAATTAGGGTTTTATTTTGTAATCTTGGTCGTTGATTTGAAATCAATCTTGGCCATTGAATTGTAATTGGGGAGCCTATAAATTGAGCTCGCCCCTCATTTGTAAAGTGTGAAGTAAGTTGTATAAAATTGTTGTGACAAAACTATTTCCGTTTATAAAAGCTCTTGTGCATGATTTGCTAAGAACCACTTTTATTTTCAAGTAGTGTGCAAGGTTTTCATATTTCTCCTTCAACACTTAGAGTAGAATTAAATTAGTATTTCATTTATATGTTTGTTAGTGAATGATAGATTTGATAGCAATGGTGGATAAAATTAAGCTCATACTTTTGTTGAATGGATGATTTGCATTCAATGTGTAAAGTTAGCCCGAGCCATTAATTTGTGGATGCTTAACTTCTGTTTGTTTTAATTATCAATTCAAACATGAAAATCATTATCACTTCCGTTGAAGATTGCACCCGCTTTGCGTAGTTGTCCGAAGGAGGCAAAACAAAGTGTGGTTACCCTATTTTATCTTGTCATTGCCGTCTCTTGAGTTCTTAGGCATAGTTTAGATCTCTAAACCCTTATCCTTTTTGCCTTTTTTTTGGAAAATCTGAAATACCCATTAAAAGAGCCTTCAATGATAAAACTGTCTAAGTCCTCAATTTGCAAACAGATTATAACGTAAGTCCCCTTGTGATTACCAGCAAATCACAACGCCCACTGGCCTTATCCACATGTCATGACCTGACCAAAAGAAACATTGGAGTTATTGTATTATCTTCTAGGTATTTGCAATCACTTTTCAAGAGAGGATAGAGTGTCCTTGGGCATTTTATTCTGTGTTCGGTGGCGTATTCAAAACACACACCAACAAGTCCTTAGAAACTTTTAAGCAGATGCAACCAATAGGTGTAAAACTCAACTCCTCAACCTTTGGAAGCATTGAATTGGGGCTTTGGATGAGGGTATGGACATCCATCAAATGCATATTTGGAAGTGGATTTTATCAGATATTGTAATTGCAAGTTCCACTTTGGATCACCAAAGCCTTCACAAAAACTTCTGCACAAAATTCAATAATGAAGAATTTATGCACAAATTCTCTCTTGAATGATTTCAAATTGTGATCAATTTATTTGTAGCTTATTAAATACAATGTGTAGATGAGATTTGACGTTCCTTGTAGCTTTTTTTTGCCACTCACTAAAGCGGCATAAAATCTCCAAACCTGTTAGTTGCAGCTATTCTTAAATATACCTGTATACATACATATATATCATATGTGTATATGTATGTGTATTTACTATTTATGTATTGCCATATATATAATCGTAAGGGAATATAATCTCTTTTACATAAATCTAGGATAGTTAAAAAAAATGCAAACAACAAGCATATAATTAAACTAAATTAAATCAGGATGGCTGGTGTCAATATTGGTTCATGAACAAAACTTAGTACAAAAGTGTGCCACTTATCAATTTGTAATTATTTTAAGGCATTCAATCAAAATGGTGCCAAAATTAAATGGGAATTGGTGTGGGTATGAAAATTTCACCAATCTTATATATCTGTATGTGTGTGTACATATATGGTATGTATGTGTATATATATGTGCATATATGTGTGTGCATATACATATATATGTGTGTGTGTATATACATATATGTGCATATGCATGTGTGCGCATTATATAGACACACGTATATGTAGACAAAGATACACATACATATCATCTATGTGTGTACAAATATGTGCATATATGATATGTATATACACACATATGTACACAAAGATACACATACATATCATATATGTGTGTACATATATATTTAAGAATTGCCTAAAGTAGCTCAAATTTCATGCCAATCATATTGCATGGGATCGTGTACATGCACTCCAAGCTCTTTGAAATGAATCTGTAACTACACATTTTGAAATATGAGCCACTTTAGTGAACACCTTTCCCATTTTATTTTATGCCCATATTTAGGGAATGTCTTGATATGTTTACATATCAACAAATGGTGCAATCTTGTACAATGTACAAAGATGGGTTTGTCCTCCTAGCTTTTACCTATACCCAACACACACATCCTCACACGTTTATTCCCCACCTTATCCATACATACACACAATAATTATACCTAGCCATACGCCTATCCCAATACATATGATACCTAGACTTGAGCATTTCCGTGTCCTAGATCATTTCTGCAAATGTAGGGTCCACCCTGCATCGTGGAGTTGTCCCATGGAAATTTAAAATGCTAGAATCTCACCTATTCTACTAGATGTTATGAGCCAACTAAAAGCACCTTTAAACAACTTTGATGCTATGTGCTTGTATATAAGGGTATTCATTTGCATCCAGTTCACACTCTCATATTTGAACATCTTCTCTCATCCTAGGGCTGATTAATAGAAGAACATTTTGGATTTGGTACACTAAAAGGAATCTAAATCTACACATTCATCCTAGATGCATTTGCACAATTGAAGCTTGTTGTTTCTAATCTTTTACACAATTGTTCTGGGGGTTAACCTAGGATAACATGTCTCCTAGCAACATAACAGTAAACCAGAATCCTCTAAAGGAATTTTTAAATACCACCAATATTCAGACAAATGCAGAGTACAGAGTAGACAAAGATAAATTAGGCAACCCATAGAGAGAAGGTACACACTCAGCAAGATCAGATCCATGCAGCTTAGGACAAATCCAGACACAAAAAAGGCCCAATTACACAAAATTGACCCAGGAAAGAGCACAAGTCCCGTTGCAAAATCTGAGGCGTAATGCCGACAGAGAGAGGCATCATTTCCCAGACCAGTGAAAGTTCATTGGAATCATTGATTCTTTGGTCACAGAGCTAAGTACCCTTGTCCTTTCATTTATTTGTATAAATGTGATAAACAAAATAGTTCTGAATAAAATAAAATAACTGGAGACCTATGTTATAAATAAAAAAGTTCTGAAAAAAAAAAATACCTGGAGACTGATATCTCCCGGTCATTCTTTTATAGATGTATTTACAATATCTATACTAGTATTGCCCCCCATTCGCATGACTGACAGTTAAATTTTGGTGGATAAACTGATAATTTTATTATTTCAACTGTCGCCTAATAATTATCCCACTTGCAAGACAGATACTTGAATAGGTTACGAAAATTTTGGTTAATATTTTTAGCAAGCCCAGAAGCATGGCTTATCTATTTCTAAAGGAAGACGTTGCATATGTGTGTGTTTGTTTCTCTGCGTCGGGAGGAGACTGTTATTTTATCATTTGCACGGTCACCTTATATTTCTCCCATTTGCAATGGCTGACAGTTGAATTTTGGGGGAGAGACTGGTGATCTAAAATTTGAACTGTCACCAAAAAAAATTCCCACTTGCAAGAATGAAGTCAAATTTTGCGGGAGAGTTTGATAATTATTAATTTATTATTTGAACTGTCACCTAAAATTTTTTGCACTTGCAAGACTGATAATTCAAATTGTATAGTTTATGCAATTTTTTGTACAATTTTCACCTACACATCCTACAGCCAGCTTGGGGATGAAAACTATTTCAGTTGAAATAAATAAATACTATGGATAGCAAATATCATTCATATAAATAAAATTAAATATATATTGTTATTTTACATTCTAAGGTGGGGGTAAAAAATATGAAAACAGGATTTATTTTTACTATATGGATTTTCGGTCAAATGGAATAGATTTCTGTAGTAGTGTTTGAAATTTTATTAGCTGAATATCTAATTTCTGAACACTTTTTATGAAGATATTCGACTGAAAATAAAAAATAGCCCATAGAAATTGTTAACATTTATTTCCTAGTGTAAATATAATAATATGAGTTACATAAACCAGGGATTGTGGAATATTGGTAGGGTGGGGGGAGGGACTTGTGAACGGGTATACAGCCAGGACATGGGAAGGTTGGGATGCGTAAATTTACAAAGGTTGGGAATATAATTAATTAAGGCATTAATATGCTTTAACTTATTCTGAAAACAAATGCATAAATGGAATACAATCCTCATTACAGACATGAGATGTGTTCAAATTATAAATTATGATAGGCGCATAGCATGAATTATGAGAGGAAAAGTGAAAGAATTTGTTTAGACACGGACAAAGCTTCATTACCTAAGCAAATCCTTACCTGCCCCGCTCGTATGGCTTGTGCCAGCCATGATCTATGGGAGTTCTTGCTCTTTGCAGCAGCATCATGGCGCTTAACAGCAGGAAAAACTTGTTCCACTTGTGGCCCTTCCTATGTTGGGTTCTGAAATAAAAACACAGATTCGAAATCAAAATTATAAATAAATTTAGTATTTATTTTTTGAGAAAAGTTTCCCTAAATTGAAATAAAAAATAAACAATGGTGAGATTAAAAAAAAAAACTGGTCCCTGCTACATTCGTTATACTTCAAAATAAAATTATAAAAAATGAGCCCATCAGAAAATACCTTTGCAATGACATATTCTGTTAAAATGCAAAAAATCTCCAACGCCACTGGTATAAGGAATGGAGGGTTGACAGCCATTGCCTTATAAGGAAAGGTCACGGTAAAGCAGCTTGAAACTGGTAGTAATAAATGTTTTATGGTTCTTACCGTACTAATTAAAAACAATAATGTGTCGTTTAAACATTTTTCCAACGCCACTGGTGTAAGCAATAAAGGGTTAACAGCCATTGTGTTATAACGAGAAGGTTTTGCATTAAAACAGGGCGTGAAATATGTAACAGAAATCCCCTTCACATTCTGTTTGCTTGCTCTCTTTAGCATTACCAGTCTCATTAAAAAGAAGGCATGCACACAGACAGGCCAGTTTAATTCGCGTGCACAGTACCGATGATCGAGAATAAAATTAATTAATGTACTAGTTGCAGGCTGTCACCTTCTATCGACATTAATGATGTTTGTTTTGATAAGCGATCCAACCCATCGTAGTACTAGTTGCAGGCTGTTGCGATCCAACTTATATTTACATAGACGTGGCGCAAAGCTATTTCAGGACGTGCCTTCCGATCTTTACATTGGAGTGTATTTTTTTTTGTAATTAAAAGTATTACTATGTATTTTATTGTGATTTTATGTTGTTGAGGTTTATTCTGTTCAATTGCTGACAAAGCTGGAAACTATATTTGCAGTTGCTCTCGTAGATTTACATGAAAAATGGTGAAACATTAACTCCAACAAAGGTTTTATGAAAGAAAATCATGTCAATGGCATCACACGTGTCGTTCTTTTTTCTCATGGATAACTAGCATTTTGAAAATTATCAAGGATTCAAGTGGAGGAAAGATGGTTTTTATTAAAGGGCTTGGTTTGCCTTTGTTTGCAATGTTGATGAATTCTAGAGATGCATTTTGTTCTAACACCTCAAAATAATGGTGGTAGTGGTGTCAAGGATTTTATGGACAACATGGGCCTTAGAAGATTGATGGAATGGGAGAATTAAAATTAGGAGAAGTTGTTTGATACACGACCTTTTATTTCAGTGAAGCCATTGCCATTTTAAAGCTCCAAACAATTAATGGAATTTTCAAAAACGGATTCTAATGGTAAATTTTCAAATATAGATACTACTTATCGCATTTCTCAATTCAAAGAAGCATTCTACTCAAGTCCTCTCCATGGCAATTGGCAAGTGTAAAGCTAGACTCTTGCTACCTTTGGCAGCTTGTTACGAAAAGGTGTATTGTCCACATTGCATAATGTTATAATGTATTTTTTTAATATTTTATTATTTGTGGTGTACCTAGGGGATCTAGGGATGTGTGCATCACATGGGCTAGCATTCTTAACACCACTTTATGTGTTGTATGTAACATTGTGAAAAATATTTAATGTGGGGTTGCACATTGGAGAAATATTTTATATTGGGAATTTAACTTAGTATCAAAAAATAAATGTGGGGGTTAATAGTTTTGTAAGCTCATGGTATTTGTCACATGGTTATATGTAATACTACTTAGTGGTTTCGTGTGAGCTTATATTTATAAAAGCAATCACATGGGTAGTTGTCTAAGGTTGATTAGATGGTCATTTTGGCCAAGGGATTGAGTGCATCTCTTGTTAGCATTTGTGAGGTTTGAAGCATGGCATGGGATGTGTGGTTACATGATTGTTCACATGAAGTGCTTGTAGAGGGCTTGATGTTTCAAGGGTATTCGTGGAAACTCTAAAGATGTATTGTAATCTTTATTTTTGAATAATACATGAGTGAGATGTTTTTAGAGGTTGGTTTTTTCCCTCTTGAGGGTTTTCCTAGGGTATATCTTGCATCATCCTTAATGGTATGATATCTATTTTTTTGCATATGGATTATGAATACTCATAGATTTCTCTATCTGGGTTATATGGAAATTATCTTGGGTGGATAAGTATTTTTTTTCACAACCTCCCTACTTGTGTCAAAATGGGAGCTTTGAAACTGGTTAGGGAATTCATCAAAGGATGAAATATAGAATTTTTTTAGAAGTAGTTACAACCGCCTTGGTAAGCATGTATGTAAAATGTGGAAGCATAGACAAGGCACATGAACTATTTGACATAATACCTCAAAGAAATGTGACATCATAGAATGCCATAATTGCAATATTTGTAAAATGTGGAAGCATAAACAAGGAACGTGAATTGTTTAATAAAATGTCTTGAAGAAACATGTTTTCATAGAATGTCTTGATTGCAGATTATTCACATAATCATTTTTTTAAAAGGCTTTAGGAACTTTCAACCAACTATAATTCCCAAGTGTAAAGCTAGACTATGCAACCTTTGTCAGCATCCTCCAAGCCTATGCCAAAATAGGAGCTTTGGAACAGGTTGTGGACATCCATCAAAGCATAAAAGGTAGAACAATTTTGTCACATGTTATAGTTGTATTGCTTTAATAGACATGTATGCAAAATGTAGAAGCATAGGCAAGGGGTGTGAATAGTTTGACAAAATCCCTCTTAAAAATACGATTTCATGGAGTGCCTTGATTGCAGGATATGCACAAAATGGATTTGTTGATAAGGCTTTAAAAAAATTCAAGCAAAACACATTGGTAGCATACTCCCCATTTGTGCCAATATGAGAGCTTAAGAATAGGGTATGGACATATATTATATAATATAATGTATAGTAGAAATTTAAATATAATAGATAATATTATATATAATATATATTTAATTTTAAATGACTTAAAATATAAAACTAGTTTAATTTTTATCTCTTAAGGATATCATGGGCCCACTTACTACCACATAATCTTTGGATTGATCAATAGCACACTTATTTTCTCATAACATTTCTGCCAACTCTCTCAAGGTGCACCATTAGTTGACACTTTGCTGAGCTAAATACTTTATAATGAAATAAATTGCACAATATAAGAATATAATATAAAATATGCTACAAATACTTCATAATAACTAAGAGTAACAAGCCAATTCGAGGGAGAAAACCTCCAAATATCTCCAATGAGCACAATTTGCAATATGATGATGAAATAGGACTCACAACCTCCTATATATACCTTATTTGTGTCTAGGATATCATCCAAGTTGACTTAGATAACCCTATGTAAGCCCTAGATCGACGTTGACTAAATAACAATATAATAATAAAAAATATGACTTATTTAAGAGTTCAGCTAACCACAAGCCAACTATTTGTAACTCGATGTGCTCTATTATTAAAGGTGTAACATGCCCCCCTCTTCAGAGAAGCATTGTCCTCAATGCTAAGCAATTTTGGATGCTTCCGAATGAACTCCTTGTCCTCCCATGTGGCATCTTCAATTGGTAAACTCTTCCATTGGATGGGATATTGGGTGAGTGTTATAGTCCTTAGCTTCCTCATGCATTTTTGAAGAATAAATTATGGTTCCAAAATGATTCTTCTTTATTCATCGAACTCAAGTAATATTATCTGAGTAGAGGTATTATTCCCAATTACCTTCTTCAAACAAGAAACATGAAAAACTACATGTATCTTGCTTATAGGCAACACTACCTATCTTCTACATGATTTTATAATATTTTTGAGGCAAATTGTTATTCTTTGATTGCTGCTTCAATGAAATTTGCTTGTAAGGTTGCAATCTCAAGAAAACCCAATCCCCAACTTCAAAACTTCTTTCACTATGGTGTTGGTTTGCCTTCTGCTTTATTCGATTTTGTGCCATGAATAGATTATCTTTAAATCTTGAAATTACTTATAAATGAAGCATGTGGTCCTCCACAACGTGAACTCTTGGTGACACCTTCAATGATGATGTAAAGGAAGGAGGATGGTATCCATACAATGCCATAATGGAGACATTTTTTATGAACTATGAAAGGAAGTGTTAAACCACCATTCTACTAGTGGTAGCCAATCTACCCATTGAGACTATTTATATGAAGTGAAACAATATAGATATCCTTCCAAACACTTATTAACAACCTATGTTTACCCATCAGATTGAGGATGGTATGAATAACTATGAGCCAATTGAGTACCCACACATTTGAATAAATTTTCCCAAAAGTTACTACTAAAGATAGGATCATAGTCACTAACAATAACCTTAGGTATATCATGTAGCTTTTGAATATTCTATAAAAACTCTTTTTCAATTGTATTTGTTGTAAAAGGATGTGAAAATGTAATAAAATGTACATATTTAGTGAGGCAATCCACTACTACCATGATAGCATTCATACCATTAGATCTTGGAAGCCTTGTGATGAAGTCCATGGAGACCTCTTCCCAATGTTGGCTAGGAATAACTAAGAGTTGCAAGAGACTAGGTATCTTAATTGTCTCCCCTTTATTCCTTTAATAAACTAAACATTCTTCCACAAATTTTTGAACATCCCCTTTTAGCCCTTCCCAAAAGATGTATTTTTTGACTTGATGATATGTCTTAAAAAATTATGAATGACCACCCACTAGAGACTCATAAAGCTTTGTGAGAATATTTGGTTTGAAAGAGGAATTCTTGCAAAGATATAATCACTCTTTATACCATAAAGTATCTCCCTTTCAGAAAAAGTTATCTAAACTATGAGGATCACTTTGTAGTTGTTGAATGAGATTACTTGTAGCAACATCATTATGCCAATCTGCTTTGGCTTCTACTACTCAATCTTCTCATAATATTGAAATGGCTCACAATAAGGCTTCATCCTTCTCATCCTTACTTAATAGTGCATATGCCACAACATTTTGCTTCCCTTTCTTATATACAATCTCAAAATCATATCCCAACATATTAGTGACCCATTGTTGTATTTCTTCATAAGATAATCTTTGTTCCAAAAAATATTTTAGGCTATGATGATTTGTCTTAACCTTGAAGTGTTTATCCATTAGATAAGACCTCCATTGTTTCATTGCATGAAGAATAGATAGCATGAAAATTGTGCCTATACTATTTCTTGAAGCATCACGTTCAACAATAAAATCCTTGGTGAAATTTGGAATGGCAAGCATTGGAGTTGTACACATATCCTCCTTCAACATTTCAAATGCTACATTAACAAATTCGTTCCAATGAAAAGAAACCTTCTTCAATAATGTTGTGCAGGGTGATGAGCCTAGTTTTTGGTCCAAATTTGGGTAGAATCTATAGTTTATTTGTTGAAGTTGACATGGACTTTGATATTAGATGTTGATATTTTCATAATGTTTCCCTCAAACCATAGACATTGGGTTTAATTCCATTTATGCTAGTTTTAATGACATTGGCCTATTATGTGGACTATCTATTAATTTTGCATGTAGTTAATGAATGTTCTTTAAGGTGGTTATAGTTGTGCAATTATTATGCGTACTAACATTGCCATGCAGACATATTTGAGGATGCTAATTTGAGGAATGTAGCCGCCAACTGGTCATTGCAAAGGAATCGTTCAAAGGTCAACTGAAGGATGATGGCGGAGATTCCCCATGTTAGCTGCATGTAATCGCCTTGCATTGATCTTTCAGGATGTTCAGCAGTTATGGGCGTGACTGCAGTGTTGAGTCTGTGTTTGGACCTACATGTCTGACTGGATTCCCTGCATGTGTAGTCACCCTTCCATTATTTAAACTACTTTCCCTAAATGGCGTCCTCCTAGTTAGTGGGAGTTGACTACCTTATTTAGTTGGTAGGATAAATAAGGTTCAAATTCTCCTTCTTTGGGAGTTCGAAGGTTACCAAATTGCTGATTATTGATGTTGTACGATATGATAGTTTACTAAGCATTTCTAGACATGCTACTCTTTTGTAATTGGATTTCTCAATGAATAAGATGAAGTTATGAGTTGAGCATTTGAGTTTACATTAGTTTTAGAGGATACTCATCCAAGGGGGCCCACTTGGTGAGTAATCCATCCCTTAATTTAGTTAGATTAGTTATTAGTTTTTGTTTAGTACTTAGTTCAGAATCTGGCACTGACTATTCCTGCAACCACTAGAATACCATTTTGTGACTGTTCTTGCAACCAAAGCAGACAGAGTAGCTCCTTGTTTGTTGTTCATATTTTCATTCCTATCATGCATGTTCAACTTAGTTTAATTTTTGAGTGATGTTCAACATTTACTTTATTCCTTTCCATGCAATTTACTTTTAGTATTGAATCTTTCTTAGCTATAGGATGAAGATGATTACTTTGAAGTTCCTAGTGCACATACTGTGCTGACGCATTTCAAGTTCACGTCCCTGGATTGACAATTTAAATGAACCTTCATGATGGTTAAAATGGCTATTCAGGTTAGATGTCCAATCTATGAATCACGGCTATTGAGGCTTAGTTATTAAGATCATTGTAGGAGGCTAACATTTTTGGTGTTGTTGCTAGGGATGGTGTCAAACTAGGGAGTTCTTTGAAGCCATTGCTAGTTTTTTTTATGTTGTAGTATTTTCTAGAGTTTTCTCCTAGTGTTTATAAGTTATGATCCACTATTATTTCACCAACTCTTTGTGTGAGTTGGCCGATGTTGAGTGATACTGCATGCATAGAAGAAGAAGAGATGCTTATAGGAGATTCCTTCCTAATAATCCAAAACCATTTTAGCTAGTAGAGCTTCCAAATCTGCCCAGAAAGGAAGAAGAAGAAGAGCCACACCCCTTTGCTGATATATTTCTTGACTTAACCAATTCTAAAGTTTCCCTTGAAGATCAAAATCCCGTTGAAGAACCCTTTACTTTAGAACTTCATCAAGCAGGCATGGCTGGTGCAAATGGAAACATGCCTAATAGGTAGAACCAACCAGCTTTTCCTTTTCCCATTGCTCAACAAAATGAAGTAGACAACCTAAAAAATATCCCTGCTTCAGTCCTTCCTAAGTTCTACGGACTTGTCACAGAAGATCCTGATACATTCTTGTTTGAGTTTGATATACTCTGCAGAAGTTATGACTATACCACTAATGCCCATAGGCTTAAGCTATTTCCTACCACTTTGAAAGAAGCTGCATTGAGATGGTTTATGAGCCTTGGCAGAGATACCGTGGAGACTTGGGAGGACATGAAGACTAAGTTATTTGAGAAATACAAAGAGTATTGTAGGGGCAGTGATATGAGAGGAGGTGACATTTTCAGAATGCAGTAAAAGGAAGATGAAATCCTGAAGGATTTCATTTCAAGGTTTCTATTTTGTTTGCAAAAATATCCACTTCATACACTCAATGAAGACTCACATAAGCTATTTTTCTTAAGAGGAATTAATGAAAGCTACATTGATGCCTTGGACTTGATGACAGGAGGAGATGTCACTCGAGTTCCTTGGGAGGATATCAAGAAGATATGCCAGAACTATTCTAGGGTAGCCTCAAAGAAAGGGAGAGTTTACCAATTCTCTATGGGTAAGTCATCCACCAGTGGAGTTTCAAGGATGGAGATTATTCACTTACTGGTAGATTTCAAGCAGGATATCATAAACAATCTAGCTACTCAGCTGGATACACTTCAAGCTAAGAAGAAACATGAGGAGACAAAGGCAATGCTGACAAAATATTGCCCTCATTGCAGACAAAAGAAGAAGGACTGTAGTTGCACGATGGTAGCCAACATTGACAACAAGAAGATTCCACCCGAGTTCAAACCAATTCAGACTAAGGAAGACCAAGTCTACTTTGTTGCACAGAAAAGGCCATAGGCTCCAAGACAAGGTATGCCACCAGATCCACTATCTTTTGTTGGGCCATATTTTAATTCCTATTCATCTGGTAACCAGTGGTAGCCCCTATATCCATCCAACTATGGAGGATATCCACCATAGTCTCGGGGTAACACTCCAAATGCTTGGTCCAATTATTAAAATGCTTCACCTCAGTGGCAACAACCTCATGGGAATTGGCAACAGTTTCAAGGACCTTGGCAACCACCTCTAGGAAACTGGCAACAAACATCCCAATGGAGAGGTGGACAATAGTGGCCAAACCAGACAACTAGTTATATGCCACCTTCTCAACCCCAACAACTTGCTATCATGCCTCCCCCTGCTAATCTCATCCCAATTGCACCTATACCCACTCAGTTACCAACTCAACCCACACCTAACCCAAATAATAAACCACAACATCAACCTGTATACTCTGGTGATCCAAATCAATTTTTTGCATATGCTTTGAATTTAAGTAACATACGTTTGTGTTCAGGAACTGCTTTGCCCACTCCTTCCACACCCATCATCACTGAGCTTTATGTGGAAGAAGAAGAACCTCTGGATGTTCCCATTCAACCTGGTGCACCTACAAATCATGAACCAGTTCCAACCAAATAGATAGCACAAGAACCACCATTCCCCCAGAGATTGGAAGTTTCCAAAAAAAGGAAGACAAGGAGGACACCACTTTTGACATTCTAGACCAGCTGAAGCATATATGTGTCCAGATACCCCTATTCCAGGCCATAAAATACGTTCCTATATATGGCAAAGCAATCAAAGAAGCATGCCTCAAGAAGCCGGGCAAGAAAAAGAAAGACCCAACTACAGTTCATGTAGTGGGACAAATAGCTGACATCATGCTTGGAAAAGTAACTATCCCCAAGTACAATGATCCAGGTAGTCTTTTGGTTGAAGTTATTATCAATGGGATACACATAAAGAATGCTTTGATTGACTTGGGTGCAACGATAAATGTGATGACTAAGGACATCCTACAACAACTAAACATTGTAAGTATGAGATCCACTCCTACTGTCATGCAACTTGTTGATAGTTCCACTGTTAATCCTGATGGCATAGTAGAGGACCTTGTGGTGATTCTAGATTTTTGGGAGTATCCAACCGACTTCATGATTCTTTCTCCTAAAGCTACACTAGGCGGGTATCCTATCATCCTTGGAAGGCCATGGTTAGCAACAACAGATGCTTTTATTGGATGTAGGTCAGGTGACATGACCATTTCTGATGGCAGGAACATCAAAAATCTTGTTATTTATCCTCCTTCTCAACCATCCCATGGTGAGGATAATCCTATATGGCCGCATGTAGGTGAAGAGGCTGAGGAAACTAACTCTGTGATACAACTTATGATGTTAGGTAGAAGCCCTTTCCTACAGCTTCAAGATGAAGATGAAGTGTTATCGAATATAATTCAGAACCATTTTGAGATAGAGGAGGTGCCACCCTCTCATGCATCTAGTTATGTTGATCTTGCACAACACTTGCTGAAGGTTTTGCAAATGGGGTAGCAAGCTATGTGGGCTTAACCTTGGGGGAAACTCCGTGGTTAAGCGCGCTTGAGCTAGAGCATAACTGGGATGGGTGACCTCCCGGGACGGACCAATGCTTCACCTTTGTGAGCATCACCTAGATGCAATGAGTGCTAAGTGGACCATTCATTATTATGAGAGATGGGTTCTTGTGAACCACTACTCATGAATCATGGGTCAATGAGTTTGACTCCAAAAACTACACGGTTGAATCCTGATAGCAATATCATAATTTGACACGCTGTGGAAGAAACCTCCTACTTATCAATTGATGAGCTAAAGGGGCTCTATAATGAATGGTTCATAAGGCACAACACTTGCTAAAGGTTTTGCAAATGGGGTAGCAAGCTAAGTGGGCTTAACCTTGGGGGAAACTCTATGGTTAAGCGCTTGAGCTAGAGCAGTACTGGGATGGGTGACCTCCCGAGACGGACCAATGCTTCACCTCTGTGAGCATCACCTAGATGCAATGAGTGCTAAGTGGACCATTCATTATCATGAGAGATGGGTTCTTGTGAACCACTACTCATGAATCATGGGTCAATGAGTTTGAATCGAAAACTACACGGTTGAATCCTGATAGCAATATCATAATTTGACACACTGTGGAAGAAACCTCCTATTTATCAATATGTTGATCTTGTTAAGACACTTTTGTCTGCTCTACTTGATCTTCCTGCAACCACTATTTCTGCAGACAGACTTCCTGCAGCCACTCTTCCTTTAGACAAGCTTCCTGCAGCAACAGGTATGTTCCACACAATGTTTCCATATGAACTTAAGGTACCATGTATTAATGAAATAGCTATGATAGATTTAACTACACAAGTATAGGTGTCTGAGGGAAAATATTTGAATATTAACAAATTGGAAGGAAAACAACAGTTGTCATTGCCAAATTTGTTGAAGGCCCACCAAAATGCATTTGCATGGGATTATCATGATATGAAAGGCCTAGACCCCAAGCTTTGCACCCATAGGATATATATCAGATATGATTGTCAACCGGTTAGGCAACCACAAAAAAGAATCAACCCTGCATTGAGAGAAATTATCAAAACAGAGTTGCAAAAGTTGCTAGATGCAGGCTTTATCTATCCTATTTCAGACAACCAATGGGTGTCTCCATTGGTGATTGTGCCCAAGAAGGAAGGAAAATGGCGAGTCCGTATTGATTATAGGGAACTCAATGCTGCTACTAAGAAAGACCATTTTCCCTTGCCTTTTGTTGATCAAGTGTTGGACTCACTTACAGGAAAGAAATACTTCTCTTTCCTAGATGGATTCAGTGGCTACGATCAGATTCAAATTGCACCTGAGGACCAGGAGAAGACAACCTTCACATGTACATGGGGGACATATGCCTATCCAGTACTCCTCTTTGGTTTATGCAACACACCTACAACCTTTTAGAGAGCAGTCATCAACATATTTTCTGACATCTCTCTTGACTGCATGGAAATCTATATGGATGACTTTACCACTTATGGTGCTGATTTTGATGAAGCATTGGAGAATCTCAGGAAAGTATTACAGAGATGTGAAGACCAAAATCTCTCTTTAAATAGTGAGAAGTACTTCATGATGATGCAGGAAGGTGTAGTTATTGGCCACCACATCTCCCACAAAGGAATTCAGGTAGATCCTGCAAAAATTGAGGTAATTACTAATCTGCCTGCAGCTACAAAAAAAAAGGATGTTAGGAGTTTCCTGGAACATGCAAGATATTACAGGCGTTTCATCAAAGACTTCAGTAAAATAGCAGCACCCTTGTATTCTCTCTTAACCAAAGATGATGAATTCCAGTGGACAGAAGATTGTGCCATAACATTTTTTGACTTGAAGGAACCCTTGAATCATGCTCCTGTACTTAACAGACCTAATTGGGAAATTATTTTTCACATCCATACCGATGCAGTAGACTATGCAATAGGAGCAGTCTTAGGACATAAAGAAGGAGCCATTTATTTTTTTAGCAAAAACTTACAAGGAGTTGAATTCAATTATATAGTAACAGAAAAATAAATGTTGGCAGTGATCTACACCCTGAACAAATTTAGGCACTACATAACAAGCTACCAAATATTTAGGCACACTGATCATGCAACCATCAAATATCTCATGAATAAAACCCTGATCTCAGGAAGGTTAGCTAGATGGTTATTGTTGATGCAAGAGTTTGACATAACCATTGTGGACAAACCAGGGAAAGCCAATATTGTTGTAGATTTTCTTTCAAGATTGAACACATCATAAGACAATTTGGCCATAGATGACTCCTTTCCTGATGAGAATCTATTCTCCATTAGTGTCCACACACCTTGGTATGTTGACATAGCTAATTACCTTATGACAGGGAGAGTTGCTCCTAACTTCTCTCCAAAAAAAAAGAAGAGTGCTCATTGAAAAGTATTTTCCTTTTACATGGATTGTTGGATGCTTGTTTTATACTAGACCAGATCATGTTATGAGAAGATGTGTGAGTGAAGATGAAACATATGACATTTTGCATGCATGTCATGATGAACCTTGTCGAGGGAATTTTGCATCCAAAAGAACAACAATAAAGATTTTGAACATAGGATACTATTGGCCTACACTCCACAAGGATGCAGGAAGATATACAAGGAAATGTGATAGGTGCCAAAGAATGGACCAACCAACCAAATCAGATGAGATGGCACTCTACCCCCAAGTAGTAGTCACTCCCTTTGACAAGTGGGGATTAGATTTTATGGGACCCATTGATCCCCCATAAAATGGTAAGTATTATATCTTGGTATGCACTGATTATGTAACTAAATGGGTAGAAGTCAAGGTCATGAATCATGCAAGAGATAACAAAGTTGCAAAATTTCTTTATAAAGAAATTTTCACACGATATGGAGTGCCAAGAGAAATAGTAACTGATCAAGGAGCTTAGTTTACCTCAACACTTGTTACAATACTAGTCAATGAATATAACATAAGGCACAAGAAGTCTACTCCTTGTCACCCCCAAGCCAATGGAAAAGTTGAGGTGACTAACAGAGAAATTGAAATCATTCTAACCAAAACAGTGGCTATTCACATAAAGGATTGCGCAAATAGATTATCAGAAGCAATTTGGGCCTTTAGAACCACTTGGAAAACTACTGCAGGCTTCACTCCATTTGAGCTAATGTATGGGAAGACAACTATGATGCCCATTGAATTCGAGCACAAAACTCTTAGAACTGTAGTAGACTTAGGGATGAATATTTATGAGGCACAAAAAGAAAGAATCATGCAGCTGAGTGCTTTAGATGAGATGAGGAAGACGACCTTGCACCACACTGAAGTCGTGCAAAATCAAAGAATCAAATGGCATAGAAAATTTATCAAAGAGAAGAAATTTCATCCAGGTGACTGGGCATAGCTTTATGACTCACGATATTAGGACAATGCAGGAAAATTGTAGACAAGGTGGCTAGGACCATATGAAGTTGCTGAGGTCTTTCCCAATGGAGTTGTTCAGCTCACCACCATTGATCCTGTTAGAAGTTACTAGTCAATGGTCATCATCTCAGATTGTATCACAAACCAACTTCCAAAGAAGAGTTCCTGCAACAATTCATCTAACCTGCAGCACCCGCGCTTCCTGCAGCCGAAGACAGTGGACCTAGTGTCCCTCCTTCTGGATAATTAAGGTATGTACTTGTCATAATAAAGACTTCTACTTTTGTAGAAATCTATTTCTTCACCCATTCACCCATTCATACCACATTTCTCTCTCTTCCATCACTTCATTCCAACTCACATCATTCCACTTCATCATTATTGATTGCTCAATTTATTTCTTAAAAAGGCGAACAATACTTTCTCCATGATCTTTGTTGCGTATCCTCCACAAATTCAGGTATGTGCACATTAATTGCTCTCGTAATTATCTTTTTAGTGCATTCATTTAATCGCTATACGATTAGTATGGATGTTCACATAATTTTCATACCCCATATCAAATCACTACTGCCATCCCACATGTGTGGACATACATCCAAATTTAGGCTGGCGGGAAAAAGAAAGATGCAAGTACATTGCCCACATGTCAATCTATGATTTGTCTGCGTTAGTAAATCTAGCTGAGCTGATTTAAAATTTGAAATGAGGGATGGCTCGTATCTGTGATGTGACACTAAATTGCCGCCGCCATTCCTTTTCATCATAACTCCTTTTATTACCTCGTCTTTGCCATTATTGACCCCATAATAATCTCAAATTGCAAAAGGAAAAAAATTGAGAAGGAAAATTCAGTCGACACTGGTGCAAGATAATTCAACTAACAAGTGTTGTAGAAAGGAATTTGTTCTCAGACGAGAATTACAGGAAAGGAATTTTGCAGAGTGATAGTGATTACAGAAAAATGAGAGGCAGACTGATTTGAAATGAGCCTTCGACTCATGATTCCTTATTGCAGGATGCACAATACCCTAAATTTAGAAACCGTGGCTAGTTGGACTACTTCCTAAAGCTGGACAGTTTCGACGAAGGCATTGCACTAGAGTTCGCCCAGACATTTTCAGAGGGAAAAACCACAGTAAAAGGACTGGAGGTTGTGGCAACTGAGAAAAGAATTGCAAAAGTTACAGGGTTACCTACTGACGACGAGCATTACCCTATTTCTAGAGACGCTAGGTCAGCAAGGGCCATATTCACAATACATAGTGACCCTCCAATCAGTATAGACAAGCAGGGTGCTAAAAGAACCTCTCTACTGGAGCCATGGAAGCAGGCAACTGTCTACATTATCAGGTACCTCACATGTGAAAGTCGATTGTCAAACTTACATTTTGTGCATTTCAAACTTTTGAGTCAAATGAGGCACAAAAGAAGGATGAATGTGCCTAACGTCTTATACAACCTTCTCTCCATCATGGTCGATAAAACTCAAAAAGGTGGGGACAACTCTATCTCACACCATTGCCTCATTAAATTGTTGGTTGAAAAATATTTGCATGATGTAGCACCCGAGATGACCTGGGAGGAATTTGTAAATGTTAATTAATTTAGACCTGAGCAGCTGCAATCTAGGGATTTACCCCAACCACGTAGGTCTAGCAAGAGATTAAGCACAGCTGAAGCCACCCCTAGTGCTTCAACCTCTGGTGCTGGCTCTAGTATGAATCCTCCTGCAACAAAAGGGGCCATAGACATTAGTTCCTCTAAAACAGGGCACTCTAAAAAAGAAAGTTCTTCATTGGACCCTGATGATGATGTTCCACTTGAAACCCTAGTAAGAACTAGGGCACAAAAGAAGAAAGAAAAGGAAGGAAGGAAAAGGAAAAGCCAAAACATAGCCTGTGGAAAGAGAGGTGTTAAGTCCTAAGAAGAGAAAGGATGACACTATTCATCCTGGAGCCAAAGGAAAATATGAGAGCCCTCTTAAGAAATCAAAACCAATTGTTGATATGCCTTCACAGAAAAACCCTAAGCATGGAAGGACATCACATAAGAGCACAGAAGCCCCAATGGGGGAGGAAAATGTCAAAGAAAAGGATGTATTCGAAGAGGCAGCAAAAGTGACCCTGGCGGATCTTGCTGCCATTGCAGAGGAAGTTGAAATTCGAGAGCATGAGGAAAATCTGAAGTTCCTGCAGCAAGACCAAGAATTAGATCAAGAGTTCCTGCAACAACTATAGGAACAAGAAGAAGAGGCCATGCAACAAGAAGTGGGAGAAGAAATTGTACCTCCACAGCCTGAGCTAGTAGGAAAACTTGAATCTATGCAAATAGTGTTATATGGGGTACAACTATCGACAAAAATTCTGGTAGGAATTCATAATCCTCCCGATTTTTCAGTGCATACAACAATTTTAAATTTATGGAAAGAAATACAAAGGCAAGAGGAAGAATGGAAAAAGGAAAAGCAAAGATTGAAAAAGGAAATTCAAGAGAGGGATGAAATTATTGAAGATAAGCATGAGGAGATTGCCTCTCTAAAAGAGAGGGTGGGCAACATTGCAACCTTGGTGCCACGGATTTTAGAATGCAAAACCCCTCCAAGAGTTTATGCTCTGCACCTGAAGGAAAAATATCTCCCCTTTCAGCTGTCAAGATACATCTCAAGTTTGAATCCCTCAATTGAGACCCCCACTGAATTTTTCAATGCTTATAGGATTGCCTCCCCTAAAATGAAGAATTTGTTATTTGAGTTTTATTTACATAATTTTGCTGTAACTCAAGACCAAGACTAGAGCCTGTTGTTGTATGTTGAAGATATCCAACTAAGAGCATTCATGTTTTGGGTGGAAAATGAGATTAGCTAGGGAGAGAAATATAATGCTTATAGGAAGAGTGAATCCAATATTCCTTTGGCCATTAGAGTAGAATCAAGAAGCCCAAAGGATATTTAAAGAGACTCGAACATAATGCTTTTCAGGCCTAGTTATGGTAACATAATTATGTCTTGGATTGAGGCAGTTTACAATGAATATGAGGTAAAGACAACAACAAAAGAGGACATCATGAAAGGATATCTATCACAGAGATGGAACACTTTGAATGATGAGCTGAAACAGATTGAACCTCATTCCATCCAAAACTGTCATGCAACAATAAAGAGGATTGAAAGGTACAGTCAACTTGGGAGAGCAAAGAGTTGAGAGTGGCTTCCCTTGACTTTTTAGCCACCTATCCTCTTGTGGCCTGTTCCAAATTTCAGATTCTACCGTTATGACATTGCTAAAGAAAAACAAAGATGGAAAAGACTTGACAGAATGGGAGGATTCTACTGGGACCCTGACTCGCACTCAACAGACATTAATATTAGATAGTTATTAGTTGCAAATTTCAGAGCTTTGACCAGGCAGAAAAAAAATTCTTCCCCTACTGGAGGACCAAAAAGACGTTAAGTTGGGGGGAGAGATGAGCCTAGTTTTTGGTCCAAATTTGGGTAGAATCTATAATTTATTTGTTAAAGTTGACATGGACTTTGATATTAGATGTTGATATTTTCATAATGTTTCCCTCAAACCATAGACATTGGGTTTAATTCCATTTCTGCTAGTTTTAATGACATTAGCCTATTATATGGACTATCTATATTAATTTTGCATGTGGTTAATGAATGTTCTTTAAGGTGGTTATAGTTGTGCAATTATTATGCGTAATAACATTGCCATGTAGACATACTTGAGGATGCTAATTTGAGAAATTCAGCCGCCAATTGGTCATTGTAGAGGAATCGTTTGAAGGTCAACTGAAGGACGACGACGAAGATTCCCCATGTTAGCCGCATGTAACTACCTTGCATTGATCTTTCATGATGTTGAGCAGTTATGGGTGTTACCATAGTGTTGAGTCTGCATTTAGACCTGCAAGTCTGACCGGATTCCCTACATGTGTAGCCGCCCTTCCATTCTTTTCTCTGCTTTCCCTAAATGGTGTCCTCTCAGTTAGTGGGAGTTGACTGCCCTGTTTAGTTGGTAGGATAAATAAGGTTCAAATTCTCCTTCTTCAGGAGTTCAAAGGTTACCAAGTTGCTGATTATTGATGTTGTATGATCTGATAGTTTACTAAGCATTTCTAGACATGCTACTATTTTGTAATTGCATTTCTCAATGAATAAGATGAAGTTCTGAGTTGAGAATTTGAGGTTACATTAGTTTTAGAGGATACTCATCCAATGGGGCCCACTTGGTGAGTAATCCATCCCTTAGTTTAGTTAGTTTAGTTATTGGTTTCTATTTAGTACTTAGTTCAAAATCTGGCACTGACTGTTCCTGCAACCACTAGAATACCATTTTGTGATTGTTCCTGTAACCAAAGCAGACATAGTAACTCCATGTTTGTTGTTCATATTTTCATTCCTGTCATGCATGTTCAGCTTAGTTTAATTGTTGAGTGATGTTCAACATTTACTTTATTCCTTTCCATGCAATTTACTTTCAATATTGAATCTTTCTTAGCTATAGGATGAAGATGACTACTTTGAAGTTCCTAGTGCACATACTGTGCTGACCCATTTCAAGTTCACATCCCTGGGTTGACAATTTAAATGTACCTTCATGATGGTTAAAATGACTATTTAGGTTAGATGTCCAGTCTCTAAATCACGAATGTACAGGCTTAGTTATTAAGATCATTGTAGGAGGTCGACAAAGGGTGTTGTTATATGGCCATAATTCTCCACATTCTTCCATAGTATCTAGTCAATCCAAAGAAATCCCTCAAATTCTTAATGGTTTTGGGAATAGGATATACCTTGATAGCCTCAATTTTGTTAGGATCCACCTTTACTCCCATAATGGTGTGACTTGCAAATTCCCCATTTTCATGCCCTTCACCTTAGAAAATGTAATTTTGATGATGCAATTTTGACATCCACCACCTTTCCTATCCACTTGACAACTTGCTTTTGTGTTGGTGGAGGAATTTTGTCTAGGATGCACACATGCCATGCAGATGTCCCCGCACCATGTTGTTGTCCTAACAGGATTCCTGCCTTTGAAATCTACAGAGGCATTACGTTCCTCCATCGGAAGCAAACCATAGTGCCTTCTTGCTCCCTTAACCAGCATAAAAATGGCTCTTTTGCCTCCTCCTTTCCATTCAAATTGTCTAATTATCCATTCCACTCAACTTCTTCACCATTCTTGCACACTTGATTGGATTCTCGATGCTTTATTGATCAAATCTCACACTTTCAAGCTTCACCCTCACCTCCATTGTAGCTACAAAATATTGATTTCTTAGCTCCTCCACTTCGTTTATTGCGGCAACGTTGTTATTGGAGAATTTGCAAGTTCACTCCTTCCTCTACTTTCCTTGAGGGCATGTAGTCGTGAAGGTTATATCCTCCATTGTCACTTGCTTTTGCATCATTATGTTACGTAGTAGCATATTGTTGTTTGTGTTATTGCTTGGAATCTCTATTTCCATACACTTTCTTTATCATTTTCTACATTGTTGCTATCCGGTTGTCCATGGAGATGGAACGCCAAACTGGGGGACTGACTAAGGCAGTGCTCTAAAAACAACCCCAACATGTTCCTTGGTCTTGTGTGTGTAGGTGCTTGTTGATTGGAGTTGTTTGAAGAATCATATTGCAAGGAGATCGGTATCATTTTCTCATTTCCTTTGTCAATTCGAGTGTAGTTATTTAAAGTATTCTTCTTGTGGTACTACATTTTTGTACCTTTTATGTTATTTCATCATAGCATAAAATATCTACTAGTTAGAGTGTTAGTTGTATTTTTCATGTTTAAATCTATCTCAGAAGTCTTATATTTGTACGGATACCAACACCCCACTGAGATGTTAGCGTGTCGCACTGGAGTCTGTGTCCTGCATTTTCGTCCTCAGGTAGAGAGTTGTTTAAGTATCGAGTTAGAATTTGGAAATCAACTCATTTGAATCACTGAAACATTCGAGTTAGTAGTATGATAGTAGCTATTAGATTTCTCTTCCTTTTGAACCTTAGAATCTTAACCTTTTTGAATCATTTAGCAAGCTTGAGGTAGATCAAGGCAGCTTGTTGCTTAGGACCCTCCTGTGACTTGGGGTCTCAGAGCAGCTGGTTCCCCTCCTCTACATTTTGGTGAACCCAATGTGAAATATTTTGATTATGTTTGGTGGTGTTGAAGGAACCTTCTCCTTTTCTAGGTGCATTGTAGGTTTGTGTGTTGCAGGGCAAATAGCCTTGCAACCAAACCTATAACCCCTAGTGGCATAGTTAGAAGGATCCCTAGGCATTGGGAGGAAAATCTAGATAGGTCATCGTCTGTTTTTTGAACCTTTGGAGTGTTCTAAGGAAGTCCTCTCGAAGTACATAAGCATGGCCTCTTTCATGCATCTCTTTATCCCCTTTGCTCAATTTGCAAGTGGATCACTAGATATAACTTTCACATCGCAGGACCTGACTATGAATAAAGAGCCTTCTCCTATGTACATTCTCCCTCGTATCAATAGGAAAATCGTGACCAGTATTCTAATTGATCCCACGTGTTGTGTGAATGTTATAACAGAGGAGACTCTACTAATAAATTTATTACATAAGAATGGGTAATGATGAATCAAAGAGAACAATACGTATGCACGATGGACTCTCAGTCCCTCCAATTGGTTCTGTATGCACTTAAAAATGGTCTGAGCACGAATTAATTAAATACTTGTTATTTGATAAATAAAAATCTTAATTCCTCTACTTATAAAAAAATTGCAAAATTTATTTATATAGTTCACTTCTAAATATTCTTCTTATCTAAAATTACATCTTCTTAAAAATTAATTAAATGCACAAATAAACTAAATTGTCATTTAATTAGTTTTCCCTCTTTCAATCTAAATTTGAACTTTTAAATTCAAATTGGCCTCCAAATTCATTTTCTTCTTAAATTGGTTAAATGCACAAATTTAATTAATTTATCATTATGCTAATTTCCCATCTCCATTTAAATTGAATTTTTAATTCAATTTAAGCACATTTCTACATATTTTCCTAACTACCTGGCACCTCACCATGTGTCACATGAAATTGAATTTTATAAACTGAAAATTATGGATTTTCCATCAACAAACTTGTAACCAATTTCAAACGTCCTAGACACATGGCTTCTTCTTTCTCTTGATTCCCTTCAACACTTGGAAAATTGCTCTCAAGAAGGGAACCACCTCCATGATTCTCTCTAACTTCTTCGTGCTTAATTGTTGATGTCGTAGGATCACAATCCTGACCGTCCATCGCTGCCACATCATTCCCAACTTGGAAAATTCTATAAATAGAACTCGTTGCTACAACTTTTCAACAAGTAGAATTCAACAAGTTTATGATGTAGGAATTTCATTGAAGTTTGAATTTTTTTGAAGAGCATTGTAGTATTTTTCGTTTGTTTTAATCATGGCATTTCAATTCTAGTGTTTAGTTTCTTGCGTCTCTCATACAACATTGTCTTTATCTTTGCATTATTAGTTTAACATCATTTTAACAACAATTTTATCATCATAGCTCATTCAAAAATTTACTTTCAAAAATACAAAAATATAGGCATGTAGGTCATTGTAGTTTGCATTGCAAAATAGCTACTCGTTTCTTAGGTTTCCATTCCATACATTCATGTGCAATACAAATTTTGAGAGCATGAATTAAGGAATCACTGAGAATAAAGGACGATGATATGAGTTTGAATGTAGGATTGTGATAGTTTGTTTTATTACTTTTCTTTCATTAGATATAATATATTTCATCTCTTGTGTGTTGTTTAGTTATGATGATTAATATTCACTGACGCATATTTCACCCACATAGGTTCCATTACTCTCTCAGTCTTGGTAAGACCCAGAATTGTGAATGCTCTTTTTGATATCATCCCGAAGTCAGACTTGTTCAGAGTGAAACTAGGTATCTGATGGCTAGTTTCCATGAATGTAGTCACTTCGATAATTCGTAAGTGTTTAAAGTTTTCTCATGAGGGCTATGTGCATGTTGTGCATAACACCGGGTATAAACCTCCGGTGTCGCGTGGGGGCTACTCGTTAGATCACTTTTAGCCCGCCCTGATCAGTTTGCTTACTCTAAGGACAAACTTGTTGTATCACACCTATGTCAAATATAAGAACAAGGGAATAACGTCGAAGGTGACCTACCCTATCTCCCCTTACACCATTTTAGTCAAAGGTTCTATGATTGTGCAATAGCAATCTACCTCCTCTCAAAAAAAGGGGAATGGGAATATTTCTCATGTCCAGCAGCCTTCCTCTTCTTCTACTGTTTCATCCACTTCTGCCTTTTGCCTTGTTGTGGAACCTTCAGCCTATGCTCCCATGCCTCGCATGAGGAGTCTGATGATGCCCACTTGGTGAAAGGCCAAGCATCAAATATTTGAACTTCCCATCTTTCCCACAGTGCAAAGGCCCATTGTCTATGGTAAGGGGAAGGGCCCTCGTGGAGTTTCCCTTGTGTCTCGGCCTTTGTGGCTCTTATCGTTCCTACCCCTCAGGCAGTGAATGGAAAGAGGCCCACTACTAATGTTCTTGTGTCTACTTCTCCATCTGCTATCATTTCCGCTCCTTCACTTCTTGCTCCTACTCCTATTGAGGAGGCTACCCTTCCATTGAAAATAGTTGTGGAGGACACGCCTATGGCAGAACACGAGCCTTATGTTCCTTCTCAAGCAACAAGTTCAAGTTCCTGAAGCTAACAAAACCAGCTTGTGCTTGAGCATAAGCTCTAGAGGAAGGCTCTGGCTACTAAACATGCTGCCTTGCAGAAGGCTAAAGGAGAGCCAACAACTCTTATTTTGACATCTCATGTTGTGCCTCCCTCTTCTGTTCCTTTCGCTTCAATTCTAGTCACCTCAGTTTTTCTTTTGGCTCCTCTTGTGAATATTGATGACCCTCACCCCAAAAGGGTGCAGGTGTTCATCACTCCTTCGATGGAGCCCCCTCTTCTGATGTCCCTTTTGGACATCCATCTATTTTCCTAACCCATGGACATGTTGAACACCACAATGGTGTCTATTGTGGTCCTATCCTCTTCCTCCTCACCTTTCGCTTCTTTTGTGGGGATTATGCATCCTCTGTTGAAGCATAAGTTGGGGGAAAACCTCACTTCTAATGGAGGTCAGAAGAAGGGATCACCTTCTTCGAGATAGGGTTTTGCTTTAGCTTGCATCATCCTTGTGATCTTTGAGATAGGGTTTTGCTTTGGATTGCATCGTCCTTGCTTTGGCTTGCAGCCCTAGCATATCCTGAGTTTGTCATCGTCTCTTTTAATGATATTGATGGTGGATATCGGGCACCTCGTTCATCTCCCACTTAGTTAACAATGACACTCTTGTTAAGTACATGTTTAACTTGGTAGATGATGTCCTAGCTCTTTCGACAATTTTTGCTAGATTGATGACTTTTACCTCACTAGAGTTGAGTGAAGGAAACCTTAAGGGGCCTTCTTCCTCAGCTCTTGTCATAGGAGAGTCAGAGGGTGCTCCCCTCGCTATCCCGCCCTTGCAGGCTCATCCGAATTCCCCATATAATGATCTAGATTGGGAGAATAACAAATTTTTGATTGATGAGGACTAGGAGAGTGCCTCTTTTTTATCAGTAGATTAGATTTGTGTGTGTGTTATGTTTCCCTCGTGCTTGTTTTTTTGTGTTCCTAGAGGACCCTTATCACCCTTGTAGGTGCTTGGATACATAAGTGAAATTGTGTTGTGAACTTCTTTTATGTGTTTCATCATTCTTCTATATGTTGTAACTAGATTTTCAACAATTGGGGATGATGCAAAGAGTTGGGAGCATTTAGGCCTCCCTTCCATGTTGACCCAATTTTTTTTTTAAAAATTCTGTCTTTATGTGCTTTTCTTCATGTTTTGATACATTTGGGGATTGATGATAGTTCATACATACATTAAATTATATTTATCTATCTATATCTATGAATAGTTCTAACCCCAAATTATCAGATCCCTTATCTCTTGATTTCTTCATCTTTGCTTATTTTTCTTTGTTTGTCTTTCTCTCTTCTTTGCTTGCTTCTTGATGTTTTGGTGCCTATTTATTGTCCCACACATGCACAATAAAATTTCCCCATCTACATCTCGTCATGTATCGTGGGCCACAACATCTCTACATCTCCTCTCTCTCCTTAGGATGTCACGTGCTCCTTCAGTTCGCATGCACCATCCTAAGGGGGGGTTCCTACTTCTCTAATTTTCATTAAGGTGAATTTGGTGGCCAACAAATCCCCTACTAAGAATCTTGCATTTTTTCAAAAATTGCATCCTTCAATAAGGATTCCCTTAGCAAGGTTTTCTTTTGAAAACAAATTCATAGCAAAAGTAATTTAACAACTTTCCTTTGAGAAGGCTATTCGTTTTGGAATTCCTTGATGAAAGAGATCTTTCAAAAGGATTCCTTGGTGACAAGATCATTTGCGAAAATTTCATCACTTTTCAAATGGAGTGTCCCTCTGCATGGACCCCCTGCTATCTTGAAGGGTTCCTGAGGGATCCCTTTTAAAAACTCTTCCTTCAATTGCTTGTTTTGAGATACAACTATCTATCTGCATGAATTTTGATTGCTTAACATGTTTTGTCTATGGATTAACATGTTTGTTTCTAGGACCAAGCAATTATGAAGTTTCTTTTATAATCAATCTTGGAGAACTAAGCACCTTGTCAAGCTTGCCTTGTAGAACATAGCACCTATGAAGACCAACTAGAATTTGTAGAGCCTTTTGTTTTTATCCCCCCAGAATCAAGCACTTGTGGTGCCTCCTTTGTAGGACCAATCATCTATAAAGCGATTTCTATCTGTAGGACCGAGCACTTGTGGAATCTTTGTTCACCTTCTATGGGACCAAGCACCTGTGGAGCCAATTCTATAGTACTAAGCAACTGCAAAGATTTTGTTCATCTTTTGCAAGACCAAGTACTTGTGGAGCCATCTCTCTCTCCTACACGTTTGAGCATGTCAAATTGCAGTCTACTTCCTCAACAGTTCCAAGTATATGCTCTTCAACTTTTTCTCTACTTTACCTCACATTTAGTGATGTGTATGCTCGCTAAAGTGGGGGAAAAATGTAATGGTATGAATTTTCACCCCTTACGAATTCCCCATTTTCATACCCTTCACCTTAGAAAATGTAATTTCAATGATGCAATTCTGACATCCACCACCTTTTCTTTTCCACTCGATAGCATGTTTTCGTGTTAGTGGAGGAATTTTGTTTGGGATGTATGTGCTATGCTATCATCTTGACAGGATTCCTGCCTCTAGAATCTATAGAGGTGTTATGTTCCTCCATTATATGTGAACCGTAATGCCTCCTGCTCCCTTGACTGATACAAAATGACTCTTTTGTCTCCTCCTTTCCATTAAAATTGTCTAATTCTCTATTCCACTCAACTTCTTCACCATTCTTGCACACTTGACTAGATTCTTGATGCTTTCTTGATCAACTCTCACACTTTCAAGCTTCACCATCACCTCCATTGTAGCTACAAGTTGTTGGTTTCTTGGATCCTCCACTTCATTCATTGTGACAATGTTGTTATTAGAGAACTTGCAAGCTCACTCCTTCCTCTACTTGCCTTGAGGGCATGTAGTTGTGAAGGTGATATCCTCCATTGTCACTTGCTTTTGCATCATTGTGTTATCTAGTAGCATATTGTTGTTTGTGTTATTGCTTGGCATCTCTATTTCCATACACTTTCTTTATCATTTTCTACATCGTTGCTATCTGGCTGTCCATGGAGGTGGAAACACCAAAGCGGGGGACTGACTAAGGCATTCCTCTAAAAATAACCCCAACATTTTCCTTGGTCTTATGTGTGTAGGTGCTTCTTGGTTGGAGTTGTTTGAAGGATCATGTTGCAAGGAGTTTGGTATCATTTCCTCATTTCCTTTGTCAATTCGAGCATAATTAGTTAAAGTATTCTTCTTGTGGTCTTGTATTTCCGTATCTTTTATGCTATTTCATCATAGCATAAAATATCTATTAGTTGTATTTTTCGTGTTTTAATTTGACTCAAAAGTCTTATGTCTATACCGACGCTAGCGCCCCACTAAGACATCAGTGTGTCACGCTAGAGTCCATGTCCCACATTGTTGTCCTCAGGTAGAGAGTTGTCTGAGCATCATGTTAAACTCTAGAAATCAGCTCGTTTTACTCCCTAAACCATTCAAGTTAATAGGACGGTATCTATCATATTGCAATTCCTTTTTGACCTTAGCATCTAAACCTTTTTGAACCATTTAGCAATTTTGAGGTAGATTAGGGCAACATGTTGTTTAGGACCCTCCCATGACCCGGGGTCTCAGAGCATCTAGTCCCCCTCCTCTACAACTCCTTCATGTGAAATTATGTGTCCAAGGTACTCCACCTCATTGAGACCAAAATCGTACTTGGATGGATTGGCATAGAGTTTATGATCTTCAAGAACTTCTAATATTTGATCTACATTTTGAAAATGTTCTTCTCATATCTTGTTATAAATCAATATATCATCAAAAACACTAATACAAATTTCCTCAAGAATTTCTTAAATATGGAATTCATCAAACTTTGAAATGTATATGGCGCATTGGTAAGACCAAATGATATCACCAAAAACTCATAATGACCCTCATGAGTTAAATGTTGTCTTACAAATATCTTCATCATTAATTCAAATTTGGTGATAACTTGATCTAAGATCTAACTTTGTAAAATACATAGCTCCATCCAATTCATCTAACAAATCACTAATGGCTGGAATAGGAAAATTATCTTTGATGGTGTACATGTTGAGCACTCTATAGTTTGGGAACATGCACCAAGTTTCATCCTTCTTCCGCACCATCACCATAGGTGAGGAGTAAGAACTTTGGCTATGGCTAATAATTCCTCCCTCTAACATCTCCTCAACAATATTTTCTATCTCACTTTTCTATATATGTGGGTACCTGTAAGGCCTGATGTTGGATGGTTGGCTTCCTAGAACTAGTTCTATGGCATGGCCATGATCCCTCTTAGGAGGAATTCCTTTAGGAATATCTCCAAAAACCGTTGAGTGATAATCAATTATTGCTTGTAAATCTAGATGGGCAGGAGCATTAGATTTAGAGACTTCTAAGGAACATAAGTAGGCCACAAATCCATCAACTCCTTTCTTAAGAAACTTATACATTCAATGAGATCTTACAATTTGTGGGGAATTTTCCTTCAACCCTCTTAGCTCTATTATATTTCATTCTTATTGAAATATCATGAATAGTTCTTGGAAGTTCATCTCAATTGTTCCCAAAGTAATAAGTTGTTGTACCCCCAAAACAATATCTACTACACCCATGGAGATATCATACATTGGGTTATCAAGGTGTTAATATCCCATGGATATATTAATGCTATAACACTTTCCAGAACAACTAATAGTACCACCATCTTCAATCAAGACCTAAAAATTTGGAGTTGGATATATAAAATAATTTAGATGAGTAGCCAACTTTTTGTTGGTGAAATTATGAGTATTACTCGAGTTGATCAACACTGTTACTTTTTGCTTCTTTAAAAAACTCACTACCTTGAGATTTTATGGAGCACTACGATCGAAGAGTGCATGACAAGAAATGATTGGTTGGGTATCATTTGATTGATCATCCAACTCCCTATCACCCTCTAATATTGGTTCCTCCTCTTCTTCCTCACTCAAACCTCCAATACAAAACAATTTATTTTCAATGCATTTATGCCCTAGACTATATTTATTGTCACAATTGAAACATAACCCTTTTGCTCTCTTCTCCTCAATTTATTTTGGATTCAACCTAGTAGGTTGTGGTAATGAATGTGTAGGAGATCTCCTTTCACTGGCATTTACAATCCCTTATCGCCTACTAGCCAAAAAATTCTCAACTTGTCTTGCCATTACTATTGCTTGTGATAAGAAGTACGGTTGGAACAACCCTCCTTATTTTATGTGATCCTTCAAATTGCCAAGAAATAGTTTCTTCAGATTTCTTGTCACATTCTCCACTCTTAGAGAAAGGGTTTGAAGAAATTGAATATAATTCTTTATCATGCCTGTTTATTTTAATTTATTGGCTATCTATAAAGTTATCTCCATAATGGATAGCAAGTTTCTCTTGAAAAATTGACCATGTGACCACACAACCATTCTTTCTATTCTCATCATATAACCAACCATACCAAATAAAATGATCTATGAGTTATGCAACTTTGTGGTTTGGCCACCCATTGGTTATTATGGGATGACTCAAAGTGGGCTTTCTATATCCATAGGTATTGTTGATGCATATAGTTAGTTTTCCTTGTCTATGATCATTTGTGCATTGGTATGTTATGTTTGGATGAGATGATGTATGATTAGAGTGCTTTAATAGCCAGTTATTTGGACTTGTAACATGTTTTTTTTATCATAATCTCATTGATAGCTTGGTTACATAGTTCAATGGGATAGTTTGACAGTGACGTATTTGTTGTGGTTTATCTTCTTGGCTTGAAGATGTTGGTTATATCATATTCTTTGGAGTTGATTGTATTACAATTGAGTGTGCATGGATGATGGGAAATTTTAATTTAGCATATGGTTATTTTCATGTGATTGGAGATGTTGACATCCTAATTAGCCATGGTGGATTCTTGGAGTATTTGGTCAAGGTGTTAGTATATGACTTAATAGTTTTGATAGTTATCCTTGGTTGAGAGGATTCTAGGTATTGTGCCATGGTGGAATATTGATCATGTTAGAGTATTTGCATGATACAAGTGCTCTTGGGAGTAGGACATGTTCATTGGAGCATATGATCTTTTTTTGAGGAGATGTTGGATCATGATTCCATGATGCATTTCAGGCTTTCTAGTGAGAGCTATGACAATGATCTATTTAGTTCTCCTGTTATTAAGTTAATTGGTTATCTTCTTGGGAGTTTCATGATAGTATGATGTTGCATTTGAATTTTAGTATGTATTGATCAATTATATATGCTTATGGATACTTGGAGACATGGTTGAGGCTAGTGTTCTCTTGAGTTTAGAGACATGTTAAGATAGTTACTCTTTGGAGGTTTCAACACAAATTTAAAGGAGCCTTCACTTGGATATGGACACAAGTTCATAATGGACCCACATAGGATATTGTTCCTAGAGAGAGCCATTGTGGCTTGATATATCTTGGAGAAGGAATCCAATTTATCACTCTTGGTCTACTCTATCTGATAGGTATTGTCCATCTTGTTTTTAGATACATTATATTTTATGCTTGATCTTCTTATAGATATGGATCTTGAACTATTTTTGTTAGCTCTATAGGGTTCATTTGAGGAGGGTTTATGACACAAATCATGACCAAGGGGTCTTATCAAACCATTTGATCACACAACCAACACAACACTCAACACAATGTAAACCAAAAAAATTCAAACAAAAACTCATAATGATTTTACTAAATCCAAATTTAAATCCAATTTACTTTACAAACAAAATCTACAACAAAACATTACATGCAAACCCTCATGACCTCGTACTATCCATTTCTCCTTGAAAAATTCCCTCAATTTACATCTAACTCTATTCATACTTCTACATAGCACCTCTTATTCTTTTTGAAGATTAAATTTTTGTTTTAAAACATCCTCTCCCATATTCCAACTCATACTAGACTCTTTCCCAATTTTGCAACACAACACTCAACACAATGCAAACCAAAAAGTGCATACAAAAATCATAATGATTTTAATAAATCCAAATTTGGCTCCAATTTACTTTACAAACAAAATCTACAACAAAACATTACATACAAACCTTCATGACCTCTTACTATCTATTTATCCTTGAAAACTTTCCTCTATTTACATCTAACTCTATTCATACTTCTGTGTAGTACCTCTTCTTTTTGAAGATTAAATCTATGTTTTAAAACATCCAAAATGGTGTATATTTCTCTCCCATACTCCAACCCATACTACACTCTTTCCCAATTTTCCAACATCTTCCTCTATCCTTCAACGATATTCTATATTCTATTCATTTTCTGATTTAAATTACTTAAAGAATGGGAATTTTTTTCCCACTCCAACACAACCCCTTAAGATTTTTTTACTATTTAAATCACTCTCATATAGGGTTGATATCTTCCTTCAACATTGTTCCTTTTTAAATATTATTTATTTGTTTAAAATCACTCTAGAAAATGGACATATTTGCCCATTCTAGGGGAAAGGTCCCAGTTACTATCCGCCTTCCAATTGTCATTCACTCCTTTCTCACTTTAACCTAAAAAAAAGAAGATTTGACCCACTAAAAAACTTTATTTAATCTAATAGAAAGTTGAAAAAAACCAATACATGTTCATAAGTCAATGTGTAGTTGACTAATGTAGGTAGTCAACTACACATACATTTGCATTTACAGTACAAGTCTAGTTGCACAAACAAAAACTCATTTACAATTTATAAAAAACTTTTATTATTAGAAATACCCCAACTTGCAAAAGGTGCCACCCTCAATACATATTATATTGATAAATACATATGCACACTTAATGGTGCTTCAAATGATATAATGACAAACTCCTATAAACTCTATGGGATGTCAAATGCACATTTTTCAACACTCTCTCTGTCAGTTGCATCTATTAACTCCATTCCTTGTAGGTACCTACATAATTAAATACTGGTGTAAGGCTCCCCCAATAAACATCAAATGCAAATATAATTCAAATTCAGTCATTTCACCATAAAAAGCCTATGTTACTAACAACTAAAAATTCAAATGATCGGATCTTTCCCAAATAGATTCAAATTTGAAACACAACAACCAAATTGAATGCATTGAATTGTCAGATTCAAATTACTAAATAAGAGGGGAAGTAACCAATGACATTCACAATTATTCTCCTCTACAAATTACTAGAGTGAACAAATATTCTCTGCAAACTACAGAGCATCGACAAGCATCCTCTGCACATTCCTCAAATATCCACATTTTTTCAGGTTGGTGCATTCTACATTCTACTTAAAGATATTTTCATGAGTTGTGCATTTAACAATTATATTCATGCAATGTCTATTTATATGTTATGAATAAATGAGGGTTTTTTTGGTCACGGGTTATTCCTTACAAACCTCATTTACAAATTCAGTAAATTGTGTGTTCATCTCAGTGTTTATATTTGTCATTTATTTCATATAAGGCTCCTTTATATTCTGTATCTCTTGTTCATTCAACAAATCAATATAAGCATGATGAACCATCCTTTATATATATATAAGTTAATTCGTAGAAGGATCCTTTATATTCAAAAAAATTGCACACATCATCTTGCATTTTCATTATATATATGTGTGTGTGTGTGTGTGTGTGTGTGTGTGTGTGTGTGTGTGTGTGTGTGTGTGTATTTGTGTTTATATATATAGATAAATATATGTGTGTATATATGTGTAGTACGAGAATGCAATATAAATCTTGTTGTTGTGCCTTGAGATCTAAGCCCACCCAATTATTGAGAAGGTTCTTGAAGAAGCCAATTATTTCTTCTACTATTTCTTCTAGCTTCTCTAATAATACGCCATTAGCTAATTTGATCGTTGTGATCCTATTAGTATTTATCTTAGCTTTTGTGACATTATGGAAGTATTTCAAATTTTTGTCACCTTCCCTTATCCAGATCTCTCTTGAATTTTGTCTCTAGTGAATTTATTCCTTTGATGAGACATCCTACCACTTGCTTAAAAGCTCTTTCTCTCTCAAAAATTTCCTTTCATCCATGCCTTGATTTTAAACCTCTTCATTAAGAGATTGAATTTTAGACTCCAAGTGTTTTTTGGTTTCAAAGATGTTTTTAAAACTAAGTTTGTTCCATTCCCTCACTTGATGTTTTAGAAGCTTCAATTTTTCTACTACTCTGAACATTTTAGACCCTGTTGGATTTGACTCATCCCACCATTGTTAAACCAGTTTGAAGAAGTCATTCTTCTTTAGCCACATGTTCTCAAACTTTAACAAACATCTAATAGGTTCTTTCCCCCCCAAGTAATTCAAGCAAATCAGACAATGATCTGGCCTTGAAAGTGGAAGGATACCACCTTCCAATGAGTAGGGGAATGATCCCAATTTCCCTCTAAACAAGTACCTATCAACTTTCTTAGCTATGTTGCTAAACCCTAGCCTTCTATTGCTCCAATTCAAAGACCCATTTGCCAATTGAATGTTTAGCAACGTATTTCTTTCTACACAACTCTCGAAATCATACTGAGATTTTTGTTTTCTTTGAACTCCGCCCTTTTATCTGGTTTGTGGAGGATGGCATTAAAATCCCCCTAGGAGACAATAAGCTGGAGATGTGTTTTCTCGCAATTGTTCCAGTTCTTCCTATATACCTCTTTTTTGCATGCATGATGTAGGTCCATATATATTAATTACAATAAAACTTAGATTTGAAAGAAGGATCCTTACCTTATGACCAATCCAATTTTTGTTTGCAACTACCTTCTCCAAATGCACGAATCAAGGTTTCCAAAGCACGATGAGTCCTCTAGAGGCACCTTCCAAACCAACTACCTCTATGCTCCAATATCTTAACCTCTTCCCAAATTGATCAACTTCTGTTTGTGATAGTTTGGATTGTTGGATCATGAAAATATCTGCTTGGGACACTTCCATTTGGTGCCTTAATAGACACCCTTTTTAGGGGCATTTAAGCCCCTCACATTCCACAATATGAGCTTTAATGATCTTTAATCTAAGCATCATTGTGATATTCATTTACCCCTTTACATATCCATCTTGATTTATCTTCTCTTGGGTGGTTTTCCTCCCTTTCCTTTTTCCATCCCTGCAATCTGGGGATTTCTTTTCTAGCTCTTTCTATTTTATCCCCAAATTTTCCTTCTTTGTTGTTGCATTCTCTAGGTCATCGGTTCTTGTTTTACTTACTGGAGTAATTTTCTCTTCCCATTCATCCTCCTTTGTAATATTTTTGACCTCCTTTTCTACATTGCTTTGATTTGAGAAGGAAATTTCCCCTTGTTCAATGACTATCAACTCTGGTTTTAATTCCTTGGAAAACTCCATCAACTCACATCCCACTTCCAAAATTTAGGTTAGAATATCCTTGCTTTGGTTAAAATACTTTTTTGAGGGAGTTGAATCAGGTCCTCCTTCCCTATTTGACCAAATTGTTCAAATTTATCTAGAATTATGTCAAGCAATGAAGCGCACTCCTTGGAAAAATCTATTGTTATTGCCTTATAAGGGTTTCCCTGTTCTTCATTTGATCTAAACTAGGCAACATTCACCATTTCTTCCCAAGCTACGTCCCAATCTCTAAAACCCTCAACACTTCCCTATTCACCTTGATTACCTTCCCTTAGGGATCCAATCAAATTTCCTTTTGGATGCTTTTCTATTCCTGGTTTTTAAAACCAATGCCCTTATGTAGTAATTATCTCTAGCTTGCTCCAATGGGTGATGTTTGCCTTGATCTCCACACAAATCCTCACATGAAAGGCCAATTCATTTGGATCTAATATTTATTTTGCACAAATAAAATTCCCTAATTCACTTCCAATCTCCTCTAGTGCTTAATTATGCTTATATTCAAGGGGAAGATTGGGGAGTTTGTACCAAATTTGCAAGTGCTCTAGTTTATGTTTTTTCGCATTGAAATTAAGATCCCACTCTTTCATGTAGAAATCAAAACCTCCCATTTTCATGCATTTATTCTTCATTATCGATTATTTTAGGTCCTCTGTTTGACAATCTATGACAAAGAAATCATTGGAGATACACAAAATCCTTACCTATGAGCCCAAGCTCTCTTTCCTCCACTCTTCTAGTTTTACTCTGTCTATTTCATCCTCGTACCACTTTGCAATGATTCCACATCTCTTCAAGTGGGTGGTATGCAAAAGAATTATTTAAGGAGAGACATATTGCCTTACTATCTACAAATTATTTCCTTCATCCACTTCCAAATCTTTGTGGATTTTGGAATATATCAGAGGTTAGGGTAGGGTTTCTCCAACAACCATGTGAAGATTCCACCAAAATAGCATTGGCTCCAGTTACAAATGGAGGAGATTTTCAGTTCCCATCATACTCTAGCCTCCCATTCCAAGCTCCATTCCCATCAAAACCACTTGCTCCCTTCCATCCTTGATCTGTTGTCTTGCTGCTATACATACCTCATGTTTCTTTCCGCTGGATAGGATCTCTTTTTCCAAACCATTGGGGAATCTCTACTTTGACTTCGTCTAATTAGGTGCCCTTCCTTTCACTCCTTTCATACCTTCACACCATCTTCCAAGCCAAAGGAAATTTATTTTGATCCTTAGTTCCTTGCCACAAAAAATCCTTAATAACCTTATAAATTACATCAATGATGCCACTAGGAGATTTGAGTATTGAGAAGAGAAACATTGGGAGAGTAGATAAAACTAATTTAATCATGGTAATATTACTAGAAAAAATCAACCACTTATCACACCATTGTCCTATTTTGGATTTGAAATCCTCAATAAGGGAATCCCATAATGTAGCTTTGCACACTCCCATGAACATTAAGGACCCAAAGGTATTTAATAGGGATATTAACTCTCCTAAAACAAAAATCCCTAGAGATCCTTTGCTAAATTCTAGAAGAAACATTAAAAACAAAATTTTAGATTTATTTTTCAATAATTTTCTAACTCAAGGTACTTGCGTAAAAAAATAGAATTCTTTTGATGGTTATTTCTTCCTTAATGCTAGCCTCCCTCCAAAAAACAATTTCATCTAAAAATTGAAAATGAGTGAAGTCTTCAAAACCTTCCATGGACATAACACATTTCTAATCGCCTTCAAACTCGGCCACAATGATACATCTTCCTAGATCCTTAGCCATAATGATGAAGATATAGGGTGATAGGGGATCACCTTGTCTTAGTCCATGTGAGGTAGAAAATAATCCCTTAAGCTTCCTTTAACAAAAATAGAGTAATGAGGTGATGAAATGGACCCAAAGATAAGTTATCTCTAATCTAGGCTTAAACCAAATTGTTCTAGAATATTCATGATTAAGCTCTAATACACCTTATCACATACTTTGTTGATATTCAACTTCGCTAACATTCCATTCGTATTAAAAATGGAGTGAATGATTTCATGAGAGGTGATGATACCTTCATAGGTTACTCTATATGAAAAAAAAAATCCAAGCCTTAGAAATGAGCAAAGGAAGAATTGATGAGGTGATGATACCTTCATAGGTTACTCTATATAGAACAAAAACATTCCAAACCTTAGAAATGAGCGAAGGAATAATTGATTTGATTATGTTGGCCAATGTTTTAGACAAGATTAAATACATGTTATTACAAATGGAAATTAGATGAAAGTCAACAAAAGTTTCTAGAGAGGCCTCCACTGGAATTAAGGCTACAAAGGTGTAGTTGAAATATTTTAGGATCTTTATATATTTTCTTGATTCATTATAGGCATCAACAACCTCATTGCCAATAATATCCCAACACTTTTAAAGAAAGGTAACAGGTAACCCATTAGGACTAGGGGCTTTGGCTAGATGCATTTGAGACAAGACTAATATTCTCCCCATTTATGAAAGAGGTCATAAATATCTCTCTCTAGCCCAAGATAACCCTATGGATACATTTCATGATCTCACTTTTCTCCTCTAACAAAGAAGCCTCAATACTCCTCAAAGGGTTTGATAAGAATGAGTCCTCTTCCTACTTGATTTGGATGATATAAATCATGAAGTTAAAACCCCAAAAAACAATATTATAAATATTTTATTCTAGCCTTTATCAACCTTGGTTGAATTATGAGAAACTTTGTGTTCCTATATGCATGTTGTAACTATGTTTCTCTAAATTTTTAACATCGAAAGATCTCTTCTTTCACCTATAGGTTAGCCAACACAACTTGTAATTTTTTTGAAGTGGTATTTATGCATACCACCCATGATGACTTCCTTTTCAATATCATTAGGTTAGATTATACCCTCTCATTCTCCTTAAAGATATTTTTGAAGCTATTAATGTTCTAGTCCTTAGGATTTATGTTAAGAAATAAATGATTTTTGACCAAAATGAATAATTAATATTCCTTATTTTGGGATACATATCCCAACATTGTTTTCTATTTCCCATGAAATTATCATCTTGAAACCACATTTTAAAACTTAAAGAGGATTTTAAAATAGGGATGTCAATGTCAACATGTTAGGATAGTAAAATAGGAAGGTGATGAGAAACTACGCTAGGAATAATAATGTAGTCCACATGAAAGCTATTGTTGCACCAAATAAGAGAAACAAAAGCCTTTCCAACCTCTCTATGATGTGTTTAAAAACCTCCCTCTGATTATTCTAATTGAATTGTCTATTTGTTAGAGTAATCACACATTAGATAAAAATTAATTAATTATTAGGCTAATTCATTTCATGCACTTAAGCTAAACTTAGGAGTGCTTTTTTTTGTTAATTGAAAGAGCTATTATTAGATCATTTTGTCTCATCATATGGATGACAATACTTTTCATGATATAATCCCTTTATCATTTAGGGTTTGCTCATATAAGCACTCTGCTTCATTGTATTATCTCTCATGAGGTTCAAGCAAGAAGCTTTCCATTCTATAAGTTTTTCTAGTTGAGTATATAATAGATCATTATTTACAACTCTCTTACATGGAAGATGTTTTTGTTCATTGTTTGATCCTATATATCACTTTATTCACAATTCTTCTAACATGGTATCAAAGTGTGGATTCAACAAACCCCTTCTCATTTTTTGAAGGTTTTTTTCTCAACTAGGGTTATAGAAGCAATTTGAAATCTTTATTTTTTTTTTGCAATTTTTGGAGTTGGAAAAGTTTTTGATGCACTTGGCATGAAAAGGACCTCACCATTATGTTTAGGAGGTAGATTCGATGAATTTTGATATAAATTTTTCCCTTTTTGACATCAAGAGCTTCTGAGGCAATTTTTTTCTTACAAGGGCCTCTATACATCCCCTGTACAACCCTACTTGTATGGTGACTTTTTATTAAAAAAAATATTTGAAAAAAAAATATTTTTAAATTATTTATTTATTTATATTAAAAAATAACAACAAGCTTTTATTCGTTGTGGCGATGTGTACAAGGGTATTTGCAGGCCCTATGGGATCCATGTACACATTAGAAAAATTATAATGCCCACAATTAGTGATTGTTATGTTGATTGGTGGTGGAAACCAATCAACAACCACCACAATACCACCCAATGACACAATATTTTCGCCGACATTTTAATTACTTCCAATATTCACTCAAAAGTTTTTCGTCAACTCCATTTTTAAAGACGGTGTGCCATTTTCAAGTAGTAGAGGAATCTTTTCAATATATTCTAGATTTTTAGAGCATATTCTAACGATTGGCCTTTTATCAATGGTCATATTTTTTCCAATAGAGGGGAATATTCATACACTTTTTTGAGTTATATGCGTTATAAAATCATTGTGCTTAGAATAGTGCTAAATGCTTATAATAGTGCTAGTGCTATTATATGTGCACCCACACATTAAACAACCCACAACTTCTTAGATGTCAAGCTAGGCTACCAACAGCTTGTGAGCTACCTAATTTAGCCGCCTTCCCTACCTACAATCTTAGTGCCACCCTAGGGTTGCATGGGAGACCAACACCTAACCCCTAGGGTGCTATTTTTTTTTGTAACTTAAGCAGAATTAAGAAAAATCGTGATAATTTTTTGCTTGATTATCAAAATTAAGCAAATAAGATATCATTAGAAATCTATGTATGAGAATTATCCAATGGTGTTAGCTTTTTTTATTATATTTTGTTGCTAGTGCATTTTATCACCAATCAAAGTTAGATGTATGGTTTTCACTCTCGAGCTCACAAATTTTGACCAATTTCTCTAGTTTTCACGATTCTAATTGTGTTGGAAAGGTATTTCAAATCTCTTCACTTCTATCCATGCATTGTTTCCATATTTTTCTCCAAATAAATTTTATTCAATTTTTTTCATATTCTAGTAGATTTCTTGAATGTTTTAGCTCTTGAAAACTTTTTGTTTGTGTGGGATGACTTGTTTTAGGCTATTTTGCACGTATTTCTATATTTCTTCATATTTGGGCATTCTAAGCATCTTTTTCATGCACTTTCTCTTTTGTAGATGCACCTAAGATAAAATGCCACTATTGTACATACTTTTTTGTGGATTTCGTACATCTTGTTGTGTCTATTATACTCACACTATGTTATAAAGTGCCATGGGAGGGTTGTGTAGTGCCTTTATTTTTTCATGATACCTTTGTCGAGTGTACCTTCCATGACAACATTGAATCCCATTTATTCTTACCTCATACATGTGTTCATTGTTTTCACACCCTATTTTAGTTGTAGGTACTTTCATGTGCATGTTCATATGTTCTTGGTTCTCTTTCATGCAATTCTTGGTGAAACACAATTTTAGTGGCCCTATCATGGCTCTCCCTTTTTGCATTATGGGGGATTTCTATTGTTGGTGCTAATATGTCCTTGGTTCATTTTGGAGTGAGCTATATATTTATTTTTATTCCTATGTACTAGACAAATGCAACAATCGGTTACCCATGTATTTCAGTGAGATGAAACATTTATCATATGTATACTCTTGCATTCTTGTTTCTGGAGGTGACCTATTTTAACTCAGTCAAAGTTATTCAAACTATTGGTACTTATATTTTCAACTTGCACCTTACATTTTGAGTAGTTTTGTTGGGATCACTCATGCTAATTCATGTGTCATTCGTATCTTTGGATTCTATATTTTTACCTTTATTTTTCATCTAATTTGAGTAGTGTCATTGGGGGCACTCATGCAAGTTCTTGTCCTATTGATCCTAGAATGATCATCTATTTCAGAGGAGGTTCTTCATTTCAACACCACAATACACATATATATACAAATACATACATATAGATACATACATATAAATACATATATACATACATATACATACACACACACACATATATATTCATACATACATTTGAATACCATTGTCTTCTTTGGTGTGATTAAGGAATTATTCTCATGAAACCATTGCTCGGCTTTTTGGCTATCTGAAAACCCATGTTTGTTTTGTGTGATTAAGGAATTATTATCATGAAACCCTTGCTTACATTTTTGGGCATATATCTAAAAACCCAAGTTTGTATTTGTTTTACCCGTGTTTAAGTTTCTATTGTTTGGCTATCCAATACAACGCAGTAGCATTCATTTACTATAAAATATGTTAGTAATTATCTACTTTCCACTGCACATACAACATGAGACTATACATATATAGGACGAACTTTGTATCCTTTATTCTTTACTTAGCAACTTACGTTTTCATTGTACTCTTAGATGTTCACACAAAGATATATATCTATACATATATACATGATATTTTTAAATACATACATACATATATATATATGTATGTATATATGTATACATATAAATACATATATATATATGTATGTATATATGTATACATATATATATATATATGTATACATATATATATATATATGTATATATATATATATATATATATATATATATGTACATATATGTTGATGTAAGACAACCACCTCAAGATAGAAAAAATAAGAGATAGGTATAGTAACCCATAAATTTAAATTTAGACAACTTTGAAACTGCACTCAAACTCATGACATACCTTTTTTTGAAAATTATTTTGAACCATAAAAATGATGCCTTTTCAATTGGAAACTTGGAAAATGAAAGCCTCCACATTCATCTACAAAAAAAAAAATAGTTCATAATTTTTCTCCCAACAATATCCCTTTAATTCCATAGCTAAAAACTTAGAAAACTCTTAAATCCCCACTTTCAACAACTGGCTCCTGACAACATAAGATAGTTGCAACAACACCTAAATCACTCAACCCAAGAATTATGAATTGAAACAATAAAGATCACATTCTAAGGGATTTACCATCACATAAAATTACATAAGTTCAAGGATCAATCTGATTCTCATTATTATGACTTGGATAGTCTGCAACAAGCTACAATGAGAAACTAACACAACCAAAACACTATCATAGGAAAGATCTTACATTAAACATCAGAATATCAGACCCAAGAGTTTCCCAATTAGCTACAATCAACAACACCTGCAGCTACAAATCTCTATTACATCACCCCTAGTCCTTCCAATCAAGCCTTACAAGTATTTTCCTTTCATTTCCTTGATTTTTCTCCTCTTTTCCATCCTCGAGCTTCTAAAATCCATCAATTTTTGTCTATCATTGCTCCCTCATTCATACTAATCTTCTAAAATGGTTTCTACATTTGATGTATCTCCTTCTCATCTTTCTAAAACATTTCTCCATTTTATTAAGAAATGAGAAAGTTATGGTTGTTTTACTGAGACTAGGTCTCATAGTTATGACCCAGACAATCTCCCTCTCCCTCAAAATGTCATTCAAACCTCTACCTCCCCCATTTTGGTGTGCTAATTCATGCAATTGACCTCTTCAATGTTTTTGCTAAGAAATTTTTAGGAATTTACTCAAAATGACCCGCATTATCTTATTCTAGCACCTCCACTCCCAAGCACCAAGCACTACCTGCAATGATTAATTTCTCCACTCTTCTGTATTCTTGAGAGTTAAAAATAAATAATTAAAAAATAATTTATATAGTCCTGGGACTTTGCCTCCCGAGCATAATTTTCAATTTGCAACATTTTCAACATTACAATTTAAATTCAAGGAATATTATTGATTTATGAAAAGGGGTCCCATATGAAAGAGCTGAAGATGAGTCACATGCCTACAAGACCAACAACATACCAAAAATTAAGAAAATAAAATAAAATTCTTTTTGGGTGTGCACAATTGCTTGGTACTCCTAGATGCTCCTGTATCAAACACCCAAGGTAAGTGAAATATTCCATGAGTTGAAAGCTCATGAACATTTAAAGACTATATGTTTTCTTTGGATCCATTGTTCTTCCTTATTCTTTTGAAATTTCCTCTTTCTCTTCTTCCAACATCTTGTCGAAACATTCACCATCCTCCTTCAAATAATCCTTCCTTCTCTCTTCTCCACTTTCATGGGTTTTGTCCCATCACAAATTGACCACCTCCACCAAATCTCACTTGTGGCATCCTCTATAGCTTCTACATATAAATATGCTACATCCACACATCAATCTGCAACTAAATAATCTCTCTTTCTATCTTCGTACTCTAACTCCTTATGCAAATTCACATCAACTTTTTCATCACACAATGTAGAAAAATCAAAATTTACCTCTTCATCAATCTGATGCTTCATGTCCACCAGCATATCTTCATTATACTCTTCCTCTACTGCTGCAACTTCTACCTCATCATCATCTATTACAATTTCTTTATTTTATTTATCCTCTATATCCATCTTCATCTCCTCAAGATTTAGATCTACTCTTAACCACCTATCTATTCTTTCCATCTCCTTTATCAATAGGAGATTCTCTTCATTTTTTCCAAGTTCATCAAATTTTGGTCCCTTAGCATGTAAATATCCTTCTTCATTATCACTATTTATTGTAGCCTTGTTTTTCTCTTCAACCTCTACCACTATCTCATGCTTTTTCTCCTCTGTGTCTTCCAAAATACATGATTTTTTTGCTGCAATCTCATTATCTTTTTTATCCTTTATAGGGGTTTCTATCACTTCATTTTCCTTTTCTCTTGGGTTGCAACACTTGTTTTCTCTACTCTTCTTCTTGCTGTCCTCTTTTTCCTTCTCACTTTTCTTCACCAATATCCTCTCATCTTTGCCAATATTTTTCTTCAATTTATCTATCCTTGTCTTGATCTTTCTCACTTCCTCACAAACCAACCATCCCATCTTCTCAAACTTCTCATTTTCTACCTTCTCCTAATATTGTTCCTAGAACAATATTCTCATGGGTCTCCTCATGACCCACCCTATCTTGTTTGCCACAATCTCACCTCAACTCACATGCTCTACATTTTCATGGCTCGTCCCTTTCGTCTCTCAATTGCTCAAGACTCCTCATAGACCTGCAAAAATTCTCTCGAGCTTCTCAGACAATTCTATCGTGCTTCCTCTATCCACCCACCGGTCCTAGCATAAGCTACCTCATGTTCAACGATTTGATTATGCACTCAAAACCTTTGGCTCTGATACCATTTGATGCAAGACAACCACCTCAAGACACCAAAAATAATAGATAGGTATAGCAACCCATAAATTTAAATTCAGAAAACTATGAAACTGCACTCAAACTCATGGAAAACCTCTTTTTGAAAATCATTTTGAACCATCAAACCAATGCCTTTTCAATTGGAAAGGAAAATGAAAGCCTCCAAATTCATCTACAAAAAAATTAATAGTTTATAATTTTTCTCCTAACAATACCCTCTAATTTCATAGCTAAAAACTCATAAAACTCCTAAATACCAACTTTCAACATCTGGCTCTTGACAACATAAGATAGTTGCAACAACACCTAAATCACTCAACCCAAGAATTATGAAATGAAAAAATAAAGAGCACATTCCAAAGGATTTACCATCACATAAAATTACATAAGTTCAAGGATAAATCTAGTTCTCATTATTATTACTTGGATAGTCAGCAACAAGCTACAAAGAGAAACTAACAAAACCAAAACACTGTCACAGGAAAGATCTTACATTCAACATTAGAATATCAAACTCAAGAGTTTCCCAATCAACAACACATGCAACTACAAATTGTTAGTGTAATTAATATTTAATTACACTTGCATAACTTTACTTAGGTTTTGCTTAGGTAATAATTAGTTTACTTAATTAATAAGTAAGCTTTATTTAGTTGAGCCTTTTTTAGGTCAACATTAGGGTTGCATACATTGCTTTATAAAGCAATTCTCTTATTGTAATTTCTTAATTCTGAATAATATAATTTGCACATTGACATGCAAAGCTCTTCTTTTTTGATGTTTTCTCTTCTGTGGAAGGTGTTTAGGTTTGCATGTCTGATCTAGGGTTTCTAACATGGTATCAGAGCCTTGACATGTAGCCCCTTCTCAAATTCTGAATAAATTTGATTGCAGAGCTCATTCAGAGTTCCTTGAGGGATCTGACTTTGAGCATTTTTTTGGTGCATCCTAGAGAAAAATGGACACCGCCATTGCATTCACAACGCCCCAAAACCCTAAGATCGCCCTTTGTTTCATTGATTTTGGCAAAGTTGGTTTGGAGGGCAAAATTTTTTTGCCAGGGAGGCCGTACAGCCTCCCCAACACACATTTCGAGGTGAAAATGGCACAAAAATCGAAGAAAAAGATTGAAACCAGCATTGGTTTCTGCACCTCCAGTGTTGCAGGAAAGCGTCGCCCGGTGGCCACTGGTCCACCACCGAGTGGCCACCAGGCGGCTGCCGGTCCGCCATCGCTGAGTGGCACTCAGCCAACCCGCCGCCAGGTCCGCCTAGCCCCCACGGGCCTAGTCTACTTCAGCTCCGGTCACATGGGTCGGCTTCTGCAGAAACCGCGTGGTCATATGGACGACCAAGGGCTCCACCCCAACCCCTTGTCTACCAGCCCCTGGTCGCGCACAGGACCAGGGGCCAAAATTGTTTTAGCCCCCTGGGCTGCCTGCAGGCCTTATTGGCCATTCTGGAGCACTTTCACCAAATCAGGTGTATTTTTTGCATACGATCTTTTGCAAAAACGAGATATCGTCGGAAAGCTGGTTCCAGCATCGTTCTATTGGTCCAGATTATTTTTCCTGATTATGTTCCAGTTTTATGTTGCAGGTCTTTGAACTCAGAACTTGTTTTGTCACTCCGAAGGGCATATCTTTTGACTCGGTGATCCTTTTTTCGCCATTCTTGCGGAATTGGAAAGCTGGTTCATTCCTCTACACAGATCTGAGGTCTTTTTTATTTTCTATTTATGCATGTTTAGAAATTCTCTCCTTTTGCAGTCATTGGGGATTCTAATAAATGAACTGATATAAAGTTCCATCGAGGGGTTTCTTGCATAATAATCTTCATTGTGTTTTGATGACAACTCGAATGAGTTGTAATCTGGTTTCTTAGTTTCTTTTGGCCATTTTTGTCATAGCTTGACACATATCAGATTCATATCAGTTCACACTTTAGATTGAGAGCCTATGGTTAATGATCCGCATCAGATCCATCTCAGTTTGAGGGCCACTAAATTTGTGGTTAATGTTCCCGAGTCTTTATGGTACTTGTTCCCATGGAAGAGTTTTAGTTTCAGTTTGGCATCGGCATTGAGATACATGGCTTCCAGATTCTGTCATCATTCATATCATCTACTGTTGCTTTATGGATTCCAGGGTTGTTCTAGTTTGGAGTGTTCGAGTGTTCTGTGGCATCAGGTATGTTGTTGCTTTTATCATGATTCCTTGAGTCAATTAGTGACTCTCATCCGGTTTCAGTAGTAGACAAAAGTATCTTTCCTTGTTTTCCAGATTTCAGTTTCAGTGTTACTCTATAGAGTTCTTCCAGTGCTTCTTTGCAGCTGTCGTCTCATTGTAGGGGGGTTGTCCCATTGGGTTTTCCTTCTCTACCTCATTATTGCATTTGTACATGGGTACCTGATCAGGCCTAGTTGCCAGGACCCATGTTTACTTTCATGCATTGTAGTTACCTTTGCTTTCTTGCACATGTTTGTAGCTGCACTCTTGATCATCTTAAGGGGGGTGTTAGAGTAAAGGTTTTAACTTAATTATGTTAATTAAGTTGCCTTTATTCCTCTCTTAAGATTTCACTTTAGTTTGCATATTGTGACATTTAATGATTATATTAATTATTAAATGTCTACCTATTAGGGTTTCTTTTAGGGTTGCACAATCTCCTTTCATAAGGATTGATCATTATATTTTACATTTTCTAATTAATACATTTTTAGCTTTCAGAGCACCCTTGCTTTTTTGTCTCCAACGTTTTCTTCTATGACAAGTTATTTGCCTGCAGGTGATCTTCGGGGTCTGTGAAGTTGGATTTCACAACTTCTACAATTATGGCTCTGGATGTCTGTAGCTAAAACCATGTGAGTAATTGTCATGTTCTCAGGAACATCAACTTTGAGTACTTGACCAACTGAGTAATAAGTGTATTGAAAGTATTCTTCAAACAAAGCCACAGAGAATGGGGGCTTATCTTCACTAGAGAACCTCATAGTTTGTTTACCCGCACCTTTAACCCTATGTAGAGGAAATTTCCACCTCTTGTAACTTGTATCCATGGTGCGGTATTCCTCCAACAAGTCTCTGATTCGTAATTTTATTTTTAGGGAAGTGTCTAGCTGAAAAATCATGGAAATATAATATGGCTTTATGACCATGAACTATGACCCATCAGGCAAATGAATTTCTCTTGTCTTCAGATTGTAATTCTTTGACAACACTTTGATTAACTCTACATTCATAAAGACATTGGGTACTACAACTTTACCCAAATTCAAATTCCACGGGTTTGACACTGGGCTATGCCAGAATTTCTTCCTATAATGATAAATGAAGAGGTCATAACCTCTACACGGAGTCCATACATCTCCCAGATTTTTTCTGTTTATCTTCTAATGTCACACATGATGGGTTAAGTTGTGCTATTCTTCTAGATTTTCGCCCAGACCCAGGACACTGATTGATTAAGTCTTGATTTAATTTCCTAGCTTCATTTTTTTGTCTTTTTGCTTTCTGTTTGCTTGGGGTTTTTTCCATCTCAACCCTACTCAAGCAATGCTTTCATCTACTTACCGAGAAAATAATTTGAGCTGAGTCTAGACCACTTACTTGGATAAATGCTGCAAATTTCCAGCTGCCTACCACCGTCCAAGTTGGTTCTCCAAATCCTTCAATTACAATTCGCAATGATTTCAACTTCTTTGAGGCTGTATTTATGAAATTTCAGGACACTTCATCATTCCACCTTTATGATCAAGTTCTTCATTAATAGTGGTAGTCTCATCGATATTTTTGTTAGTCACATCAATCAAACTAATCATCATTTCATAATTGTTGAAGAGACTTTTAATTAAAATGCCCGTTGTTTCTTTGATATGTCAGTATGGTGGTGTTTTTCCCTTCCCTTCTGTTGTTTACCACACTACCGCCTTGCTCAAGGCTTCTTGTTGTGGGGTTGCGGTGTATACCGGTCTACCACATATGTTGCTCACCTTCCCGATGGTATAGCGATGTATGCTTTTGATCATTACTTGAAGAGTGTCGATGAGACCATCTTATTTGTCTTACCGATATCTCAATGTCTCTTCGACATTAGATCTTATGTTCCTCCGATGTTGGTTGCCGGTGTCGATGAGACAAGTTAATGTCTCTTGCCAATATGCCACTATCTCATTGACAATTACTTCGTTATATCCAAGAGTTGTGTTTCACCGAGCACTTGTAGATATACCTTGTTGATGTGACATAAGTGATTCTCTCCTCGATATGCCCGTATCTTGTTGATATTGCACTGTTTTACATCGTCGATGAGATATATAAATAAGTCTCTTCGACATAGGGGTGTCTCATCTACATTTCTGATATGGCTTTGTGCTAATGTCGGGGAGACTTTGGAGGGACTTTCATTGACATGGTGTTGTCTTGGAAATATGCTATGAGCAATCATAGGAGTATTTCAAAGGAGGAATACACTTTGATGCTATGATCAAGGGTTTTATTTGGAAGCTCACGTGAGGGATTTTATTAAATTTAAGTTATTATGATAGGAATTCTATGCATATGGTGGATGTAAGAGATGAGTGAAAATGGAAATATGCAAAAATAATTAGGATGGAATTTTGGCTACAACACAATACATGTTTAAAAAAGGATGATTCTTATGGCCTAAACTTTGAAATGCTTTAGTGATATTATTTGTGTCAATACAAATTACCTATTGCAATATCCTTAAATTGTTCAATCTTTGGTATGAATTGTTGACAGAAAACAATAGGATTACTTGGATGCTTCTTCCATTCATTTTGTATCAACATATGTTCGTGAAGACACAAAAGTTAATAGCTCAATCAGGTAGAACTTTTGTGATTTTCAAATGAAGAGTAAGGTACATTTTTATTTCTGCTACATTACATTCATGTGCATAAGCAAAATCAGAAGATTACATTACTAGATTTCACTTATGCAGATGCATATAATATAGGAAAGATTGCACAATCCTTTCAAAAATGTAGTCTTTATTGATAATGTAAATGTATGTTGTTCCACACAAGCCGTGGAACTGACTATTTGAATGCATATAATCGAAAAACTATACATTTATAGATACAAAAGAGAAAAATGCACATAAAGAGAAATGAAGAATCCCAGTTGCTTTGTTCTACATCATCTTCAGTCTTCCCACTTGTCTAAGCCTCCAAGTTGATGTCTTCCTTGCTGCTCCTAGGTTCCTTGCATTTGAGTGAGAAGAGTGTTGTTAGAGCAATGAAAGATCGCAAGTCAAAATATGTGCATACATCTATAAACATATAATTTGATCATCATGTGCATTCAAATAACTTGCATACCATAGATGGTCATGAAAACAAGAAAGTTATCAAACATATCTATCATATGCTCGATTTTATCTAACATGTTTTCTCATTGTGTAGGTATAGATAAAATTACGTTGTTTTTTTGTTTATCTGATTACAACATGTGGGGTGAAATGTGGCTCCCACAACTGTTGAGCCTAGCCTACTGCCTTGTTGTTTCATTTGAGAAGGATAATCACAAGTAAACCATCCATGAAACATTAAAGATCAATCTTTGCAAGGATAGTGGAGTATGTTGGTAAGGGGTGATCTCCTTATTGATAAAGAATTATCCTTATTAATAAGAACATTCCACTATCAACATAGCCATGATTATGACAAAACTGATCATCAAGGATTCCAAGATAGTTTTCATTAACAGTCTGGTTAAAAGTAAGCAGCTCCAAAGATCATAATAGTCACAATAATTGAACATGAGGGGCAGTCATGTAGATTAAAAGCTTACACAATAGTCACCACTTGCAAAGACAGAGACAACATGTTTCCACATAACAAATTAAATCGAATGCATGAAAGGTACAATGATGAAGTCCATAATAGTGAATGTTGCTTAAGAGGGATTGAAGGACAATATTTTGTATCAAGGAGAACAAGGTAACCTCAAACTCTGTTGTACCTGAGTATGATAGTACCTGAGCTTCTGGTGTTTCTAGATGGAACCTATAGCAGAAAAGTGTAGTCTCCATCTGAAGGAACTATCTTTAGAGCTCTTCCCTGAAATGAGGGTTGAAAACATCAAAAGAAAAGAAATACCATAATTCTAAAGTAACAATTTGTATCAAGACAAATGCTAGAAAGTATAATTAAAAAGACAAATCCTTACAATTGGACCTCAACTTGGACCAAACAAATTTATGATTTTATCTTTAGAATGTAGGAGCTTTCTCTGTTGGAGCTTCACGACCTAAAATTGGATCTCAAATTGGACCAATAAAATTTAAGATTTTATCTTTAGAATGTACAAAATTTCTCTATCAGATATTAAAGATGTAAGGTTGGATCAGAAATTGGATAAGCAGATTTATGATTTTTATCTTTAGAATGTAGGAGCTTCCTCTGTTGGATATTTGGAAATTCCTACACACAAGTTCTGCTTTGGAGCAAAAACACCCGGAAGTGTTTCACACCGGCTCAAGGTACAATCCAACCTGGTTATGACACTGATAGCAATCCACTTTTGCTTGAACTGTCCATACCCAAATATTGCATCACAATCTATTCTTCTTGCACATAAAAATGCCACATATTAACCCCTTCTAAATAAAATTCAAAATACCATGAAACAATGAGTCCCCTATATTAGTAAGTAAGTAGGCAGTCTATAGGGCATAGTTTGATTTTATACAAGGACGCTCATGAAAGGAATCTTCAAGTGACAGTGAGTGAGTTGTTTGAGATTGCAACTGATGGTGCAATATCCAATCTTAAAAGCAATTAGCAAAGTACTAAATGTGCAAGAAAATCAAATTGTACACAACAAACAATTCACAATGTTATCTTGCATAATGCCTTAAGTTTGAAGATAAAAATCTCATTGTATCTTGATGAAAGTAGTGACCTTAATGGTCAATCACTGGCAACCATTATTTTAAAACATGCTATTGTGCTTATGGAGGCAACATTTTAAGCAAGGCGGTGAGTGGTGGTTTGGAACAATGGCAGGTATGAAGGAATTGCTTTATATGCATACTATGCAGTCTAGCTTAAGACAACGTTCTTAGAAGAGATTGAAGGTGGATTATGGAACTCAAGGGTTACCATGATAAAGATTAAAGTAAAGACTGAGATCTATTTAAAAGCCACTATCATGAAGATATTAAAGATGCCAAATGCAAAACCCTAGCAGCTGGAGTAATGAACACAGTGTGAAAGAGGATAGTGTGTTAGGGTAGATTTAGGAGATCTCCACATTATCTAATCACAGGAAAATACATCATTTATTTATTTAAATTAAAAGAAATTATTCTAAACCCTATATAAGACACATCGATACTTGAAAAGCATCTGATTTATTTTTTTAAATTAAAAGAAGTTATTGTAAACCCTATATAGGATACATTGATACTTCAAAAGCATCTTAAGGAATTTGAGATTATGCAAACATATGTCAATTAAATACCTGGATTACAAACAGTAGCACGGACATTGTAACCCTTGTTGATCAGAGCTGGAATATCAACAACAATGAATCCTATGCCTCCTATCACGCACATCTCCTTACCATTCTCTGTCATTCTTTACTGAAACACTTCTCTATTTTGGCGGGCTACTTATGAAAATAAGGTTTCAACAAAGGTTTTATTGTATGTTTATTAAAATGAAAACTCCATTTTGGTGGGCTATGCTTGAAAATAAGATTTCAACGAATTTTTTAGAGTATGTTTATTAGAGTTTTAGAGTATTTTGGCGGGCTATATTCTTGATTCCTTAAATGATTTATTCAAATGGATTGTGACTGACGTGATTTTCTGCCACGATTACCGTACTACCGCCGTCTCTTATTATATCCTCTACGGTATGGCGGTGTTTTACCCTTCCCTTTTGTTGTTTACTGCACTACCGCCTTGTTCAAAGCTTCTTACTGCGGGGTTGCGATGTATACCGCTCTACCGCATATGTTGCTCGCCTTCTCAGTGGTATAGCGGTGTATGCTTTTGATCATTAACTGAAGAGTGTCGATGAGACAATCTTCTTTGTCTTACCGATATCTCAATGTCTCATCGACATTAGATCTTATGCTCCTCTGATGTTGGTTGTCGGTGTCGATGAGACAAGTTAATATCTCTCGCCGATATGCCACTGTCTCATCGATATTTTCCTTTGGCAGTATTTCTTTATATATCGGTGTAACTCTGCCATGTTGGGGAGACTCGTGATTATCATTACAGTATGGCGGTTTTTTCCCCTTCTCTTCAGCTGTTTAGCGCACTACCGCCTTGCTGAAGGATTTTTGCAGCGGGCTTGTTGTGTATACCACTCTACCACATATGTTGCTCACCCTACTGACGGTCTAGTGGTGTATGGTTTTGATCATTACTCGAAGAGTGTCGATGAGACAATCTTATTTGTCTTATCGATATCTCAATGTCTCATCAACATTACTTCGTTATATCCAAGAGTTGTGTTTTTCCGAGCACTTGTAGATATACCTTGTCGATGTGACGTAAGTGATTCTCTCCTCAATATGCCTATATCTTGTTGACACTTCTCTGTTTTACATCGTCGATGACACATATAAATAAGTCTCTTCGACATAGGGGTGTCTAAATAGGTGCTAAACCCGAAGCTAAACTCGAAGCTAAAGTCAGGAGATAAAAGTGGCACTAAACTTGAAGTTAAACTCGGAGCCAAAGGTGGCGCTAACGACGACGCCACACTCGAAGCCAATATCGGTGCTAAAGGCGTTGACAATTCCGACATGAAGTAGCGCCTAAATTAGCGCCGACTAGTCCTGATTGGTGCAAATAAACACCAAAAATAGTGCCATTCTGATAAATAGCGTCAACGTTTTCAAAAAATTGGCAAAAAATACATTAAAACATTGGGTGGAAGCAAAAAACGGAGCAAAACATAGAGCAAATCACAAGGATTTGTTGTAGTGTTTACATAGGTTTTTTTATGTTGAAGTGACTAAATTCTACATTTTATTTGGATTTGATGTTTATTAGGGGAGCCTTATATATTTAACTTTTTTTGCATGTTTGTATACAAAATAGTGTTAATGGCTAACTTCGCACACCATTAACTCATAAAGAATAATAAAATATTAATATGTATTCTTATGTGTTCAGTTGCCAACCCAAACTTCAGACTAAGTGACATTAGTAGACAGATTCATATACATAGAAACATAAGCATACATGCATACATCCATAGAAACATATACATACATATACAAAGAAACACCAACATACATACATATATTTCACAAAACATAAAAGATCTAATAGCCTTTTTCTATAACCACCAATTAGTATTTTAAAAAAATCCTAATTGTGTCAATATTAGGGTGCAATTATAACGAATTTATCATTCATAGATGTTCAAAAGTGAACGGGTTAATGTTAGAGGTTTAGGTTAGCGGTCATAATAGTCCACACCTACACATTATTCCCCAAGCCTTTACACTAGACACCACTATGCATTCACTACAATAAATAGTCACGTCAGGTCCAGTGGTGGATTAGTCGCCAATTGAAACTTCAAATACTCATAGACAGTGGACAGATTCATATACATATGTATAGAGACATACATACATACATATATGTATGTATATGCATACATACATATATATTAATATGAAAATGAAAGCTTGCCCATTTCAAAAGTATTGAAGTATTCAAAGCTTAAGACTAATTATATTCCTTTTGAGGCCAAGAGGAAGCTTTGTGGGTTTTATGATATGTTGATGGATGATTGATCTGTGATTCCATTATTGCCTACACATTTGGGGAACACCTATTTTAAGAAGAAGCATCCTATGATGGTGGATTTGAGCCACAGGGAATGAAGGAAGTTGATTGAGCTAGCTTGCAGCTATGCTTTGGTTTACCTTCGAGGGGGTACATGTTGTGTGGTGAAGGTGGTGAAGGTTTCTTAGGAGATGGATGAAATTATTGATAATGTTTATGTTGTGATTGATGGGCTTGCAAAGGTGATACCAAAGAATTGGTAGAATGTCAAGTCTTTGCATTTAAAGATGTTGGGAGTGTATGGAAGAAATGTCAAAATGTCAGGTATTATTTTGTGTTCAATTGCCAATTGAAACTTCAGATATTCATAGGCAGTTGACAGATTCATATATATCTATATATGTATATATATGTATGTACATATGTATACATATATAAATATATACATACGAAGACGAAAGCTTACCCATTTCAAAGGTATTGAAGTATTCAAAGCTTAAGACTGATTATATGCCCTTTGAGGCCAAGAGGAAGCTTTGTGTGTCTTATGATATGTTGATGGATGATCGATCTATGATTCCATTATTCCCTACGCATTTAGGGAACACCTATTTTAAGAAGAAGCATCATATTATTGGGGAAGACCTTTTTTAAGAAGAAGAAGCAACATAATGGAGGTCTATTACATGTCTTACTCTTTAATATAAAATAGGCTTCTATTCATTAACCAAAATGAGTAAATAAACAAAAAAAAAATTGAATTTCTAAGTAGGAATAGTAAGGAATAACCCGTGAGAAAAAAGACCCTCATCTACTTATAACATTTAAATAGACACTTCATGAATATAACTGTTAAACTCACACTTCGTGAAAGTAATTTTCAAAGATTGTACGAGATAGAGTTTATAAATTCTACAACCATCCATTTAAAAATAGATACATACATACGTGTATATATATATATATATCACACACACACACACATCTATATATACATATATATAAATGTAAGTTTAAGTATCAATTTTATGAATTTAAAGGAGGCTTTTATGAATTAACCGATATATATAATGGAGGCTTCCATCAATTAACCAAGAAATGTCTAAAAGTCCAATAAAAATGTGAGTTGTTAAGTAAAGAATAAAGAATACAAATTTCAAATAGTATAATGAAAATGCAAGTTTATGTATGTATGGTGCTATGTGCAGTGGCAAACAATTAATTACTAACACATTTAACTATAAATGAAGGCTATTGTGTTGTATGATGAAATCGGTAAAAAAAGGTAGTGATTAATAATCAAATAGCCAAGAAACCCTTCAAGGGTCTAGGTAAATGCAAAATAATCAAATTCGGGAGTACCATTGTTTGCATTTTGAAAGGAGAAATGATGGCCAACGTTACCTCAGATCATGGAGAGCAGACAACAAAAAATCATCGAGGGTTTATATATATATGTGTGTGTGTGTGTGTGTGTGTGTATACATACATACATACATATATATATCTTTGTGTGAACATCTCAAAGTACAATGAAAACGTAAGCTATTGAGTAAAGAATATAGGATACAAAGTTCATCCTATATATGTATGGTGCCCTATTGTGTGTGCAATGTAAAGTAAACAATTACTAATACATTTTACAATAAATGAATGCTACTATGTTGTATTGGATAGCCAAAGGATAGAAATTTAAACACAGGTAAAGCGAACACACACACACACAAATAGTGAAAATGCAAGTTGATGTGTACACTTTTTTTGAAAATAAGGGAGCCTTCTACGAATTGACTGAGATATATATATAGGATGGTTCATCATGCTTATATAAATTTATTGAATGAACAAGAGACAGTAAATGAACACATAGTTTATTGGCTTTGTAATAGGGTTTGTAAGGAATAATTTCAAAGACATCGGTTGTTTAATCTCATTGATAATGGAATATATATCTTTGTGTGAATATCTAAGAGTGCAATGAAAATGCAAGTTGTTAAGTAAAGAATAAAATATACAAAGTTTGTCCTATATATGTATGGTGCCATGTTGCATGTGCAATGGAAAGTAGATAATTACTAACAAATTTACAGTACATGAATGTGAATGCTACCGTGTTGTATTGGACAACCAAAGGACACAAATTTAAATAGAGGTAAAAGTAATAGACTTGGGTTTTCAAATATATGCCCAAAAAAGTAAGCAAATGTTTTGTGATGATAATTCCTTAATCACACGAAGACAATCACGAGTTTTGAGATATATGCCAAAAAAACCAAGCAAGGATTTCATGAAAATAATTCTTTAATCACACCAAAGCAGCCAGTGGTATTCAAATATATGTCAAAAATGATATAAGCAAGGGTTTTTTACAATATTAGCCTATAGTAGTTTAGGGTTTAACCCTACAAAAATCTTTAATAAGAGAAATACAAACGAGGAATTTCAAATATATGCCCAAAAAAGCAACAGTTTATAAGATGCTAATAGATTCATGATAATACTGTCTTAACCAAATGAAATGAGACATGGGTTTGTAGATATATGCCCAAATACACATGGGTTATTAAGAAAAAGGTCCAAGCAAACAAATACATTATTTTATGTAGACATGTGGTCAAACCCGCGAGATGCCTCATCATTTTACTAGACAAAATCATGAGACTGTGGAGGGTTTACCAAACCGCGAGCACATGGTAAAATGGAGAGTAGGAAGTAATCATTTTACTCCAAAAAACTTTGGGAAATAATCCACCACCAGACCCAACCATGTGAAACATCACATGGTGCAAAGGGCATGAAAAATAATGATGAAATCAATAAAAACTAGTAATCATTATTCAATCAGCCAAGAAACCCTTCATGGGTCCACAAAAATGTTGAATAAAAAAGATTCAAGAGTACCATTGTTTGCATTTTGAAAAGAAAATAATGTTTGTCGTTACCTCAAACTGTGGAGAGCAAACAACGACAAACATTTAAGGGTTTTCCAAACCGTGAGCACGCAATGGAATGATAGAAAATAATCATTTTACCCCCAAAAATCGTGAGAAATAATCCACCATCGGACCCAACGTGATTATTAATTGGATTGAATGCATAGTGGTGTTTGGTGTTAAAGCATGACAAATAATGTGTAGGTGCTAACTATTATGATCGCTAACCTAAACCTCCAATGTTAACCTGTGAATTTGACCCATTCACATTTGAGCATATACAAGTGATAAAATTGTTATAATTGCACTCTAATATTGATACAATTAAAATTTTTTTAAAATATTAATTGGTGGTTATAACGGACGACAATTAGGGACATGAGGGATATGAATGAGCGACACTTTTAAATGGGGACTTTTTGACCCTTTTGTGCTTATCAAACCCTCCCAAAATCGTCAAAAATGTCCACAAACCAAAACAATAGCTATAAGCTATTAACCCACATGCAAATAAAACCCAAAAAAATAATCTCAATCTGACATATGATTTAGGAGCTACGGTTGCACAAAATTAGCTATAGCAATAACTGGAACCTTTCCCTTAATACCCCCTCATACCATTTCCAAACATCATACTATTTTCTATTTTTAAAAACTACCCAAAACAAGGCAGATCTCTACCCTTTCTAACGCCCATCTTCAATGGGATGCCACTCCTCTCAAACTCTAGGTTGCCTCCTTATATAGCTATTTTTTGTCTTTTTTCCACATATGGGTGGTTTCTTCTTTAACTCCACGCCCCCCAACTTTATGTATCAGCTGTTTTAAACCAATAATAAGGGGCATATTCTTAACACCTCCCTCTCCACTTCACCAATTGACCCATTACAAAAAAATTGTACCTATACCAACTAGACCTAAGTTCCATGAGCCACAAGTTAGCGACTCGATTACCTCATAAATCATAAAACCATCATCCTCGGCACATACGATATCACCCGCATTGCATCCGAACATTCACAACACTTCTAATATTCTTCAACTTGAAATACGAGAAGGTAACAAATTTGTAAGTCTTCTACATGTTTGTGTACACTAATTACCATATTTGATATCCATTCATCATCATGTGGTCTTGACACGTTGCAATCATTTACCCCTTATCAAATAACCAAATTTTAATTTTAAATAAGCATTGACCATCGAATCTCAATCCTAACCAAGACTGTCCTAAATTACATGCCAAGTATTTGGCAAAGATAAGATCACTAAAATGTGTTAGCCAAAGCATTACCAATGTTGGCCTAAAAAAGATGAAAGCATTATATCTGGTAGTCTGGTAGTACGCATTATATTTATATACAACAGTGTGTTGTTGCATTATATACAGGGGGTGGATTGACGTGTGTCTATAACTATAGAACCAGGCGACTCAATGGTCTTCAAAGAGGGTTTGCCATTCAAAAATTTGTATCCAAGATGCCTAGATGATAACCTTTAACAAAATTTGTGGTTTTTAATTGTAATGTTACAGAATCGAATGATTCTATGCAAACACACAAGAATTCACACATCTAAACCCTATATTGGTATATTCCCGTTTCCACGTGGCATAAATAGTCAAGTGAAAGAATATGAAGATTTGCTCAAATAATGACAAATTTCATCCTTAAAACTCAAGAATATCCTCACCTGCAACTCGGGCATTTTGTAGAAACTATTCTGACCATATTTCATTATCTAGACTCCAGCAGGTGACGGAGAAAACAAATAGTTAATTAAACTGAATGCAGAAAAAAATCTCAATTTGAATTTCAAAAGATTACAAAAAATTATTCCCAGAATGAAAGATTATAGTTTAGCAAAAGTAATCTAATGTTTTAAAACAGCTAGCAACATTAACCTAATATTCATCAATAGGTGTCCACCAGAACTTTCTTCAAAGCCATCCGTAAAGATCATGCTTTAGAATTACCTGCAGAAAATACAGAATTAATACTCATGCCATGTTGCAAAAGCAATAAAGAGAAAAAATGCCATGCCATGAGATACTTCTGAAACTAGAAGGTTCTTCTTTCTGAAACTACAAGATTCTTCGAAATTTGTTTTTTTTGGAAAACATCAGTTTAGAAGAGTGTAAACCCGTCCAGTTAACTTGGATGGCTTATCAATCCATCCAATCCTCTCCTTAAGAAAAATGATCAGCAGACATATCCCAAGCTGGTCATAGAGAGCTTAAATCTAAAACAAGGTAACATACATAGAATAGACCTTGCATTTCTCTTCACATGTGTTAAAGCAGACTTCATAGTTGTTGGAACTAAAGATGAGGAATGCAGCTGCAAGTATCATGAAAACCACGGCCATTCACTCCAATGGTCAAGTGTATACAAGCATAAACACTCTATAATACAGCGATAATCCAATGAAATAACTGGAACAATTTTCTTCAAAAGATACAGATAACTGTAACAATTTTCTTCAGAAGTTGAAGGAACTTCCCAAATACAACAGGGTAAGGCTCAACCAGCTATGTGAGCAATTCAATACAGAAGCTGGACTGATTTTCATATAAGGTACCTAGGCCAATTTGCTTCATAAGGTTAAGTAACCTGCAGAATATGACAAAATGATAGAGTGTAAGGCTCGCTTTGCCAGTGTCCAAACAGAAGCTTCCTTCCAGAAAATAATTCAAAGCACAATTCATGTGAAGCATTCAATTCTCTTGCGCAGAAAAAAACTCATCGGAAGAAAACGCATATAGAACCAGACATTCATTCTGTATGGATACTTCAACAGAATTTTTATCAATGATCAACAAACACGATTCTGAATGAATATGAGTTAGCAGAGCCACAGCTACCATTCCATGATGCAACAGGAAACAACAAGGAACTTCAAATTTCATCCACACAATTAAGGTACCAAAAAAATTCACAATTTGAAAGCATTCAAGAGAGAATTTGTGCATAAATTCTTCTTTATTGAATTTTGTACATGAGTTTTTCTGAAGGTACAAAAAAAATATCACAATTTGAAATCATTCAAGAGAGAATTTGTGCATATATTCTTCTTTATTGAATTTTGTGCATGAGTTTTTGTTAAGGATGTGGTGACCAAAAATTAATCACAATGTGAAATTATTCAAGAGAGTATTTGTGCATAAATTAATGGGAAGGTAGCCATGATCAGAAGTAGCAAATGGCTGATAGCTGCTGGGTGGAAGTCCGTCCATGCATTAAATAGGTCAAATCAAGTGCTACAGCAATACAGGGCATGCACTTATATCGCTTTTAGAATTATCCATTCAAATTTGCCCTTCAAATGCTAAGGATTCATCTCAGTCTCACAGGCATTATGTAGAAACAGCTAGCTGACGAAGCCCTTGTCCACTCTACTTGCTGCACACAACTCCTCTGAAGATTACATATCTTCAATTACTGCAGACCTGTATTCTCTAGAAAACACTTTTACATGCGAAAAATGTCCACTCTTTCATCCCTCACAAGTGATTTGCCTTTGTTACAGACAAGTTTTCATAATAAGCTTATTCACATGCATTGCAAGTGCAAAAGTTTGGTGGAAGCCCGTAAAGTGTTTTATCTCGTGAAAGAATGAGAGACTTGTGGAATATGATTACTACAGCATTAGAAGACATGGGTATCCACATGAAATAGTCACATTGTTTCGCTGTATGCAACACGATCAATTTACATTTACCAACATACTCCCAACCTATGCCAAAATGGGAGCTTTGGAACAATGTGTTGACATCCATCAAAGCATAAAGGATAGAGAAATTTTGTCAAATGTTGTAGTTGCACTGCCCTGGTAAACATGCATGCAAAATGTGGAAGCATAGACAAGGCACATAAAATATTTGACAGAAACCCTCAAAGAAATGTGATCTCATGGAATACCATGATTGCAGTATATGCACAAAATAGATATGTTGAAAAGGCTTTAGAAACTCTCAAGCAAATGCAATTCGCAGATGTAAAGCCAAACTCCACAACTGTTTCTAGAATCCCCCCTGCCTATGCCAAAATAAGAGCTTTGGAACAAGTTATGAGCATCCATCAAAGCATAAAGAATAGAGGAATTTTGTCAAATGTAGTAGTTACAATTGCCCTCATAAACACACATGCAAAATATGAAAGCATACACAAGGTAAGTGAACTGTTTGACAAAATCCCTCAAAGAAATGTGGTCTCATGGAATGCAATGATTGTTGGGTGTAGGCACCTTGATTTTGCTACCTTAACTTTGTCATTATCATCCATTTTTTAATAACCCTAGTCTCATGTTGTCAACTAATTCCATCATTCCAACCAATCAATTATATCGTCATTTGTCAATCAACTAATTTTGTTGTCCTTATCTTGTCACACTGCCGATTTATCAACTTCATCATGACAATTCACCTTATTGATTAATTAATTACATTATGTTAATTAATTTATCTCATTTACCCTTATATCATCCCGTATCTAATTAATTAGTTAGCTCCTAATTAGTCCATGCATATATAACCAGTTAAAAGAAAGAAATAATTATAATTATCCTTGTCCACATTTCACCAATCAATCAAAGTCAATTAACAAACTAGCACTTGCATCTAAAGGAGGTTCAAAGATTATGCCGATAGAAAACTATATGTATGTTAATATGTTAGAGAGCACGTGTTTGTGCATGGGTGCATATGGATGCCATGTGCTGTGAATTCTAGTTGCATGTGATTGGATTAAACAATTAATAATAAGTACTAAACAATGGAATGAAATAAACTTAGGCAAATGGAAATAGAATGACCCCATCCAGTTGGAAAATCAATATTTATCTGGCTTTTATGTTGATAAGTGAGATTTTGGAGGCTTTTACTATTAAATGGCAGCTGGTTTACAATAAAACGGCAGCTAAAACTTGTTTTCAGATGACTCAACAGTGGTCTACCGGTGTGAGACTTGTTTCAGGCTCAAATCTCACACTATATGTAGCCTATCGGCTAATAAGTCAATCTCATGTTTCACTCATGTCAATTTAGTCAATTCCATCTTTCACTTTCACCCATCAATCAAAGTCGATTAACAAATAAGTCAATCTCACATTTCACTCATGTCAATTAAGTCAATTCCATCTTTCATTCATCAATCGAATTAACTAATTAGCTGATCAAGTTAACTCTCAATCAAGTTAGTTGACTGATCAATCAAGCTAGTTGACTGATCAATCAATTGAGTTGAATAGTTAATCATAGTTAATTATAAATCATATCTTTATCCTCCAAATTGATTAAATCAATCTTGGCCATACATATTTTCACCTCTAAATCTATAAACCATAATTCCTTCCAAAAATTGGGGAGCATTCTGAAAAAGTCTCTGATCCATTTATGAATTTTTGAATCAGATCGTTGTCATATTATCAAAGAGCTTGCACAGCAGTTGAGCATCCACAAATCTGTCAAAAAACATTAATCAATGAACCTAGCTGACCAATTAACTAACTTGATTATTTTATTGCTATCATGGTTAAGCATGCTTGACTTGGAGTAGTACAGGGATGGGTGACCTCTTGGGAAGGCCCAATTCTTCACCTCTGTAAGCATCACCTAGATGCAATGAATGCCAAGTGGACCATTCATTATCATGAGAGATGGGTTCTTGTGAACCACTACTCATGAAACATGGCTTAACGAGTTTGAATTCTGATAGCAATATCATAATTTGACACGCTGTGGAAAATACCTCCTACTTATCAACTATATTGATTGTTCAATCAACTAATTTGATTCATTTAAGAGTTAACTCGATCAATCAATTAGTTAAAAATTTGTTTGATGAGTGGAAAGTGGAACTAATTGACATGAGTGAAACATGAAATTGACTCATTTGTAAACCGATTTTGATTGATAAATGAAAAGTGGGTAAAGATAATTAGAATTATTTATTTATTTTAATTGGATATATGTCATGGATTAATTAGAGATAATTAATCACGGGTAGCAAGCTAAGTGGGCTTAACCTTGGGGGAAACTCTGTGGTTAAGTGCGCTTGAGCTGGAGCAGTACTGGGATGGGTGACCTCTTGGGACAGACCAATGCTTCACCTCTGTGAGCATCACCTAGATGCAATGAGTGTTAAGTGGACCATTCATTATCATGAGAGATGGGTTCTTGTGAACCACTACTCATGAATCACGGGTCAATGAGTTTGACTCGAAAACTACACAGTTGAATCCTGATAGCAATATCATAATAGAGATAATTAATTAGACATAGGGTAATATTAGAGGGAATAATATAATGCAATCAATTAATTGACAAAAGCGATAAAGTTGATAAATCAAAGGTGTGATGAGACAATGAGAATAACTTGACAATAGAATTGGTCAATTGACAAATGTTGATAGACTTGATCGATTGGAATGACTGTGTTAGTCAATAGCATGAGACTAGGTGATTAAATGGGATGATTACAACAAAGCTAAGGTGAAAAACTTTAGGCATCTACAATAGATATGCACAAAATGAGTTTGGCAAAAGGCTTTAAAAACTTTCAAGCGAATACAATTCGCAGGTGTAAAGCCAAATTCCACAACCTTAGCCAACATCCTCCCTGCCTGTTCCAAAATGGAAGCTTTGAAATAAGATATGAATATCCATCAAAGCATAGACAATGCACACCAGTATTCCTGAAAGAAATGTGGTCTATGGATTGCAATATTGAAGGATATCCACAAAATGGATTTGTTGAAAAGGCTTTAGAAACTTTCAAGCAAATGCAATTGGCAGCTGTAAAGCCAGATTCCACAACCTTTGCCAGCATCCTCCCTGCTTGTAATAAAATGGGAGCTTTGGAACAGGGTATGTACATCCATCAAAGCATAGTAGAAGGTGGATTTCAATCAGATATTATGGTTGGAAATGCTCTGGTAGATATGTATGCAAAATGTGGAAGCACAGGCAAGGCACGTGAACTGCTTGACAGAATGCCTCAAAGAGATGGCATCTCATGGAATGCAATGATTGTAGGCTTTGCAAAAAATTGCTTTGTTGAAAAGACTTTATAAACTTTAAAACCAATGCGATTGGCAGGTATAAAGCCAATTTTTTTGCCAGGGTCCTCCCTGCCTGTGCCGAAATGAGATGCACCAAAGCATAATGGTAGGGGGATTTTTGTCAAATGTTATAGTTGGAATGCTCTGGTAGGCATATATGCAAGATGTGGAATCATAGACAAAACACCTGAATTGTTTAACAGAATGCCTCAAAGATATGTCATCTCATGGAATGAAATGAAATAATTGCAGAATGTGCACAAAATGGATTTTGCAAGGAAGCTCTCAAAATCTTTGAATTAATGAAACACTCTGGAACACTTCCTAACATTGAAAGCTTTGCTTGTGTTCTAGGTGCACGCAGTCATGCAGGTTTAGTGGATGAGGGCTGCACATACTTCACACGTCAGTAGCCCTTATTGCATCACATATATAATTGATCATTAGGAGTGCATGGTTGACCTTCATGCCCGTGCTGGCTATCTTGGAGACACCCCAAACCTTATTACTAAGATGCCAGTTAAACCTGTGGTGCCTGTGGATCATTGATGAATATAGGCTGAGTATTTCCAGCAACACTGCTTTTTTAGTTGGATCCTAAAAATGCTTTTTTAGGATCCAACTAAAAAAGGAATTATGATAATATATACTTAACTACGTAAGGTAAAGGATGTCGTAATGTTAAAACTTAAATATGATCATTATTTGGATCTTGGCCGTAATTTTTTCATTTCAATGAACATACTCTAAAACTCTCGTCGACACCTTATTTTTAGGCTGTAGCTCGCCAAATCGGAGAAGTGAAAGGTCAATACCACCGAGGAAGAGTTTGAAGGAATTCCCTCTATGAACGAGGTGACCTGTAAAAGCGTATCGACGACTATCTTGCGTCCGTATCAATGCAAGACGATTAAACAAATCTCAATCGTTCATCAGTTTTTGCCATTTTTTCGGCTATTTTTCGCTATTTTTTTCTACTGCTTTCCCCGTCGCTATTGGTTTCCGCTCCTCCAAACTCTTCCTCACTGGTATTGACCTTATGAATAATTAATATCAATGTCCACTTGGGAATATAATTAATAATTAAGGCATTAATGTGCTTTAACTTATTCTGAAATCAAATGCATAAGAGGGCAAAAGAGCAGAGGGTTAGGCTGGTTTTAGACCGAAACATTCCACTATTGATCACGGTATTACTCTTAGATTTTTTATTGAAAAAATATGGAATGTGCAAGGGTAGGAGGCCTTTTGCTGCTTTGTAGACTTTAAAAAAGCCTTTGATGCTGTGCCACGAGACAAGTTGTGGATTAGAATGGAGGAACTAGGAGTTCCGAAGGTGCTTAGGGTGGCTGTTCATAGGTTGTCTGAGCAGGTCAGAGCTAAAATCAGAACAAACGAAGGTATGTCTGAGTGCTTTGGCAGTGACATTGGAGTCAAGTAAGGGTGCCCGCTTTCCCCAATGCTATTTGCGCTTTACATTGACAAGTTGGAAGAGTGGTTAGACAATGTTGGTGAGGAAGGTATTCAATTGGTCAATTATGTTATAAAATTGCTCTTGTATGCCGATGATCTCATTTTGATCGCTAAGTCAGCACATGAACTCAGAAAACATTTGAAAGCTCTTGAATCCTTTTGTTAAGTTGGGATGCAAGTAACACTAGTAAAACTAAAATAATGATCTTCTCTTTGCGAAGGAAAAAACAACAAATTAGCTTTATCTTCGAAGGCAATCCGTTGGAAATTGTTGATGAATACAAATACCTGGGGCTAGACTTTCACCACAAGCTCAGTTGGGAAACTTGTAGAGCAAAAAGGATCCAAGGGGGTTGGAAAACGCTTTACTCTCTACAAAATAGATGTAGAAATGCTGAATTATGGGATTGGAAAACCAAGAGGACGTTGTTTGGCTTACTTGTGACTCCGGTGGTTTTATACGGATGTGAAATTTGGGGCAGCAGCATGTCAGATCAGAAATGGAGGCAAATGGAAAGAATTCAAAAGCATCTAATTGTTAGCAGCCTTAAACTCAAAACTGCAATACCTTATGAGATTTTATTAGCGGAGACATGCACCTTCCCCTTGGAGGCTTTCGCGATGATTAGGTTACTAAGTTACCTACATAAGGTGCAAAATATGGAGAACCATCGCTGGCCTAAATTGATTGTAGAAAAAAAGTTGGAGAGAAGAAAGAATACTTGGATGAAACAAAACAAAAAATGGATGGAAAAGTGGGGTGTGAAAATGCAAGATTGTCCAAGTACAAATGAAGAAATAAAAAAATATGTGAAGCAAAAATTCAAAAATGCTATATGGACAAAACAATCAAGACGAAAGAATGATTACTATATCAAATAATTTAACCCCAAGGGGGACCATGAAGAAAAGACCTATATAGGAGTGAATATTAAATGGAGAGCAAAGATGTTGATAGCTCAACTTCGGACTAGCTAACATCATCTTAGATGTGAAATGGGCAGATGGTTGGTTCCTAAAAAAGAGTGGGAAAAAAAAATATGTCGATTTTGTGACATGGGATTGGTGGAGACAGAATGGCACTTTGTTATGGAGTGCTCAGCGTATAAAGATATTCAAGCCAGTTATGCCAACACTTTACAAGTTGATAATTTAAATACCCTGTTTGAAGAAGAAAGGTTGGCCAAATCAACAAACTACATCATCAAAATTCACAGTCGTAGGGTTGACCTCGAGCAAAGAACTCAAACTGTCTGAGGTCTCCCCTTTTTGGTGGCAGTCTTGTGCTGTTCCTGGGTCCCATAGGCTGTTGTGGCCTCGTGAACGTTGTTAAAATCTTTCATTTCATTTCATTTCAATCCTCATTACAAACATAAGATTTGTTGAAATTATAAATTATGATAGACGCATGAAATGAATGATGAGAGGTAAAGTGAAAGAATTTGTTTAGACACGGACAAAAAGCTTCATTGCCTAAGAAAGAATCCTTACCTGCCCCGCTCGTATGGGTCATGCCATCCATGATCTATCGGAGTTCCTGCTCTTTGCAGGAGCACTACGGCGCTTTAAGCAGGGAAAAAATTGTTGCAATTGTGGCCCTTCCTATGTTGAGTTCTGAAATGAAAACACAGAAAATCAAAATTATAAATAAATTTATTATTTATTTTTTGAGAAAAATTTCTCAAAATTGAAATAAAAAATAAACAATGGTGAGAAAACAAAAAAACAAACAAACTGGGTTCCTGCTACATGCGTTATACTTCAAAATAAAATTAGAAAAAATAAGCCCATCGAAAATACATTTGCAATGAGGTATTCACTTAAAATGCAAAAATTCTCCAACGCCACTGATGTAAGGAATGGAGGGTTGACAGCCATTGCCTTATAAGGAAAGGTCACGGTAAAGCAGCTTGAAACTGGTAGTAATAAATGTTTTATGGTTCTTCCCTTAATAATTAAAAACAGCAATGTTTCGTTTAAATATTTCTCCAACGGCACTGGTGTAAGCAGTAAAGGGTTAACAGCCATTGCGCTATAACGAGGTTTTCTTGCATAAAAATAGGGCGTGCAATATGAAACAGAAATCCCTTTCACAGTTCTGTTTGCCTGCTCTCATCGGCAATACCAGTCTCAGTAAAAGGAAGGCCCCCGAAAACCTAATGAAGACAGGTAAATAGGGCATCCACACAGACATGCCAGCTTAATTCGCATGCACAATATCGATAATGGAGAATAAAATTAATTTAATGTAAGGGAGAGGACCCGGTAGTTGTGCACCCTAACTTCGCGCTTCTAATTATCCTATTTGGAAATTTCAAATCACTCCCAATTTTTTACAGCAGCTTACTTGGCAAGTCCCCTGCTTATAACTAAGGTTTCAGGGCCACATCATCAAATATGATGCCACATCAGCATGCCTTTTGTCAAGGTGTCCAAAAAGACCCAAAAAAAAAGTGAGATTAATACTAGTGAATTCAAAGCATGTTTTATTGAACGCTGATGTGGAATCACATGATTGGTTGCTTTTTAGATCAAAGGAATACATTTTGTTTAACTATGGGTAGTTATCATCAACACTAACAACTTTAAAGTCACAACTATTAGTCCAATATTGATAAAAATATTGACCATTATATTAACAACTACTATCACAACTATTGAAACATGCTCAGGTATTGGGTCCTCTCCCCTACTACAGGCTGTAGCTGTCACCTTCTTAATGATCTTTAATTTAATGTAGTGCAGGCTGTAGCTGTCACCTTCTTAATGATCTTTAATTTAATGCACTATAGGCGTAGGGGTCACCTTCTATCGACATTAATGATCTTTGTTTTGATGATCCAACCCATCCTACAGCATTGGGGTTAATTATGGAGAGGAGATAGTAATAGGCATTCTTTGTAGGAATAAAGTGTATTTATTTCTTAATTAGCCCTTTTTAAGGGATATGTTGATAATAAATTGAAGGTAAAATTTAATAAAAGCATACAAACAAATAGATAAAAAGGTATATCATTAAAGAAGAATGATTTTAAACAAATACAAGAGAGAAGGGTTTGATTTGTGTTTTATATAAGTTTAAATTTGGACTTCATTTTCAATTCAATCTTTTATTTATATTATATCATTCAAAAATTCTTTATAAATTTTAATTAACTTCAATTTTTAGTAAATGCTTTATTTAGTGTTATCATATAAGTTTTTATTTTTAATATAATTTATTGGTTTTAATTTCATGACCTAGTATGTGTATGTCCCATATGTCTATGATCTGAGCTTCCAATACCAATAGATTGATAAAAGAAATTCAAGATGTTTATCCTCTCAACTCAAGATGTGAAGCTAATAAAAATTTGGAGACTTGATTAAAATGAAGACTTTGTTGAACCTTTATTGCAAAGTCTAAACAAACAATCAAATTGTAAAGCTTTGAAGTAGTAGTAATTGTGAAGATGAACAAGGTAATATAACAATCTATTTTGTTTTATTTATTTTTGAAGATAATTTATAAATATTGAAGTAGCTTCTTATGAGCATTAATATTATTTATCTCCTTGTGAACATCAACATTAGATCTATGAACACTAGAAGTCAACAATGGAAGATTAAGAGTCATCATTTAGACCAACAAATTAACCCCTTATGAATATTAATATTTATTATTGGATACTAACAATAGAAAACCAAGAATCACCTTAAAATTTGACATTATGTAAATTAGTGGCTTACAATAACACTAAGAATGCAAAGTATTCATCTTACATAAAAAATAGAATGCTTGGCCATAATAAACATGTGCGGAACTTAAGTCAATTTCAACCTCCATTGCTAGGAGGGTTGAGAGAAAGTTCACAATAGTACAATCAGAAGTGTACAATATGACTATCGCCATGCAATTAGATATTGCTTTTAAACTTGGTAATTACAATATAAGCTTATTAACACAATCCAAATAGTTGAAGCTTATTTTTCTTTTGTTCCTGAGTGTATTTGTCTAGTTTTGTGGCTTTTATACCACTTTCTTTCATTTATCTATCCACAATAAGATACTCTGCCAACAAATTGAACATTTGGATTAACATTGGCGATAATGCAATATACATGCATAATCAATCATGCATGCCATCTTATAGAAGAAAACATTTGTGTATAGAATCAAGGATTAATTTACGAATATTTAATTGTCACTCTAAATCACACATCTCTACATAAAGAATACCACTCCTATATGTGATCAATCATATTAAATAACCATATATGCAGAAGAAAAAAAAGAGTGTGTAAAAAAAAAAAATCTAACAAACACAAGTAGTCAATGAGAAGAGAATTTGCCAAAGAAGGTGAAAATGAAAATGTTGTATTGAGTGAAAGGATAAATTAGTTAGAGAAATGCAATTGATGCACCAACCTGTGAAGTATAGAGTGGATACACAGTAGCATATGACTTCACTGAGAAGTTTAATATATGAAGATGATTTGATCTCCACTATTCACTATTAAATAAAAATAGTTTTGGAAACCATTGCATTTATCCATTCAATGCCAACTTAATAATTCTATCAACAAACTTGTCAAACAAATAACCTGAAAAACAAGAAAAACAAAATAAACAAAAATATTAAATTCACCAAATAAATCCAAAATTCATTTCACAATTAAAAATATATCAATGTGGAGAAACAAATAGATATTACAATAATATCATGTATGAAAACCACCATAGATAAAACCACATAACCAATTCCATTTATTTAATGGATAACAAAAAAATTATTTTTGAATGAAATAACAACACCAAAAATGATCTAGTCGTGTATAGATTAAAAAAAATCACCGAAACCATGGCAAGTGACTCACCTCAAGATTTTGCACAACACAGGTTTATATATTATAGCATCTAAAGTTTCTAAATATTTCAAGATGCTTTTATACATGACTCCAAGATGGGCATATTTCAAATAGGGAAAACAAGTACTTGGACCAGTGTATGAGTCCTTGGATAACTATGCAAATCAATACTTCTACAAAGATCTTGTGTTACTTTGGGAAATAAAAGAACATTAACTAAAATGTATATGTGCAAAGATCAATGAGAAAACAAAGACAAAGGTTAAGAGAAAATCAAGTAGTCAAAGCAAGTTTTAATAATTGAAAACCACAACACGAAGAGTATTGAACATGGAATGTTGTGGTGTTATGGGCCCTAACTTAAAACAAGGGCAAAGCCCAACAACTACTTTGAAACTTGAGCATGTTGAAAATGCTCACCTTACTAACAAATCAATCTAATATGTTCCATTGAGCAATTTGAATAAATTCCATGGATGTAGCTAGTACTTTTCTCACATTGAACAAAAACACCAAATGAAATGATATTAAACATGACATTCATGAAGGGAACATAGTATACACTATATATTAAACATGGAATTCATTGTATCTTACTTTTTCTCCATATAAAAAGCATACCCCGCAACTTATCTATAAGCTTGAGCACCTCTTCTACATATTTGCATAGGTTTCCCCGAATCAATCAACATCAATTCATGCTTTAAATTGTGAATTGGCTATGTATGTTGTAATTAACTTTATTTACTTGTATGTGAGGTCTAATTTTGGCCAGTGTTCTATTTCCTTGATAGAGGTTGGGGAGACATAATGAACAAAGGAATCAACCCAATCCAAGAATGTGTCATTTGAGATGTCATAGAAGCGGCCATAGCCTTCAAGCATATCAATATCGGGCTTTACTAGATAATATCTGCCTTTTCCATTCAAAGGAAGATAAAAATAAGCTTGTGACACCCCTTTAAACCTCTCCAACAATGAAAGATCTATCTCACAATTTATTATATTCAAAAGGAAATGCCAAACCCTTGAAACCATTGTCCCAAACAAAAAATATTCAAAATATCTAATTTGGGTATGCATGTTTTAATAGTTTCACAGTACAAACCTTGTACAAACCTGGGAGAAGCCCCAATCTTGGGTTGCTTGGGTCACTTATTTTTATTTATGAGTGGTGAGCTAATAAATCGATTACAAGAATAGATCATGGAGCTTCCACCACACCAATTACTATAGACAATCACAGTGACCAGGGAATTACACCACTTAGAGCTCGATGATATATCTGCCAGGCTAGAAATGATAGAAATTGTCCTCATTCCATGGGTATTTTACCCTAGAGATCACTAATGGATTGATCAATACACATTAGGAGTCGGTGTAACCATCTAAAAGTTAGGCAGTGATAAATGACGGTGGCATAAAAATCATTACTGTAGACAACAACACGTATATTGATAAAAATATCTTCTAAAAGGGGAAAACATATCCGAAAACATTAATGCATTCAAATCCAAGATATTTTTCTTAAACTGCCTCTTTTATTTGCCTCATTGTTCATCATATTCATTAAAGATCACACATGAGACAATATTTTTGCAAGATTTTACCATTAAGAGATTAGATAGGATCCATTGGAGTTAAAATTTGTTTTTAGGTGTGACGTGAGGAATATTTGAATCACGCAGTTTTTATATAAAACTTTTGCCTCTACTAACAAAGTGAGACAACTTTCCCAATGATCTCAAGACTGTTTGACGACAAGTTTATAGTGATCTCAAGACTGTTTAATAGCGAGATAAACCTATTATCAGGTTTATTCTAGGTGTGTGAGACTGGTTTGGTGATTGATTATGGACTTGCAAGTCCACTTATAAAGCTTATCACTAATTACGTTGAGAGGCTTTCTATCAATCACATAAGGATAGAAAGACCTGAGTGTAAAAACCCCTCGATATTTATTTTGATGGTCTTTTTGAAGTTCAAATTTGTAACGCAATATTTAAAGAAAGGTAAATCATTATATCAAAGAAAAATGCTCTCCTCACCACCTCACCTTCCATCCGGAGTAGTGGGAAGTAGTTTTCATGCATAAGCTCGTAACTAATGGGAGTTGAAGGGTATGGCGATGGGAGTGGAAGAGTCAGCATGGAAGAGTGGAAGAGGAACCATGGAAGAAATTATAAAGAAGAAGAATTTTGGAGGATACGAAGCTTGGGGCAACAGAGAATTGTAGATTATATAGGTACAAAAATGCTAGCAATATAAATTTTGTTTTATTTTGTTCAAAGCTACCTGAATCAATAGTGAATGATTTTAACTACACAGGTATTATATGTAGGCGAAGTTAAAAAGAAATTTAGTATTGAACCAAAGGAAGCTATCTTCAAAAAGGGAGAGATAAAAGTCTAGATTGTTGATTGGGAGAGGGTGACAATTGCGAATTGTACAGGTATTTGCATTTTTTATTTTACTTGTAATCAATTGTTTTTGAATCCTAATATTAAACATAATGATTTTATTTTGAATTTTTTTCTTTGTATTTTACAATTAAAATAGTCATAATTAATATTAAACATAATGATTTTATTTTGAATTTTTTTCTTTGTATTTTACAATTAAGTAAAGTTGCACGAATTTTCAAACGTCAAGGCTATAGATTCAATCCAAGATTAGACAATTTATTTATAATTTATAGTTCTTTCACAAGTTTTTTTTTTCATTTTTATTGAAATGGGTGTGCCAATTAGTCTTCCACTCAATACTCATGCTTGACTCTTTGATAACCAATAGTTGGTAGCTATCCCACCTGTTCCTTCTTGTTGAGGATGCTTGTAATTTTAAAATGGATGTACCCTTAAACTGTTCACTTTTGGTTGCTCTAGTCTCTATTGGTCACCTTTAAGAATCAACAACACTCTATGCCAACACCCAAGAGTAAGGAATTTTAGATAGCTTGAGAGAAGTAACATACAGGAGTAGTGCTTGATTATTTCTCATGTTATTCAGAGCCACCCTATAGACACCTAAATTTGACCACTTTCATATGGTCATAATCCCATCATTTATTCGTCTAATCCACCTATATTAATTAAATGACACATTTAATTAATATTATCTCCTTTCCCTAAGGTATTTAATTCAATTAATTAAATGCTTTATACATTGGCCCATTTCCTCTCAAAATTAAATAAATCAATCAATTTATTTAATTTAATCAATTATCCTTTTCAATTTTTAATTCAATATTTCTCTCTCCTAGTCACATCCTTCACAACCCTTTCACTAAATTTGATTAATTTAATTAATCCTCCATTAAGGTGTGCATATCCTTAATTAAGATTAATGTCACATCCTCCATAACTTGCCACTTGCTTCTAATCATCATTAATTAATCTAATCACTTGTTTGCACAATCATAATCCTAATCACTTACCCCTTTTGACATGTCCTTAAGTCAACTTTCATGGTACTTACCTTTTTTGGGTTGACCTCTTCCCCATGTGAATTAAAAATTCACACTTATTCCCCCATGCATTTGTTTTCCCCATTACATTTCATATGTCACATCATACCCAAAGGACAAAGACCTCTTTTAGAGGAATCTTGTTTTATCCTTTAGTCTCTCCCAAAAAGTGAATTAAATATACACTTTTATTTCTTCAAGGCCTTCCCCATTCCCCATGTTGACAAAAAGTCATCACTTGTCACTTTCAGCCCCATATGGGGCTAAGGGATAATTTTTTGGAGAAATCCTCTCCCATCCCAAATACCTTGGGGACCACATGGGCTTTTCCATGTCATTTATACCTTTTGCCATCTCACCTTGTCTTTTGGACAACTCACCCGCCACATGTCAAGATGTGAGGGCTTGTGAGTCCTCAACTCACCATAACCCTCCATCTTGGCCATGGTGGTTTAATTTGGAACATTGAATTCTCTAGAGAATTTAATTTCCTCTATAAATACCCCCCTCTTCTCATTAAAAAAAAAGAGTCATTACAAGCATACCAAACTTCTGCTCTCAAACCTTTCAAGCCAGTAAAGCCATTTGTTGCAACCTTCATAGCATTTGCATTTTCAACTACCACCATTAGCACATCCACCCACCTCCATTAACCACTCATCTACCATAATTATTACAAGTTACCAATCCAAGGAGCACAAATCAAAGCGATATCAAAGGCCAACCAAAGGATTGATTTGAGACAAGGTATAATCATTTTGTTTATCTTCATCTTGCTTTGTTTTGAATCCAACTAAGCTAATCATTTGAGGTGTTAGGTGTTTTTGTGCTCTTCTTGTATTTTAGTTTGTTTTGCATTTTAGATTAACACACTTTTTCTCCTTTACATTTCTGGCACGCCCGGTGGGACCCACGTCATGGGTATTTTTATACTAACAGTTGTTGTTTTAAGGTTTTTTGGTAGATTTTGACACAGAGGGGCGACCTTGCCCACTGTTTGAACGACCCTGATCTGGAGGGGCGACCTTGACCTAGCAGCAAACTTTTCTGTTTTTTGACTATTTGTCCTGTAGGTTTCGTGTTTGGGTGGCCCTGACCTGGCAACAATTTTTTTGTTGTTGCTATTTTTCTATGTTTTATGACTTTTTTTTGCAAGTTTCGTGTTTGGGCGACCTTGACTTGGTAGCAGACTTTTTCTGTTACTATTTTGCTTTTTTTTTCTGACTATTTTTCTTGTAGGTTTCGTGTTTGGGCGGCCCTGACCTGGCAACACACTTTTTTTGTTGTTGTTTTGCTTTGTTTTCTGACTGTTTTTCCTGTAGGTTTTGTGTTTGGGCGGCCCTGACTTGGAGGGGTGGCCCTGCCTTAGCAGTAGAATTTTTTGTTGTTGTTTTTCATCATTTTCTGACTATTTTGCTTGCATGATCACTGTTTGGACAACCCTGACCTGGAGGGGCGGCCCTACCCTAGCAACAAACTTTTTTGTTGTTATTTTTCATCATTTTCTGACTGTTTTGCTTGCAAGATCACTGTTTGAGTGACCCTGACATGGAGGGGCGACCTTACTCTAACAACAATTTTTTTTGTTGCTATTTTTCATCGATTTTTGACTATTTTGCTTGCAAGATCACTATTTGGGAAACCCTGACCTGGAGGGGCGGCCCTGCCCTAGCAGCAGAATTTTTTGCTTCTGTTATCATCATTTTCTGACTGTTTTTGTTTGCAAGATCACTATTTGGGCAGCCCTGACCTGGAGGGGTGACCCTACTCTAGCAACAAACTTTTTTGATACAAATTTCCATCATTTTTTTACTGTTTTTCTTGCAGGTTCACTATTTGGGCGGCTTTGACCTAAAGGGGTGGCCCTAACCCAACATCATATTTTTTTGCTGCTATTTTTTTATTATCATTTTTTGACTCTATTTTCTGTAGGATCCCTGTTTGGGCAGCCTTGATCTAGAGGGGTGACCTTGACCTAGCAATAGAATTTTCTGCTGTTGTTTCTCATCATTTTCTGATGACTATTTCTTGCAGGTTCACAAAGTCCGCTTGTCAAAAATAGAAAATGAAACTACTGACAAGTGTTTTGTAGGTGAAAAATTGTTCAGTCTTATCTTTTCATTTTTCTTAAAATAGGAACATAAGACTAATTAAAGGGTCAATGAATCTTCTTGTTATGTTTGGAGTGGACTATTGACGTATCCAATCCCCTTGCGCCATTTGGTGATCCTGGGTGAAGAGAAATCATAGCCCACTTAGTTCTTTTTACCCCTTTTTTAATTTTATTAGCGAGACTTGCTTGGGAATTTCATCACCCTAAGGGACGATTCCAACCATGCATACCGGTGGGGTATATAAATGGGGGAGGCGAAAGTTATACCTCGATCCAATCGTGTCGTAATTGGCAGAGCGTCGAAACTAGGGTGACACCTAGATAGACGTGAAGAGTTGGTCTAAGCTCCTAGTCTTTCGCTGGCTGCTCTCGACTCACGCTTGTGACAGATGCCACTAGAAAAATTGTTAAGTCTAGATAAAGGACTATGTTGACCATACCTTAACACTAAAATTAGGCTTGTATTGCTTAAAGTGTCTTCTTGTGAAAAACCAGTACTTGTCAGTTAGTTCTGGCCTTTTACTTAATGTTTTCCTTCCTTTGCCATCACTATTTTTTACTAAGTTAGGTTCAAACCATTGTACAGAGGCGACCTTGCCCTCTAAGGGCGGCCTTGACCTATGTTTGGGTGGCGTTGACCTAAAGGGGCGACCATGACCTCTGTTTGGGCGGTCTTGACCTAAAGGGGCGGTCCTGACCTCTGTTTGGATGGCCTTGACCTAAAGGGGCGACCCTGACCTCTGAAACAACCTTTTTCAATCTTCGTTCATTAGTCGTTACACTGTTTTAGGAGCTTGTTTTCCAATTTCGATTGTTGTTCCCTCATCCAAGGTACCTGTTAACCCAAACCAATTATTTGTCCGTCCATTCTGAATATCCGATCACTCGTTCCTAGGGGTTGTCTCTTCATTTCGAGCATCTATCAACATTTTCTAAAAGTCATCGTTTCATCAACCAAACCACATAGGTGCTTCTTAGAACATCCGTAGAGTCCATATCTATCATCAAATCATCCATCCCAATCATCTAGACTTTGTTTTGAGGGTTTTGATTTTTATGTCAAAACTTCTGGAGGTCATAACTTTTGACTCAGATGTGTGTTTTTGCTGAAATTTTATGGGTGGTTGCATTATGAGGTTGGACCCCGTTTCAACACATTTTCGGGGCCTCAAACTTTCATCTTGACCCTCAAAATCAGAATTTATGTTTTTTTTAAGTTTTTGAAAAATCATTTTTGTTAATAACTCAGAATGCATGTCTCAGATTTGGGATGTTAGTTGGAAATTCATCCTATCTTAGTGTTGGGTATTTTTTTGGAAAAAAATTGGACTCTCAAAGGTATGCCTATGAAGTTTCTTAAAATGACAAAATTTGACAATTTTTAAAAATTGTCAAATCTGGCAAAAATCGGATTGTCAACACCTTACATCCTTTAGTTAAAACCCTTGAAATTGGTTTCAAATAAATCCTATCATATCTTTTGATCCAATCCCAATCTGAGCCTTAATCCCATCATCCTAATATGAGCTTTCATCCAACCTAAATCTGAGCTTTAACATGATCTTGCTTCGATAAGTTGTTCATCCATTATGGGAACTCATATTTCCATTTCAAGCACTATTCCACAACCTCCTACATCCGTTCACTCATTTCGTGTGGTCTTTTGCTTGTTTTGCAAACCCAACTACTCGTTCTGAAAGTCAGCTTTATCTGGGACCCCGTTTAGGTCCGTTTTGGTGTCTGTTCGACTATTTTTTGGACCCGTTCCTCATCCCCCTCGTCTTGGGCGGCTTTGCCCTTGTCTTGGGTTTCCTTTCCCTCCAAAGGGGTGGTTATGCCCTCAAACAAAGGTGAAAAAACCTTTTTCGAGACCTCGTTCCACCATTTTTAGGATATGTTCCTCATCATTCTTGACTTGGGCGGCCTTGCCCTCTAAAGGGGGGGCCCTATCCTCAAACAAAGGTGAAAAAACCTTTTTTAGGACCCCGTTCGACCATTATTCAGACTTGTTCCTCATCATTCTTGAGTTGGGCAGCCTTGCCCTCCAAAGGGGTAGCCCTGCCCTCCAAAACAACCTTTTTCAGGACCTCGTTCGGTCGTTTTTGGACCTATTCCTCATCATTCTTGGTTTCAGCAACCTTACCCTCCTAAGGGGAAAAATTTCCCTCCAAAGGGGTGGCCTTTCCATCAAAAGGGGTGGCATTGATCTAAAGGGGCGACCCTGCTCTCTAAAACAACCTTTTTTGGGATCCCATTCGATCATTTTTGGATTTGTTCCTCATCATTCTTTGTTTGGGTAGCCTTGCTCTTAAAAGGGGCAGCCTTGACCTAAAGGGGTGGCCCTGCCCTCTAAAATAACCTTTTTCGAGACTCCGTTCAACCATTTTTGGACCTATTCCTCATCATTCTTGATTTGGGCGGTCTTGCCCTCCAAAGGGGCGGCCCTGGCCTAAGTTTGAGTGGTCCTGCCCTCTAAAATAACCTTTTTTGACTTTCGTTCGTTAGCCGTTACCCCGTTTCGGGAGTCTATTTTTTGGTTCCAAGTGTTGTTCCCTTGTCTAGAGTACTCGTTTACCCAAGCCAACCATCCGTCTGTCTATTCTGAGTATCAATTTGCTCATTTCGAGCAATCATTCCCTTTATTTGACTAGCTGTCCACCCGTTCTGGGAAGTCATTCACCCGTTCTGATAACTTGTTTCCCCGTTTTGAGTGTTTTTCCCTTCTCCAAAGTACCCGTTTACTCATCCTGACCATCCGTCCATCCATTTTGAGTATCCATTTGCTCGTTCTGAGCAATCATTCCCTCTTTCCAACCAGTTGTTCGCCCATTTTGGGAAGTCGTTCACACGTTTTGACAACCTATTTTCCTATTCCGCATGTCATTCTCCTGCTTCAGGCATCCGTTCTCCTTTTCTGAGTATCTATCTACTCGTTTCAAGTATCGACCGTTCTGAACATCTACTCCTGTTACATCCCATCATTTGATTCTGAGCTTTAATCCAATATCCCAAATTGAGCTCTAGTCCACCTACATCTTCTTCCAATCCATCCTGTTTATCATTCCATCGTCTAGTCGTATCCATTTTGTAGCCATCATGAATCCTTATCCCCCTCTCACACGACCAATAATAGTAGTTAAGGGGAATCCTAACTACGTTGACGATGATAACGAAAGTCTGGTTGATCACGAAGAGTGTTATATAGATCCCCTTGATGCTATCATTGCTAACAAACTCTCTCCAATTGCCTCCCAAAATCCCAGTACTTCTTCAAACTATCCCAACATGCCTTAATCTACATTTAATAATGGTGCTTATGCTACCCTTGACAAGGGATATCCAACATCCTCACCATCGACATATTCATCATGTCCTCCCTCTCAACCTCTATCCTACCTAACATCCATATCCTCCTCTCCTTATCATCATCAACAATCCCAATACCTCTAACTTAATCCCACATCCCAATCTTCCCATCCTAATCCAACACTCACGCATTCCTATCATACTCTACCATCCCAATATTCCTCTTCTCCTAATCCACCATCTCAATGTTCCTATCCTAATCCATCATCCATATCCTTCTATGCCAACCCACCATACATGTCTTCCTATGGTAGTTCACCACCTCAATCTTCCTGTTCTAATCCAACATCCACACCTTCCTATCACAATCCCCCATCCTAATATCCTTACATTAATTCCATAAATTTCCATCCTAATCCTCCATCCATGTCCTATGTGAATCCACCACCAATGTCCTCTTTTCCTAATCCACCATCATCTTCCTACTATTACTCACCATCCCAATCTTCCCAAGCTAATCCAACATCCGCATCCTCCTACACCACTCCCCCTTTCAGCGCATTATATCTTAATCCTCCATCTAATCATAACCCACCTCATCCCCCAACCACTCCTAGTCATCCATCTAATACCATTCCTAATTCACCCATCCACTCATCTAATCCTCCAATCCCTAAGCCTGATCCTCCATCTCCTCCTAGTTCTCCATCCAATCCAATCCACTCATCTAATCATAATCCTCCATCTAATCCACCCATTCACTCATCTAATCCTCCAATCCCTAACCCTAATCCTCCATATCCCCCTAGTCCTCCATCCAATCCCATCCCCACCTCTAATCCTAATCCACCAATTCCTAATCCTCCATCCATTCCCATCACCCTACCTAATCCTACATCCCTTCCAAATTTCAACCAAGGACTCATGACAGAAGAGACACAATTCCCTCCCACTCTATCATGTACCATCACTAGTGATGAGGCCCTCCTCCATCCTACACCTATCCCTCCCATTACCATTCCTGACACCGTCCAAACGGTTGAGCCCATTAAATCCATTGAATCCCCATCTTCTACTACTAGATCCACCCAATCCATTGAAGACATCCAATCCCCTCCTCCTAGTCCTAATATCCACAAACTTCAATCCCATGACCTTCACTACTCCTCCGTCCTCCTATCTACCCCAACTGAGGAGTCCCTCCAACACTGTTCCATCATCATACATCCCACACAAGATGAGTAATGCCAAGAACTTGATGCAAAGAATACAAGCATATCCCCTCCTCCAAATCAAGATCCTTCCATCCCATCTACTCCATCTCAAGAACATAGTCTTTCGTCTATTTCATCTCATGATCCATATCCTCAACCAAGTCATGATCCTATCCTCCCATCCACCCCATCTCAAGATCACACTAGCTCATTCACTCCATCCCATGATCCCCTTTGCATTCAAGAGCCCTTATCATCCACTACCATAAATCTAGATCCTATCATACTCCCTAATTCCTCTCCCAACCCCTTATCACCTCCTCCTCCCAATTAGGATGTTGCTCTCCACTCATCTCCATCGCACAATTCTCCATCCCTGCCTGCCATCCCGACACTACTTTTTTATCACCTTGGTAACATCACATGTGCCCATGGTGGTCTTCTTGTGGAAGAAAAACAAATTATAGGCACCACCTTTCCTCCTCCACCTCTCGACGGACTCACGTCATGCCTCCAATAGAATAAATATCCTACCTTAGAAAAAATTCTCATGAACATGAACTATCAAGGAAAAGATTTAGGCCTTCATGAGCAAGGTAGTTTAGAGCCCATCCAAGTCAAATAACATCCAGGTACACAAGTTCTTGGATATATCTCCCAAGAATCACACTCCAAAAATGTTGGTACAACCTCCATACATCCTAAATGATCCTCTTCCAAAGTAATGTGAGGCACTTCCCATCGCTCCACCAAATCATTTGCTGCCATCCCCTCTCCTCCATCATATTGCCTCAAAACAACTGTTCATCTTCCTCCTTCATCCTCCAAGTCCATTTTGGGTCCTTATGTCTCTCCATCCACCATCATTCATCCGCCATCTACTACATCTACTTTGGGTCCTTATATCCCTCCACCACACTTCACACATCCTCCATATACATAGTCTATTTTGGGTCCTTATATCCCAAAATCACCCCCTCCATCCTGTCCTATCCCAAGCATGCATCCCAAGAATCCTAAATTCATAACTCCTAATAAGGATCAACAAAGGAACCCCTCCATGGATGCTATCTTCTATCCTCCATCCATACATCCTCTTCAAAATCCTACATCTATCGTTCCATCTACATCATATCCACATCATCCATCACCTCCTACCCATCCCATTGCTACTACAAGCACTTTATATGCCAAAGTAAAAATGCATAAATTCAAGCATCCACATGAATCTAAAGCTCTTCATGTCCCCTCAAAATGATATGTTGAAGAAAAGAAAAATCAACTACAAAAGCCCAATCAATCCCAAAGGCCACAAAGGCCCACTAAAGCGAAACTCAAAACCATGTGGATCCCAAAGACACAAGATACAATGCCTTCAAATGAAAAATCCATAACAACATCTAAAGTTGCTAATCTCAAAGTTAATCATTTGCATCCTCCATCTCCTAACCTTGTTTTGGGTCCTTATGTCCCAAAATTCACTATGCCAATGCCTCCATTATCGCCACATTCTCCATCCATCAACCCTCCTCTCATTTCACATCCACCACATGTGCCAATGTTGGTCTTGAACACCTTCCCCCATCACACATCCACTCCATTGTTCCATCTACACACCTTCCAGTATCCCATCAATTATCCCACCTATCTCCCCCATCAAATCCCTGTAATCCATCCTCTTGTATAATCCGTCCATTCTAATAAGGTTGTACGAACATCCAGTGGCCACTTTACACATGGGCTCTTATTACCTCATCTAGAACTTGATGCTTGAGTCCTTCATCCATCCCCTTTATCATAGGTCTTCTGCATCTATTTATAAATTCATCCTTATGCTTATCCATCTCCATCTGTATTTCTGTCTGAAAAATCCAAAACAATAAAAAAAGGTCAAAAAAAGAGAAAAAAGAGAAAAAAGAAAAGAAACAAGAAACAAGAAAATAGTAAAGAGAAAATAATTTGTCTAATGGTGAAAACTTGGCAAACAAAAACCTTGGATAAGTACCATGATGAAAACCTGGCAAACAGGCATCATGCGTAAATCCCACATCTAGTCTACTTCCATGATTGGAGGCAACATCCACTTACGCATTCCTTTCCTCCATCTCCTACATTTTCCTATCTTCCACATCCTATCCTTCATATCCCATTTACCCTAGTCCCTCCATCTTCCTTGTGATCTTGATAAAGACAAGGGAACATATATATATATATATACATGATTTGGACACCTCTTGGCATATCTTCCCCTCATCACTATCATATTCCTTATCCTCCCCGTCTACTTTTTTGATACATTCATATTATCTACCTTCATCATCTATCCATCATAACAACACCTATATCCCTTCTATGTCCATCCTAATCTCTTATCCGCCCATCCTATTATTCCCCTTGCCTCATGATGCATGACACATCTAGAGTGGGGGCATCTCCTTATTTGCAATAGAGTCCTTGGAGACATCATCCATCTATCCCTCCATGTAATCCTTTCCATCTCCCCATCCTTCCCATCCTTATCTCCTCCATCTACCAAATTCTTATCTTCCTATACTCTCATCCACTAGTCCTTTTTCATCCTTTCCTCCTTATCTACCTATACCTCTATCTAAACATCCCGCCCATATCCCCATCCTTATCTTCCTCTCCATCTTCCCAAATTCAATTCCCTCTATCCACCTATCTTCACATCTTCCTATCTCCCCATCTTTATCAGTCCATCCATTTATCTCTATTTTCCTCATCTCTCATAATCCCTTTTCATTGGTATCTAGCTACAGGCTACCCCCACGCAATCCAATGCCATCCATCATTCCTATCTATTCCTCACATCTTCCTGCTATCTCCTTACTTTTCATCACTCATCTATCCATTGTTTCATTCTCTAAATTCATCTTCTGATGATCTGGATAACTATCCCCTCCTTGAGCTTCACATAACCCACATTTAGCATATCAACCATCCTATCCACACAACCTATCCTAGCTCACCATATCAGCTTCATCATCATATCTCCATTTCTCATGGTCATCTCATCATCCCTTATCCGTCATCTGTCATTGGTCTTGTGTCGAACTACGTTGCCCCTGTGCTTTCACGTAGGCAAGGTCGATCATTTGATCCACCCCCGAGGTTCTATCTTTTATCTATCTTGTCATCTTCCATCATCTATCTTTGGCCTTGTGTCGAACTACATTGCCCTTGTGCTTTCACGTAGGCAAGGTTGATCATTTTCTCCACCCCTAGGGCATTTGTCCATCTGGTCTTCGCCATCAATCAAGGTCTTCATTGTCCTCTCTCCACTTTTATCCATGGTCTTTTATTGAACTATGAGGGCTTTGCAATTTCCCGTAGGTAAGGTTGATCTTTGATCAACCCTCGAGCCCCTAGGTATTTAGGGATTTTGTTATTTTGTGTCTTGTCATCCTGTCATCTTGTCATCTTGTCGTGTCGTCCAGTATGTCCCTATCCTAGATGGTGCTTACAAACAAAGGTCATTAGTATCATGAGGTTCAATCAGTTTCAAATATCCCGCGTCATGTTGATCAATAAATATATCCTCCATCTTTGGTCTCAACAGGATGTATCCTTCCTAACAGACCCCATCAACCCCATCCATCATCTTGATCCTATGGAAAATGATTTTTTGAATTTGATTGTGATATTTTGATGCTTTTGACTTTTTTTTATCATTTGAACTCTCTATCATCACTTATCAAGGGCGCCATGATCTACCATATTATAGTGTGTTTTGATTGGTTACCATAGGGGTATGTCTTGATCTTTATTGTTGTCTTCTTGGTTTTCCCATGTAGTACCCACCAAGACCCCTGCGGTCTTGTGTTATGCTGGGGCATCCTTTTGTGCTTGTGGTTATCCCAATATCTGGCCTGACCAAAGTCATCATGAATTTGGGGTGTTGGAATATCCTTCTTGTTTGTTGTGTTTGTGTATGCTTTCAACACTAATCCACCTTGGTTCCACATACCATGGTATTTGGTGTCTTATGCTTTAGCAAAAATCAGTGCTCCAAAAATGGTAAATTGCATCTTTCATTGCATTGCATCTTCCTCTATCATCTTCATTCATTTAAACCATCTCACATCTTCATCCAATCCTCATCCATTCCATCTAGCACAAATCATCTAATCACATCTTTGGTCCTAGCCTTTCTACAAGCCTTAACCAATTCATAATAATAATAATAATCATCATCATCAGTGGGATGTATCCTTCCCTATCCTTGTGTTGTTCTGGGATGTATCCTTCCCTCATCAACAACACTCTCATCGGGATGTATCCTTCCCTATCCTTTGGTGTTGTTTTGGGATGTATCCTTCCCTCATCAACAACACTCATCTTCATCCTCATCAAGATGTATCCTTCCATATCCTTGTGTTGTTCTGGGACCAAATCATTCCCTCATCAACAATAATCCATCCACCATGAGTCCATCCTGGCTTGTAGCTTGACTGGGGCAACATCATATCTGTCCTAGAATCCCTTTTTGTTTGCTTTTATCTCTTGGCATCATCTTCCCCATCTACCCTTGCATCATCTCATCCATTTTGAGAGAACACCCGTGTTCTCTTAAACCCGCATGTCCTCTTGAGGGGGCATCCTAATCCCTAATCTTCATCTTCACTCTCATCATCTTTCCTCCTAGTCACTCCTTGAATGACTAGGACATCTTCATTAATCTAACCATCTTCTTCTAAGTGCTATATTTTAATTTTATTTGAAATGATGCTACTTCGTAACACCATCTCAAAGAGGGGAAATATGTAGACACCTAAATTTGACCACTTTCATATGTTCATAACCCCATCATTTATTCGTCTAATGCATCTATATTGATTAAATGACACATTTAATTAATATTATCTAGTTTATTTAAGGTATTTAATTCAATTAATTAAATACTCTATACATTGGCCCATTTCCTCTCAAAATTAAATAAATAAATCAATTTATTTAATTTAATCAATTATCCTTTTCAATTTTTAATTCATTCTTTTTCTCTCTTAATCACATCCTCCATAACCCTTTCACTAAATTTGATTAATTTAATTAATCTTCCATTAAGGTGTGCATATCTTTAATTAGGATTGATGTCACATCCTCCATAACTTCCCACTCGCTTCTAATCATCATTAATTAATCTAATCACTTGTTTGTACAATCCTAATCCTAATCATTTACCCCTTTTGACATGTCCTTAAGTCAACCTTCTTGATACTTACCTTTTTTGGGTTGACCTCTTCCCCATGTGAATTAAAAATTCATATTTATTCCCCCCATCCATTTGTCTTCCCCATGACATCTCATATGTCACATCGTACCCAAAGGACAAAGACCTCTTTTAGAGGAATCTTGTTTTATCCTTTAGTCTTTCCCAAAAAGTGAATTAAATATACACTTTTATTTCTTCAAGGCCTTCCCCATTCCCCATGTTGACAAGGTATGACTTTCTAAAAGTCACCACTTGTCATTTTGAGCCCCATATGGGGCCAAAGGATAACTTTTTGTGGAAATCCTCTCCCATCCAAAGGTACTTGCAAGTACCTTGGGACCACATGGGCTCTTCCATGTCATTGTACCCTTTTCCATCTCACCCTGTCCTTTAGACAACTCACCTACCACATGTCAAGATGTGAGGGCTTGTGAGTCCTCAACTCACCATAGCCCTCCATATTAGCCATGGTGGCTTAATCTGGACTGTTGAATTCTCTAGACAATTCAATTTCTTCTATAAATACCCCCCTCTTCTCATTAAAAAAAGGAGTGATTACAAGCATACCAAAATTTTGCTCTCAAGCCTTTCAAGCCATTAAAGCCATTTGTTGCAACCTTCATAGCATTTTAATTTTCATCTACAACCATTATCACGTCCACCCACCTCCATTAACCACTCATCTACCATCATTATCGCAATTTATCAATCCAAGGAGGACACATCAAAGCGATATCAAGGGCCAACCAAATGATCGATTCAAGACAAGGTATAATTATTTTGTTTTTCTTCATCTTGTTTTGTTTTGAATTTGTAGACATCCAAATTTGATCACTTCCATATGATCAAAATCGTCTACTCTATTCATTTATTTCATTAATAGTGATTAAATAATTTATTTAATCATTATTTCATTTTTTGCCTAAAGTTCATAAAGTATATATAATTAAAATAAATTAAATACTTTACCTTACACCTTTTCTTCTCTAAATTAAATAAATATGAAAAATTATTTAATTTAGTTTTTTAACCCATTTAAATTAAAACTAATTTTTAATTCCCCTTTTTCTCTCTTCTTGTCACATTCTCCATAACCCTCTTTTAATCCAGATTAAATTAATTAATCTATGATTAAAATATTCACCACTTAATCTTGATTAAATGTCACATCTTCCATAATCTCCCACTTGCCTCTAATCTCTCATTAATTATTCTAATCATGTGTTTGCACAACCTTAATTAAAGTCATTAACCACATTTGGCTTACTTTTTGTAGTCAACTTTTCCACTTGTCTTTCTTGGCCTTGACTCTCTTTCCCATGTGAATTTTTAATTCATATTTATTTATCTAAGACTCCTCTCTTCCCCATGTGAATTTTTAATTGACTTTTGTCTTTTCAAGGTCTTCCCCATCCCCATGCAAAGTTCTAGAAAACTTGAATTGTCACTTTACATGTGCCAAGGACTTCTAGAACCTTTGACCTGTCACATCACCCACATGTGACAAATATCCAACTTTTTGGAGACCCCCTTTTATCCAATAAACTCTCTAATGAATGTGAATTTTTCCAACCACTTCCTTTTTTCCCATGAAGATTTTTGAGGAATTCTAAAATTTTACAAATGTCTTTTTCCTTCTCATTTAGGGACAAGAAGTTCCTTTTTGAGGAAATCTTCTCATCCCCCAAGGTACCTACAAGGTACTTGTCCTTCATCCACCTCATGTACTTCTCTTTCACCTCATTTCCACATCATTTCACCCTAAGATATCTCACATTCCACATGTTAAGATGTGAGGGCTTGTGAGTCCTCAACTCACCATAGCCCTTCATCTTGATCTTGTTGGATCAATCTCAACCGTTTAATTATTTAGAGAATTCCAATTGTTCTATAAATACCCTTCGTTTCTCTCATTTTGGGGATCAAGTCTTTTCCTACCAAACTCTTGCCAAATTGTCATTAGCAACATTTTAGCTTTGTCCATAGCATTTCTCATCAATACATCTTGCATCCATTTGACTCCATAGCCATCCAAGGAGCACACAAGACATTCAAAGATCAAGGGCCAACCAAAGAAGGAGCAACATAAAGGTATAATAAATAATAAAGTTATCTTATCTTGCTTTCATGTTTACTATTTTTTAGGCTAATCATTGAGGTGTCATTTTCTTATGTTATTTCCTCTTATTGCATCATTTTAGCATCTCACATTAGGACTTGAAATTTTAATAGGATCACATTTCTGGCATGCCCAGTGGGACCCACAAATGGGTCTTTTTTTTCATGTTTGTTGTTGTTGAAGATTTTTGCAGGTTTAGGTCACAGAGGGGCGGATTTGCCTTCTCGGGCACTGTAGAGGGGCGGATACACCCTCTTATTTCAATGTTTCTGATAGTTTTTACTGCAGAAGTGCGGATACGCCCTCGTGTTTCAATGTTTTTTGCTAACTGTTTTCTACATAAGTGCGGATATGCCCTCGTGTTCCGACATTTTTTGATAACAGTTTTTACTGCAGAAGTGCAGATACACCCTCCTATTCTGACGTTTTGTGATAATTTTTCACTGCAGAAGTGCGGATACACCCTCCTATTTCAATGTTTTTTGATAGTTTTCACTACAGAAGTGCAGATACGCCCTCCTGTTCCAATGTTTTCTAACTATTTTTCGCAGAGGGGCGGATTTGCCCTCCCGATTCAATGTTTTCAAACTATTTTCTGCAGAGGGACGCATACGCCCTCCTGTTCTAGTATTTTCTAACATTTTTCTGTAGAGGGGCAGATTTTCCCACCCGGTTTAGCGTTTTGCACTGCAAAGGGGCGGATTTGCCCTAAACAACACGTTCGAGAAGGTAAAAAAGTTGCATTTTAGTTTCATTTTTGCCTCTATTTTTTGTTGTTTTGAGCATAATTAGGGGGAAGTAATACTTGTTGTGTCTATTTTTCTTTGTGTTACCCTAAGGGGGCATTATTTTGTTTTCACCTTCCCCTTTGCACTTTGTGCTGATCTGGGGGGGAGTTGGAAACGATTATTGTCTTCTTCTTAGTAGGACCTGCTTGGGGATTTCATCACCCCAAGGGACGATCCCAACCATGTGTATCGATGAGGTATGAAAAGGGGGGAGAGTCAAAACTGTACCCCAATCCAGTACGTCGTAATTGGCGGAACCTCGAAGCTAGGGTGATACCTAGATAGACATGAAGAGTTGGTTCGAGCCTTTCAAGATCCTGCTGGGGTTCCCGACTCATGCCTGTGATGGATTGGTGTTCACGGTTGTGCCTCACGTACTGAGCGTATATCAAGGAATCCCTAGAAACCTTGTTCATCCTAGAGTAAGACCTTTGCTAGCCATACCCCTTAATACTAATCATAGGATTGTGCTTGTTTAAAGTATCTTTCTGTGAAAAACCAGTCAATTTTGATAAGTCAAACCTTCATTGAGTCATTTCAAGTCCTTGCCATAATCCCTCATTCCAAATCAGGTCACTGTTTTCCTGCAAAGGGGCAAATTTTCCCCCTTGTTTCAACACTTTTCACTGCAGAAGTGCGGATATGCCCCCCTTTTTCAACATTTCTCACTACAGAAGTGTAGATATGCCCTCCAGTTTTAGCATTTTTCACTACAGAAGTGCGAATACGCCCCCCTGTTTTGAAGTTTATGACAGTTTTTTACTGTAGAAGTACGGATACACCTGCTCAACGGATAATTTCATCTATTTGTCCATTTGATCATCTTAAACACTCTTCTAACCAATCTAAACATCCATTTGACCATTCTAAACCTCCATTTAACCTTTCTAAAACATCCATTAATCACATTCTCATTGATCATTCCACCATTTGGGATACCCATCTTACCGTATGACCTAAATATTTGCACTTTCCAAAAATATCACTTCAACAACACATCTTCCATTTGCATTCATCATCATCTCTCAACACAAAATCCCTTAAACCTTGTTTTAGGAGTTATCTCCCGAATTGATCAAGGCGTTAAGTTTGATCATTATCCTACATATCGATCCTTGTCTTCAACCTAATCAATTCGCTTCTATCTTGAGGTGGATTTGTGTTGTAAGTCGACATGATTGGCCCAAATCAATCCCCTTCTATCTCAAGGCGGATTCAATGTCATGATCATTGATTTAGCTAGCTCAATCCGATCAACCAACGTCATAAGTCACTTAGGGTGATTTCCAAATCAGGTTTTAGGATCCCCTCCATCAACCAATCCTCATCCAAAACATCCAATTGATACATCATCAATTGATTCAAACAATCCAATCCCAATCCAAATCATCAAATTGATACATCATCATTTGATCTAATCAAATCAATCCTCATCCAAATCATCAAATTGATACATCATCAATTGATCAATCCAATCCCAATCCAAATCGTCAAATTGATACATCATCATTTGATCTAATAAGATCAATCCTCATCCAAATTATCAAATTGATACACCATCAATTGATCAAACCAATCCTCATCCAAATCATCAAATTGATACATCATCATTTGATCTAATCAAATCAATCCTTATCCAAATCATCAAATTCAAACATCATCAATTGATCAAACCAATCCTCATCCAAATCATCAAATTGATACATCATCAATTGATCCATCAAATCCAATCTTATCCAATTGATCTAATCCAATCCAATTCTCATCCAAATCATCCAATTGATACATCATCAATTGATCCATAATCCAATCTAAATCAATCAATCCAAATCATCACTAGATCATCCTTTAGAGATTACATCTTGAAATCACCTAGTTGTTTTGCACGTTCATGCCCGTTCAAACCCGTTCATAAACAAAATAGCAAATGGCAGAACAACAAAATCAAGGTTCCCAACCGAATGTCCCTCAAGATGCTAATAACATTCCACACGATCCCCATAGCAACGTCTCATCTCAATCAAACATCGACATCCAAAATATCACACCACCTAGTGACAAAAACATGGTCAATCAACCCGAAGTCACCATTGACAAATATCTCAGTAATCGTGCCAATGTCCAAATGACAGATCGTCTCCTAAACAAACGTGGGGATAAAATTCTTGCCACCTTACTCATGAAGGGGGTCAAACCACCGTCTTGTTTTAATACATTACAATATGCCCTTCCCACATTTGTTGACCCACAAACCTCACAAAATGTTCCAGAAGGTTCCTATGTCCCTGAAGGTGCACCCACTGAAAATTGGTACCACCCCGAATTGGGAAATGCTGTCATCCATCAAGTCCAAGAATATCCTCGTCTTCCAACCACAACATCTACTATTCCACCACCCGATCCTAATGATCCCCATACCTATGGCATGCCACCATACATCCCATCTGCTCTACAGCTTCCTCCCCCATATTCTAATATTGGGGGCACACTTACACTTACCAATGTACTACCTCTTGCATTTCAACAACCTCCAAATAATCCACACCAATCCACCACACTACTAGCACTGCAATATCATGTTGCTACTATTATAGCTTCATCTCAACACTTGCATCCACAACATCCGCAACACACTACCGTTCTCACACAACCATCACATCAAGCAGTGCAACCTACCTCACAACAACAACAACACATCTCATCTCACCCATATCAACAAAAACAACACATCTCATCTCACCCATCTCAATAATGACACATCTCATCTCACCCATCACAACAACAACAACATATCTTATCTCACCCACCTCATCAACAAAAACAATGACCTCCACAACAACATGTGCATATCCCTACACAAACACACCATAACCCGCTTACTATGTACTTCTATCATCCCTCTAGCACATACACTATTCCATCCCATACGAATCCTCATCAGAACGTGCAAAGCCAAACACATACCCAACCGCCAGCTTACACCAATCTTTCACAACCTCAATATCATCCCCACCAACAAACATCAAATCCATACCCATATGCCACGCAACAACCCACCATTGCGCAACAATACCAATCCTATCCACCCTACTTTCAACAACAACAAACTCACCAACAGGGGGCACCTTATACTTCTTATTACCAAAAACCATCATCACATCAACAAAGAGGCCCTACCTCAACGCATTACCAAAATTCTACGTAGCAACATGACCCCTCTCTTGTTTCCTAATATCAACAACAAGTGGCTCCTACTCAACACAATCAATTATCCAACTATCAATCCACTTACAATCAACCAACACATTCATATCTGACTCAACCTGTTTATGATCCGACAACGGTAGGGCCATCCTCGTCATATCCACAATATTATCCATACAATCAATCCACTTTGACTCCCATGAATCCCATCAATAAGGACTTGGAAGAAGTAAAAGCAGCATTAAAGGACCTACAAGCTGGAGCAAGTAAACAATCATTCAAGTTTGAGGACATATGTCCTTATCCTTTTGATCCCTCCATCTCCTTGATTCGTTTTCCCAAACATTTTGAGATACCAAAATTCGATAAATACAAAAGAACCAAGGATTCTAGAGCTCACCTTCAAGAATTTTATGCCCATTTCCAAGAGGTCATGCATAATGACAATTATCTTATCCAACTTTTCCCAAAAAGTCTACAAGGGGTTGCCCTTAACTGGTTTATGGGTCCTGAAAAAGGATCTATCAAAACCTTTGCACAACTATCCAAATAGCTTGTCTCCCACTTCTCTTTTAATCTAGAGAAGGATATTGACACACTTGATCTCCTGAAAGAAAAACAACATGATGGAGAGACCTTTGCAAGCTACTTGCAGAGATGGCATGCCTTGGCTAGCAGGATAAAATCCCCACCAACAGAAAAATACATGGTCACATTATTTATCAGAAATTCCCACCCAAATATGGCTCATAATTTCCAACTCCATTGTATCACCACCTTTGTGGCACTCATGGAGAAGAGCCCTATCTTGGAACGAGCCCTTGTTGCAAAAGGGAAAGTGAAACATTTTATTTTTGATAGAGAAAAATACTTTGAGGATAAACCTTGTTATTGGAATAGAAATAAAAATATTGTCAATGATGGTGTCACTGACACCAAACATGTTCAAGTGGCCACCACCACGCAAAGATACCCTCCTCAACAAAAAACGTCAGTCTAGAATGCCATATCCGTCCCTCAAGGGGCACCACGACAATAATCCAACCAAAATAACCAAGGGGGAAACAAATGATAGTTCACTCAGTTGGGAGAACCCCTTAGCGTGGTGTTTAACAAGCTTCTTCAAACTAATTATTCCATCACATATCCTATCACCAAACCTGTTGATACGTCTAAACCCAAGCCTACTTGGTTTAAAGATAATGACTATTGTGAATTTCACAAGATCAAGGGACATACCTTAGATAAATTTCAAGGCCTAAAAACCTACATTCAAGGCCTCATCGATCAAGGTGAAATCCATGTAGATGCGAACACAACATCTTCATCCAATGCTCAACTCCAGATATATCAAAACGCTTTTCCTAACCATAATCAGGGTCCTAGTACGTCCAACTCAAATCCTGGACCTAGTAACAATAACAAGCAAGGTAACAACACCAATAACATCAGCTATAAAAATGTGCCATACAATTATCAAGGTGTGGTCTCATATGTAGAACAAGTGGAGTCACGTGTATCCATGATACATGTCAAAGGAAAAGATCCACAATGTGTTGTTACCACTCGGCGAACCCACATCACAGTCCCAACAACTCCTCCATCTACCCAACAGACATCTGTCAATTCACAATATAACATCCTAGACCATCTGGCAACACTGCAGCCCAAATATCCATCTTAGATCTATTTAAGTCATCCCCCGTGCATCAAGATATCTTGACTAGGGCTTTGCAAAGTACACAAGTGCCTGATAATATTGACCCTACCCAATTCCAAGCATTGGTAGGGAATCTCTCATCAACCTATCAGTTAGCCTTTAGCCAAAAAGACATGCCACATCTTGATTCAAGCCACAACCGCCCCCTCCATCTCAAGGTTGGTGTAAATTTTCAAAAAGTAAAAAGGGTACTGATAAATAATGGTTCGACCCTAAATCTTTGCACATTAAAATTCATACAACAGGTTGGATACACCCAAGCCGATCTAAGAAGTCAAGTTATCACCATCAAGGCATATGATAATGCAGAGTGGGATTTTGAGGGTATTATTTTCCTCCCTATTCAAGTGGGCCCCATTGTACAGTACACTATGTGTCATGTTCTGGACCTTGAACTTCCATAGAACATCCTTCTTGGCCGTCCATGGATTAATTCTATGCAAGCCATCCCATCCACCTATCATCAATGCTTAAAGTTCCCATTCGAAGGAATGAAAGTCACCATACAAGCTGACCCCGTACCTTTTGAATATTTTCGTGTCATAGAAGCTTCTTTTTCGCATTCACATTACTGCCCAGGAGTCAAAATGGGGGCATACCCAACATCTGATCCTGACCCATCCACCAATACACTAAACATTTTATCCCCACCATCATCCACACCTGCTTCCACCGTCACCAAGGTCCAGATCATAGACAAGGGATGTGGTGAATACAAAATGCATACCACACTAAATGTGGCAACCATGCCACCCTCACCCTACACATATGGACAACCAATTCTGCCAGTATCACAAGTGGAAGAAAAGACACTTACACTCACCTCTAAGAACATGGAGTCAACGACATTCAATGATTTGGGATCCCTCTAGGATCAAATGGAAGAAGATACTAGTCAATGGGTTTATCGGGAGGAACCTGAGCCACCACGTTCCCTTATAGAATAATTTCAAGAAGTCTATCCACATGCCTCTAAGTTCATTGAAAAAGTGTCATTACCAAGGTGGAGGCCTTGGTGTGGAAGAACAAGGAAAAAGTCAGCCCATTGAAGCAACCACCATTCGACCAAGAATTTGGGCTTGGCTTATGATACTAAACAAAAGCGTCCTGCAACATCCTCTAGCACTTCTAACAATGTTAGTGTTGACAACGATTCCCTCAAAGACATACTGGAGGAAGAGTCCATCATACACGCGTACGATGATTTGAATCACATTGACCTCCCTGCCATGTTTGAATGCCTATTTGTTTGCACCATAACCTTATCCCTCAAAAATTTTGAACTTATCAATCATGACCTACGAGGTAGCTTACCTATTAGCACATTTCCCTCAGAGGATACCTACATACATCTAATGGGATTGGGGGAAGATGAACGCCCTAATTGCAAAAAAAAAAAGAAAAAAAAAATGGGTCATCAAGTGAAAACCTCACCGAGGTGCTTTTTGACTGGGAAAAAGTAAAAACAAAGGATGTATCTGACAGTGAAAAACTTAATACGACATTGGAAGATGGGGACGTTCATCTTCTCCTTGTAGGAACACAACTATCCGAGTAGTCTTTGATTCTCATTGAAGAAACACAAGAGGTAAATTTGGGGACAAAAGAGACTCCAAGGATCATCTATGTGGCCAAATCTTTATTAGAAGAAGAATATCTCACCATTGTCCAAATTCTTCGAGAAGGGGTTATCAACTTTGTATGGGATTATTTTGATATGCCTGGCCTGGATCCTAATCTTGTTATACACCATTTGGATGTCCGTCCAAATGCCAAACCTATCAAGTAGAAGCTCTGAAAGATGCACCCACAGGTAGCACTATTAGTTAAAAAAGAATTGGAGAAATTACTAGATGCTGGTTTTATCAAACCCATTGATTATTCTGATTGGATTTCCAATATAGTACCTATTGCTAAACCTAACGGAGACATCAAAATTTGCACAGATTTTCGAGATCTTAACAAAGCCTATCCAAAAGATAACTTCCCCTTGCCTAACATCGACATGTTGGTCGACATTACTGCAGGATAGGAGATTTTATCCCTCATGGATGGCTTCTCTGGCTATAATCAGATCCGAATTGCCCCTGAAGATCAACACAAAACCTCTTTTACAACACCTTGGGGTACTTTCTGTTACAATGTCATGCCCTTTGGTCTCAAAAATGTGGGGGTGACATATCAACGAGAAATTACCGTTATATTCCATGATCTCATCCACATTATCTTAGAAGATTATATCGATGACTTGCTGGGAAAATCCAAAACTAGAGAAGAGCACCCTGCCATTCTAAAAAGGATCTTCGAGTGCTTGGAGCAGTACAAGCTTTGGCTGAATCCAAAAAAGTGTGTGTTTAGTGTCACGTTAGGGAAATTGTTGGGCTTCATAGTTTCCCGAAGAGGCATCGAGGTTGACCCAGCTAAGGCGAAAGCTATCATGGATATGCCTCCACCGAGAAACCTGAAACAATTAAGGAGCCTCCAAGGGAAGCTACAATCCATCCGTCAGTTTATAGCCCAACTTGCGGATAAATGTCAGTCATTCACCCACCTTCTCAAGAAAGACACCACCTTCAAGTGGAATCAACAGTGTCAGTTGGGTTTTGATATGATCAAAGGATACTTGGAACACCCACCAATATTGATGCCACCAATCCCTGGAAAACCCCTCTTACTATACATCTCTGCCACTTCAGTTGCATTGGGGGCATTGTTGGCACAACATGATGAATCCTCTAGAGAATGAGCAATCTATTACATTAGCTGAACATTGGTCAGTTATGAACTTAATTACTCACCAATGGAGAAGGCATGTCTTGTTGTGGTCTTTAGTACACAAAAATTATGCCACTATATGCTTAGCCATCCTATAAAATTGATATCCAAAGTCGACCCCCTCAAGTACCTGTTATCCAAGACAACCCTAACTGGTCAAATCGCTAAATGGATCATGCTCCTCAGTGAGTTTGATATAGAATATGTGGATAGAAAAGCCATTAAAGGACAGGTAATAGCAGATCAGTTGGTAGATGCCCCATTAGTAGATGCCTATCCCATAAAAAATGAATTTCCAGATGAAGGAGTATTTGCAGTCTCAAAAGCTACCACTTGGACATTGTACTTTGATGGATCACACACTCATAATGGATCGAGGGCAAGAGTCTTTCTTATCACCCCCCAAGGCAATTACATACCGAAATCATTCAGACTAGTTTTTCCCTACACTAACAACATCTCTGAATATGAAGCCCTTCTCACAGGCCTCAAAATTGCAGTCCAATGGTACATCACTCATCTGTAAGTTTTTGGTGACTCCCAGTTGGTCATAAAACAGGTCAACAATGAGTTTCTAACGAAAGATGAAAAGTTGTTTCCTTACAAATGAATGGTGGATGAATTCAAAAAATATTTCACCTCCATTCAATTTGAGCAGATCCCGAGACTCCAGCATAAGGCAGCAAATGCTATGGCTACCATTGGTTCTCTCCTCGACATGCTAAAAGATTGCACAAATTGTCAGTTCCTAGTCGAGCAACTCCTAATCCCAGTGTACGATATCCCTGAGAGTGACATGGTGTATGCTATTGTAGGTCCCGAATCCCCTTGGTACCACGAAATTTACACCTATATTCATGACAACACCCTCTCGCCTGATCTCATGAGAAACCAACGTAAATCATTTATCCAATGCACTACCCACTACACCATTATTGGTGATACACTTTATCGACATGGGTATGGTGGAACTCTCCTCCATTTTTTAGATGAAATTGAAGCCCACATGACATTAACGAAAGTGCATAGTGGTATTTGTGGGGCCCATTCTAATGGTATGACCCTAGCCAAACAAATTCTTAGCAGCATGATATTATTGGCCTACAATGGAATAAGATGCTTGTGAATATGTCAAAAAGTGTCTTCCGTGTCAACAACATGCAGATCTGATTAACACTCCAGCACAAGAGCTATAACCTATCACGACACCTTAGCCATTTTCACAATGGGGTTTCAACTCGATTCGAAAGATCTACCCTCCATCCTCTGATGGTCACACCTTTATCATCATAGCCACTGAATACTTCACCAAGTGGGCGAAAACCATACCACTCACTCAAATCACTAGTGTTTAGATCTCTAAATGCATCCTCTATCATATCCTCTGCAGGTATGGTATCCCCTCCGCCATCATCACCAAAAATGAAAAGCCATTGAAAAATAAGTGTATCAAACTCCTTTGTGACACATATCATATCTAACATCGTTGGTCCACTCCCTATTACCCCCAAGGTAATGGACAGGCATAAGCAACAAATAAAACATTGATCAAAATCATTAAGAAGATGGTCAATAGCACTGGCCGCGATTGGCACCTCCATATCCATCCTGCTCTTTGGGCCTACCGTACATCCATCCGCACCCCTACTGGCGCTACTCAATACTCTCTTGTCTATGGCGTTGAAGCCATCTTGCTAATCAAAGTTGAAATCCCTTCACTCCGAATCTCCCTCAAGAATCTCATCACTGACGAAGACACCCGAGTGGCACGCCTGGCACAATTGGAATTGCTGGATGAAAAATGGGTCAAGGCTTATAACCATCTATAAGCTTATCAACACCAACTCAAAAGGAGCTATAATAAGAAAGTCTACCCTCACCAATTCAATGTTGGTGATTTGGTCCTTAAAGAGAATCAACGAAATCAACAAGATCGAGAGAAAAAGGGTAAGTTTAAAGCAAACTGGTTGGGCCCTTATCTCATCACCACAAAATATGGTTTTGGCACCTACAAACTCTCCACCTCTGAAGTGGAGCCCTTGGAGGAACCCATCAACATCATGCACCTGAAGAAGTTCTACACCTAGGTCAGCTGGGGTATCCTTCCTGGTAAAAGTAAAAAATACAAAAAAATCAAAAATCAAAAAATAGTAAAGAGAAATAATTCGTCCTCTAGTGAAAACCACCCCTGTGTGGCACCTTGGATACGTAAAAATGGTGAAAACCTAGCAATAGGCACCTCTCATATAGGGCTTAATCATTATCTACCTCGCGTCTTGGTTACTTTATGGCTTATCCGCCGATTCCTCAATCCCCATATCCTCCCATCCACTTGCACCAACTCATTGCTTGGTATATTCTGGTTGAGCATTGGATGACTGTCATCTGCTATTCGACACCCTGAGCTTATTATCCTAATATGAGCTTGTGTCATCTCATTTTTGTGTTTGTCTTCATCTAGGCTCCCTCTTCATGTTCGTCTCCATCTAGGTCTCATCGTGTCTCCTTTTGAACTATGTTGCCCCTACGCTTGCATGTAGGCAAGGCTCATCATTTGATCCGCCCTTGGGGCTTCTCTTTGTCTTATTTTGTGGTCAGCCCATTTGATCATTGTCCTCCATCATCTTTCTTTATTATCTTCTTTCCACTTTTATCATGGTCTTCTCTTGAACTACGACGCCTCTGCGCTTGCATGTAGGCAAGGCTAATCTTTGGATTGGCCCCCGAGGCATTTCATCATTCATCATTTTTCCTCATGGTCCACTTTTCAATTTTGTCCATCCTTAATTTTTTTTTGTCATGTTCAAACTACGTTGCCCCTACGCTTGCACGTAGGCAAGGTTGATCTTTTGATGTGCCCTCGGGGCTTGTGTTTGTCTTGGTCATCCATCAGTTTCCATCAGTCCACTCTCTGCTCTTTTATTGTAGTCTTTTCCTGAACTACGAGGGCTTTGCGCTTTCATGTAGGCAAGGCTGATCTTTGATCAAACCTCGAGCCCTTAGGTCTTTAGGTTGTGTGTTGTCCCCTTGTTGCCTTGTTGTCAAGTATGCCCCTATCATTGATGATTCTTCACAAACAAGATCTTCTTGTATCAAGAAATCTTCCCAATGACAATTATCCTGCGTCATCAAGGTCACTTTAGCTTAGTATCCATCATTGGTCTTAACAGGATGCATCCCTCCTAACATACCACATCAACCCCATCCATCCTTGGGATCTTATGGCAAATGACGCTTGTAATTGATTATGATATTTTGGTACTTTTGGATTTTGTTTATCATTTGAGCTCCCTATAATCACTAGTCAAGATTGCCATGACACTTCATATTATGGTGTGTTTTGCCTAGTTAACATAGGGACATCTCTTGACTATTTTATTGTTGCTGTCTACTGGGATGCTCCACGTAGTACCCACCAAGATTCCTCTCGGATCCTACGTTATGTGGGGGCATCCCTTTGTGCTTGTGGTTATCCCAATACCTGGCCCGACCAAAGTCATCGCGACTTTGGGGTATTGGGATAGCCTTCTTGTTTGTTGTGTTTTTTTTATGCATTAGACATTAATCCATCTTGGCTTACGTGCCCTGATGCTTGATGTCTCATGCTATAGAAAAAATCAGTGCTCTAAAGGATGGAAAATTGCATTCATGTTGCATTTCATCTCATTGCATATTCCCCTCTTTCTCCTATATCTATGACCCTCGATTTTGGTTGTGCAAACTCTTATTCCCTCTTACTAACTTTTCTTCTCAGGTTCCTTACGGTTCTTGACAAGTACTATGCTCCACACACCCTATGCCTATCACCTACCCATTAATACCTATGTCTACATTCATTTGCATCAATTCATTAAGATCATTTATCCATTTACATCCATTCATTTATCTATTTGCATCAATTCATTAAGCTCATTTATCCGTGTACATCCATTCATTTATCCATTTGCATCAATTCATTTAAGTTCATCTATCCGTTTACACCCATTCATTTATCCATTTACATCCATTCATTTATCTATTTGCATCAATTCATTTAGTTCATTTATCCATACATTTCCATATCCACCTATGCATCATTATTAGGCCCATATTACTTACATCATATATACAATTGCATTACCATTCATAAATCATTAACATCATCCATAATCACATCATCCACACATGCATAAATAAATCATTATCATAACACAACATCCATATCAACACAAAAACATCATATACATATGCATAACATACATCATCTATCATAAGAACATCAATATAACACCATATGCATAACATAAATCATCCATCACAAAAATGTGTGGCATAATATCAATGGGGACCATCACATATTATCATCAAAATAATACAATGTCCATATCCAAAATATAGTTACCACATAACCTTCCACATATCATCTTCAAATCAGAAGCATAATCTCAAAATATTCATCGCACCTCTATCCGGTACCTATCACAACACCTGTATCTTGTCACCTATCCTCTGCTTGCCCTGAGCTGCCCACACCTGACTTGAGGAGACTTAGGTACCGGTCCCTTGTGTGTCAGAGTCCCCTACGACTCACAAGCTGGAGTCCCGAATCGAGAAGGAGTTAGCTGAAAATCATTGTACTCCGTGGTCTGTGTCCCTAAAGACTGGGAAGGTGCCGACATCTGTGGTACCTGCCTAACATATGACACTGTACGCTGTGTCGGATTTGACATTGCCTACTCATATGCACATCTACAACACCCTTCCTCATGCATGTACTCATCTCTCTACCCAGGCTAGAACCGAGTGGCATTCTGCTCATACCTATATCCATCCCACTCTTTGGTGATGGCTCGTCGCTCCTGCTCCCATTCCTCCTATGTTGTTGTCAGCATCTATACCTACTATGTGGTCCTCCTCCTCTTTGCCTGCACACTCCATAGCTTTGCCTGCAAGCCTTGTATAGCTAACTCTATCCCATCACCCTGCCCTCGGTGTGCTTGCTTTTGTGCTATATCCCTCTCGACATTCTCTGCTCAACCCACTGTTGTGTCTCTCTAGAATTGCAAGATCTGGACCTATCTCAGTACACTATCCCTCTCCCATTGTAGTGCCTACACCTATCCCTGTGCACTCTCTCTCTTTCGCTGCACTGTCTCTAACTTGGCCTCTGCGGCCTCAACCCTCACTTTCATTTCCTCTAAAGATGCCTCTGCCGTAGATACCCTCTCCTGTAGCATTGTCCTCTCCTCCATAAGTCTCGCAATCTGAACTCTCAACATCTCCATCTCCCTCTCGGCCCACTAAGAATGCTCCGCTGTGACATAATCTCCTCCCCCTACTAGCTCTGGCTGACCTCGCATCTGTGCTACTGTCATCGCTGCCTCTAACTTGTCTCGATCTCATGTCACCCAAGTCAGCTCCCCCCATACTCTCTCCATCCCTACTCGTGTCTCATCCCTCTCTCTTAACCACCTATATATCTATCATCAGATGAACCACAACACGATCAAACACTATCATCTCTGACTCCTTCACCCTCTGTACCTCTTCCTTTGCCCTCCTCAACTCCTACTCTAACACCCATACCCTCGCTTGGGCCCCTCTTAGTAACATCACTGGATCGTCAACTACAGAGACTGGTACTACTGCTAGAGGCTCCACCACCTACACATCCAAGTCCATAGCCCCCCCTCCATCTCCTCCTGCACTTGCTCAACCCGATTCATCAACCGAATCCTCCTCGGATGTCCTCTCCTCTGTACCCTCATCAGTCTCATAGGATGCTCTCCAGGCCACCTCTCCCCCTCTGGCTCCTGCTCCACCTGGATCTCTGGCTGGATCCTCATTTGAATACTGCTCTCAGTCATCCCCCTGGGATGTCCTCTGACATTTGCCACACCCTTTTCTCCCTCCTATGGATCTATAGCCCTCGCCTCCTGCTCCTGCTTAGCTCTCACCTACACTCGTCTCTCTACCACCAATCCCTGTATGAATAGACCTCTCCTTCCTCACCCCAAGCATCTCCACCTCTGGCTCGCTCTCTAGTCTCACCACCTCTATCTTTGCCCCCCCCATCACCTCACCCTCCTGCCTCCATCTCTTCCCCCCCATCACCTTATCCTGCTACCTCCATCTCCTCTCTCACATCTCTCCTCGCCCTCCTCCAAGGTCGCCTCCTCCTGACCCTCCTCCTCCTCTCCAGCTGATCTCCAACGCCACCCTCACCTAACCCACCACTTTGATGACTGACATCCTCCTGTCCCCCCTGCTCCTGCTCATCCTCTGGCCCCCACTCCACATCTCCCACAGTAGGCACCTCCAGTGTAACCCTCTCCCATCGATGGTTGCAAAACCACCGATCATACCGATTTGTCACTCTGACATCCTCTGGACCCTCCCCCCTCCTTGGATAGGGCACCCCACTTGCCATCACCCATGCCTCTCTCGCTCCCCTCGTTGACAACTTTGCTCCCCATGGTAACTCTCTGGTAAGCCGATGGAACACAGAAGACACTTCTGGAATATCCTGCATGAGTCCAAACTTCCACATCACTCTGTCTGGATGATGCATCTCCACTATGTGTCCCTGACTCCCAATTAGGAAACATATGCATCTAAAGAATGCCCGATGTCTCTCCTCCTCGGTCCTCCATCCTCTAAACTACCGATACATGTATGGCTGCCATATGATGTCCTCCTCCTGTAAATCATCAAACGCTCTCCTCCACTGATCCATCTCTCCCTACGTCTCATAGAATAAGATGTAGCCCCTCGCTGCCTCGAACTCCGAAGCCACCGACTCTCTATCATCAAACTCTCCTCTCTTGACCACTATGGGTCTCGTCACCGCGATATGCTCCCACCCCCACACCTGTAATAGCGTCCTGTGCGTTATGGTCCACATCCCCCAATAAAAAATCATGTGCATATCTCGATATAACTGGGACAATACACATGACCCCCAGGGAAACTATCCCTCCCGCCACTCGACAATATGTCGAATCACCTCCATATACCGTAAGCTGCAGAATCATTTGCTCCGATCCGGCAATAGTATCCCACTGATCAGACAACACAAAAATAGTGGTAATGCTGGCACCCCCAAGGCCAAGCATCTGTCTATGTCTATCTACCCCCTCTGTATTGGCAAGTCATCTCGCTCGAATAGCACTAGGACAGTCTCATCTCACTGTGCTCCTCTTGACACCACCTCACTCACTAATCGACCTGCTATCGGTAACCTCAAAATCTACCACACATCCTCTAAAGTCTGTGTCATCTCCCCTATTGGCAGATGAAAAGTCAACGTTGTCGAGCTCCATTTCTCTATCAGGGCTGTCAGCATCGCTCGATGCGCTCTCATCTCTGGAAACTGCACTAAGTGTAGTAACCCCGCTTGCTCTAGTGGTGCGTGGTCCGCCCTGCTCATCATCTCTATCGTCGCTGCTAGTGCTTCTGGCCTCCACTCGTGGGTCCATAATCGACCAAAATCCTGCAAACATACCATCCACCTTGTCAAATTCTTCATCAATTTATGATCCTGCAACTTTCTTTTTTCTTTTTCTCTTTTTTTCTCTCTCTTCTTCTCTCTCTTTCCCATGGTCCCTTCCCTCCCGGCCATGGGGCAGATCTGCCCTTGGCCAGGGCGGACCTACCCCTGTAGCGGGGCAGATCCACCCTTGCAGTAGGGCGGACCCGCCTCTCACCTCAAGGTGGACTTTCCCTCGCAGCGAGGCGGCTTCCCTGGCTGGGGAGGGTGCCGCTGCTAGTCGCAGCGACGTATGTTCGCCCTTGCAATGGGGCAGACCCGGCCTTGGCCGAGGCAAGCTCGCCCCCGCAGTGGGGCAGACCCGTCTTGAGCCGCGACGGGTCTGTCCGTCGGAGGGCATATTCGCCCTCTTGAGGACAATTTTTTTTTTGAAAACCCTTTTAAACTACCTCACATTTTTCTATTCTAACGACAACCCATTTTTCTTTGCTAACTCGCCCACAAAACCCATATTCTACATTTTTGATAAAACATTTCAAATGCGTTAAAATTGCAAAAATAATGCATAGAGCATTTTGTCGCCTACCTGGTGGGGCCCACCCTACTAATTGTACGCTCGTTAGACCTCGTCCACTCGGTGGATGATCTCGGTGTCATTATCCTGCAAAATTTTTGCTCCTCCTCTGCTTGCCTTCTTCTCCTCTTCTCTCAACTACTACAGTGCAAGTGAGGTGAGGTAATTTTTAAAATGACCTTATATTCACTTTCCCCCTCTTTTAAGAGGTCTTTTTTACCTCTTATTTGCCTTTTTCTCCTCCGATTAATCCCTTCCCTTTCTGAGGCCGCCATTTGCACCTCGTTTGTCTAATTGACTTCGTTCAAAAGAAAAACTTATCTAATTTTTTTCCCTCTTTCCAACCATACCATCTGTTTTTTCTTATCGAGAAGTCGCCCGGGACCCCTATTTTTCCCCCGTCATCCTCTCGAGGGGGCATACCCTTCACATTTATCTATTTTCTTTGTCATGGTCACTCCCCTCCAACATTGGGGCATCTTCATCCATTCCCCACTAATTGGACAGCTTAGGTCCCCCTCCCCACGCTGGGGCATCATCTTTCGGTTACTTCCTCTATAGTCATCTGCAATTTCTTTTCTTCGAATCACGGTTATTCTAATGGTACTTTGAAGAGGGGCAAAATGTAGACATCTAAATTTTATCACTTCCATATTATCAAAATCGTCTACTCTATTCATCTATTTCATTAGTAGTGATTAAATAATTTATTTAATCATTATTTTATTTTCTGCCTAAGGTTCCTAAAGTATGTAATTAAAATAAATTAAATACTTTACCTTACACCTTTTCTTCTCTAAATTAAATAAATATGAAAAATTATTTAATTTAGTCTTTTAATCCATTTGGATTAAAACCAATTTTTAATTCCCCTTTTTCTCTCTCCTTGTCACATTCTCCATAACCCTCTTTTAATATAGATTAAATTAATTAATCTATGATTAGGATGTGCACCACTTAATTTTGATTAAGTGTCACATCCTCCATAATCTCCCACTTGCCTCTAATCTCTCATTAATTATCCTAATCTTGTGTTTGCACAACTTTAATCAAAGTCATTAACCACATTTGGCTTACCTTTTCTGGTCAACCTTTCCACTTGCCTTTCTTGACCTTGACTCTCTTTCCCATGTGAATTTTTAATTCACATTTATTTATCCAAGGCTCCTCTCTTCCCCATGTGAATTTTTAATTGACTTTTGTCTTTCCAAGGTCTTCCCCATCCCCATGCAAAGTTCTAAAAGGCTTGGCTTGTCACTTTACATGTGCCAAGAACTTTTAGAACCTTTGACTTGTCACATCACCCACATGTGACAAATATCTTTTTTTTTGGAGACCCCCTTTTATCCAATAAACTTTCCAATGAATGTGAATTTTTATTTCTCCAACTACTTCCCCTTTTCCCATGGAGATTTTTGAGGAATTCTAAAATTATTCAAATGTCTCTTTCCTTCTCATTTGGGGACAAGGAGTTCCTTTTTGAGGAAATTTTCTCATCCTCCAAGATACCTAAAAGATATTTGTCCTTCATCCACCTCATGTACTTCTCTTCCACCTCATTTCCACATCATTTCACCCTAAGACATCTCACATTCCACATGTCAATGTGCGAGGGCTTGTGAGTCCTCAACTCACCATAGCCCTTCATCTTGATCTTGTTGAATCAATTTCAACAGTTGAATTTTCTAGAGAATTCCAATTGTCCTATAAATAGCCCCCCTCATTTCTCTTATTTTGGAGATCAAATCTTTTTCTACCAAACTCTTGCCAAATTGTCATTAGCAACATTTTAGCTTTGTCCATAGCATTTCTCATCAATACATCTTGCATCTTGCATCCATTTGACTCCATAGCCATCCAAGGAGCACACAAGACATCCAAACATCAAGGGCCAACCAAGGAAGGAGAAACATGAAGGTATAATCGACAATAAAATTATCTTATTTTGCTTTCATGTTTACTATTTCTTAGGCTAATCATTGAGGTGCAATTTTCTTATGTTATTTCCTCTTATTGCATCATTTTAGCATCTCACATTAGGACTTGACATTTTAATAGGATCACAAAATCCAACTAGGCTAATCATTTGAGGTGTTAGGTGTCTTTTTGCTCTTCTTGCATTCTAGTTTGTTTTTCATTTTAGATTAGCACACTTTTTCCCAATTTAGCAGATGGATTAAGAACTCTTTGTTTTGCCTTACAACTTCAATTTATGGTGCAATTTATATCTTATTTAGTTAATTGTAACACTAAACCTAACCCTAATGTTAATTCTAAAAATAAAGCTCACCCTAACCTTAAGCTCTAAGCTTAACCCTAATCCCAATACTAATGTTAACCCCAACCTTAATCGTTGGTATTTGCAAAAACATGGGGGACAAAAAGGGGGGTTAAGTGGCCACTTATTTTTTCTTCTGAAATCAAGAAATACTGACCTTAGACGTGAAATTGAGGATAGTTACACTCAAAATTCTGAGATGCAATAAAAACAAGGATCGTAGTGCTTTGAGTCTACTTTCTAAACTACTAATTTATTTTGAAAATGGTTGAGATTAAGGGGTTAAAAAGATGTAACCATAGGAATTGGTGTTGTTTTTGTCAGAAAAAAACACAACATAACAACTTTTGTGGGAACGTAGCACAGTAAATTTTTTTTTAGGATTTTTAAAATTGTTTCGGTGATAAATTAGCTAATATTATGTAGTTGGTGTATGATTTTTCTTATAATTTTTTAATGATTATTTTATTTTTTACTAATTTTTCAAAATGGACACTTCCTAAAAAACAAAATTTTGGCCGTGCTACCCCTACAAATTTTGGAAACTAATTGATTTAAAAAATAAATAAATATTGAATGGAGTCTAGTTTCTAAAAATGTAATTTATTTGAAAATTTGTTGAATGGTTAATTTATAACGAAAAAAACACCAAACACTACTTGTTACCAAAAAAGAGACACATAAACTAAATAAATTATAGAACAAAAGCTTAACATTGTCAAAAAGTAAAAAAAATTACATTGTTGGATAGCTAAGAGAGAGCCTAACATTACCCAAGTGTTTGATTTGTTCAAAATTGAAATTGTTGGTATGTGGCAACTGATCACTGTATACTGTACACTCTTCATGTATCCTTGCCGGGGTCCGGGGCTGGGCTGATACTGGCCCTGAGAAATTTTTTTGCCTTGCTTTTTTGCGAAATTACCGAAAAAGGGAAAAATCACCGAAAAGGGGAAAACCCCAACTTTGTATAACCCTAATCTGGAAGCTTCTAAAAAGCTGGTTATAAGGGGTTTGTAATAGAGTTACAGTAGTATAAGGAAATGCAAAAATTCACGATATTGTAATAGGGTTTTACACTGGTTAATGAAATCATTGGATGGCTGCGGTTTGGTGGATGTAGCCCACATTGGGTGAACCACGTTAAATTCTTTGTGTTATTTTTCTGTGTGTTTTATTTATGGTTTATTTGATAAAAAATGTATTTAGCTTTTAGATATCTACCTTTGAAAACCTAATAGAAACATGTGCAATCTCGACGGTGATCATAAACCCGATTATGTGAAATATTGTAGAATTTGCAAAAACACGTTTCAGTTATTGGGAAGGCCCTCCAAGCCTTTGGGTTGGTATTCCAAGGCAAATAATTAGCCTAATGCTTGGGGATTTCCAAAGCAAGATATAACGTGAATGCGTTATAACACACTCATGATATAACGTGAGCACATTATAACACACTCACTTTATATCTTAGTTTTGACATGGTTTTTTGTGTTTGTGTGGGGCATGTCTAGCAAGACATAATTTGAGTGCGTTATAACACGTTCGTGTTAGGTCTCGATTTATGTTAAATGCTACTCTATTGAATGTATGTTTATATATTTGTATGTTTGTATGTACATGTATGTTTGTATGTCATGTATGTAAATATGTATTATTCTTGTATGTATGTAAGTATGTATGTATTTAGAGGGAGGGAGAAGTTTAAGAGAGAGAGAGTTGTATAGGTAGGGTGGGAGGGAGAGACTTGAGAGAGAGAGATGGGTAGTGAGAGAGAGTCTTGAGAGAGGGAGATGGGGTGGAAGGGAGAGATTGATAGAGGGAGTGGGAGAAAAGGGGTTGAGAGGGTCTTAGCTAGGTAGGGTGGGAGGGATAGAGGGAGAGAGAGAGGGGGTGGGAGAGAGGGAATTGAGAGAGAGGGGGGAGAGAGAGAGAGGGAGAGAAAGAGAGAGTTATGTAGGTAGGGTGCCAGAGGGAGAGACTTGAGAGTGTGATGGGGGTGAGAGAGAGAGACTTGAGAGATATGTAGAGAGAGGGAGTGCGAGAGAGAGGGAGTGGGAGAGAGGGAGTGTGAGAGTGAGAGACCTGAGAGAGGGAGAGGGTGTGGGAGGGAGTGACCTGCGAGAGAGGGAGAGAGAGGGGGGTGGAGTGAGAGGGAATTATCTAGGTAGGGTGGGAAGGATAGATAGAGAGAAGGGAGAGAGAGAGAGAGTTACCTAGGCAGGGTGCCAAAGGGAGAGACCTGAGAGAGAGAGTGGGTGGGAGGGAGATACCTGAGAGATAGGGAGAGAGAGTGAGTGATGGAGAGGTAGTGGGAGGGAGATAGATAGATAGAGATAGATAAAGGGAGCGAGAGAGAGTGGTAGGGATTGATTGAGTGAGATGTATGTAGAAAGAGGGAGAGGGTAGATAGAGACAATTAAAGAGGGTAGGAGAGAGGGAGGGAGATATAGGTGAGATGTATAGATAAAGAGAAAAGGATAGAGGTTGAGGTTGAGGTTATATGGTTGAGGGATTAGGGTGGAGGACCTATAGGGTTGATGGTTTAGGGTATATGGTTGAGGGATTAGGGTAGAGGGTAGAGGGTTAAGGGTAGAGGGTTGAGGGTTGAGGGTTAAGGGTTGAGGGTAGATGGTATAGGGGTTGATATTTTAGGGTTTAAGGGTTGAGGGTTGAGGGATTAAGGGTTGAGGGTTGAGAATTGAGGGTTGAGAGTTTAATGTATAGGGTAGAGGGTTTAGGGTTTGAGGGTTGAGGGTTTAAGGTTAAGGGTATAGGGTTGAGGGATTAGGGTTGAGGATCCAATGTATAGGGTAGAGGGCATAGGGGTTGATGGATTAGGGGTTAATGGTTGTAGGTTGAGGGTAGAGGGTAGAGGGTAGAGGGTAGAGGGTTTAAGGGTAGAGGGACTAAGGGTTGAGGGATTGGGGTAGAGAGTTTACTTGGGTTTAAGGGTTGAGGGATTAGGGTCGAGGGTAGAGGGTATTGGTTTGAGGGTAGAGGGTAGAGGGTTTAAGTGTTGAGGTTTGAGGGTTTAGGGTTGAGTGTTTAAGGGTTTAAGGGTTGAGAGGTTAAGGTAGAGAGGGAGGGATGGATGGAGGGAGAGATGGAGGGAGAAGTGAGATAGAGAGGAGAGAATAGGAGGGAGGGACAAATATATATGAGGGTTGAGGATCCAATGTATAGGGTAGAGGGTTGAGAATTGAGAGTATAGTGTGTAGGACCTATAGGGTTTATGGTTTAGGGTATGCCATTGAGGGTATAGGGTTGAAGGATTAGGGTTGAGGGTAGAGGGTAGAAGGTTTAAGGGTTTAAGGTTGAAGGTAGAGGGTTTAGGGTATAGGTTTGAGAGTATATCTTCGTAGGAGTAGGGTTGAGGATCCAATGTATAGGGTAGAGGGTATAGGGGTTGAGGGTTCAAGGTTTAAGGGTTGAGGGTTTAATGTATAGGGTATAGGGTATTGGGTTTAAGGGTTGATTTTTGAGGGTTTAAGGTTGAGGGTGGGTTGAGGGATTAGGGTTGAGGGTCCAATTTATAGGGTAGGGGGTATAGGGGTTGAGGGATTAGGGTTTAAGGGTAGAGGGTAGAGGGTAGAGGGTAAAGGGTAGAGAGGGTTTAAGGGTTGAGGGTTGAGGTGTTAGGGTAAAGAGTTTACTTGGGTTTAAGGGTTTAAGGGTTGAGGGTTGAGGGTTGATGGTTGAGGGTTGAGTGTTTAAGGGTGTAAGGGTTAAGGGTATAGGGTTAAGGGATTAGGGTAGAGATGGATGGGTGGATGGAGGGAGAGAAGGTGGTAGAAGTGATATAGAGAGAAGGAGAGAAGAGGAGGGAGGTACAAAGATATATGAGGGTTGAGGATCCAATATATAGGGTAGAGGGTTGAGAATTGAGGGTATAGGGTTGAGGACTTATAGGGTTTATGGTTTAGGGTATTGGGTTGAAGGTATAAAGTTGAGGGATTAGGGTTGAGGGTAGAAGGTTTAAGGGTTTAGGGTTGAGGGTTAATTGTTGAGGGTGGAGCATTTAGGGTATGAGTTTGAGGGTATATGGTTGAGGGAGTAGGGTTGAGGGTCCAATGTATAGGGTAGAGGGCATAGGGGTTGAGGGTTTAGGTTTTAAGGGTTGAGGGATTAATGGTTGAGGGTTAATAATTGAGGGTTGAGGGTTTAATGTATAGGGTAAAGGGTAGAGGGTAGGGGGTTTAAGGGTTTAGGGAAAAAGGTTTGAGGGTTGAGGGTAGAGGGTTGAGGGTGTAGGGTTGATGGATTAGGAAAGAGGGTTGGGGGTTTAATGGTTGAAGTTTGAGGGATTAGGGTAGAGAGTTTACTTGGGTTTAAGGGTTTAAGGGTTTACGGGTTTGAGGGTTGAGGGTTGAGGGTTGAGGGTTTAAAGGATGAGGGTTGAGGGTTTAGGATTTAGGGTTGAGTGTTTAAGGGTTTAAGGGTTGATGGTTTAGTGTTGAGGGATTAGGGTAGAGAGGGAGGGATGGATGGAGGGAGAGATAGAGGGAGAAGTGAGATAGAGAGGAGAGAAGAGGAGGGAGGTACAAAGATATATGATGGTTGAGGATCCAATGTATAGGGTAGAGGGTTGAGAATTGAGGGTATAGGGTTGAGGACCTATAGGGTTGATGGTTTAGGGTATTGGGTTGAGGGTATAGGGTTGAGGGTAGAGGGTAGAAGGTTTAAGGGTTTAGGGTTGAGGTTAAGGTTGAGAGTAGAGGGTTTAGGTGTATAGGTTTAGAGGTTTGAGGGTAGAGGGAGTTTAAGGTATAGGTTTGAGGGTTTAGGAGTAGAGGATAAAGGGTAGAGGTATAGAGTTTAAGGGTTGAGGTTTGATGGTTGAGGTTTAAGGTTGAGGTAGAGGTTAAGGGTATAGGGTTAGAGGATTAGGGTTGATATGGACTAAGGGTTGAGGGTTGAGAAGGATTAGAGGTGAGAGTTTACTTGGGTTTAAGTGTTAGGGTTGAGTAAGGGTATAAGGTTGAAAATTGAGGGTATATGGTTGAGAGACCTATAGGGTTGATGGTTTAGGTATTGGGTTGAGGGTATAGGGTTGAGGGATTAGGGTTGAGGGTAGAGGGTAGAAGGTTTAAAGGTTTAGGGTTAAGGGTTGAGGGTAGAGGGTTTAGGGTATAGGTTTGAGGGTATATGGTTGAAGAATTAGGGTTGAGGTTCCAATGTATAGGGTAGAGGGTATAGGGGTTGAGGGATTAAGGGTATAGGAGGGAGGGAGAGAGGGGAGAGAGAGAGAGAGAGGGGGGATGTTTAAGGGTAGAGGGTAGAGGGTAGAGGGGAGAGAGATAGAAGGAGTGATTTAGTGAGAGAGGGAGATGGGGTAGGAGAGAGAGAGACTTGAAGTGAGAGAGAGAGGGATATGGGGTAGGAGAGAGAGACTTGAAGTGAGAGAGTGAGGGGGTAGAGGGTTAAGGGTAGATGGTAGAGAGAGAGAGAGAGAGAGAGAGAGAGAGAGAGAGAGAGAGAGGGTAGGGGATAGAGAGAAAGAGAGATAAAATAAATAAAAAAATCAACATTCTCATAACATGAACTTGTTTTGAAATAGTAGAGATATGGTCATTATTTTAGCAAGACATAACATGCTCGCGTTATAGCATGAACACATTTTGTCTTGCTCTAAAAATGGATAAAAACTCAATATACATATGATATCAAGGCCCACTTTCTGCATTTTCTATTGGTTATGCGTGTGTTCTGACAAAAAAAAGCTTTTTGATAATTTTGTGAAGTGTGCATGCAAGTATTTCACATTCCACCACCTTTTTCATGATATTTCCATCACCTTTGCATGAAATAGCAGGGTTTTCATGTTGAAAGGCATATAATATAAATTCAAGTTTGAATTCTATTGAAGAGTGATATACAACTGAAGTTTGGAGGGGAACAAGCTTTTGAAAAAGTCAAATTGTTGATGAGTTTGAAGAAAGAAGAAGCAAAGGCTACATAAAAGGGTAGAACTCCTCCATTCAAAACTCTAGTTTTTTAGGTATGTGAAGTCTTTACAAATTTTATTTCATTCTATTTTGGTTTGATTTGATTTTTTTATTTTGCATATTCCATGTTGATCATTGTTTGTTTGTCATTATAACTTTATCTTGTCAATGAAAATTTTTAATTACACAATTCTTTACACTTGCCAATTACATTTTTAAACCACATTCTTTGAGGCATTTTTTTAAACAATTGACTTACCTTGTGTATTCTTCCACATTTTCTATACACACACACACATATATATGATAAAAGTTATAAGTAAGTAAAATAATACATCATTTCTCAATCCTTTAATATGGATGTGCATACCATTCTCCAAAGCTTTCATTTTGGTATAGGAATGGGGGATGTTGGAAAATGTAGTTGAATTTGGTTTTACACCTACAAATTGCATATGCTTGAAAATATATTTTATGCATATCTTGCAATCATTCTAGTCCATGAGGACATATCTCATTGAGGTATTTTGTCAAATAGATATACCAAGCAACTAATTGCCTTGTCTATGCTACCAAAGCATTTTATCAAACAACATAGAGAATAAAATAAGTTGTTTGAAGCCATGCCTCAAAGAAATGGGGTCTCATGGTGATGTGCATTTTATCAAACAACTGATTGCATTGCCTATGCTACCAAATTTTCCGTACATGTCTCAACAAAATTGTCAGAATATACTCCTCCCACATTGATAGATCTTTGAAAATATTTTGGTTTTCATCTCTATTGACAAAACACTAGCTTGTCAACGTGGTATGGTTTACAAGGTAGGGGTAGCATGAAAAAATGCCTCATAGAAATGGGGACTCATGATGATGTAGAGCATCTTGAGACCCCATTTCTATGAGTCATTTTCTCATGCTACCCCTACCTTGTTAACAGTTGATTGCATTGTCTATGCTACCAATTTTTTCATACATGTCTCTACAAAATTGGAATATACTCCTCCCACATTGATTGATCTTTGAAACTATTTTTATTTTCATCTCTATTGAAAAAACACTAGCTTGCCAATTCGGTAGGTTTGACCCCATTTCTATGAGGCATTTTCTCACGCCGCCCCTACCTTGTCAATGTTAGAGTAAAATATTTATTTCACTTAATTAGTTTAATTAATTCACCTTTTATTCCTTTCTTAAGATTCACTTAGTTATGCATTGTAAGTATTTAATAATTATTTTAATTATTAAATACATTTTCCCTTTAGGGTTTCTTTAGGGTTGCACAATCTCCTTTTATAAGGATTGATCATTGTATTTTATACACTCTCTCTTATTAATAATTTTTTAAGCTTTCAGAGCACCCTTGCCTTTTTGTCTCCATATCTTCTTTCTGTGACAATTTATTTGCATGCAGGTGATCTTCGGGGTCTGTGAAGTTGGATTTCACAACTTCTACAGTCAACCCTACCGCATTAGAAATCTAGTGAGCTCACTCACTTGCCAAAGGTACCACATTTTGCATACATGTCTATGAAAACATTATTGTAAAAAAATTCACATGCCTTGTCCATGCTTCCATTTTGAGCCTATCTTGCAATGATGGCATGCCACATTACCACATTTATTTAAGGCATTCCATCCAAAAAATTACTGTGACCTTTGTATATGCTAGAAATACTCTTCTACAAGATGATTGTAAGTATTTTGTATGAAGCCTTGAATGACATATATTTCATTTATTTGTATGGATTCATTTTTTAGGAACTAATATTTTTCTCATTACCATGCTACAAGTAAAATTATCTGTCATGCCGAGGAAATGAAAGAATAAACCAACAAAAAAAGAGTGTGAATCTAATAAAGCAAAAAATAGAGAATGGATGAGAGAATATTGTCAAAAGAAGAAATTAGATACGATTGACGAAAACAAGCTAATTGAAGAGGAACCTCAACCATCAAAAAGAGAAAAGGCATTGGTGGCACAAAGGGCACGAATGTGAAAGCATCATGGTAAGACATATTTGAATACCGTATTTGGAGACACACCCTCTACCACAAGTGAATACAAAGGGACACCATTAACCACAAGTGAATATGAAGGGAAACCATCTTACACAAGTGAATATGGAGGGACACCACTATCAAAAGTGAATATGGAGGGACACCATCTACCGCAAGTGAATGTGGTTAGACACTATCTATTGCAAGTGAATATGAAGGGACACTATCTACCACATCTCAAGTTGAGAGTACATCATCACTTGAATTTGATGAAGAAGGTATGCAATCATCCCCATGTGAACCTAAAGGCATGTCATTTATTCCACCCTCGATCGAAGGTATGCGGTCTATCCCAACTCACTTAAATATTGATGAAATTCCTAATGTTGAGATGTATGTACCTAGGAGAACACCACCTAGAATTTTGCGTAGAAATCCAAAGTATTTGATCAATATTGATGAGAATATTTTGTAGCACATGGAAGGTAAGATTCTAGCATGCACTTGTAGAAGATATGCTAATAAGATTTGGAAATTTTTCTTTGAAAGGCTAAATGAGACTGCAAGATGTTAAATATTTGTTTAAATGATGCAGGGTATCAAGTATGGAAATATCATGAAGATTCTTGGGTTGAGAACATCAAATTCTTCAAGTGAAAACACTATTGTGAAGAATCTAATGGATGCTTATGAGAGTGTGGATAAGACCTCACGCTTAAAGGATAGCAATGTCATCTGACGTGTCATTACATCGACATTTGTAAGTAGTCAAACAAGGAGATCTTGTCTCATTAGAAAGACGAGTGAACAATTAAGAATTAATACAAAAACTTTATCAAGAGCCGTCCAAAGGCATCAAAGAATTGAGGGCATCAATTCAAAAAAATTATGGGCATTCTTGGGGAGACTCCCATGAAAATATTAGCTAGTTGTTGAATCATTGAGAACACTAATTGAAGACTATTGGAAGAATAACACAAGGCCATCTCTGAATCAAAGGGATGGGGTAAGAAGGAGAATTGGTAGTCGAAATTGTGAGCCACATCCAAAGCATTTTTTGGATACGACTCAAACATAATTTTTTGGTAAATTTCAACAAGATTATCCTCAAATTCAAAATTTTCAAAGATATTTTGAAATGCTTAAACCTTTTTATGTCAAGATAAATCACACACACACTATTTTTTGTAGACTACATATTGAATTCTCTAACCATTATGATGTTTATTGTTCTATATGTTTAGATTTGCATGCATACTTTTTTTTGCAGGATTGTGGCATAAAAGCCCCACCAACATCTTCAAGAGAGTTCTTAGAGAACGCGTGAAAAGAGAATTAGCATGATAAGAGTTAAAGCATAAAGACAATGCAAAGTTGATAGATGCAAAATCAATTGTCAAGTGGTGCAATGCTTCGATGGGTCCATGTAATGAAGGTACGTCTTCATTTCATAGATTTTTTTGGTTGATGGATGATACTAACATTGCACCATATGAGGATTGTTGTACACTAATAGGATCGAGTGAGATACACTCTTTCCTTAGCTCAAATGCAGGTTCATGGAGTATCAATACAAAAAAGATGGCATGCTTTTGTTCTTCATGTGCAATGCAAGCTTGGGATGATTGTGAGTCAAAGGAGTGGGTTGAGAAATGGTCGTTAAGTTATCTTAGCCCACTTCACACGTATCACCCTCTGATGACATTGGAAATAACACAAATGGATTCATCAATTGAATTTGACCACATATCAGATCTAGTTCAACTAGATAATATATCTACTTGCATAATTTTTGAAATTCCTATTGTTATCTTACTTTGTAGTGTATTTTTAATGTTGAGTAATTTCATCTAATTTGCTGCACATATCAATGCAAGGCATGTTTATGCAGTTATTGCAGACGAAGACAATAAAGAGGGAATAAACTATTACTTGTGTTGCTGTGTTGGGGCCAAAAAGAAATTAGAGGCCCCAGTTATAGATGAGAAAACATCAAATACCCTACAAGATCGGTTGTTGTTATTGGAATGTGGCTTAGAAGGTACCCACATAAGAGTGTTAAACATTGGTTGTTTTAGGACTTTGACATGCATCGAAAGATTCTTCATTACTTGAACCTTGTCATGGCATCCAATGTTCGTTTGACCAAATATGGGGGTAGAAATTTGAACAAGACATTATGGAAGGTCTATGAGTCTGACCATGAGGCAATACTTGACACAATAAAGAGTAGAGCATACCCGAATGGTTTGTTGGATTAATTTGTAAGTATGCACATTGGTTCTTATTAATTTATAATTGTATGCACAATAATTTGTATGATGCTAATACTATGATGCAAATTCTATCATCTAATGTTTATATCATGTATGTAGGTGATTTATGAAGTTACCAGACTTGCAAATGTAGCACACTTTATGTTTAGAACTGTGGCAAAGAATTCAGAGTTCAATGTTATTTGATTTTTTCTCAAAAATATGCAAAAAAAATGATGTAGGATATTCTTAATATATTAGTAAACTAAGTGGAAGATTAAATTGTGTTGTTTTTATAATAGGTTACAAGTTTCCAAAAGGTTGGAAAGTAATATTTTGGTTATGTTCTATTCATGTTCTATTCATGAGAGGCTATTGTGTGCAATAGGTATCTTGGAACTCTTAATGAAGATGTATGGCCAAGAGTGACTAAGTTGAGAGACTGGCATGCCTATCCTCAATGGAAGCATCAAACTTTAAGTCTTTTTGTTCCCGAGTTGGAACCAAATGGTGTGGATTTGTTGTCTGTAAGTGCCTTCCATCTATTTTCATTTCATTTCTATTTTGGATGCTCTTTATTTTTCTTCTTTTACTTTGCCTATTTGTAAGTAAACTACTATAGAAAATGCCGATTTATGAGCCATCCAAGAGAATCTCATCCAAAAATGAAATGCAACATCCTTATTTTGATGATCTTGACAAATCTCAATTATGATTTTAAGCCATTATAAAAGTGTGTGTGAATCTTGGCGAGGGAATTTCAATTTATTCATTTGAAGTTAACATTATTATGAGCACCTATGATGTAGACATTATAAGAGCATCTCAAATTTGAAGTTATTCTATTCATGAGAGGTGTTGTGTGCAATAGGTATCTAGGAACTTCCAATGAAGATGTATGACTAGGAGTGACTAAGTTGAGAGACTGACATGCCTATCCTCAATGGAAGCATCAAGATTTAAGCCTTGTTGTTCCTGACTTGGAACCAAATGGCGTGGATTTGTTGTTTGTAAGTTCCTTCCATATGTTTTCATTTCATTTCGATTTTGGATGCTCTTTCTTTTTCTTCTTTTACTTTTCCTATTTGTAAGTAAACTACTAAAAATTGATTGGTGTCTCCTTGCATAAAATGCTGATTTATGAGCCATCTAAGAGAATCTCAACCAAAAAAGTAATGCAACATCCTTATTTTGATGATCTTGAAAAATCTCAATTATGATTTGAAGCCATTATAAAAGAGTGTGTGAAGCTTAGCAAGGGAATTTCAAGTTATTCATTTGAATTTAACCATATCATGAGTACCTATGATGTAGACATTATAAGAGAATATTGAATGTATGAGCGACAATGTAAAAGATATGTGAGAGTGGAGTACCTAAGGCATCCTTGAATCACATTTTTGGTTATTATGAGAGAATCTTATAAGTCGAGTTTGTGTGCATGAAAATGGGCACATTGATTCAATATTTGATTTAAGTGGGGTGTTGGAATTCATATAGTTTTATTTTTTTCTCATGATTTTATATTACCACTTGATAGTTTTGAGAAAAAATTGTGCCTACAAGTACAAGCACTTGGGTTTCAGAACCATGTATGAAGCATATTAGACAATTGTAGCACAAACAAAAGAATTAGGACAACCAAATAAATCTCATTTTATTGTAAACATAATATTATTAATATAGTAGTGTAATAACCATTGATGGTTACCAATCATTCTTTTTCTTCTTTTATTCTCTCCCTATTATAACTAGCACCAATTGACTAATTATAAAAAAATCATTTATTAAAATAAATCAACCTAATGATTATATATCAATATCAATATAGCATACATCTATTCACATAAAAAATTGTAATGATATTTACTCAAATTTTGAAATTTATTGCTGCCCTCAAACATTTGTAATTCATGCAACGTAATCCCTTAACAATGCAAATTACAAAAGGGCGACAATATTTGATGACCTATTACTTGGATACCATGTCACTTATGGGAATTATTTCTGAGGCATCAAGATCATGTAGGTCCCCTCTACAATAACATCTCTCAGTTTTTGTTATCTTAGAGTCATTATGGTGTCCAATTTTGACTTGATGGAAAAAGTGTCAAATACAAGTAGTGTAAAGTTGCAAAGTGGTGTAGCTTTCATTTTGAAACTCATGTGACTAAAAAAATAATTTCAATGCATTCAAATGGTTACATTTACGTTAGGCATGGTCCTCTTTCACACCCAAACAAGCCGAATCACTTTGAGCTATGTTCAACTAACTTGATCCCTTAAGGGTCCAAAATACAAAATGTTTGCAATCTTTGATAAGCTATTACTTGGAAACCACAATGCTTACGAACTCTTCGTCTGAGCCTACGAAATTGCATTGAGCCCCTCTACAATAAAATCTCTCAATTTTTGTTATCTCAGATTCATTTTTCCCGTGATGTCTAGTTTTCACTTGATGAAAAAGTGTCAAATGCAAACAGTGTAAAGTTGCAAAGTGGTGCAAATTTCGTTATGTAACTCCTATGAAAAAATGACTATTCCAACGCATTTGGATGGGTACATTTATGCTAGGCATGGTCCTCATTTGCACCCAAACATGTCGAATCGCTTTGAACTATGTTTTATCGGCTCGATCCCTTAAGGGTCCAAAGTGCAAAAGGACAACAATCTTTGACGAGATATTACTTGAAAATCGTGATTCTTACAAACTCTTCGTCTGATGCTACAGGATCACGTTGGGCCCCTCTACAATAATATCTCTTGGTTTTTGTTATCTTAGAGTCATTTTCCCGTGGTGTGATGATAAAAGTATCAAATGCAAGTAGTGTAAAGTTGCAAAGTGGTACAAATTTTGTTGTGAAACTCGTGTGACCAAATGGATTGTTCCAACGCATCTGGATGGGTATGTTTACACTAGGCATGGCCCTCTTTTACAACCAAACACATCGAATCACTCTGATCTATGTTCAACCAGCTCGATCCCTTAAGGGCCCAAAGTGCTAAAAAGGCAACAATCTTTGACGGGCTATTGATAGGTGAAATGGGTAATATGGAATAGAGACCTAATGGACTTGATTGTTGTAGTGCACCCGGTGGGAATCAATATTGCTTTGCTCAAGAGCTAATGGGTGAAGAGGAATTTTATCCATTGAAAGATCTTCCAAATGGTTAAATGGTGGCCCCTTGGGTCAGGAGACAACCTAACAAAGGGGACTAGTAAATTAGGCCCGAGAAGAGGATCTCAACCTACTCAAGAGAGGGGTAGAGGGGAAGATCCCCTAATGGAAACATAAAAGGAAATTCTTACATTGGGTAAGTTGTTGCATAAAATGGAGAAAAGTGAGGACTAATGGCTCGTGGAGAGAAATTATGTCACTTGTTGGCTAGAATAGTATTTTTAATGTCTTTTTTTGTTCTCTCCTACAAGTCGAGATTCATCATTAAGAGTCCCAAATTGACAAGGTAGTGGCTAAGGAGAGGGAAACATGTTTTCTAGGCATTGCAGGCCATGGGCCAAGTAGGAACAATATTTAATTGTTTCCTTTTTCTTTTCCACATCGTTAGAGTAACCATTTTAAGACATGAGGGGTGCATTCAAGTTCTACACTTCACATGTTCAAAATAATTTATGTTATAAAATAAAATGTGAAAAATTAAATTTAACTTAATCAAACAAGACCAAGGAATTCATTCTAAAATGTTACTTTTTGAAAATAACAGTTAAATAATATTTGACAATATTTATCATGTAATGAGTTAAGAGAGTTTATGGGTAAAATTGAGTGAGTAAATTTTATGGTACATAGTGGTTTCAAATAGGAATTAGTTTATCAAATTATTAGAAGCTATCCACTCAATCACAAGATTGGCCTTGCTACAATAAGGAATTAAAAATAACACAACAACATATGCCTCTAAATGCAAATTTGAAATATGATGATTTTTTTAATCTTAACATGGGAAATAGAGAAGGATTGAGGATTTTTCTCGGGCCACTCAACCTTAGTTTATGATGAGTAAAATAAAGTATTTTAAATTGTAGAATATTAATCCCATGTTGTGTAGGAAGCTTTAACTGATTTTCCTTTCTCTTGAAGCATAGTGATTTTACTTGTGTACCATGTTTACTCGTGTCAAAGATTTCCATGAAGCTTTTGATCATTCTTGTAGTAGAGTATTAATGTGAGTCAACTGATGTTGGTTATAAACATTAGACTACCTATTTTTGCATGCTATTGAACAAGTTGAGCCATTTTTTGTGTATCTCTATGATATCATGTGCTAATACACTGAATATTTATTTCTGCAATACATGTGTTATTGTAGGATTTCCTGAATATTGTCTCTTCATTGAAACATTCTTACTAGGAAACTCTTTACCAACTTTATTTGAAGGCGAATCACACATGCTACCCTAACTGTTGAGAAAGAATCTAAAATATCAATTTTTTTGATTCACTACTTCTATTTTTTTGGATAGAGAAGTGTTAATTTTTCTCTAAGAAAATATCTCATGATGCATTTATGTTGTCAATTTTGCATGCAATGATATGATTCTAGTTTCTAGACTATTTTGATCAATAAAAATGTAAAAGAGAATATAATTTAGAGTTTGTGAGACTTCTATGATGATTTTTTTATTATCTACATATAACTCTTCTTGTTCTTAAACTACAAATAATTGCTTCCATTCATGAGAATATATAGGTATGCTTTTGCATTGCATTTATTTTTATTCTTCACATTTATTTATGCTCTATAGTACAAGTTTATTGAATGGAATAAAGAGACTTGTACATATACTTTTCTAATACCAAATTCATCTATTAAATCTTTATTGTCTTAGTGGTTGAGCTGATCTATGCCTGGATTCTCTAGCTTGACTCATAGAACAAAGAACATGGTTGTGGTAGGAGGTTTAAGAAGATTTGTTGCAGGTGTGTAGATTTACACATTGTGGGAAATTGAAAGCATTGATGAATTACACGTTGCTATTGACACTTTTGAAAAGTGGGAGGGATAGAAATATTCTTTAGCTATAGTTGTAGAATCGACACGAACCTGAAAATGTATTTCCAAATAGTTGATGCAATCTCAACGTTTAAGATTGCTTGTCAAGTGAGATTATTATTTATATGGTTAGCCAAATTATAATAAAAATGAAATGGTGTATATTTTTAAAATGTAGAAGTACTTGGAATTTTTTTCTCGCTTATTTTAGAGAGACAAAAAGAGTCTTTGCTTATAGTTTTAGAATCAGTATAAACATGAATGTATTTCCAGATATTTGACATGATTTCAATTTTCACAGTCCATGATAATAAAAATCATACACAATTACAATCCAAAAATATTGGCATTGTAATCTCAATATTAAATATTTCTTAAAATGCTTCATCAATCAAGAAGGTGTGTATTTCACTTGCCAAACTTGTTACTTGTGCATGTTATAACTTCACTCTTGTATCATAGTGATTTTTAAGTCCATTCTTGCAATCTTATTACTGATATTCTTCAATAAACAATATACATTTGGAACTTGTATGCATGTATAATAGTTCCCCATTATGTGCCTAATGCTAGAAGAAGATTATATCATAAAAGTGGTGTTTAGGTAAAATTCTTTGAAACAATGTGAAATCTTGTGGTTATAAAATTATTGAACATTATATAAACTCATTTTAAAAATGTAATTTATAATTTCTAGGTCACCTCCTTGTTACGTGTTCCAGAACTATTGGCCACCTCATTGCAATGGAAAGATTTGAACTTGAGTCATATCAATACAAATGCTTCTTGCTACTATTATATTTCAATTCCCTAGAAAATTTGTTTAATATAAACTTTGAAATAAGGAGAAATAGACAAGAGATAGCAAGAAAGAACATAAATGGTAAATGAATATTTTAAAGTCCAAACAACCTGGGATATAAAAACCTTTTGTGCAAATAATATTGATTTATTTGACATCAGTATAAATATAGTGGGGGATAAATCATGGTACATTCTAGGGAAGTATGTTTAGCATTCCAGTTTTAAATCCTAGTGTTACTTGAAGCAAATATATAAATGTCAAAATAAAAGCTATATGACATCTTTAAAGGGTTTTCAAACCCTTTTAAGGCTATTTGTTTTACTGTTGTTTTATAAGAGATATGGTTTATTTAGGGATATTTATTTAGACCTAAAATTATAGAGAATATCAATTTAGAAAATCCAAGATATATGTTGTAAATGTCCTAGATTTTTTTAATTGAGAAATCAAAAAATTGTTGGTATTTAGCTATAGGGATGTGCCTTGTTCTTGCCTTGAAATGTTGTATATAGAGGTAATGCTTCGTGAGAAGTGTGAAAATGGATCTAGAAAGGATTAAAAATAAATTATTTTCATGGAAAATTAAAGTGGTCAACACTAGGTGCTAGAGATTAGCTAATGCAATCATCTCTACAAGAATTTCCTACTCATGTGAAATTACTGTTAAAATAGCAGCTTTATTGCAAAGGCAATATCTACTATTATTAGATATAGAAATATATAAAAAATAAAAACAAGATCACTTTAGTGAAGTGGGAAATTTTTTGTTGCTTAAATCACATTGGGGATTAGGTTTAGGTTGTGTGAAGATATTAACAGAGTAATGGTAGCAAGATTCCTATGGAGAATTCAAGGGGGAAAAAAGAAGGGGGTAGAATCATGTAAGGACACTATCTAGATTCTCCATGTAGCCTCTGACACTTTTCTCAAGAAACTTAATTGAGGTACTTGACCCTATTGAGTATTATTGTGGATTCTAGAATAATAGTAAGGACAAAATTAATATGGATAGATGGGAAAGAAAGCTAGATTTTCTCTTGTGAAGATACTTGGTTCAAATATATTCTACCAAATCAAGTTGAGATATGAGGGCTTTTGAGAATTCATCATTAGAAAATGGGGTCTTATGGTAAGTGATTACATGGAAGATAAAAATCAATTCAAATGTTTGTAAAATTGAAATGGAATTGCAAGGAATCGTTTGGTGAAGCTATGGTATTGGATGATATAGTTAATCATGCAACTTGATTTCTCATCAATGAATATTATATGGATAGCTTTTGTGCATAATTTTCTATAGAGGAGAAAATAGTTATGTTTTGTGGCTTTGGTACTTGTTACATGAGATCCACATATGGTCATTGATTTATTAACAAATCAAAGTATATTTTTCAACTTATCAAATAAATTAACAACTAAAACATTTTGCCAAGTTCATTTCATACAAACATAAGGAATCATTGACTACAAATATTCAAAATATTCTCTATCGATGTATCCCTTGCACCCCCTCCTAGTGCAAGTGCTAGTTAAGAATATTACTATGCATGTGATTGTGATTTTATGTTATCAAGGTTTACTTTATTTAGTTGTTGAATCTATTAGTTTTTTTATAATGATATATTATGGTTTTATGTAGTGATATGCTTTTAAAATAATCTTAAAAATAATTAATTGGTTTTAAATTTATAATATAAATAGTCATCTTTAATTTTTGAAATTTCATTTAACGAGCTCATGAAAATTTTGAAATCTCAAAATTGACATTGAAAGGAAAGTTCAAAATATTATAAAATCACAAAAATACGACGTGCTGAAAGTTAGGAGAGACACAATATTTATAACAGGGGAAGCCAAAAGAGAAATTAGAAAGTTCTAAAAATTCCCAAAAATGTGATATTATAGAAAGAGGTTATAATTTCTTCATAATTTGTGAAAAGGCTAACTAAGGTTAGAGAGTTAGCAAAAAGCTTGAAAGTGTGAAATTCATAATAAGGCTTAGCAACTGAGAAAGTTTACCAGAATTATAATTTCCACAATTCATTATTGTCGGAAAGTTTAAAGGTTTGATAACCTTTCAAATATGCAAAAAATGACAAAACCATCATTTCATCGAGCATTTTTAGAGTTTGTGAACCCTCCTTTTCTATGAAACTCCTAATCTGAGTTGTTTCAAGCATGGAAAATGGGATTCTTCTTCAAATGGGTGCACAAAATATTTGATAAAATGTTTTGAAGAGACACAGTTTCCTAAAATCCATAATCACAGGATGTACAAGTCTTAGAAGCTTACAAGGAAATGCAATTAGTAGATGTGATGTCAAATTCCACAACCATTGCTAGTGTCTCCCAAACCCACACTAAAACAAGAGCTTTGAAACAAGGTATGACCGTCCATCAAAGTATAATCAAAGGGACGTTTGTTAGAAACTATATTTGTAGTTACTCTAGTAGATTTATATGAAAATGGTGAAACATGAACTCCAACAAAGTTTTTATGAATTAAAATCATGTCAATGGCATCACAGGTTTCTTTCCTTTATCTCATGGATAACTAGGACCCTTAACCACTTCAAAAATTATCCAAGATTCAAGTGGAGGAAATTTCGCTTCTATTAAAGGGCTTGATTTTTTTTGTTTGCAATGTAGATGAATTCAAATCTAGCTAGAGAAGGATTTCATGCAACACCTCGAACTAATGGTGGTAGTGAACTGTCAAGGATTTTATGGACAACTTGGGCCTTAGAAGATTGCTGGAATGGGAGAACTAAAGTTAGGAGAAGTTTCTTGATACACCACCTCCTATTTCAATAAAACCATTGCCATTTTAAAGGCTCCAAACAACCAATGGAATTTTCAAAGAAGGATTCTAATGGCAACTTTTCAATTACAGGTTTACTTATGCCATATTTTTTCCCAATTCAAAGAAGCACCCTACTTAAGTCCTCTTCATGGTAATTGGAAAGTGTAAAGCTAGACTCTGCTACCTTTACCAACTTGTTAGAAAAAAGGTGTGTTGTCCACATTGCATAATGTAATATTTTATTATTTGTGGTGTACCTAAGGGATATAAGGATGTGTGTATTACATGGGCTAGCATTTTTAGAAATATTTTATGTGTTGTATGTAACATTGTGACAAATATTTAATGTGGGGTTGCACATTGGAGAAATATATAATATTGGAAAAACTTAGTATCAAAATGTGAGGGTTAATGGTTTTGTAAGCTCATGGTATTAATTACATGGTTCTATGTAATACCACTCAATGGTTTTATGTGAGATTATGTTTATAAAATCAAACACATGGGTAGTTTTCTAAGGTTGGCTAATTGGTCATTTTGGCTAAGGGATTGAGAGCATCTCTTGTTAGCATTTGTGAGTTTTGAAGCATGACATAGGATGTGTGTTTACATGCTTTTTTCACATGGAGTGTTTGTAGAGGGCTTGATGTTTCAAGGGTATTCATGGAGACTCTGAAGATGTGTTGTAATCTTTATTTTTGAATAATACATGAGTGTTGGATGTTTTTAGAGGTTGATTGTTTCCCTCTTTAGGGATTTCCCAGAGTATATCTCGTGTCATCTTTTATGGTATGTTGTCTATTTTTTTGTATATGGATTATGAATACTTGCTTGCATAGATTTCTCTATTTGGGTTATGTGGAAATTATCTTGGGTGGATGCATATTTCATTTCACAACCTCCCTACTTGTGCTAAAATGGGAGCTTTGAAATCGGGTAGGGAATTCATCAAAGGATAAAGACAACATTTTTTAGATGTTGTAGTTAGAATTGCACTATTAGACATGTATGTAAAATGTGGAAGTATAGACATGACACAAGAAATATTTTTCATAATACCTTAAAGAAATGTAATATCATAGAATTCCATGATTACAAGATTTACAAAATATGGAAGTATAAATAAGGGACATGATTTGTTTAATAAAATGCCTTGAAGAAACATGCTTTCATGGAATGTCTTGATCACAAATTATTCACAAAATAATTTTTTTAAGGCTTTAGGAACTTTCAAGGAAGTATAATTTCCAAGTGTAAAGATAAAATGTGCAATTTTTGTCAATATCCTCCTAGCCTATGCCAAAATAGGAGCTTTGGAATAGGTTATGGACATCCATCAAAGCATAAAGGGTAGAACAATTTTGTCATATTTTGTAGTTGTACTACTTTAATAGACATGTGTATGTAAAATATAGAAGCATAGGCAAGGGGTGTGAACATTTTGACAAAATTCCTCTTAAAAATACGATTTCATGGAGTGCCACAATTGCACTATATGCACAAATGGATTTGTTGAAAAGGATTTAAAAAATTTCAAGCAAAAAATATAGGTAGCATACTCCCCATTTGTGAAAATATGAGAGCTTAAGAATAGGGCATTGAAATATATTATATAATATAATGTAGAGTAGACATATAAATATAATAGATAATATAATTATATCTAATATGTAAATAATACAATATAAATTTAATTTTAAATGAATTAAAATATAAAATCAATTTAATTTTTATTGCTTAAGAATATCATGGGCCCACTTACTACCACATAATATTTAGATTAACCAATAACACAACTATTTTCTTAGAATATTTCTCCTAACTCTCTCAAGGTGCACCATTGGTCGACACTTTGTTGAGCTAGATAGTTTGTAATGAAATAAATTGCACAATATAAGAATAATATGAAATATGTTGTAAATACTTGATAATAACTAAAAGTAACAAGCCACCTTGAGGGGGGAAACCTCCAAATATCTCCAATGAGAATATAATTCATAATATGATGATGAAATAAGACTCACAACCTCATATATATACCTTATTTATGTCTAGGATATCACCCAAGAAGACTTGGATAACCTTATATAAGCCCTAGGTCGACCTTAAATAGATAACAATATAATAATGGTGATATGACTTAATTAAGAGTTAATATAGTAAAAATTCAGCTATTCTTAACCTGATATACTCTAATATTAAGGTTGTAGCATGCCCCCTTTCATAGAAGCATTGTCCTCAATGCTAGAAATTTTGGATGCTTCTGAATGAACTCATCATCTTCCCATGTGGCATCTTCAATTGTTAAATTCTTCCATTGGATGAGATACTAGGTGAGTGTTCTAGTCCTTAGTTTCCTTGTGCATTTCTGAAGAATAAACTCTAGTTCCAAAATGATTCTTCCTTCTTCATCGAGCTCAGGTAATATTATCTAAGTAGGGATATTATTCCCAATTACCTTCTTCAAACAAGAAACATGAAAAAATGGATGTATCTTTGTTGTTGATGGCAATTCAATCTTGTAGGAAACACTGCCTAGATCTTTTGAATGATTTGATATGGGTAATCTCACAATATTGAGTCCCACTTTTGGGACAATGAGATTTTTTGGGGTAGGAGGTATTCTTTTAGAGAGCACCTTCGAGTGAAGACAAATATTCCCTCGAAGGAACTTCAAGAAAATGTATGCAACTAAACACCTTCGAGTGAAGGTATATGCCATAAAATGATGTTTTTACATAGTGACCTTCGTTCGAAGGTAAAACCTTCGAAGGAAGGGGTTAAGTATGAAAATTTTGGTTTCTGCATCAAAAATTCCTCAAAAAATATAGTTTCAAACCTTGGGTTGGACCTTCAAATGTACCTAACTTGACAAGATAGTTTGTAAGATTGTAGTCTTCAAAATGAGCTTTCCAACAAGTATAGTTTTGATATATTTTCATTTTATCACATATTTAATTTTAAATTGTTACTGAACATAGGTTTTTCAGCAAATGTCAAGTTCTTTGTTCTACAAAGGTGGAAAAATAATAAACCATTGTAAAAAAAATAAAATAAAAACATTTTCCCTAGGTATCGATATCCTCATTTCACTAAAAAAAATAAAATTTCAATATATACACAAGTTATGTTGGACGACATACACCTATGTCCAAATTATAGTTACAATGACTTCAAAAAATAATTAAAAATAATTTAACAAAAAATTGTGAAAAAATATGCATGTCCTAGATTTTAATGTTAAGAATCTATATTTTAATAATTAAAATTTTATCCTTCCTAGAAAATTTATGTTGGATGAAATAAACGTTACTTACTGAAAAATGTTGTTTACTATTTAAAACCATTTATTAAAGGAGATGTTGAAAGATTCATAATTTATTTCAATATATATATATATATATATATATATATATATATATATATATATATATATATATATATATATATATATATATATATATATATATATATATATATATAGAATCTACACATAAATTACCAAAAAATCACTAGTTCACATTATCTTCAAATTCTTAATGGTTTAGCTACTATAGGTCTCAGAAGGTGAAGATTCAGTTAAAATATTGATATAAATGTCCATCTTGGCCAAAAAGTGGGACTCATTATTGTGGGATTACCCATATGGACCATAATATTTTGGAGACAAATTTTTATTCTTTGACTATTTGCTTCAACAACATTTGCTTGTAGGGTTGCAATCTTAAGAAAACCCAATCCCTACTTCAAAACTTTTTTCACTATGGTGTTGGTCTGCCTGCTGCTTTATTCGATTTTGTGCCATGGATAAATTATACTTAAGTCTTGAAAGAAATTTTTGTTGATGAAGAATTTGTTCCTCCACAATGTGAACTCTTGGTGACACCTTCAATGATGATGTGATGGAAGGAGTCCATGATATCCATACAATGCCATAAATGGAGGCAATTTTGATGAACTATGGATGCATTTTTTATACCACCACTTTTCTAGTGGTAGCCAATCTACCCATTGCGACTATTTATCTGAAGTGAAACAACGTAGATATCCTTCCAAACACTTATTAACAACCTTTTTTTTTCCATCAGATTGAGGATGGTATGGAGAACTATGAGCCAACTGAGTACCCAAATATTTGAATAAATTTGTCCCAAAGTTACTAGTAAAGATAGGATCATGGTCACTAACAATAACCTTAGGTATACCATTTATCTTTTGGATATTTTCTAAAAATTCTTTTTCCACTATACTTGTTGTAAAAGGATGTAATAATGCAATGAAATATGCATATTTAGTTGAGGCAATCCACTACTACCATGATATCATTCTTACATTTGATCTTGGAAGCCCTATGATGAAGTCCATGGAGACCTCTTCCCAATATTGGCAAGGAATAACTAAGGGTTGCAAGACACTAGGTGTTTTTAGTCTTAATTGTCTCCCTTTTATTTCTTTCACAAACCAAACATTCAACCACAAATTTTTGAACATTCCCTTTTATCCCTTCCCAAAAGAAGTCTTTTTTTACTCGATGATATGTCTTCAAAAATCATGAATGACGACCCATTGGAAAATCATGAAGCTTTGTGAGAATATTTTGTTTGAGAGAGGAATTATTGCAAATACACAATTTCTCTTTATACCACAAAGTATCTCCCTTTCAAAAAAAGTTATCTAAACTATTAGGATAACTTTGTATTTATTGAATGAGATTACTTCTAGCAACATCATTCTTTCCACTCTACTTTGGCTTCTACTACTCAATATTCTTGTAATATTTTAAATGATACATGATAAAGCTTCATCCTTCTTGGATAGTGCATCTACTACAACAATTTGATTCCTTTCTTATATGGAATCCCAAACCATATCCCAACATCTTAGTGACCCATTTTTGTTGTTCTTAAGAAGATAATATTTGTTCCAAAAAATATTTTAGGCTATCACAATCTATCTTAACCTTGAAGTTTCTATCCATTAGATAAGGCCTCCATTATTTTACTACATGATGAATAGCTAGTATGAGAATTGTGCCTATACTATTTCTTGAAGCATCACATTCCAGAGTAAAATCCTTGGTGAAATTTGGAATGAGAAGCACTAGAGTTGTACACATAGCCTCCTTCAACATTTCAAACGCTGAATAATTATTCTTCAATAAAGTTCTGAGGGGTGCTACTATACAACCATAATTCTTCACATTCTTTTATAGCATCCAATCAATCCTAAGAAATCCCTCAATTTCTTAATGGTTTCAAGAATAGGCCTATTTTGAGTATCTTATAGAAGTATACAAGTTCTGATTTTTGTGTCTCTCAAGTTCTTCCATGACCCCAATGCCTAATGGATTGTGTAAGACAACTAGTCAACATGTTTAGCAAGCAAGCATCCATTAGAGGTCGCCAAAGATTTTGATATTTTATCTCCATTTATATTTTTTCCTCAAATGCCAATTAAGGAAATTTTTATAGTTTGGAAATTTAATGCCAAGGGTGGACTTAGGTGCCAAATGATTAAGAAAGGAAAAAGTAAAAGGAAGAAAAGGAAGAATGAAATGTTGACCAAGTATTTTGGTGCTGGGGAAAGGATGCCTTTTAGCTTTGTTAAACCATGTAGCATGGAGGAGCATTTAGGGTTTTTAGTCTATCTCCATTGCCTTGTTACAGTTACGTTGCATGGTATGGGATGAAGGGGAGATGGCATAGATCGAATCTTCCACTATTGCCTACATGAAGGAGGCACCTGGTTGTTGGTTTTTGACACATATTGGACACGTTGCAAGGAGTGAAGATTTTTTTTTTGGCATGTTATTGTTGGAAGAGTCCCAAGAGTTTGAGACAAGTCATACCCACAGGTTCAAAGGTTTTCAAGGGTAGTTGTAGTGTAGTTTCATGCATATTTCTAGGTCTGTTATCCTTTGGGATTTTATTTTTCCAAATAAGCAGCGTAGGTTGTTTAAAGTTGAGATATTGTCTTTCATTTGTAAAGTCCTATGAGATGTGTAAAGATAGGTTGATTAAGAATACCTTGTGATGGGAATTTTAAGGGTTTACTGTTGGCTTTAAAATGCATCTATAGCAGCCTCACGAAGTTTGCAAGATAAAGGGGGAAATATGAATACTTTGTGATAACCATGCTAAGAACTAAGAGATAATCTAAATAGGGGTTAATGTGATAGCATGTTCTTAACAGTCCTAGAAGACAATAAAGAAGACTATTAAATGAGGACTTTTATATGCATGATCATCATCTAGAGGACAAGGGTTTGCATGCATGTATAATGTAGCCATCATTTAGTCAAGTGTGAGGACAACCCTTTCAATACAAGAGCACAACTCGGGTGAAATGACAGTGAATTCATGAAATATGAAGGGAGCTATTTCATAAGTGAAGTCACAGGCCTACCCATGTAGGACCATTCACAAGCATCTAAATGTGTGCATTGTTAGTTAGGTTCCAAATAGAGGATAATGGTAAAAAAAGAAACCTTTCAATACAATTCGTAAAGGATATTGAAAAGAACAATGATAGTAGGTAAATGAAAAGTGTTTCTAGGTACAAAGGATAGTCCTATGTTCAAAAGGATAGATAGATGACTATAATAGTTGGGTAGATTATGCACTAGAAAGGATAGACTTCACTAATGTCTCAAGAATATAGATAGGATAGTGTCTTTGGAGGGTTTCTATGATAATGACCAGGGTACAGTGGTAGTAAAAGGGTAATAAAAAGTTTAATATTGTTTTAGGTATCCCATTGTCTGGCTCATCACACCATTTCATAGTCCTTAAGGAGGGTACCAAGGTTATAGTAAGCCATTTCATAGTCCAAATCAAGTGAAACTATGAGAATTTTCAATGATATTGAGGGGTGAACCCACAAAAGTGGTTTACAATTCGAATAAGGAAAAAAAATTCCAAAAAATTCCCCCACTAAAAAAAAATTCATTTTGAGGGGTTCGAGCAAGCCCAAAAGGGGTTCATTCGAACCAGGGTTTGATCGAACCCCTTTGAATGTGGAAACATGAGTTTTACATTGTGGAAGGGGGTTCGATTGAACCCTTTAGGTTTGCTTGAACCCCCCTTTTCCCACCTTCCCACCCTCTCTCACAAAAAAATTCTAGATTTTTGCCCTTCTAAGCGCAGGTTGAGGATGAAAATGGAGGATACTTCACAAACCCAACTGGAAGATTGTATTCCTTGGAACGAGCTATCCAACGAATATAATTCTAATATGTTTTGGGTTTATTATGTATGTGTTTTTTTAGTTTTATTAAACATAGGTTTTTCACCGAAAATTAAGCTCTTTGTTTTGCACATGTGGAAAAATAGAAAATTATCAAAATAAATTTTTAAAAAATATGTTCATGCTGGGTATTGATGTCCTTGATCCATTAAAAAAATAAAATTGAATTTTGATACATACAAAAAAAGTTATGTTGTATACAGTTCGCCTATGTCTGAATTGCAATTGGTTTGACTTTGAAAATTGATTAAGGAAAAAATATTCAATTAAAAACTATGAGACTAAATGAAAGTGATAGATATCGTAGTTACAAATCTAAATTCGAAAAAATTAGAATTTTATCCTTCATACAAAAAAAGTTATGTTGTATCCGGTGAGTGTTATGTTGTATCCGGTGAGTGTCACTTTTTTAAAATGTTGTTTTTTGAAAAAAACTAGTTTTCATGTGAGATGGAAAAAAAAGTGTAATTTGATTCCAAAAAATTTGAAAAAAACATTTTTAGAATCTACAGAAAAAATTTGATGAGACTCTAGTTTGGATCATCTTCAAATTCCTCACGGTTTAGTAACTATAGGTGCCCGAATGTGAAGATTTAGTTAAAAATAATAATTTCAGTGTCTAGTTTGACCAAAAATTGTAAACCACTATTGTGGGATCACCCTGAGTCAGGTACAATTATATAACAGTCCTAACTAAGTCTTTTAAACCATTTTTCAAGAATATTTGTTGTCATTTAGGGCCATGAAGTATGATAGAACTCATAAAATTATAAAGTGCTCATGGAATAAAGGGACAATCCACATGTAGAGGCAACCATATTATGACTGTCAAAAGAATGATAGTCCCTCAAATAAATGAAAGATCAAATGACAACAAGTAGAAACATAAGAGGTCAATATAGTAGTTGGGCATTTAGTAGAATGGACAAGATTTTCGTAACGCATGACAGTAGTTCTAAAGACAATAAGAACACAAGCCTAAATGACAACCATGAAGTGTCTTAACCATGAATTCCTCATACCATAATATAGTCATCATGGGAAAGGATAGTGATCTTTCCAAAACACTAATTAAAGGGCAATTCAGTGGTTAATTACAGTGAGAAAAATACAGTTAATACTTAAATGTTTTGTTAATGCTCAAATGATAAACATGAAGAGTATGCAGTGATAGCTTAGTGTGCATAGTGGTGACAATAAGCTTTTTGTTGTTTTTGCATGAGCACAATTCCTTTATGTAATTGATACACTGAAGATCTATGAATTTTTGTTTTCATTGATGCAAGTAAGAAGGAAAACAATATTTTTTATAGAAGTTGGTATTAGAAACATTGAGTATAAAGCTTCAAGTTTTCTAATGCAACACCCCAAGGAGTGGTGGTTTTGTTTGATAAACCTATAGTCACTTTTGTAAAATCATCAAAGGATACATTGACACACAGTGTAGGGGCATCATTAATGTCTAAGAGTGACAATATGACTTAGACAATGATTAAGTTTGTATGAGTGCATTAAAATCAGAAGGGGAAAGATTACATATTATTTACCCATTTAATGAAGATATAAAAAATAGATTTCTCTCCCAGTTGTTGAGATCCTTGCTACAATTTTAGAAGATAATGAGGAAAAATAATTTGTACTTACACTGGAAATACAAATATAGGCTAATGAAATGCATAAAAAAATTGGTGTTTGGGGTTGTAGCATATTAGTGATATAAGGAGGGTGAAGCAAAACACTCTTCCACAAGTATTCAAATTGTGGAATGGACAAAATGGGTGCTTAGTGAGATAATGAAGCAATTACAGAGTTGGATACTCTTAGTGAAGGGTCCTTCAAAGACAAAAGCACTAGTAAAATCAAATAAGTGAAGCATGTATTAGTGCCTCCTAGGTATGATTCTATTGAACACACTCAAGCATTGAATGAATAAGGTAATAGAGTTGAAGCTATCTGTGAAAAGTCTTGAGAAGGAAAGGGAATTCTACTTTGGAAATATTTGTGATATAGAAATACTTATTCAAAAGGAAGAGATGAACCAACTTCTAAGTTTTGTATGTGGTGGATGATGATGGTTTTGTAATTATCAACACTCGCGATATTATTAGCAAACCCTCAGTGCCTGTGGATGGGATAAATAATGTCAGTAGAAGGGTTTTAGTGAGGAAGTGAAGGTAAAGAATATTCATGGTACTTATAACTGTGAGTTAGGCAATGATTTTTCAAACATAAGGATTTTGTAGTCACATTCAAGACAATGAAATAGTCACACTCATCACCAAGGGGTTTGAAGAAAAACATGCTAATAAGGGTCTAATGAAGATAGACAAGCACATCAAGGCACATGAATCTCAATAAGGGGGGACTGTGCAATACCAAATGAAGGTGGCAATCCTTTAAGGAGGGAAATCTTGATTCATAACAGTGGTTAAGCACTAAGAATCATAAAAGATAGTTATAGGTAGGTCTGAGATAGGGAAAGGAAGGAAGGACAGTAAAATGGGTGAATGAATTCCTATGAAAGTGTCTTATGACAGTGAAAGACAAGGAAAATCCAAACAAGTAAATGGCAACGTGGTAGAGGCTAACATGAGAATGACCTTGGGTAGTTAGAATAAGCAAACTTGTGAAGAGCAAGGGAAAGTATATAACAATCAACAAGATAACTAAATACACCACAGATTGATAGTAAGGATGAAAATAAGCATAACAATCCTATAGATAGTTGATAAATATAGTGCCAACATGACAAAGGTGCTAAGGATAGTGAAGTACAAAGCTTAAATACACGAGTCAAGTGTCATTTATTAGTCCTAAAATATCTATTATGCCTTCCTAAAACTTTTACCATTTCAAAAACCACTTCCATATGCCCTATCATCATGCACATGATAGTTGGTTTTGGCAGCTGGAAGAGTTAAAGACAATTGCAAGTAATTATGGGCCAATAGATGACCTAGAGACTAGTTGGAAGGAATATAGGGGTAGTTGAGGATATCTAGGGTGGAGTTTGGTGACTTGGATAGAGGTTGAGAGAACTTAAGAGGTAGTTTGAATATAAGAAGACCACATATGAAAGCATCTAGGTACACAAGGAGTGGATATATGAGTCTTTTTGGTAGTAATATGAGACAAAAGTTTGTTGAAGAAGTCAAGTTTCTTCTTACCGATGCCACCAAGGAGTTTTCAATTGCCAAAAACATGAAGGAGGCAATTTCCAAGTGGTTACAAGCACCCAAATGAAAGGAAATAGTCAAAAATAGTCATAAAGGAGATCATTTAATTGTCATTGTATGTTGTCCTATATTCTCTCCCATGTTGGGATAGAGAAATGGCATGCCTAGGCTCATAGTTGATTATTTATTGCATTTTTTGCCGTAGGTTGTAACTTTTGTGAGTTCTTCTCAGCAAAAATATTGTATTATAACTAAGAAAATAGTCATATTGCGATTGAAAAAGAAATGTAATTTCATACTTTGAAGGAATTAGAGCATATTTCAGACTATGTGCAGTTGTAATGACACCTTCTAGCAATAAAATTTTCGTTTTCTACCTTCAAAAACTTGTTTTAGTGTGTGCAAACTAGTAACTGATGTTTATTTTTGTGATTTCATGAATAAATACTTAAGTATATGTCTTACTTTAGAATCTTTAAACAAGAAGCAACATATTTTTTGTAGGTTATAGTCTATGATAATGTGAAAACAACTCCTATTTGTGAAGAACATTCAATTTTCTTCCTTCTAGGATTGGAAACACTCAACCTTGCTATAAAAAACTAATTCATGGGTATGTTAAAGCTTGAGTTGTGTAATCATAGATGAGTTATTGATCTTTTATGTGTCAAAAAAATAGTCCAAGGTGTGAAACAAATATATTTTGGTGCATCATCTCAGTAGGAGCTTAGGTTTTCATTTGTGAAGTATTTCCTTCTATCATTTTCTCAGTAAAGAAATAGTTTGGTTCATTTTAGGTGAAGTATCAAGGGAACCATCCCTCTCTGGAGGTTCCTTTCTGTCATAGTTGACCCACAAACTTGGAAAGAATCCCATGTTTCAAGAGATAAAAGACATCCTTCAAACATTTGGGAATAAGCTAGTAAATATAGTAAAGCAAAAAAATTAAAATTTCAGACCTTACCAAGCTCCTTTTCAAGCCCCATCTTAGATTAGTTAGCTTAATAGACCTCCTTACCAATCTGATTTTCAAGGCCAAAGAAAAAAATTGAATGCTAGACCATATCAACCTTATAATCAGCATGTTGCTAGCACTTCCAAAGAGCTTTTTCCAGTCCAAAATAACATGGCACAAGACTATGAGTGGTATTTTCCATGTAATCAACCCCATAATTAGGCCACATGCTCCAATAAAATGCTAAATCAAGCCCTTATGGTGCAAAACAACACTGTTGTTCAAAAAGATATGATGCAAGAAACTCAAGAATAGCAAGCCTCTCATTCTGAGAATAGTCATCATGAGGTTACTCTAATGAATTAGAAAGGTGAGAAGTTTTGTGGGGTAAATCATCCTCAAGGACAAAATTAGTTTTCCCAGCCTATAGCAGTGAATACAAGAGCTAAAAAGAGGGCTGTTGATATGGGACAACAAGCTGATAAAGTTCAAATTCAAATTCCTACAAGTCACCAAGGTGTTGTTGGCTCCTCATCTTCTCAAAATGTTTAAATTTTACCAATGGGGTAGGTTGTAGAAAGAAAAGATCAACCAAGAGCACAACCACAACCATCACAAATATAAGGAGATGTTATTCCTAAAGGTCAACAAAAGGTTAGTTCTTTTCCATTTAGTATTTTGGAACATATGAAGAAAGTCAACGTTAGCATGCCAATATGCGATTCCTTGTCACTCCCTACTCAATAGGAATTGTTACAAAAGGATTTTTCCAACATCACCCTATCTAATGAAACCTCCATAGAAAAAATAGTGTTGCACTTTCCAATACCTCTCATGATAAGAGTGAAAAACAAATCAAACTTTTCAAACCACCTCCATTTTATGTGTCCTTAATCATTGGCTAGCACCTTGTTCATAACTGTATGATTGATTTAGGGGCAAGTAGTTTGGTGATGCCTAAACAAATAGATGATAAACTTGGATTGTCATATAAATCCCTTGCAAAAGGAGTGGTTCAGTTAGATGGGACAACCATAAACATAGTTGGTATGATTAAATATTTGGGCCTTACCTTCCATGCTTGCCCAAATTTCACCATTCCACAAGATATACATGTTATTGATTTGCCACCATATTTTTCTATATGCCTTTCCAAGGATTTCACTACAAAATTAGGAAGCTATTTATCTTCTAATTGTTCACATTTGTTCTTTATTATAAGGTATGGTACTAGGGTCACTATAAAATCAGAACCTATAGCTAAGGATCATGTAGAACCATATGTTCCAAGTGTTGTTAATGCCAATCTAACCATTCACAAACAAGAACAACCTGTTGTCCAAGAATCTAACACCCATGTAGAGCATATTCTTGACTTGCTTTTAGATGAATGGGAAGTTGAGAACCATGAAGTAGATCCTTTTAAGCATGTGGAAGAAGCTAGAATGGTGGTGTACGAGCTTCATGGTAATTTTGCCTAAATGTGGTCATTAGGTGTCTAGGTTGGTTTTTTGTGTGTTTTAACACTTATTTTATGTAATAAGGTCGATTAGAGACCATATTTGATGTATTTTTAATATGTAGGGTCATTTGAGGTGTGTTTTGAAAAAGCTGTCAAAAAAGTGTAAAAGTTGCTTTGCATCTTGTCAATTTTTGCTTTTGAGAGGAAGGTGAACAATCATCTTTTGGAATGTAGTTGGAAACCATTGAGTTTTAGTTGGAACATTTTTATATGTCCTCAAAAAATTTGAGGCAACAATGTTGAAGCGTTTGAAAGGGAAAACAATAAGAAAAGACTCTATTTTCTAGTTTTTTTGTGATTTTATGTAGTTTCTTGTTTTGTATGGACCCGTACGGTGAAGTAATGATCTAAAACTTGTGTGAAAGGTTGGAGCAGTGAATCATTTTTTATTTGAGTGTAGTGAGATATTTTCATTGAGGAATAAGCCTATTTGAAGCATTTTCTTGTAGACTGTCTAAGAAACCCTCAATTTAAGGGTTTGTGCACAAAATCATGAGTTACAACCCATTCCACCATTGAATCTTGGCCAAAATCGATGGAATGGGTGATTTTAGGTTGCTTTCATTTTTTTGTGTGTTTTTTAGAGCAGGAGATGGAGTTTGGAGTGATTTTGTCCATGCACTAGCCATACATCTTCATGTGTTAGGCTTGGTTAGGTAGATATATTGTAGGGAAGAAAATTTGTGTTGAGTTCTAGTGGATAAACTACATAATTGGATCCTATGTGAGAGGTTTAAACTTCTGGAGTGAAGGATTTGTGTTTGGTGTCTGTATTTGTTAGAGGTGCTTTGTAAAAGAAGCCTAATTTGGCCTTGTTTCAGTGTAGTAGGTCAAATTTGATAAAGCTGTTCCAGAAAAACCTAAGGTACAAAAGGTATATGTTAAAATGGAGCCTAATGGGTATCTGAAAAGGTCTTTGGCTTCTGGAGTGAAGGATTTTTTTTGGTGTCTGTATTTGTTAGAGGTGCTTTGTAAAAGAGGCCTAATTTGGCCTTGTTTCAGTGTAGTAGGTCAAGTTTGATAAAGTTGTTCCAAAACAACCTAAGGTAAAAAAGATATATGTTAAAATGGAGCCTAATGGGTATCTGAAAAGGTCTTTGGCTTGTGGAGATATGACCTTCTCTAAAAGATATGCCTAAAAACACATATTTGGAGACCTAGAAGTTGAAGACAAGGAATTATGAACAATCCATCATTGTTGGATCTTGAAAGAAAGAAAAGGGGATTTAATTGTGATGAATTTAATTTTTTGAACCTATTCCACCCCTACTCTGCATTAGATGGTATCAGAGAATAGGTTCTAATTGAAGAGTGGGAAAGTGAATAAGAAGTGTCATAAGCAAGATGCCTCCAAAGACTAATCCAATGGCCAAGGAAGTCAGAGAACTGAAGGAATAGTATGCTAAGGAGGTGAGACTTTATAAGGAGTCTTATGAAGCTACCCTTTCTAGTATAGTAGCCTTGGAGAAGAACCAAAGAAGAGATGTGGTCAATGAAGACCAAAGTGACAAGGAGGATGAGGGTGAGAGTGAGAACCCTCAAGGAGGAGTCCATGAAGAAGAGGAAATGGACCCTAAAGAAGAAAGAATGGTAAGGATGCTAAAGGATGTCATGAGGGATAAATATCAAAAGGTGAAAGTTGAAGTGCCTATGTATGGTGGAAAGATGGATAGTGAGGAAGTTTTGGCTTGGATAGATGCTTTGGACAATTTCTTTGAATTTGAAGAAGTAGAAGACAATAAGAAGGTGAAATTTGTTAAAACCAAGTTGAAGGGCCCTTCCCTAACATGGTGGAACTATGTCCAAGATGAAATATTCAAGAAGGGAAAAGAAAAGATAAATTCATGGGACAAAATGGTAGCTAAGGTGAAAGGACAATTCCTACTTGTTGATTATGAAATTTAAAAATTTAGAAAGTTCCAGAGCCTAAGACAAAAAGAGTTGGACATCATGGAATATACTGAGGAATTCCATAGGCTAAGTATAGAGCACGAAATGTAGAGAATGAGAGAGAAAAGGTGGCAAGGTACCTAAATGGCCTAAGGTATAATAATCAAGATGAAATCAGCCTCACTACACCCAAGACAATGGAAGAATGTTTCCAATTTGATATTAAGGCAGAAGAAAGAATAAAAAGAAGACAAGAGCAGCAAGGAAGAGGCAGAGGAAATAATTTCAGAGGTAGAGGCAACTTTGGTGGAAGAGGACAATCACAAAGGAAACAAGGAGAATCAAGTGGCCAACAAGAATAAAACTATTAGATTGTTTATATAGAAGCGACATAGATAAAACTAGGAGTAAGTAAAAGTGAGAAAGGAGGAAATTACAGTGGGAAAGTGAAGGACATATTGTGAAAAGGGTGGTCTCATTTAACTCATGAAACATAAGTCAAATTCTTAATTTAGAATTGTCGAACGACAGTAATGAATTATATCATCTTACATCGTTATAATAGGTTGTCGATCATTGATCTCAAAAGTTAGTCAATTGACTTTCATATAGGGAATGCCTTCAACATAATTACCCCAATGAAGAGTTATGGTAAGTTTTTAAGGTGTTTGTGTTTAGTGGTGAAGCTAAAAACAAAAACAAACATAATTTTCAGTGTTCCCAATAATTTCTCCAAAAATAAGATGGTTGGGTATAACTATATATCTGCTATTCAATTTCTACTCCAAATACAAATCCAAAGATGTTCTCATAAATCTATTAAAATTTTACTGTAACTAATATCGGAAATGATTTTTGACTTACTCTTCCAAATTGCACATGCCTATGCATCTAATGTTAATCCACTTGATCAGTTAGGTGGGTTTTCATCCATGAAACTAATTCTCATAAGGGTTTTCATCCTTTGGCTAAAGAGTGAACCAAGTTCAATCTCTCCAAAGTGGGGTTTGTAAAAATAAAATGTCAAGAATGAGAATTCTTTTTTCCTTTTGAGAATAATAAAATATTATTTGAATTTCTCACAACCTTTTAATTTCCCTCCAAAAAGTGACTTTATAAATTTTGACTTTAGCTCCACAAAGTCATGTTTTAATTTAAACTCTCCAACTTAATAAAAATAAAAATAATTAATTAAATATAAGTCATTTGAAAAGTGACTTATTTAGACAACTTAATTTAATTAATTAATTATTCCCTGGCCAACATCCCATTTAGCTTACAAGAATTAAAATAGCCTAAGGGTCTTGCCAACTACTTATGACTGTGAAGATTTTTTGTTGAATTAAATCATTGTTTGAAAATTTTGAAAATCTCCATTTGTGAGCAATGGTTATGGAAAAATTTTCAAAAAAATTTGGAAATCAGAATTTCATTGCAAAAAACTATAGTTAGTGAATGTGATGTGAATTATCGAGATGAATTAATGATGCATGCACCTTTTTATCAATATGAATGTTATATCACTTGATGTTGTTTCATTTGATGTTGTCACAGTTGATGTTATTCATGGTGAAATACTGCATATATGAATAGATGGTTATTGAAGTATAGTTAGTCTAATTTTAAAAATGTTTATATATGTGATGCTGCTAAAGGTATGCACTAATTCCCAACTCAAGAGGAAATTTTAGAGGTAGAAAGACCTAATGGAAGAGGTATATTTTCTTGAGAAATGTGACTTAAAGTTACTAGCTTGATCGAATTCCTAGAGCAGTTGTGTTTTCCTCCAACATCGGCCTGAGTTAAGTCATTGGTTTTCAAGTTTTTCTAACTGAAGTCGTGGGGTTCTAAAGTTTCATAACCTCTGACTTAGCGACTATGAAGCAAAGTATTTTCCCTTTGTTGTTGGCATGTCATGACTTTTGAGAACTTCGCAACCTCTGCCTTGAGGTTCAAAAGTTTTGGTTTTGAGCAACAGAGTGATCCCTTTGTTGTCAGCATGTCGCAACTTTTGAGAACTTCACAACCTCTACCTTGAGGTTCGAAAGTTCAGGTTTTGAGTGATAGAGCAATCCCTTTGTCATCGGCATGTCACAGGTTTTGTGAACTTCACAACCTCTAACTTGAGGTTCAGAAGTTCGAGTTTTGAGCGACAGAGTGATCCCTTTGTCGACAAGTCACAGGTTCTGGGAAATTCACAACCTATGACATGAGGTTTTGAAGTTCAGATTTCCAGCGATATAATGACTTGGATGCCGATGATTGTGGGGACCAATTGGAGTGTTGGGAGTGAAATATTTAAGTCTTTTTCAGGAGACCTATTGCGAATATTGTAGATTCCCATCTTGATTATCCATAATTGCATAAGTGGTGTATGCATGTCTTGGTGGACCCCTCACCACGACAAGTAGTATATGAAGGAGAGTTGACAGTTAGAAAGTGATGGTTGGTTTCTGACTATTGATGGATGTGGGACCCGATAGGATGGTGGATTGTGTTGAAGGCTGATAGGTGGTGATGATGTGGAGGACAGATGGCATGTGGGACCATGTACTCGGTGAACTTGGTGAGACAGTAATAAATGTCTCTTTAATTGGGTGACATGATGTTAGGTGGATAACCCTAAGTTTGACATTGGAGATTTGTTCAATTGCTTATTTGATGGCCATAAATGCTGGATGATGGCATGTGGATCGAGGTGTAACCGTAAAGGGGTGTGGTAGTTGAATAGTTGGAGTGAGAGAAAAGGTCTCTCTAAGAGCGGAGTCATGTAGGTAGAGTGTGATGGTTACTTGGTTGGGTGGTAGATTGGCCGAGAGGCTGGGTACAGGCTGAGTGGCTTGGTGCAGGTCGAGAGGCTGGGGAGCTATGAGTCAAGAAAGAGAGATGAATCTCTCAAAAGGTGAAGGTCAAGTGGCTATGTGACAGAGAGGCCGAGAGGCCAGTGGTCAAGCCATGAGGCTATGTAGCCAAATGAGATGTCTCTTGCTGAGTGAAGTGAGATTGAAGTAAAGTTATGCTACCGGATTCTCTCTAAATGGAACAAGATGTAAACTCTGTAAAGGCTTAAAGACTAAATTTTATTTGTAACTATTTTATGTTGTTGAATAATACAATGGCGATTTGGGTTTTTGGAGTGGGGTTTTTTACCTGAAAGGGTTTTTCCCCACGTAAATCTGCGTGTTCATGTTTTTTGTTCCATCTTTCATGTTTAATGGTGTTGTTTGAAACTGGTTTAATTAGCATTCATTTTTCTATAAGGGTCAATGTGGGAAATGAACTATGTCTGATTTCGCCTTGTGGCATACTAGTTCGTGTCTTTGAAGGCACTTATGATCTTGGATGTTTCTTTTTGAGATGACCCATATTTCCCAACAAGTGGTATCAGAGCCGTCTTCTGGGATTTTGTTTTCTTGCATGTGTAGGTTTATGGGTTGCATGTAATTGCATGTGTGTTGCATGTGTGTTGCATGTACTTGTATGGACTCACATGTGGCTTGCATGTGCTTGCATGTTGATGCCTATATGAATTCCTAGTGTTTTTGGTTTTGGGTATTCCTTTTGTGAAGATTTGTTAGTGTGACAGGCTTGAGGAAATATGAAGGAATTGACTGATGGATTGATCCTTTGGTGAGTAGAAATTATTTCTTCTTTTTTGTTTAAGTTCCAAGAGATAAAACACATTATGAAGGATGGGGAAGATGGAGAAAATTGAGTTGGTCATATTGAACAGATGTGACCTGAAGCTCATGAGTTGGCAGAGGTATAACCCTCATGCATGGGGTGGAATATTATTGTCTCTATGGTTGTGTTGCAGTAAGCTTTCATATTGGGTGTTTGTGTGAGAGGCTCCCTTGTGATATGGAGACCTTTGGGTTGTTGTTTAGTCATGGAGTAATGTGCTTATGTTGGGTGTTTTCCTGGTATTGGAAGGCACATTTTTTTTGGTACCCTAGTTGCATGTAGGCTATGGAGTTGATCATTGGATGGTCTAGAAAATTCTAAAATAGCTCGTCTCTCTTGGATGCATGTGCATGTTGGTGGTTTTGGAGTTGGATTGATATGGGCCTTGAGTTCTTGAATTGTTGTTTCTTTTCAAGGATGTGTTGTACTTGCATCACTCAGATTCATGTTCTTTGGATTTGAGGGTTTTATAGATTCTCATTTAAATAATCTATGGTTATGCATATTCATGATAATCTAGTTTTTGGTTTAATCATTATGGTGTTTTAGATGTGAAATGGACATGGTTGTGCATAGGTGTGCATGGGTTTTCTCGAACCCAATGGTTTTGTAGGTTTTACATGGTCAAGAAAACTTGTGGTTTTTTGGAGCTACTGTTAAACTATTTTCTAGACCCTGGCTAGTTAGGGGTGGTGTTGGATGAGATAGTTGTAGTTCTACATGCATGCTTCATGCATGGTGTGAGGAGATATGATTCTATCTCTACATGAGAGTGTTGGTACGTGATTATTCACTCAAAATTCTTGTGGTGATGCTTGGTGCTTTCCTTGACTATGGTGCTCGGTGTGGACATGATTGGAAAATCAGATATGAACTTGATCTGGTGTTTGAGTCATGTTATCTACATGGTTATTCTCTTTGAGATCTATTTTTTTTGTTTCTAGTGCTATGATGGGTTTTCATGTTCATTGTGATTGATCTTTGACTTATGTGGTTGGTGGATTAGCTACCCATTGGATGTATTGAGATAACTTAGAAGTGGACTACCTATATCCATGAGATTTATTCAAAGTTGGTGGAAACCTGTTAGCTGGCCTTTTCTATGGTCACATGTGCATTGGTGTGGTTGCTTTGAGATGAGAGGATGAATGGTGTTGAGTACCTGAATAGTTGGTTATGGTGACCTGTAGCATGTGTATCATGATGTCATGGATAGCTTGGATACACTACTTTGTGTAAGATTTTGACAGTGATGATAATCTTTGCTTGATTTTGGAGATCTTGGTGTTGTCAGATGGATATGTTAATGAGTGGACTTAGAGGATTTTAAGTATAGAAAATGTTTGGTACCACGATTTAGTGGGAGCATTTAGCAATGACTGTGGATTCATCACTTGGCGGTGAATGATCTTCTTTAGTGTTGTAGATGTTACTAGGAGGGATTCTTAGATCCTATTGTTGTAGAAGGGTTCTTTCACAACTACATGAACACTATTTGAGGATGTGCAACATCTCAGAACCATGGAGGATTCTTGGAGTATTTGGTTTTGGTGTTGGCGGTGCTTGACAGGTGATGTTGGTTTAGAGTTTGTTTTGTTTCCTATCATGGCATACTCTTGATTGTGCATTAGAGTTTTGGCATGATGTATGACTCTTGAGACCATAATATGTTCACTTGAAGCATGAGATCTCCTAAGGGGGATGGGAAGATCATGATGTTATGATAAGTTCTCAATTTAGATGATTGGAGCTTTGATAGTGGTCTTGTAACTCTTTGTGTTTTGTTCATATTCTTGAGAACTTCATGATAGTGCAGTGATTCATTTGGAGTTTAGAATGAGATGATTAGTTATAGGTGCTCATGGATACATGGAGAATAAGGTGACACAATTGGAATTTAGAGATGTATGTAAAAGGATTTTCTACAAGGATATGATGTGAAAAATTTTCTCTCTGTGGTCTTGGTTATGGAGACTTGTGGTGAGTGTTGTATAGGTTGTGCATATCATTGTGGATGGTTCCTTGAAACTACATGTTTACACTCTCTATGCTATGTTGTTGGTAGACTCATTATGCCTTTGATCTTTCAGATTTGGCATTACCCATGCAATGGGAGTTCCTGGATGTGTTTTGTCTTCTTAGACTGGTTGGCACATGGAGCTTGTATTTGTAGTTGATGGGTTGGCTATGTAAGTAGCATGAGTTTGTTGATGTGGATACCTTGGAGGTATGTGTGATTGTATGGATTAGCACTTGTTGTGCATTCTATTTTCAGTTGTGTGGGTTGATCAGTTGGATGGGAGCAATCAGTTTTCTAGTTGTTGTTCTAGCTGATATTCTATCTTGTTTCTAGAGAATGACTTCACAACTGTGTTCAAATTGAGGGATTTGAAGTTGGTTGTGTTTCTTTTGTATATATGGTGAGCACACTGGAGTGGTGGTAGTGTTGTTTCTCTTTCTGTTTGTAGGATCTAATGATTGTGTTCTTGATATTGGTGCATATATGCCTTGGCTCATTCATTTTTCCTATGGTGGATTGCTCAAACTATTTCCTAAGTTGCTGGACATCTTGGATTTTGTTGTAGGTGTCTTGGTTGGAGCGTGGAAGAATTTTTTAAGATTCTTGAGTTTTCTTTGGAAGGAGCCAGTAAGTTTTTCATCAAGTGGGAGAATGTTGAGAAATGTAACTCAAAGTTACTGGCTTGATCAACTTTTTGGAGCAGTTTTATTTTCCTCCATCGTCAGCCAGAGTTAAGTCATTGGTTTTCAAGTTTTTCTAACTGAAGTCATGGGGTTCTAAAGTTTCATAACCTCCCAACTTAGTGACTATGTAGCAAAGGATTTTCCCTTTGTTGTTAGCATGTTGTAGCTTTTGAGAACTTTGCAACCTCCACCTTGAGGTTCGAAAGTTCGAGTTTTGAGCGATAGAGTGATCCCTTTGTTGTCAGTGTGTCGTGGCTTTTGAGAACTTCTCAACCTTCGCCTTGAGGTTCAAAAGTTTGGGTTTTGAGAGACAGAGCGATCCCTTTGTTGTCAACGTGTCACTGGTTTTGCAAAATTTTCAACCTCTAACTTGAGGTTTGGAAGTTTGAGTTTTGAGCGATAGAGCAATCCCTTTGTCGACAAGTCACGGGTTCTGGGAACTTCACAACCTTCGACATGAGGTTTTGAAGTTTGGTTTTCCAGTGATATAGGGACTTGGATGCCAACAATTGTGGGAACCACTTGGAGTGTTGGGAGTTAAACATTCAAGTATTTTTTGGGAGACTTGTTGCGAATATTGTAGATTCCCATTTTGATTCTCCAGAATTGCACAAGAAGTGTATGCGTGTCTTGGTGGACCCCTCACCATGACAAGTGGTATATGAAGGAGAGTTGATAGTTGGAAAGAGATGGTTGGTTTTTGATTACTGACAGATGTGGGACCCGATAGGATGGTGGATCATGTCGAAGGTCGACAGGTGGCGATGATGTGGAGGACAGATGGCATGTGGGCCCATGTTCTTGGTGAACTTGGTGAGACGATAATAAATGCTCTTTGACCAGGCGACATGATTTTTTCAACTTCTTATTCGATGACCAAAAATATTGGATGATGGTGTGTGGCTCAAGGTATAACCCTAAAGGGGTGTGGTAGTTGAATGGTCAGAGTAAGAGAAAAGGTCTCTCTTGGAGTGGAGCCGTGTAGGTAGAGGGTGATGGTTACTTGGTTAGGTGGTGGACTGGCCAAGAGGCTAGGTGTAGGTCGAGTTGCTGGGTGTAGACTGAGCAGCCTTGGGTAGGCCAAGAGGCTGGGGAGCCATGATCTAAGAAAGAGAGATGAATCTTGTAGAAGGTGAAGGTCGAGTGACTGTGTGACAGAGAGGTCGAGAGGCCGGTGGTCAAGTCGTGAGGCTATGTAGTCAAACAAGATGTCTCTCGCTGATTGAAGTAGGGTTATGCTATTGGATTCTCTCTAGATGGAACAAGATGTAAATTTCGTAAAGGCTTAGAGCTTGAATTGTATTTGTAACTAATTTTTGTCGAATAATACAATGGTGATCTGTGTTTTTGGAGTGTGGGGTTTTTTTTATCTGAAAGGGGTTTTCCCCCAAGTAAATCTATGTGTTCATGTTTTCTATTCCATTTTTCATATTTAATGGTTTTTCATGATTGAATATGTTTAATGGTGTTGTTTGGAATTGGTTTAATTAGCATTCAGTTTTATCTAAGGGTCAATGTGGGAAATGAACTATGTTTCATTCCGCATTGTGGCATACTAGTTTGTGTCTTTGAAGGTACTTATGATCTTGGATGTTTCTTTATGAGATGACCCATATTTCTCAAAAAATTTTGTGGACAAGGGAGAGGGTCAAATAAATTCTTAGGAAAATGCTACAATTGCAACCAATTTGGTCACCCAACATGGAAGTGCCTGAACAAACAAGCTGGAAGTTCTCATGGAGGTGAGTGAAGAACTCAAATTGTGCTTGATGAAGATAATGAAAGTGTCAATTCACCATCTCAACCTACTGCTCCAAAGATTGGTGAGTGCTTGATGATGAGGATAACACTTATTAAGATGCCAACAGTCAAAGATCCTCCACAAACAAAATCCTTGTTTAGGACTACATGCAAGTCACATGGAAAGGTATGCAAAGTAGTAGTTGATTCGGGTTCTATTGATAACTTGGTGTCTTTAGAAATGGTAGACAAATTGAATATGAAAATAATTCCTCATCCCACACCATACAAAGTGTCACAATTAAGAAAATGTTTAACAAGTCTTGGTAAGTGAGCAAACATGGGTAGAGTTTAATATTGGGGGTTATAAAGACAAAATCCTTTGTGAAATCATCCCTATGGATGTTTGTCACTTGCTGTTAGGAAGACCCTGGCAGTATGACAGAAAGGAAAAACATGATGGGGAGAAGAACACCTATATGATAGATAAGAATGGAACTCCTTTCACCTTGACACCACTACAAGATGAGGGTGTAGATAAAAAAGTTGGGCCTAGTGCTATGGTAGTTGGGGAGAAAGAGTTCTTGAAGACATTAAAAGAAGAAGGAGGTCAAAGATTTTCCTTAGTGATCATACCTAAATCCAAATCTGTTTTAGCAACAAATAAGGTGGAAGGTATACCTAGTGAGGTTCAAGCTTTGTTAGACAAATACAAGGACATTGTAGTTGATGAATTTCTAAGTTCTTTGCCTCCCATGGATATAGACCTGATCCCTAGTGCCAATTTGACAAACAAGGCTACATATTAGATGACCCTTAAACAAAATGAGGAAATAAGGAGACAAGTTCAAGAATTGTTGGATAAAGGCCTAATTAGGGAAAGTTTGAGCCCTTGTTCTATCCCTATAGTTTTAGCACCCAAAAAGGATGAGGATTGGAGGATGTGTACAAACTCTAGGGCAGTAAATAAAATAACCATTAGATATAGGTTTCCAATACCTAGAATGGAGTATCTAATAGACTGTTTGAGAGGTGCATGCTATTTTTCAAAGATAGATTTTAAAAGTGGCTATCATCAGATTAGGATAAGGGAAGGAGATGAATAGAAAAGTACATTTAAAACCAATGAAGGTCTGTATGAGTGGATGGTAACGCCCTTTGGATTATCAAATGCTCTGAGTACATTTATGAGACTTATGAATGAAGTGTTTAAGCCTTTCATTGGAATTTTTTTTTTTGTATATTTAGATGATATTATTGTCTTTCGCAAGACAAAGGAAGAACATTTGAAACATCTTAACATGGTTTTGCAGAAGTTGAATGAGTAGAAGTTGATGATAAATGTCAAAAAGTGTGAATTTATGAAAGAAGAGCTTATGTATCTTGGTTTTGTGATCTCCAAGGGTTCATTGAAGATGGATCCCACAAAAGTAGAGGAAATACTTGGTTGGCCAACTCCAAAGTCATTAGGGGAGGTAAGAAGCTTTCATGGGCTTGCAAGTTTGTATAGAAAATTCATCAAGAATTTTAGTCACATCTTCTCACCCATCATTGAAACCATTAAGGGAGATAAAAGAAAGAAATTTAAATGGACTAATGAGGCAGAAAGGAGCTTAGAATATCTGAAAAATAGAGTGGCACAACAACCAATACTTGCTTTACTTGATTTCAACAAGGTTTTCACCATAAAATGTGATGCAAGTGCTTTTGCAATTGGTGCAGTCATAAGTCAAGAGGGCAGACCGGTGGCTTTCTTTAGTGAAAAGCTTAATGAATGCAAAAGGAGGTATTCATAATATGATATAGAGTTGTATGAAATGGTGTAGGGTCTTAAGAATTGGAGACACTACCTTTTGCCCAAGGAATTCATAGTTTTCATCGACAACCATGCTTTGAGTTTTTTGAACAGTCAAGACAAGCTGAGTCAGAGACATGTAAAGTGGGTTGAATATTTGTAGAGATATACTTTCACAATTAAGCAAAAAAAAGGCCAAGCGAACAAGGTAGCTAATTCTCTAAGTTGGTGGTCAATGTTGGTGCATGAGATACAACTTAAAATTGTAGGAATATAGGCATTGAAGGGCATGTATGCAGAAGATGATGAATTTAAAGATGTATATTATGTTTGTACTTAGTTTAAAGATGCTTTCGATGATGAGTATTCTAATTTTTTGTTGCAAGATGATTTATTGTTTAAAGGAGCTCAGTTATATATACTAAGGTGCTCTATGAGACTAAATTTGATAAAGGAGAAACATTGTGGAAGTTTAGGACATTTTGGGGTTGATAAGATATTGGATCAAGTAAGAAGGTTCTACTTTTGGCCAAAAATGCAAGTAGATGTCAGAAAGTTTGTTGAAAGTTGTACAATATGAAAAAGAGCCAAGGGTTCTACTTCTAATGCAAGACTGTATCAGCCCTTACCAGTTTCTAATAGGCCATGAGAGATTCTAAGCATGGATTTTGTATTAGGTTTGCCAAAAACTCAAAGGGGTTATGATAGTGTATTTTTTGTGGTTGATAGGTTCAGTAAAATGGCACACTTCATTCCATGCAAGTGTACAAATGATGCTTCTCATATTGCAAGGTTGGTCTTTAAAGAAATATTCAGGATTCATGGTCTTCCATTGACAATTATTTCAAAAAGGGATTCAAAGTTTATTGTTCACTTTTGGAGGACACTTTAGAGAAAACTTGGAACCAATTTGAATTTTAGTACTTCCTACCATCCAAAAATGAATGGGAAGATTGAAGTGGTCAATATATCACTTGGGAACCTTTTGAGATGTCTCACAAAGGAGCATGGGCAACAATGGGACTTAGTTCTTCCTCAAGTTGAATATGCTTAGAATGATTTAGTTAATAGAAGCATAAGGAAAAGTCCTTTTGAAGTGGTGTATGGTTTGAAACCAAGAGGTTTCTTTGAGCTTAGATATTTGGCAGGGATGGAGAAGAGAAGTGTTGAAGGGGAAGCATTTGTAGAAGCTATGAGAGAAATCCATCACCAAGTAAAAGAAAATTTGTAGAAAAGTGTTGAGAAGTATAAGAAGCATGCTAATTTGAAGAGAAGAGATTTACAATTTAAGGTGGGAGATTCGGTCCTTGCACATTTGAAGAAGGAAATATTTCCAAAGGGAAAGTATACCAAGCCGTTGATGAAGAAAATTGGGCCTTGCAAAGTGGTCCATAAATTTGGGGCTAATGCATATGAGATAAAACTCCCTCATGGAGTTGCTATCTCTGCTATCTTTAATGTTGCTGATCTATACCCTTTCAATGGATTTGTGGATGTAGGTATAGATGTTGATGTTGTTGATGATTATTGGGTTAGAGATCTACCACCTATTGAACCATTGAAGCTTGAAGCAATTTCAGACACTAAAGAGGTGAAAAGAACAAGAAACAAGGTCTATAGTGAGTATCTTGTCAAGTGTCAAGGTTTACCTCCTAAAGATGCCACATGGATGTCTAAAGAAGATATTAATGAGCATGGAACATCAATCCAAGAGCTGATCTTAGGTGGAACCTGAGAATTTTTCCTCTCTGGGTGTATGGTGCAAGGGCACCATGGTAATTTTGCCTAAATGATGTCATTAGGTGTCTAGGTTGGTGTTTTGTGTGTTTGAACACTTATTTTATGTAATGAGATTGATTAGAGACCATATTTGATGTATTTTTTTTCATGTAGGGTCATTTGAGGTGTGTTTTGAAAAAGTTATCAAAAAAGTGTAAAAGTTGCTTTGCAACTTGTCAATTTTTGATTTTGAGAGGAAGGTGAACAGTCATCTTTTGGAATGTAGTTGGAAACCGTCAAGTTTCAGTTGGAACATGTTTATATGGTCTCACAAACTTTGAGGAAACACTATTGAAGCATTTGGAAGGGCAAACAATAAGAAAAGACTATTTTTTGGTGATTTTTTGTAGTTTCTTGTTCCGTACAAACCCGTACAGTGAATTAATGATCTGAAACTTGTGTGAAAGGTTGGAGAAGTGAATCCTCTTTGATTTGAATGTAGTTTGATAGATTTTAATTGAGGAATAAGCCTGTTTGAAGCATTTTCTTGCAAACCATCTGAGAAACCCTCAATTTAAGGGTTTGTGCACAAAATCATGAGTTGCAGCCCATTCCACCATTGAATCTTGGCCAAACTCGGTGGAATTGATGATTTTAGGTTGCTTCCAATGTTTTTGGTGTTTTTAAGAGTAGGGGATGGATTTTGGAGTGTTTTTGTCCATGCCCTAGCCTAACATCTTCATGTGTTAGGCTTGGTTAGGTAGAGATATTATAGAGCAAAAAAATTGTGTTGAGTTATAGTAAAATAAACTACATAATTGGACCCCTATGGGATAGGTTTAAACTTTTGGAGTGAAAGATTTGTGTCTAGTGTTTGTATATGTTAGAGTTAATTTGTAAAAAAGGCCTAATTTGGCCTTGTTTTAGCGTAGCAGGTCAAGTTTGATAAATTTGTTCCAAAAAAAACTAAGGTACAAAAGATATATGTTAAAATGGAGCCTAATGGGTATCTGAAAAGGTCTTTGGATTGTGGAGATACAACCCTCTCTAAAATATATGCCTAAAAACACAGATTTGGAGACCTAGAAGTTGAAGATAAGGAATTGTGAACAATCCACCATTGTTGGATCTTGAAAGCAAGAAAAGGGGAATGAATTGTGTTGAATTTTCTTGTTTGAACCTATTCCACCCTTTCTTTGCATCAAATGGGCATATACATGATTCATGAACAAAACTCGACTATTCCTAATCTTTACAAAAGTGAAAAACAATAGTATGGGTAACATTCTAATGAGCTTTTGCAGTTGTAATTTTATGGGTCAAGAAATAGAAATGGTGTTGTTGGAGGTTCTATGATTGTTTCTCCTCAAGGTGAGAAGTATTACTCAATGTTTAGATTTTATTTCAGTTGCACTAATAACACTGCTAAGTATGAAGCTCTCAGTCATGGCTTGGAATGGGTGAGGAAAAGAGGTATGAGTTGTTTGTAAGTGTTTGGGGACAATGAGTTGATTGTAAATCAGGTAAGAGGTATCAACGTAACAAAGAATGATTTACTTAAGTCTTATAATCACAAACTATTGGATATAATAGAGGAATTTGATGCCTTTAATCTGTTGTCCATGCTAAGAAGCCAAAATAAGCATGTTGATAGGTTGGCTACTATAGTAGCTAAGTATGATATCCCAAAAGAGATTAAAAATGTTAATGAGAAACAACATAGTAAGGTGATTGTAAGGCCATCAATTCCTAACAATGATGTGCATTGGCAAGTTTTTGACAGTGACAAACAAATTATTAACTTTTTGATTGAAGAAGCTGAGTTTTTCAGTTGGTAATCAACAAAGGTTACATCAACAATTTGGTGATCAAATTTTACAATTGAAGTCAAATAAGTTGCTAAAGGGATTGGTGACCTCAGAGTCCATTTTCAACACAGATGACCAAGTAAGAAAAGAGAAATACAACATGTTGGTTAAAAGGAACATTATGAATCTATTGATATTTTCAAAGGTAAACTTCTTAAACTTGGAAAGGTTTGTACTAAGGAAGAAAGAGATGCATTTGTTTCAATTTTTCAAGAATATGATGACATTTTTGCTTGGGAATACAATGATTTGAAAGGTTTTAACATTGATTTGGCACAACATACTATAGAGCTAGAACCTAATGAAAAACCAGTAAGATAAAAGCAAAGACATTTGAATCCAGAGCTTGAACACCTTATGAAGAAAGAATTAAGCAAGTTGATTGAAGGTAGTATTATTTTCCCTATTAAACACACATCATGGGTATCTAATTTAGTACTAGTGAGGAAAAATAAAGGAGAAATCAGATTGTTTGTAAACTTTAAGGAATTAAATAGAGCTTCACTTAAAGATCATTATCCATTGCCTTCTATGGATAAAATACTGCAAGTTGTATCAGGTTCAAAGAGGTTCTCATTGCTGGATGGGTTTTCTTGTTATAACCAAATATTGGTTAAAGAAGAGGACCAATATAAGATAGTGTCCACTACCAAATGGGGTACCATGGCATACATGAAAATGAATTTTGGACTGTCTAATGCTAGGGCAACCTTTCAAAGATCCATGGACATGGCTTTTCAAGGCCTCATGAAAAAGATATTTGGATGCTATTACGATTTTCTCAAAGGATGCAAGAAAAATTTCACTCATCTAAGGATTTTTTTTACAGGTGTAGGGAGTATGGTATATCCCTCAATCCAAAGAAAAGTATCTTTTTTGTTCACGAAGATAAGCTACTTGGTTATGTGGTATCCAAACATGGTATTATGATTGATCTTGAAAGGGTGGGTGCCATCTTAGCTTTACCTTTACCAGCGCATAAAAAGGGTTTAGAAAGTTTCATAGGTAGACTTATTTTCATTAGGAGGTTTATACCAGATATTGCTGATTTGTTGAAGCCACTAACAAACATGCTAAAGAAAAATATGGTTTTTAAATGGAATAAGGGAAGAGAGGTTTTGAGAGTATAAAGGAAGCATTGATAACAACATCTACTCTCTTGAATCCCGAATTTTCCAAAGATTTTACTTTGTGTTCTCATGGTAATATTGACACTATCTTAGCTATGCTAGTGTAGAAAAATGAAGAAGGTTTGGAACAACCAATAGCTTTATTTAGCAAAGGCTTGGAAGGGTATGAGCAAAGGTACACTTTTGTGGAAAAACATGTCCTTGTTATTATGTGTTTAAAAAAAATTAGGTATTTTATTTCAAAAAAAAAAGTTCACTTAATGGTTGCTCATCCTAGTGTCAAATAATTTCTTTTGAGAAAGGATTTAAATGAGAAAAGAGCAGGTTGGATTACTAAGGTTATGGAGTATCACAAAGAAATCAAAGTCACAAAGTTGGTAAGAGGTAAAGGTTTGTGTGAGCAACTAGCTACTGATATGGAAGACATCAAAGAAGAAGTTATGGAGGTTTTCCTAGCTATCCAAGAACAATCCCAAATAGCTACACCTACTTCTCCTACAAGTTGGGTGCAAAATATGGTTCATTTTCTCCAAACTAGTGAGTGTCCACAAGAAATGGATAAAGCTAAAAGAAGGTATTTTAGGCTGCAATCTATTCCCTATGTACTTTTAAAGGGTATCTTTTCAAGAAATATTTCAATGTTGTGTTGCTTAGATGCATTGATATTGACCAAGTTGAAAAAGTACTTGCAAAATTTCATGATGGAGCAACTGATGGACACTTTTCACCTAGAACTACAACGTTAAAAATAATGAGAGCATGATTTTATTGGCCTAGTTTATTCAAGGATTCACATGAATGGGTAAGGAAGTGTAAGAAATGTGCCATTTTCTTAAGTAAAGAAAAGGTAGCAACCCTTCCTTTGCAACCTATTCAAGTTGAACAACCCTTAATGAAGTGGGGTATTGACTTCATCAGAGCTATTAATCCACCTTCTAGTGCAGGCCACAAGTGGGTTATTACTACCATTGATTATTTCACTAGGTGGACAAAAGTCGTGGCATTAAAAGAAGCCAATCAAAGTGTTGTCCTAAGTTTTTATGAAGATTTAGTGACAAGGTTTGGTGCTCTAAGTCTATTATTTCTGATAATGCCTTGGATTTTATGGGTATAAACTTGAGTGAATGGGATATAAAGAATGGTGTTTACTTGAGTACTTCATCAAACTATTATCCTCAAGGTAAAGGTTTGGCTGAGTCAAAAAATAAGAACTTAATAAGGACCATCAAGAGGACTATGGAAGATAACTAAATAAATTGGCATACCAAGTTGAAATCTACCCTATGTGTGGATAGAATTACACCTAAAAGGTCCATTGGCAACTCTCCTTATATGAGGGTGATCCCACAATACTGGTTTACAATTTTTGGCCAAAATGGAAATTGAACTATTTTTTTTTAACCAAATCTTAACTTTCGGTCACCTATAGCTGCTAAACCATGAGGAATTTGAAGATGATGCAAACTAGTGATTTGTGAAATTTTGTCTGTACATTCTATATATATATTTTTTTAAACTTTTGAAATCAAATTGTATTTCTTTTTCCATCTCCTTCAAAAACTAGTTTTTAATAGTAAACACCATTTTTAAAGAGTGGCATGTACTTGCTAACACAACTTTTTTTCTATGAAGGATAAAATTATATTTTTTTCTAATTTAGACTTGTAACTATGATATCTAGTGCATGCAATTGGTTTCAAGTGTTTTATTGATTTTTTTTTTTTTTAATTAAGTTTTGAAGTCAGACAAGTTACAATTTAAACATAGGCTTACTTGCTAAACATAATTTTTTTTGTTTATCAAAATTTAATTATTTTTTCTTTGTTGGATTAAGGACATCAATATCTAGTGCATAAATATTTTTTCCAATTTTTTTTTGATAATATTCTATTTCTCCACATGTGCAGGACAAAGAGATTGATTTTCAGTGAAAAACCTACATTCACAAAAACTAAAATAAAAATATAATAATCAAATTAAATATATTTAAAATTATACTTTTTGGGAGGATTATAATAAGGGCTACATACTTACAAAAAATAAATTTTAAATGAATTTATTTGATCCCCCAAAAGGTAAATAAAAAGTGGTTTTTTATCTGCATTTTGATAGGTGTAAAGGAGACTTCGTTATAGGTATGTTTTAAAACTAGCGGGGTTATATCCAAGGGGGTTTGATCTAAGGTGATTTGATCAAACCCTCTTCAATTGGAATCCTTTAAATTGAATTTTTCAAGGCTTAAATCATTATATTTTCTAAAAATATGTGATTTTAGTAAAACTTAGGATGTCCCAAAAAGTGTAAACCACTATTGTGGGATCACCCATGGTATGTGGAAAAGAAGCAAGGCTTCCCTTGTCAGTCGAACTTCCATCTCTTGAGTTGGTTAATTAGATAGAAATGTTAGAGATGGAAGACCTAATGGAAATTAGGTGTGAATAGTTGTTGGAGTTAGAAGAAATTATAAATAAAGCAATAAAGACCATGGAATTACATCAAAATCAGGTGAAGAGATCGTTTGACAAGAGGGAAACTCCTAGAGTGTTCAAAGAAGGTGATGTTCTCAAATGGGATGTACTTAAGAGTAGACCTAGGAAACATACAAAGTTTGATGCAATTTGGAGTGGACCATACATTATTTATGAGCGTAAGCAACATAATTCTTTCCAGGTGTCCATCATGGAAGGTGAAGAATTCCCAATTCCAGTCAATGGGATTCACCTCAAACATTATTTTTGAGGTATGATCAGTATTTTGTACATATTAGCATAAGTTATTTGAGTTAATAATTGTTGTTACAAATAGGTTTTAGGAGTCTTTTCATTCCTCCAAGTTCTGATGTACAGTTGAATAGTTGGTTTTAGTCTTGTTTTGAGTTTTTCTAGGTTAGTTGGGAAGGTGTCAAATGTTGTTTTAAGTATCCTACATTAGTATACAAGTTATAATTTTTGTGTCTCTCAAGTTCTTCCATAACCCCAATTCCCAATGGACTGTGTAAGGCAATTGGTCAACATGTTTAGCAAAAAAACATCCATTAGAGGTCACCAAAGATGATATTTTATCTCCATTTATATTTTTTCCTGAAATGTCAATTAAAGAAATTTTCATAGTTTGAAAATTTAATTCCAAGGGTGGAATTAGGTGCCAAATGAATAAGAAAGAAAAAAGTGAAAGGAATAAAAGGATAATGAGATATTGACCAAGTCTTTTGGCGTTGGGGAAAGGATGTCTTTTAGTTTTGTTAACCCACATAGCATGGAGGAGCATTTAGGGTTTTCAGTCTATCTTCATTTCCTTGCTATATTTACATTGCATAGTATGGGATGAAGGGGAGATGGCATAGATTAAGTCTTCCACTATTTCCTATGTGAAGGAGGCACTTGGTTGTTGGTTTTTGACACATATTGGACACGTTGTAGAGAGTGAAGATTTTTTTTGACATGTTGTTGTTGCTGGAAGAGTCCTAGGAGTTTGAGACAAGTCATACCCATGCGTTTAGAGGTTTTCAAGGGTGATTGTAGTGTAATTTCATGTATATTTCTAGATTTTTTATCCTTTTGGGATTTCATTTTTCCAAATAAGAAGTGTAGGGTGTTTAAATTCGAGATATTGTCTTTCATATGTAAAGTCTTATTAGACGTGTAAAGAGAGGTTGGGTAAGAATACCCTGTGATGGTCATTTTAAGGGTTTAGCGTTGGCTTTAAAATACATCTATAGCAGCCTCATGAAGTTTGTAGGCTAAAGGGGGAAATATGAATACTCTGTGATAACCATGTTAGTATCTGGGAGATAATCTAAATAGGGGTTAATGTTACCGTCTATTCTTAATAGTCCTAGATGAAAATAGAGAAGAATATTATATAAGGAATTTTATATGCATGATCATCATATATAAGACAAGGGTTTACATGCCTATAGAATGTAACCATCATTTAGTCAAACGTGAGACAACCCTTTCAATAAAAGAACACAACTCGGGTGAAATGACAGTGACTTCATGAAATATGAAGGGATAGATTTCATGAGTGAAGTCACATGCCTACCCATGTAGGACCATTCACAATAATCTAAATGTGTGCACTATTAGTTAGGATTCCAAATAGAGGACAATCATAATAAAATAAACCTTTCATTATAGTTCATAAAGGACATTGCAAGAACAATGACAATAGGTAAATGACAAGGGTTTCTAGGTACAAAGGAAAATCCTATGTTCAAAAGGATAGATAGATGACTATAATAGTTGGGAATATTATGCACTAGAAAGGATAGCCTTCAACAATGTCTCAAGAATCTAGATAGGACAATGTCTTTGGAGGGTTTCTATGATAATGAGCAGGGTACTGTGACAGTAAAATGGGCAATGAAATGTGCAACATTATTTAGGTATCCAATTGTGTTGCTCATAAAACCATTTCAAAGTCCTTAAGGAGGGTACCAAGGTTATACTAAGTAATTTCACAGTTCACATCAAGTGACATTATGAGCATTTCAATAATATTGAGCTAGGGACAATCATATAATAGTCCTAACTAAGTATCTTAAACCATTTTTCAAGAATCTTTGTTGTCATTTAGGGCCATGAAGTATGATATAACTCATAAAAGTATAGAGTGATCATGGAATAAAGGAACAATGCACATGCAAAGGCATCCATATTATGACTTTCAAAAGAATGACAGTCCTTCAAAGAAATGAAAGATCAGATGACAATAAGTGGAAGGGTAAGAGGGGAGTATAATAGGTGGGTATTTATTAGAATGAAAGAGGGTTTTGTAATGCATGAAAATAGTTCTCAAGACAATACGAACACAAAACTAAATGACAACCATTAAGTGTCTTCACCATGAATTACTCATACCACAATATAGTCATCATGGGAACGGACAATGATCTTTCCAAAACACTAATTAAAGGGCAGTTCAATGATTAATTGCAATGAGCAGAATACAATTAATTCTTAAAGGTTTTGTTAATGCTCAAATGATAAGCATGATGAGTATGCAGTGACATCTTAGTGTGCATATTGGTGACAATAATATTTTTTTGTTTTTGCATGAGAAAAATTCCTTTATGTTATTGATAGGTTCAAGATCTATGACTATTTGTTTTCATTGATGCAAGTAAGAAGGAAAGCAATAGTTTTATAGAAGCTGGTATTAGAAAACATTGAGTATAAAGCTACAAGTTTTCTAATGCAATGCCCAAGGAGTGGTGATTTTTTTTGATAAACCTATAGTCACTTTTGTAAAGTCATCAAAGGATACATTGACACATAGTGTAGGTGCATCATTAATTGACTTAGACAATGATTAAGTTTGTATGAGTGCATTAAAATCAGAAGGGGCAAGATTACATATTATTTACCCATTTGATGGAGATATAAAAAATAGTTTTCTCTCCAAGTTGTTGTGATCCCTGCTACAATTCAAGATAATAATGAGGAAATATCATTTATACTTACACTAGAAATGTGAATACAAGCTAAGGAAATGCATCAAAAATTTGGTGTTTATGGTTGCAGTATATTGGTGATATAAGGAGGGTGAAGCAAAACACTCTTCCCCAAGTATTAAAATGGTGGAATGGAAAAAATGGGTGTTTAGTGAGATAATGAAGCAATTGTAGAGTTGGATACTCTTAGTGAAGAGTCCTTGAAAGGCAAAAGAACTAGTAAAATCAAATAAGTGAAGCATGTATTAGTGCCTCCCAGGGATGCTTCTATTGAACACACCCAATCATTGAGTGAATAAGGTAATAGAGTTGAAGCTATATGTGAAAAATATTGAGAAGGAAAGGGAATTCTACTTTGGAAATATTTGTGATATAGAAATAATTATTTAGAAGGAAGATATGGAACAACTTCTAAGTTTTGTATGTGGTGGATGATGATGATTCTATAATTACGAACACTAAAGATATTATTAGCAAACCCTCAATGCCTATGGATGGGATATATAATGTTAGTAGAAGGGTTTTAGTGAGGTAGTGAAGGTAAAGAACAATCATGGTACTTATGAATGTGAGTTAGGTAGTGAATTTTAAAAGATAAGGATTTTGTAGTCACATTCAAGATAGTGACATAGTCACATTCATCACCAAGGGGTTTAAAGAAAAAAATACTAATAAGGGTCTAATAAAGACAAAAAACCACATCAAGGCACATGAATCTAAATAAGAGGGGATTGTGCAATACCAAATGAAGGTGGAAATCCTTTAAGGAGGGTAATCTTGATTCATAATAGTGGTTAAGTGCTGAAAATCATAAAAGACAATTATAGGTAGGTTTGAGACAGGGAAAGAAAGGAAAGGCAATAAAATGGGTGAATGAATGCCTATGAAAGTGTCTTATAACAACTAAACACAAGGAAAATCCAAAAAATTAAATGAAAACATGGTAGAATCTAACATGATGATGACCCAAGGTAGTTAGACTGAGCAGACTTGTGAAGATCAAGGGTAGATATATGACAATTAGCAAGGAAACTACATACACCATAGATTGATAGTAAGGATGAAAAGAAGTGTAACAGTCTTGTAGATAGCTGATAAATACCATGCCAACATGACAAAGGTGCTAAGGATAGTGAAGTATGAAGCTTAAAGACATGAGTCAAGTGTCATGTATTAAACCTAAAATATTTTCTATGCCTTCCTAAAAATTTGACCATTTCAAACATCACTCCCATATGCCCTATCATCATGCACAAGATATTTGGTCTTGGAAGTTGAAAGATTTAAAGATAGTTGCAAGTAATTAGGGGTCAGTGGATGACCTGTATACTAGTTGGAAGGAATATAGGGGTAGTTGAGGAAATCTAGGGTGCAGTTTGGTGACTTGGATGAAGGTTGTGAGAATTTAAGAGGTATTTTGAACATAAGAAGACCACATATGCAAGAATTTAGGTATGCAAGGAGTGGATATAAGAGTCTTGTTGGAATAAATATGATACAAAAGTCATTTGAAGAAGTCAAGTTTCTTCTTACCAATGCCACCAAGGAGTTTTTAGTTGTCAAAACATGAAGGAGGTAGTTTTCAAGTTGTTACAAGCACACAGATGAAAGGAAACAATAAAAAATAGTCATAAAGGAGATCATTTAATTGTCATTGTATGTTGTCCTATATTCTCTCCCATGTTGGGATAGAGAAAAGGTATGCCTAGGATCAAAGTTGGCCCGTTCTTTCTTTTTCTGCTATAGGTTGTAACTTTTGTGAGTTCTTCTCAGCAAAAATATTGTATTTTAACTCATAAAACAATGTAATTTCATACTTTCAAGCAATTAGAGCATATTTTAGACTATGTGTTGTTGTAAAGACACCTTCTAGCAATATTCAATTTTCTACCTTCAAAAACTTTTTTTTTTTGGTGCAAAATGGTAATTGATATTTATGTGTATGATTTCATGAATAAATCATTAAGCATATGTCTTAATTTGGCATATATAAACAATAAACATCATATTTTGTGTAGGTTATAGTCTGTGTTAATGTGAAAACAACTTCTATTTGTGAAGAAAATTTAATTTAATTCCTTCTAGGATTGGAAACACTCAACATTTTTATAAAATATTGATACATGGATATGTTAAAGCTTGAGTTGTGTAATGATAGCTAAGTTATTGATATTTTGTGTGTCAAAACAATAGTCCAAGGTGTGAAACAAATATATTTTGGTGCATCACCTCAATAGGAGCTTAGGTTTTCATTTTTGAAGTCTTTCCATCTATCCTTTTTCTCAAAAAAGCAATAGTTTGGTTCATTTTAGGCGAAGTATCAAGGGAACCAATCCTCTCTGGAGGTTCCTTTTTGTCATAGGTGACCAAATTTTTTGGAAAGGATCCCATGTTTCAGCAATAAGCCAAGTTCTACAACTTAGCAAGGGCACACTATTGAGTGATAACAAGGTCATTCCATGATAGCCTTAATTTTGTTAAGATCCACCTTTACTCCATGTGAAACTATGTGTCCCAAGTACTCCACTTCATTGAGACCAAAATCACTTTTGGATGGTTTGGCATAGAGTTTATGATATTTGAGAACTTATAATACTTGATCTACATGTAAATTTTCTTCCCATGTCATGTTATAAATTAATATATCATCAAAGAACACTAATCAAACTTCCTCAAACTCTGAAATGTAGATGGTGCATCGATAAGACCAAACAAGATCACCAAAAAATCATAATGAACCTCATGAGCCTAATGTTGTCCTATGTAAATATCTTCATCCTTACTTCAAATTTGGTGATAACTTGATCTAAGATCTAACTTCATAAAATACATAGCTCTGTTCAATTCATATAAAAAATGATCAATGACTAGAATGTTGAGAAACTATGTCTCAACTTCCAGCCTGAAGCCCAAACTTTCAAAGTCTTGGCGAAAAATTGTTCATTTTTGGCTTTACCGCCATACCGCGGTGGTCCCCTTTACTATTTTGGTGGTACTGCGGTGAAGTGTTTGGCGGTTACCGCCCTACCACATGCTCTCTTCCTCCTTATCGCGGTGGCCATGGTATCGTCCTTTTCTGTTTGGGCTGGCGGTTACCGCCCTACCGCGACCAACCTAGAGGCTGACTGTGGTGGCCGCGATAAAGTCGCCAGCGGCCTGGCTGGCGGTTACCGTGGCCAGCCAAGGGGTTAACTGCGGTGGCCATGGTAAGACTGCCAACGACCTGGCTAGTGGTTACCACCTTATTGCGGCTAGCCAAGGGGCTAACCGTGGTGGCCGTGGTAAGACCGCCAGCGGTCAGGCTGACGGATACTACTCTACTGCGGGGTGGCCTCTCGGCCCCCACCATAGTGCGGTCCCACTAACTAGTCACCGCCATACTGCGGTCTTGTCCCTTGACCGCAACGATAGCGTTCTGGTGTCGGAGGCTTGGCTGGTGAGCTCTGTAAGCTTACCGCCATACCGCGAGCTGGTTGAATGGACTTGGCGGTAGTGCCATGGTTGCTTCGAGGCTTGGCTGGTGAGCTCAATAGGCTTACTGCCATACTGCGAGCTGGTCGGATTGGCTCGATGGTAGTGCAGTAAAGGTTGTGAGGAGATCGGTGACTGGGTTGACCGTTTTGGACTCAAAGTCAAAAAGTGACAGTGGATACAAGATTGACACGTGGCTTAGTGCCAGGCAATTATTGGTTAAAGGCCAATGTAGTTATTGCAGTAGGTGTAGGTCAACCTAGGGTGGCGGATCAGGACCCGATTTGGGTAATGGCATTAATGCTTGGGTGGCTCGATGAAGGAAGATCGGTATGGGCAGATCTCTAGTGCGATTGAATCCGACATGGTTGTACCTGTTAGTCAATGCTTGGTTGTCAGAATTGATTGAAAAGTCTGACTTAAGAAAGTTGAGGAATTATTGCAAAGGGTAGTGAATTCGAACTGTATGTTTTTGGAGAGAGAACATTGTAACAGTGAGATAATTCGAGTAGTGCTGTTGTGAGTTGATAAGAGAAGACTGTATTTTGTATGTAATTGTTTTGTTACTATAATACAATTAGTCTGGATTTTGTGTGGTGGGTTTTTTATCTGAAAAGGTTTTCCCACGTATATCTGGTGTCATCTGTGAATGCTCATCTTTGTGTAATATTTATTTTACATGCTTGTACTCATCTCAAGTAGTTTTAGAAAGCTATTGAAATTGGTTTATGCTTTTCTCCTCTATTGTATTACTGTTAAGGGAATGTATTCCATACTGTTGGGTCTCTAGATCCATGTCTGTTTTCCCTTCAAGTGGTATCAGAGCTTGGCTAGTTGTGTTATCCTTGTAGGAAAGATTAGTTTTTTGTGCTAATACTGTTTTAGTGGGAGTCTTGCATTGTTAAAACTTGTTTATGTTTGAGATGACGAGTACATCTAGTAGAGTAGACATTGAAAAATTCAATGGTAGTAACTTTGAGATATGGAAACTCAAGATAGAAGACTTGCTTGTGGATAGAGACCTCTGGATTGCAGTGTCTGGAACTAAGCCACAAAGTACAAAACAATAAGCTTGGGATCTTGCTAATAGAAAAGCAAGAGGTTTGATAATACTGAGTCTAGCCGATTCTATACTCCTGAACATCCATGAGGAGCAGTCCACAACTTCATTGTGGAAGAAGCTTGGTGATATTTATCAGGGAAAGTCTTTGGTAAATAAGTTATTCTTGAGGAAGAAGTTGTATTCCTTGAAGATGGAAGAAGGTGCATCTGTTGCAGACCATTTGAACTCGTTTAACATGAGTGTTACTCAGCTGGCTTCTGTAGGTGTAAAGATAGAGGAAGAGGATCATTGCATGCTCCTGTTGTGTTCTTTATCTGACAGTTGGGATCATCTTGTGATGGCCATTGGAAGCAATACTATTGCTTTCAAGATGGAAGATGTGGTTTCCTCACTGCTATCTGAAGAAATGTGGAGGAAGTCTTCAGAGATGGCCAAAGAGGCTCTTGCTGTTCGAGGTAGACCAAAGGAGAAGGGCAAGAAGTTGAAATCCAAATCTGCAGGGAGATCAAAGTCTCTTGATAAAAAGTTCAAGGTGAGATGCTGGAATTGTGGGCAACCTGGTCATATCAGGAAGGATTGCAAGGAGAAGAAGAAGAAGAATGCTTCTGACAATGAATCTTCTCAAAGTGATTCAGATGCCTTGACAACTCAGGTATCAGATGATATCTAGTTAGTTGACTTAGGTGCTTCTTTTCACATGACGTCCAATAGAGAATGGTTCTCTAAATAGAAGAAGTATGACGGTGGAAAGGTATACTTGGCAAGTGATTCAACGTTCGAGATAGTTGGGAGAGGAAGAGTCAGAATTCACTTTCCTGATGAGAGAGTCAAAGGTATTTGTGGTGTACTTCACATACCAGGTCTGGCTCAAAATCTTCTTTCTGTCAGTAAGTTAAATGATGTTGGTGTAGAAGTTTCTTTTTCAAGTAAGGGGTGTAAAATGGCTAGAGGTGCAATGGTGCTGGCTAAGGGTGTTCATACTGGTACTTTGTACAAGCTAGATGCACGTCCTGTTCTTTGTAACAGTGCCTCTGTAAAGTCATGTAATGTTGCACCTCTAGAGAAAGATGAAGACTCTTTTTTGGCTGCAAATGCAATGGAGGTAAAACTCCTAGACGAGAAGACTATGCTATGGCATCATAGACTTGGTCACATTGATGAGAAAGGTTTAAAAACCTTGAAGAATAAAAATATTGTAGAAGGGCTTGATGATTGTAACCTTGAGTTCGATTTTTTTGAATATTGCATCTATGAAAAATAATACCGTGTTTATTTTTATTCTAGTCCTCACAAATCTTCAGGTATACTGGATTATGTTCATTTTGATGTGTTTGGTCTAGTTAATGTTTCTTCGTTATCGAAGTCTAGATATTATGTTTCTTTTATTGATGACTGCTCGAGAAGGGAATTTTTATACTTCATTAAAAGTAAATCACAAGTGTTCAGTTGGTTTAAAGAATTTAAATCTTTGGTTGAGAATTAGACTGGAAGGAAAATTAAGTGTTTGAGGACAGACAATGGTGGTGAATTTTGTTTTGCAGATTTTGAGAGGTATTGCACTGATCATAGAATTAAAAGGCACAAGACAACGCCTTACACTTCACAACAAAATGGAGTTGCTGAAAGCTTGAACATGATGCTGATGGAAAAGGCAAGGAGTATGCTGAGTGGTGCTGGTCTAGAGTAGAACATCTGGGCCGAGGTTGTGGCTACAACATGTTATTTGATAAATAGATCTCCTTGTTCAGCTCTTGTTGACAAGACACCTTTGGAAGCATGGTATGGTAAGAAGCCCTCTCTGAGACATGTCCGTGTGTTTGGCTGTGAGGCATATGTTTATGTGCCAAGTGAAAAGAGATCTAGACTGGATAACAAGGCTGTCAAATGTATTCTCATCGGCTATGGAGTTGGTGTGAAAGGATACAAGCTTTGGAACCTTGTTACTAAGAAGGTTTTGTACAGATGAAGCGTGATATTTCGTGAGCTAAAACCTTCAGTTAGTGATCAAAAGCTTGGGACAAATCAGAGTGACAAGAAGAAGGATGCAGTTGAAATTCCCCAAAATCCAGAAAGGGAAGAGCTACATGGTGTACCTGAGACTGAGGAGAGCTCAAGCAGCTCTAGAAATTCTGATGATGAAGAACAACCTCAGCCTGTAAGAAGATCTACATGAGAAAGAAGGCAACCTGATAGGTATGGTTTCTCTATTTTAGATTCAACTATGCCTATGCTTTAATTACCAACACTGATGAACCTAGGACTGTTAAAGAAGCAATCGACACGGCTGATTCAAATTCTTGGCTGGAAGCCATGAATGAAGAGATGGATTCTTTGAAAAAGAATGACACCTGGAATTTGGTACCACCACCTAAAGGGAAAAAGCCTATTGGCTGTAAGTGGATATTCAAAAAGAAGATAGGTCTTGATGACAGTGTTGAGAAGTACAAGGCACGACTGGTTGCAAAGGGCTTTTTTGAAATTGAGGGAATAAATTATGGAGAGATTTTTTCCCCTGTAGCAAAGCTGACATCCATCAGATTTCTATTGTTTTTAGCAGCTGTGTATGATTTTGAAATTGAGCAGATGGATGTGAAAACAATGTTTCTCCATGGTGAGCTAGAAGAAGAAATCTACATATCCTAGCCTGAGCATTTTGTTGAAAGAGGTAAACAAAATCTAGTCTGTAAGTTAAATAAATATCTCTATGGTTTAAAACAATCTCCTAGAATGTGGTACCAGAAATTTGACACGTTTGTGCTGTCAATTGGATTTGTGAGATCAAAATATGATCATTGCATTTATTATAAATCTAAGAATGATCGTGTGCTTGTTATCACCCTTTATGTGGATGATATGTTATTTATTAGAAATAGCAAGACTATGATTTTTGACCTTAAATCTTAGTTGTCTGTAAAGTTTGAGATGAAAGATCTTGGTGCAGCTAGGTACATTCTTGGAATAGAGATTACCAGGGACAGAACAAGCATACAACTTTGGGTCAGTCAGAGTAAGTATGTGAAGACAGTTCTGGAGAGGTTTAGCATGGATGACTGCAAGCAACTTGTTGTTCCAATCATGCATGGAACTAAGCTGTCTGTTGAAGACTGTCCAAAGTCTACTACAAAGATGGAGGATATGACCAGTGTTCCTTATGCAAGTTTTGCTGACAACTTGATGTATGCCATGGTTTGTACAAGACCAAATATTTTCCAAGGAGTGGGAGTTCTAAAATGATTTATGGCAAACTCGGGAAGATCACATTGGGATGCTGTGAAGAGAATTTTTCAGGTATAAGAAGGGGAATTTAGATTATGCTTTATGTTACCATGGCAATATGGTTACATCACATAAATCTCTTAGCATCCAAGGATATGTTGATTCAGACTGGGCAGGGGACATTGACAGCAGGCGATCCACCAATGGATACACCTTCATGCTTAATGGTGGAGCAATCAGTTGGATGAGCAAGTGATAGGCTGTATTTGCTTTATCCATGACAAATGCAGAGTACATGGCTACAACTCACGCCTGTAAAGAGGTTGTTTGGTTAAATCATTTGTGTTCAGACATCAGATTCAATGCTGGGCAGATTTCAATCTGCTATGACAGTCAGAGTGCCATTTGTTTGGAAAAGAATCCGACCTTTCATGCCAAGACCAAGCACATTAATGCACAATATCATTTCTTAAGGGATATGGTTGAAGATGGCAAGGTCAGTCTGGAAAAGGTGGACACCCTGAAGAATGTTGTAGATGCTTTGACAAAGCCGGTTAGCATAAACAAGTTCAGATGGTGCACATAATTGATGGGCCTTGGGGCCTATGACAGACAGTGATTTTTTGATGCATTAGGGTTGGCTGGAAGTTTTCACCAAGTGGGAGCTTGTTGAGAAACTATGTATCAACTTCCAGCCTAAAGCCCAAACTTTCAAAGTCTTGGCAAAAAATTGTTCATTTCTGGCTTTACTGCCATACTGCGATGGTCCCCTTTACTGTTCTGGCGGTACCGCAGTGAAGTGTTTGGCGGTTACTAGCCTACCACACGTTGTCTTCCTCCTTACCGCGGTGGCCACGGTATTGGCCTTTTCTATCTAGCTTGGCGGTTATCGCCCTACCGTGGCCAACCTAGAGGCTGACCGCGGTGGCCGCGATAAAGCCGCCAGTGGCTTGGTTGGCAGTTACCGCCTTATCATGGCCAGCCAAGGGGCTGACCATGGTGGCCATGGTAAGACCGACAACGGCTTGGCTGGTGGTTACCGCCTTACTACGGCCAACCAAGGGGCTGACTGCGATGGCCGTGGTAAGACCGTGAACAGTCAGGCTGACGGCTACCACTCTACCGCGGGGTGGCCTCTCGGCCCCCGTGATAACGTGGTAAGGCCATCAATGGTCCCACTGACTGGTCACTGCCATACCATGGTCTTGTCCTTTGACCGCAACAGTAGCACGGCGGTATCGGAGGCTTGGCTAGCGAGCTTGGTAAGCTTATTGCCATACTGCGAGCTGGTCGGACGGACTCAACGGTAGCACGAGTGTTGCTTGGAGGCTTGGCTGGTGAGCTCGGTACGCTTACCGCCATACCATGAGCTGGTCGGATGGGCTCGGCGGTAGCGTGGTAAAGGTTGTGAGGAGCTCAGCGTCTAGGTTGACCGTTTTGGACTCAAAGTCAAAAAGCGACAGCGAATACAAGATCAACGCGTGGCTCAGTGCCAGACGATTATTGGTTAAAGGCCAATGTAGTTATTGTAGCAGGTGCAGGTCAACCCAGGGTGGTGGATCAGGACCCAATTTGGGTAATGGAATTAATGCCTGGGTGGCTCGATGAAGGAAGATCGATATGGGTAGATCTCTAGTGCGATTCAATTCGACATGGTTTTACCTGTTACTCGGTGCTTGGTTGTCAGAATTGATTGAAAAGTATGACTTAAGAAAGTCGAGGAATTATTGCAAAGGGTAGTGAATTCGAACTATATGTTTTTGGAGAGAGAACATTTTAACAGTGAGATAATTCGAGTAGTGCTGCTGTGAGCTGATCAGAGAAGACTTTATTTTGCATGTAACTATTTTTTACTATAATAAAATTAGTCTGGACTTTGTGTGGTGGGTTTTTTACTTGAAAAGGTTTTTCCACGTATATCTGGTGTCATTTGTGAATGCTCATCTTTGTGTAATATTCATTTTACATGCTTGTACTCATCTCAAGTAGTTTTAGAAATCTATTGAAGTTGGTTTATGCTTTTCTCCTCTGTTTTATTAGTGTTAAGGAAATGTATTATGCACTATTGGGTCTCTAGATCCATGCTTGTTTTCCCTTCATAGAATAGGAAACTTTCATTTGATGACATACATGTTGAGAACTCTATAGTCTTATCATGTCTGCCAAGTTTCATTCTTCTTCTCCAAAATCACCACGGGCAAGGAGTAAGCACTTTGGCTATACCTGATAATTAATACCTCTAACATCTCCTCAACAATCTTTTCTATCTCACTTTTTTGTATATGTGGGTACCTATGAGGCTTGATGTTGGGTGTTTGGCTTCCTGGAACTTTTTTTATGGCATGATCATGATCCCTCTTAGGAGGAATTCCATTAGGAACGTCCCCAAAAACCATTGAGTGACAATCAATTATTGCTTGTAAGTTTAGCTGGGTGGGAGCATCGAATTGAGAGAATTCTAATGAACATAACTGGGCCACAAATCCATCAATTCATTTCTTAATCAAATTTTGCATTTGATGAGATCTTACCCCTCTTAGCTCTACTTTCTTTCCTTCTGATTAAAATATCATGAATAGTTATTGGATGTTCATCTCAATTGTTCCCAAAGCAGTAAGCCATTGTACTCCCAAAGTAATATCTGCTGCACCCATGGAGGTATCATACATTGGTCTATCAAGATGATAATCTCCCATGGATAATTTAATGCTATGGCACTTTCTATAAATAATAGTACCACTATATACAATCAAGACATAAAACTTTGGAGATGGATGTATAAAATAATTTAGATGAGTAGCCAACTTTTTGTTGATGAAATTATGAGTACTACTCGAGTCAATCAACACTACTACTTTCTACTTCTTTAAGAAACACACTACCTTGAGAGTTTGTGGGACACTAAAACTAAAGAGTGCATGACAAGAAATTATTGGTTGGGGATCATTTGATTTATCATCTAACTCTCTATCACCCTCAAATATTGGTTCCTTTTCTTCTTCATCACTTAGAGCTTCAATATAAAATAGTCTTTTCACTACATTCATGTCTTCAACTATATTTTTTGACACAATTGAAACATAACCCTTTTGCTCTCTTCTCATAAATTTATTGTGGATTCAACCTAGTAGATTATGGCAAAGAATGTGTAGTAGATCTCCTTTCCCTGACATTTACAATCCCTTGTCACCTACTAGCCAAAAAATTCTCCTTAACTTGTCTTGAAATTACTATTTTTTGCAATAAGGAGTGTGGTTGGAACAACCATACTTCATATTTTATGTGATCCTTTAAACTGCCATGAAATAGTTCCTTCAATTTTTCTTGTCACATTCACCACTCTTATAGAAAGAGTTTAAAATTGCTAAATATAATCCTTGAACATGCCTATTTATCATAATTTAGTGGCTATCCATAAAGTTATCTCCATAATGGGTAGCAAGTTCCTCTTGAAAAATTAACCATGTGACCACACAACCCTTCTTTCTATTCTCATCACTCAACTAACAATACCAAATAAAATGATATATGAGTTATGCAACTTTGTGGGTTAGCTACCCATTGGTTATTATGGGATGAATCAAATGTGGATTGTCTATATTCATAGGTGTTTTCATTGTTGATGCATATATAGTTAGTTGGAATTGTCTATAGTCATTTGTGCACTGGTATGTTGCATTTTGATGAAATGATGTATGATTAGAGTGCTTGAATAGCCATTTATTGAGACTTGTAACATATTTTTTTATCATGATCTCATGGTTAGCTTAGTTACATAATCCAATGATGTATTTTGATAGTTATGTGTTTGTGGTGGTGGTTTATCTTCTTGGTTTTATCACATTCTCTAAATTTGATTGTATTAAAATTGAGTGTGTATGGATGATGGGTGATTTTAATTTAGGAGATGGTTATTTTTGTGTGGTTGGAGGTGTTGACATCTCGATTAGCCATGGTGGATTCTTGGAGTATTTGGTTTCAGTGTTAGTATATGACTTGTCAATTATGTTACTGATCCTTAGTTGAGAAGATTCTTGGTATTGTGCCATGGTGGAATATTGATCATGTTATAATATTTAAATGATACAAGTGCTCTTGGGAGTAGAACATGGTCAATGGATCATATGATATTTTTTTGAGGAGATGTTGGATCATGATGTCATGACGCATTTTAGATTTTGTAGTGAGAGCTATGAAAATGACTTATTTAGTTCTCTTGTTACTATTTAGTTAATTGGTAATCTTCTTGGGATTTTAATGATATTATGGTGTTGCATTTGGATTTTAGCATGTATTGATCAATTGTATATGCTCATGGATACTTGGAAACATGGGTGAGTTTAGTTTTCTCTTGAATTTAGAGACATATTTTAAGATAGTTACTTTTTGGAGGTTTCAACATGAAGTTTGAGGAGCCTTCACTTGGATATGTATGATGTAATACCCCTCCGTTTTGCTTCTTGTTCGGTTTGCTTTATGCTATGTTTGGTTGCAGTTACTTTGATATTGGATACATTTTGTTATGATGTTTTGATCGCTACTATTGAGCGACAACTATTATTGTGTGATGTGGTTATCTGATTATTGTTTCACATGCATTATGGATTAATGATGTTGTAGAGTTAGCATGAGATGTTATTATGAGATTATTGGATTATGATGGAAGTGTTTGTTTCGATGAGTGTATTGGTGAAGAGGATGGGTTTGCATCACTCACTTGCGAGCGCCCTACGAATCCATAATTTCTTCTTCACGGTGTGTATTATATGTTGGATAAATTGTATGATGTTGTTTACTTGGTTGCAGGATTGCAGGTACATGACATCGACTCCACCTGGTTTCACAGGTTCGAGCGTGTCGATCCAACGGTTAAGTTGAATGGGAGATAGTAGCTAGGTAACATGTGTCAAGTTTACACCCTAGCCTTAGTGTGTCGTCAATTGTGTGTGTCGAGTCATTGTTTGTCTTGCTTTAATGTTATTTAATTCTGAAGAATTCTTGATTTGGAAATAGATATTTAGAATAATTGCATTTAAATCATGTTGATGGTTATTTAATTTAAATAATGCAATGTGGATAAAAGTTTATATTTAAATTAATTAATTATATTTAAATTATTTAATTAATTAAATTTAATCCAAGGGGTTGAATTTAGTTATTAAATAATTAAATTAATTAATTAAACGTGATGCAAGAGAATGAAAGGAAATAAAAGAATTAAAATTAATTTTGGAATTTAATTTCAATGTGTGGGAATTAAATTAGAAATTGTAATTAAATGTTTATTTGAGAAATTAGTTGCAACTTTGGAAATTAATTTATTATTTCAAATTGCATTTTAAATTGAAAGTGGGTTTTCGAAAATTGAAATTGAAATTGAAATTGAAATATCTAATTTGCATGTAATGTGAATTAGGGTTGTATTAGGTATTTTTGTTTTATAATGAATGCATGTTTTAATTTTAGGGTAGGGAAAAAGTTTTAGAAAAAAATACATTTTTACAGCAGAGAAGAAATTTTGGAAAATTGCACAAGAAGGGTTTGAAGAAAGTTTTGATTGTAGAATTGATTGAAGGAAAGATTGTTTGCATTTGTTGGGTTTTGGATTGGATTCATTGGAGGATTGAAAAAAATTCAGGAAATCTTTGGAGGAGGCTTGCATCAAAAATTCATCTCTTTCTGTAGCTTCTTGTACCAGGTTTTCCTCTTTGTGTTTTATTGTTCTTGATTTTTTATAAAAAAATAGTAGTGATTAAAGATTTGTTTGTTAAATCTGTTTTAGAAAACAAATTTGATATTAGAAGAAAAGAATTAAATAAATTTATAGTCTTTGCTTGTGAAAATTCTTGAGTGAAAATTGTGAAAACCTCAGTTGAATTTAAATTATTTGGGGAAATCGATTATGTTGTTATTGAAATCAAACATAGAAATTGAACAATGCATTTAGAATGTTTTTAGAAAATGAAACCCTCTGTTTATTATTAAAAATCGAATTTTAGAATCCGCAGGGTAGTTATATTTTTTCATGGTAAAATGGTCTAGTTGCGTCATGTATAACTCCACTTACACAAACTGGATTGTCAGGAAATTTAAACGGTTTTTGCACCTTGAAATTTTCTTATTCCTGTCAAAAAATCGCAAATACCCAGATCGTAAATTTTGAGTTATGCTTGAAACACGAGATTGCTATTAAGTTATTTTCCCATGGCTGCTCTAATAATAAAATAATAATAAATTGATATTTATAAATATTAATATTTTATGTATTGTTATTATAATATTAAAATATTATTTAATAATATTTTATATTATAATTTATAATATTAAAGTATTATATTTATTTATATTATTTTTAAATAAAATTTGTATATTAGATTAGTGGAAATAAAATTATAAACGTATGGGGAAATTATTGTTTATTTTAAAATGACATATTAAAGTTTAATTGAAGGAGTTAAATATTTGATTTAAAGACTGCATAATTTAAAATTTAATTATGAAATTTAAATTCATGTGTAAAAGGTCCAATTATTAATTTGATTTAATTAGAAAAATATATATATGATATTGGGTTATAGTCCAAATATTGATTTTATTTTAACACAATAAGTTATGGAAGAGACCAAATGTTAATTTGATTAATTTTATAATGATTTAATTTGCAAGGGCAATTGGTTATTTAATTTAAAGCGAAATGTTTTGAGTTATAGTTGAAAATACTTATTTTGTTAATAACAATTAGAGAATAAAATATTAGTGTAATTTCTCCCCTATCTAAAAAGATGAATTCTTAATTCAGTTTTATCGATATAATGAATTACGTAATGAAATGAGAAATGGATTTAGAGTATCCAAATGTAGTTTCTTCTATTGCCTTCAATGATTATGTCTTTCGTGTTTATGCTTTGAGAATGGGTTGAATACCTGTTAGTTTATAAGTCTTCCAGATGGTCTGTTGTTTGTGAGGGTTGTCGTTGTGATGTCAACCTGTTGTGAAATCTCTTGGTAGTGCATGGGATCTTGTTGTTTTAAAAGTAAATTCAGGAATTGATTATTATGAAGAGACAATTAATTATTTTAATTTAATCATTTTCTATTTGAACAATTTATTTGTTGAGAATATATATTTTATGGTTTGAATAAATGGATGTATGTAATAAGATTTTGGAAAGGGAAACTTTTAGATGAAATTAACATAGGGTGTTGTTGGAAAACTAGAAGAAATATAAGGTTTGGGTTAGGAAATTGAAAAGAATTATTGTAGAAGATTTATGTTAATTTTAAAGGAAAACAATGGACTCGACTTAAATTATTTGAACTAGTCTATCCTTTATTATAAAGTCACTTATTTAGTTTTCTTTTCAATTAATTTTGAAAGGGCAATAGTTATTATGTTTTATTTTCATAGAGCAAATTAATCGTTGTGATTGAAATATTAAAGAATCTATATAATTGAGTTTATTAATATATATGTTTGGTGTATATATAATATGGAGCATATAAAAATATGTTAAGGGTAAATTCATTATCGTATTTCATTTTAATAAGATGTATGCAATATATTATTGAATAGAGATTTAAAATAGATTGATTAGTGTATATGGGTAAGTGGATAGAGAAACGATATCTTATTATATTAAAGAGATTGCATGTTCTAAATAGGAAATTGAATAGAGATTTAAAATGGATTGATTAGTGTATATGGGTAAATGGGTAGAGAAACGATATTTTATTATATTACAGTGATTGCATGTTCTAAATAGGAAATTGAATGAAATGTAAGATTTGGTTAGGAAATGGAAAGAGTTTACTTGCATGGATTTGTGTCGATTTAAAAGTAAATTAAGAAGTTGTTTTATTGATGAGACAATCAATTATGTTATTTATTAATTTCTATTTAGATTAATTGATTCATTGTAATTGGATTATGAAAGAGATATGGATTTAGCATATCCAAAAGTAGTATCTTCCTCATGATTATCTTAAAGGATTTAATTCTCTGTAATTAGTAAAGGGAAGTAAGTTTAATTATTTTAGATTTCCAATAATGAAAAGGGAAATAGGGGTTATGCTTATTTTAGATGATCTAGATATCGTGTCTTTGACTTTGTCAACACTACCTATTGAATGAATATGGATTTAGGAAATCCAAATATTAGATTTGGTTAATGACTTGAATGCTTTTGTTGTTATGTTGTCAAGTTGCATTGTGGGTTTTGGGATTTAGTGTTAGTCCTAAATTATAAGTCTTCCAGAAAAACTTAGAGGATAAGGGTTGTTGAATCTCTATGCCATCCAGTTGTTTTCCCTTGGGTAGTGCATGGCGTCTTTTCAGTTTTACTCGGTTACCATGAACGGGGATGTTTTGCACCTCCTGTGAAAGGAGTGGACTATGTGTTTTTTGCCTCCAAGATGTTTGGAGTGAGTTCTTTTATTTGTTTCCTCCTCGAGTTGGAGTGGATTATGATGCCTAGTTGGTATGCACTTGTGTTTCCCTTGGTGGATTGTTTGGGTGTGTGTTGTCGAATAGAAGAGTGACTTTTGTTAGGGGTCGGAGCCCAAAGAGGTAAACCGGGTAACCTTCAAAAGTGAGTTAATCAAGTGATAATTAAATTAATGTACTTAGATGATTCGGATGCAATTCACTCTAATCAAGATAATTTAATCCTCACTCATAGACACAATGTCTCGTTTAGACTTGGGATGAGTGAGAAGGCCTGGAATGGCATAGTCATTTATCTTGTCAGTAAGAGAGGTATTTGATGCCGCATGAGTGAGTATGAGGGCCGAGATTCGGTTGAGGCCACCAGGATTACTTGTGCCGGAGCCTATGAAGAATGCCCACAGGAGATCTCATTACTACTATGCGATGACACTCTATCTAAGACAACTGTTGTTAATTGTTTTATGTGTATGGTTCGATGAACATACTTGATTAATATTATGTCTAGAAGCAATGTGACCTATGTCAGTGATGTTGGAGTTGTACTTGATTTGTACTTGTATGGTGATTGAGTTGTACCTGTTAGTTCATTTGCTTGGTTATATCAGTATGAGTCAGTACGAGTCTGCCTTTGGTTAGTGGTTGTTTATCTTTGTCCATGTTACATTGTTACTATCTCCTAGCATGGGGGGTGGGCCTTCGGGTACCACTTGGTTGGGTGGAACATGCACCAAAACTGTTGGGTCCCCATTGATCTTCAGTACTTGGTGGCGAGACATCTAGATGGACAGCTCACGGTTCTTGTTGTAATTTCTTGCATTGTAATATTTCAATTTGTATAAGTTATTTTATCCCTCTTATGTTTATGAGGTGGAATTTTGTAACTGTAATACATATGTACTATTGCCTCATTCTGGGGATAAGTGATGTAACTATTGGATTAAGATAATGTTTATGAGATTGTGTCTTGGTTGAATATCTCATTACGTTATGTGGTATTCTTATGATGTATGATGATTATTTCATAAAGTTTATAATGCTATGGTTATATGTAATATGTATGTGTGGGTTTTAGTAATCCTAACCTTGTAGCCTTAAATGTTGTTGTTGATTTGTAAGTGAATGTGTATGATTAAATGCACTTTAAAAAAAAAAATGGTTTGCTTAAGACGTTAATTGCAACTTCCTTTAAGGTTACTTGGCGGGGCATTACATATGAAAGTTCATAATGGACCTACACAAGATATTGTTCCTAGAGTGAGCCACTATGGCTCGAGATATCTTGGAGAAGCAATCTAATTTCTCACTCTTGGTCTACTTGATAAATAATTATCTTATAGGTATTGTCCATCTTGTTTTCAAATACATTATATTTTATGCTTGATCTTCTTATAGATATACATCTTGAGCTATTTTTGTTAGCTCTAGAGGGTTCATTTGAGAAGGGTTTATGACATAAATCATGACAAAGGGGTCTTATCAAACCATCTAATCATGCATCGAACATAGGGCACAACACAATATAAACTAAAAAATGCAAATAAAATCTCATAGTGATTTTAATAAATCCAAATTTAACTCCAATTTACTTAACAAAAAAAATCTATAACCAAAAACATAACCTTTATGATCTCACACTATCCATTTCTCCTTTGACACTTCCCTCAATTTACGTCTAACTTTATTCATACTTCTACATAACACCTCTTATTTTTGAAGATTGAATTTTTATTTTAAAACATCCAAAATGGTGTAGAATTCTCTCCCATATGCCAACTCGTACTACACTCTTTCCAAATTTTCCAATATGTTCCTCTATGCTTCAATGACATTCTATATTCCATTCATTTTTTGATTTAAATTACTTAAAGAATGGCCAAATTTTTCCCATTCCAACGTAACCCCTAAAAGATATTTTTACCGTCTAAATCACTCCCATAGAGGGTTGATCTCTTCCTTCAATGTTTTTCCTTTTTAAATATTATTTATATTTGTTTAAAATTATTCTATAAAATAGACATATTTTCCCATTCTAGCACCCTCATACCATTTCCAAACATCATACTACTTTTTATAACTTCATCATGGCTCCCTTTGTTCTCTCTAGTGATATTTTCTATTTATAAAAACTACACAAAACAAGGTAGATCCCTACCCTTTCTATCACCTCTCTTCAAATAAATTCCACTCCTCTCAAACTCTATGTTGCCTCCTGCTTTCTATTTTTGTCTTTTTCCCAAACATGGGTGGCCTCTTCTTTAATGCCATGCCCACCAACTTTCATGTATTAGCTATTTTAAAATAATAATAAGGGGGAATATTCTAACACATCCCTCTCCACTTAACCAATTGACCCATTAAAAAAATTGTACCTATACCAAATAGACCCGAGTTCTATACGAAAAAAGTTGGATACTCCATTACCTCATAAACAATAACACCATGATCCTCAGCACATATGATATCACCCCCATTGCATCCTAACATTCAACCCAATTCTAACATTATTCACCTTGAAATACAAAATGGTAAATTTTTTGTAAGTCTTCCACATGTTTGTGTACACTAATACCATATTTGATATCCATTTATCATCATGAAATCTTGTGGAAATCATTTAACCCTTATCAAATTCCTAAATTTTAATTCTAAATTATGCATTGATCATTGAATCTGAAACCTAACCAAGACAATCCTAAATTAAATGCCAAGTATTTTCCAATGATAAGATCACTAATATGTGTTAGCCAAATCATTACCAATGTTGTCCTAAAAAAGATGATAACATTATATCTGGCAGTCTGGTAGAACACATTATATTTATATACAATAGTATGTTGTTACATTATATATAGGGGGTGGATTGATGAGTGTCTATAACTATAGAACCAAGATACTCAATGGTCTTGAAAGAGGGTTTGTCATTCAATAATTTGTATCCAAGATGCCTAGATGATAACCTTTCACAAAATTTATGGGGTTTAATTATAAAATTAAATAATTGAATGATTCTATGCAAACATAAACAATAATTCACACATCTAAACCCTATATTGGTATATTCTTGTTTCCACATGGTTTATTTTTTTTTAAATCATTCATTTAATAAATTTGGATTTTGATAGCCACATGGCATAAATAGTCAATTGGAAGAATGTGAATATTTGCTCAAATAATGAGCAATTTCATCCTCAAAAAACTCAAGAATACCCTCACCTACAACTGATGCCTAAACTCCAGCAAATGATAGAGAAAAAAATAGTTTATTAAACTGAATGGGGGAAAAATCTCAATTTGAATTTCAAAAGATTACAAAAATTAATTCCTAGAATGAAATATTATAGTTTAAAAAAAATACTAAAATAATGTTATAAAAAAACTAACAACATTAACCTAATATTAATCATTAGGTGTCCACCAAAACTTTCTTCAAAATCATTCGTAAAGATCATGCTTTAGAATTACCTACAAGCTATATAAAATTAGTACTCACGTCATGTTACAAAAGAAAGAAAGAGAAAAAATTCCATGCCATGAGATACTTTTGAAAGTAGAAGGATCTTCAAAATTTATTTGTATAGATACTCTTGAAACTACAAGATTCTTCGAACTTTATTTTTATTGGAAACCCATCAAGTTTAGAAGAGTGTAAACCCATCCAATTAGCTTGTATGGCTTATATATCCATCCAATCCTCTCTCTTTTTCTATTAAAGATAGTTTATCAAAAGAGATTACATTATGAGGAGTTGTAGCCCCAGATTATATTAGTGATGCTACATATCAAAAAGATAATATCGAGTATCAATGTTGTTATAAATAAAAAAATATGGTCAAGTATCAATGTTGTTAACATATTATCACTATCAACATGAACTATTACCAAGCCCCAAGCCCAATAACATTGTTTCTACATTCAGATTCATCACAGTCAAAAGTCCCCAAAGGGGGCTCAACCACATTATCAAGAGTTTATTTAGGATCAAAATTTGGTTGTTCCTTGTTCTTCTTTCTTTTTGGATCAGGGGCAAAAATATTTTTTCCTTCCATGTACTCATGCAATATTTTCATCTCCTCTTCATTTAAGTTGTTCTTTCCTTGAGGTAAAAAGTGGGCTGATTGAAATTTTGTTTTGTAAACAAGATTTACTCCTTCCTTCAATAGGATCATGAACCGATCCTTAGGCATGTCCAAAACAATAGAAACCCATATCATAATAGACAAGAAAGTTATTTTTCTAATAAAATCAGTAAGCAATCTCCGTTTTCCTTCAAAAATCTCTTCATTTCTCTTCTTCCAAAGAAACCAAAAAATCTCATTAGAAAGAACTAGCTAGAAACTATTCAAAACAAGATTAGAAGCATCTACATATCTAGCTAAAATTTCTTGCTAGGTAAAGCCAATTTTCCCATGCCAATCCACAAGTTGACGAAGAACTAAAGTCCATAAAGTAACAAAGAATTTGCAGAAGAAAAAAAAGATACTCAAAAGATTTAGGCTTATCACATATATCACATGTTTTAAAGGAAAAACCATACTGTTGGAGAATAGGGCCAACTGCAAGCTTTTTAAGGAGAAGGAACCAATGAAAATAGTCTTTCCTGGGTTCCAATGAATTATGGAAAATATGGGTCAGAATATAAGACCATTTATTTTGAGACCAATTTAGGTTCTAGTAATGGTTTAGCCAATCATAGATCTCACCCAAGACAGTTAACATCATGCAAATTTTGTTGACTGAAATATCATGTAATTTGGAGCCATCAATCCATCTAATTAGGTTAATAACATCAGTATCCTTTAAAATTTTCCTTGAGAAGCCATCCCCTAGACCACTACAAATCATTGAGTAGGATTTCTTGTGTGAAATGGGGCAGCCAAGCCCATCCTTCAGATGTTCCCAAGACATAAATTTATCATCGACCAGTAGATCTTTGAAGCTAATAATACCCTTCAAATACCAAAACTTAGTAGAATAGCCTTGTGTAAGTACAAGGGGTTTCTTCTTATGCATAATATTCCACCATACTGATCTATTAGCAACCCAATATAGAGGAGTGGCCCTAATTTCCTCCCCATTTAGAATTAAGATTCTCACCAAGCTCCATGCCTCCACAAGGTGGAAAAAATAGGAGAGCCAAAGACTTTAACCTCAAACTATGTGAATAGTATATCCTAAATATGAAGAGAAGTCCATTGTTTACCTTTTTTGGTTTAGAGAGTCTCAAATTATTTCTTATCAATATTTTCCAAGGTTCTTCCCTATCAATAGCATTCATGATTTTCTAAAGTTTATTGAACTGGACATTATCAAAGAGCCAAGCAGAGGAGTGATAAAGAACACATGGGGAAGCAATAACCTTTTGTATAACTTGAAGTCTACAAGCAAGAGATAATAAACGGGTTTGCCATTTGCAATTTTTTTTCAATTTTTTGAAAGAGCCATTCCCACATATTCTTTAGAGATGGAGAGATTGAAAAAAAAATACCAAGGTATTTGACAAATTTATGGGGGTCAGCCCATTTCCAACCCTTTGTTTCCAACCAGATAGGAGGGTCTTTGGTCCATTCAGTCATAGTGAATTTATGGGGGGAAAGCTTAGAGCCAGAGACAACAAAAAAGATATCCAATATTTTCATGGTGTTGTTAAATTTGGTTTTAGATAAATCAATGAAAAGAGTAGTGTCATCAACATATTGAGCATTGAGGATCCTAATGCCCTAAATTGGTGGGGAGATTAAACAAGTGCTCAATACATAGTGTATAACATCAACAACAATGACAAATAAGGCAGGTGGAATGGGACAACCCTATTTGATGAATCTTTGAAGCAGTATAGGTTAAGTTCACTCACCATTGATATCCACTTGGGTTGAGGCCTCATTAAATAGGTTATTAATCCATTTACAAAATTTCATTGAGAACCCAAAAGCCCTTAGAATTCCAATACAAAAGGCCACTGAATCCTGTCATAGGATTTTTCAAAATCTAGAAGAATCATAGAAACATTTTGGTTGTCATATTTATCCCAATTCATCCCTTTCTAACTAGTAATCATATTCTCTAGGATGTATCTCCCCAGAATGAAACCAGTCTGAGTAACTGGCACAACTTTCCCTAGTACCCCAACAGATCTCCTAGCCAGTGTTTTAGCTAGAATCTTATAGGATACATTTAAAAGTGGTATTGGTCTCCAATGTTTAACATGTGTTTTGTCACCCTCCTTGGGGATCAATTTGATAATGCCTCTATTCATATTAGAACCCATTGAGTTTTTTTGAAATGCACAATTATACACTTGTAGTAGCTATGCACTTATCCAATCAATATTTTTTCTTATAGAATTATGCATTCAACCCATCAATTCTAGGATATTTTCCATTAGCCAAGGACCTGATCATATTCCATATCTCTTCGATAGAGATATCTTTGCTAAAGGTATTAGAATCTTCCCTATAAACCTTTTTAGGAATGAGTTTGGAACAAAATTCCCTAGCATCCCTAGATTTGACATCATCTTATGAGGAAAATAGCTTTTTAAAGAAGGAGAAGAAGGCATCCTTCATAAAATTAGGGTACTCTTAGACCACTCCATTTTTTTCAATTGGGCCAATTTGATCTTTGGAATGTTTGTATTTAAAAACATTAAACAAATACTTGGTACATCTATCACCTTCCTTCAACCAATTCGTCTTGCCCCTAATTTTTTGAACTTGGAACTTTTAGTTTTGTAGTTTCCTTAACAAGGATTTGGTCTTGATTAATTTGGATTCTATATCTTAATTAGGAGATAATTCTTGCAGTTGCCATTTTAGGAGGAGGAGTTTCTCATGGAGCATATTATCAAGTTTATTTCTATCCAAAGCCTTTTTCTTCCCAACAATACCAAAAATATTTCTCCAAGTAGACACTAGGAAATCCCACCTCTAGATGGGGTCAAGGCTTTTACTGAGGGCTTTAGTCGACATAATTACATATCTAATTCCATCAAGGAAATCTTGGTCATGCAATAGAGAGGCATTCAATTTAAATTAAAAGGCCTATGTGCCTAAAGAAAAGTGGAACAAAACCAAAAGAAGCTATAGCCTCAATTGGAGAGTGATCCAACATGGAGGCAGGAAACATAGAAACCAAAGCACCATCTGAGTTACCCGAGAAGGAGTTAAATTATTTATTACCATAAAACCTATCAAGTCTACAATAGATCCTTCTGTTTAGGGTCTGATTGTTACACCAAGTAAACCGAATAGAATTAGCGGATTTTCTACCACTCTCCAGGGGGTCAACCAGTGGTGCAAGGGAACCATCACCTTGGAATGTAAGGGAGATAGTCCTTGAAATTTCATTGAGTGAGTTTGAATACTTTTAAACAATATGCAACGGGAAAGTTGAAAAATATGTTAAAATAAGGTGCAATGTCATAAGATTGTCCATGCATGTCATGTTGACAAGGTGATCTAGGTGAATAGGATATGGTGTAGGTTTGGTTTTCATGTTTTTCCTTATGAATAAGGTCTCAATGACCATTTTATATGTATTGGAAGGCCTTTGGGGTCTTAGTAGGTTAGTTAAGAGGAGTTTATAAAGAAAAGTTGTTAAGGGGTGGTCATTAAGAATAAAATTTGCAAATTGCCATTTTAGAATCAAGCAAAAGGGTGGTTATGGTAGTTGATCGACTCAAGGGGTAGTTTGAAGGTGATATCTTGATATATTATTGTAATATCCCAAGTCGGTGGTTGCTGTTCAGTTTCTAAGAAGGAAAAATAAATTCGCAAACGCTGATTGTGACATAGATGAAATGAATTGCTACACAAAAAGATGGTTAAATCTAATCTAACAAGCATAAATCTAAATCAAACAACTAAGAACAAATTAAATAAATTAAAATAATAAAAACGATAATATGAAATAATCTCACTGAATATCAGTCCACCTCTTCGAATTATCTTGATTGTCCTTTTCCATTTTTTCGTATCGGTATTCTTGCCCTCAGATTTTCTATATGTATGCAAGAATAGCCTAGATGTATTGTCTAAGAAAAATATCGAAGATTATAAGTTCTTCTCAAAAGTATTGATTTCAGGAGGAGGAATAATGACAATGACAGGTCAATTTATAGAAATTGGGTTTTCAAATGATCGACTTAGATTCGAAAGAGAGATCAACGATCGGGATTGATGAATGCCATGCGATGTGAGTTATGTGTCAGTTAGACATGAGTTAGGAAATTATGCAGGATAAAGATTAAATTAGAATAATAATTTAATCTGGTGTTAAGACCGTTTGAAAATAGAAAGAACATGAGTTCAAGATTAAATAAATGATTTAATCTTTAGTGGTAAGTCTTCGAAAATAGAAGAATTAGACTTTGAATGAAAATGATAAAGTTAGAACTCGAAGAATAATCTGTTCGAATGCAGACATGAATTAATTAAATAAATAAAGATATTTAATTAATAAATATGTTCATTCCTATGAGTTAGAACTAGTTAATTGACTGGTTGTGACAAAGAGTCTTTTCGTAGAGACATTCAACTATTGAATCCGAACATAATTGGTGAATTTAAATGGATCTCGAGTCAGATGGTGAGTGAATAATTAGATAACTAGACGATAGAAGAATATGATAGAAATAATTAATTATGAATTAAATGTTAATTTAATTCAACATTCGAAATTGAAAGATTTAATTAAATAAATAATAATTTATTTAATTGACTGTTGAAAAAGTTAATTGAATAATTAAATAATGAATATTTAATTATAATTGAAATATAACAAAGGGGTTAATTAAATAATAAATTATTTAATTAAGAAATAGAATTAATTAGTTAGTGACATAATTAAACAAATATGATTTATTTAATTAATCAAAGTTGAATAAGGGCCATAATGAATTAATTAAATAATTAAAAGGTTATTTAATTAATAGAAGAAATATGTGGTTAGGAAATAATTAAATAATTAACATTATTTAATCATGATGATGGACATTATAAAATTATGTCGAAAGTAGTACTCGCAGGCCTTTAACAATTTTTGGTGTCTACAGTTTGCCCCTCTTTGATACAATGTTGTTTTGACGTTGTGTCAAAGAAAATCATTAAAAATATGCCCCGATCGTGCCCTAGTATGAAATAGGTTAGGGTATTCCCCCTCGGGAAAATTGACAAATTTTTGAAAAATTTCAAAAAAAGTCAGGAAATATTCTCGATAAGTTAATTTGATGGTCAAAAAAGCTATGGAGTTGATGGAATTGAATTTGGAAGTGTTAGGGATGTGTATGGATAATAGAAGATGGAAGTTTACGTAGCCAATAGACAAGGTTAGAAGGAATTCCACCCAAAACCTAGGTATAAATAGAAATTAGGGTGAAAACCAAGTCATTTGCACCCTGAAGATTAGAAGAATTGAGAATTTAGCTCTCAACACCCGGCAAAAATGTCTCCAATTCCATACACCCAACATCGTGGATATCGGATCTAGACCTTCCAATGGCTAGTCGATGGAGGAACCTTGCTATGTACCCTAAAACTACCTTTTGAATTTTCATTTTGCACGTAATTTTAGGCGTCAAAATTTCATTTTGCAAATGCGGTCTTTCTAGTTCAACGCATATGCATTCGTACGCAACACATCTGCTTGCAGAATGATGCATATGTAAAAAGAGGTCTAAATATTTATTAGGTCATTTAGGCATTTGATGCATTTTTATTTTGATGCACAAAAATTGGTCTAATGCATCACATTTGAGTTTTGCTTAGTCGCATGTAGGATAGCGAATCACATTTGATAAGGTGAATTGCATAGGCATATTAGGTAGGTAGTGATTGTGCATCGCATATGAATTTTGTTGTACACATTTTCTTGTTTGTTTGAAATTGAATGATTTCGCAACGCATTTGAAATACGTGATGCATATGCCTAGTTTTTTGACGCATGTGTAATTATGCATTGCATTTGAGGAAGTGAACCGCATTTGACTGTCAAATTTTTGGAAAAAAAATTCTGATAAAAAATTGAATAATTTGACGTTTGACATCTTTGTTGAATGCACTTGCAGGTTATCTTAGATCCTATTTATACCCAAGAGTCATAGCCAGATATGTTCGAGCTAAGAGATTGATTAGTGAGCGCAGAGACACACTTGCTATGGAGACTGGGACTGCATCATGTGTTGACTATGCCCACGATTCAAGAAAATAGAGGTATGCTCACTACCCTGTGTGAGAGATGGCATTCAGAGACCTCATCATTTCATTTGCCTACTGGTGAGGTGACTATCACCCTAGAGGATGTGTATAGGATTCTTAGATTTCCCATCAGAGGAGAGAGGGTGATGTACGATACACAACATGGATATAGTGAGATTACCAGATTTTATGTGTTTGATGATATTAGGAGGTTAGGTATAGAGCATTATGAGATTAGATGGCAGGTGTTAGCTGATAGATATGAGAGGATAAATTGTATTCTATGTACATTGATTGGGGGGATAGTTCTTCCTAACCATCGGGGTCATGGATTTCCTATCGGGTGGGGAGAGATGTTACTCGAGATGTTGGAGAGAGAGTTTGGTATGCTTAGGGTCCCTATTTGCTGGGTATGCTATATTTTCATCTACATGATATAGTATATAGAGATGCACAATTGATGAGCTATAGGATGACTCTTCTCATGGTTTGGGCATGGGAGTGTATTGTTGTGTTTCGTCCTCCTGTTACTGCAGAGTGGGCAGCTAGATCTCCTTATGTTTTTTGGTATACGGGAAACATTATGCAGAGTCACGTAGGAAATACAGGTTTTTGGAGACATGCATTGGACACATTGGTTCAGTTTACATTGAGACCATACATGGATTGTGAGAGATGGTCGAATGAGGACAGGCATTTGACCTACTATCGATAGACCCAATACCTAATTGGTAGGACTGTTTCTAGTGTACATATCATAGAGAGATATTTTTGAAACCATGTGTTGAGATAGTTTGGTGAGGTGCAGGATGAGCCTAGAGAGCGAGCAGAGTTTGCTCAATCATCTAGAGATGTTCCTTTATGGTGGATTATGATACTAGTGGCTACTGTAGAGGTAGAGATTCAAGCTTTACAACTTTTACAGTGGGGATGGAGAGGCGGGGCAATGGATCTTGGGACTACAACTGCATATGATACCTAGTGGGTAGAGCATCATCATGTGCCTTACATAGATCCGGATCAGTCGGCACTAGTGGAGAGATGAGGGACAGGGCCGAGAGGGCAACACAAAGGTAGAGGTGGTGGTAGAGGTGGTGGCAGGGGTGGTGGTGATGATGGTAGAGGTGGTGGTAGACGAGGTTGGCGGGGATGGAGAGGTGGTCAGATAGGTGGATTATCACCTATTTGAGAGGCTGAGTTAGAGGATGTACTGATGTTGGACCTCGGGGGTGGAGTAGAGGCTGAGATTGGAGGTGAGCATTTTTTTGAGGAGGAAAAAGAAGAGGAGCATGCAGAGGTTGAGATTGAGATTGATAGAGAGGCCCTCCTCCATCCTATACCTATCCCTTCCATCACCATTCCTGACACTGTTCGAATGGTTGAGCCGGTCAAACCCATCGAATCCATTAAATCCCCATCTTCTACTACTAGATCCACCCAATCCATTAAAGACATCAAATCCCCTCTTCCTACTCCTAATATTCACAAAATTCAATCCAATGACCTTCATGAATCCTCCATCCTCCTATCTCCCCCAATTCAGAAGTTCCTCCAACACTCTTCCATCATCATACATCCCCCACATGATGAGTCATGCCAAGAGCTTGATCCAAAGCATACAAGCATATCCCCTCCTCCAAATCAAAATCCTTCCATCCCATCTCCTCCATCTCAAGAACACAGTCTTCCATCCATTTCATCTCATGATCCATATCCTCAACCAAGTCATGATCCTATCCTCTCATCCACCCCATCTCAAGATCACCCTATCTCATCCACTCCATCCCATGATCCCATTTGCATTCACAATCCAATCACTCCATCTCATGAACCCTTATCACCCACTGCCACAAATCCAGATCTTATCATACCACCTAATCCATCTTCGGATCCCTCATCACTTCCTCTTCCAAATCAAGATGCAGCTATCCCCTCATCTCCATTGTATAATCCTCCATCACCGCTTAGCTCCACCATCTCAATGCCACTATTAGATCATCTTGGTACCATTACACTCTCCCATGGTGGTCTTCTGGTAGGAGAAAAACAAAGTCTATGCACCACCTTTCCTCCTTCACCTACTAACACACTCACATCATGCTTCCAAAATAATAAGCATCCTACCATAGATCACATTCTCGAGAACATGAACTATCAAGGAAAAGGTTTATGCCTTCATGAGCAAGGAATGTTAGAGCCCATTCAATTCAAAGAACATCTAGGCACACATGGTCTTGGATATGTCTCCCAAAAATATCACTCTAAATATTTTGGTACAACCTTCGTACATCCTAAACGATCCTCTTCTAAAGGCACAAGAGGTACTTTCCATCGTTCTACCAATTCATTCGCTGCCATCCCTCCTCCTCCATCATATTACCTAAAAACAACAATCCATCTTCCTCCCTCATCCTCTCAATCCATTTTGGGTCCTTATGTCCCTCCATCCATCATTGCTCATCCTCCATCTACTATGGATTCTTATAGCCCTCCATCATACCCCACACATCTTCCATATACATAGTCCATTTTGGGTCCTTATATCCCAAAATCACCCCCTCCATCTTATCCTATTCATCCTTTCATTCATCCACCCCATCTCCCTCGTACACAACATAAATATCCTACATTCATAACTCCTAATCAGGATCAAAATAGGCACATACCTACACATTATCCATCTACACATAATCCCTATAACCCTACCTCCATCAATCCACATCATCCATCTCTTCTCACCTATCTCCTTGCTACTAAACACACTTTGGATGCCAAAGAAAAAATGTATAAATCCAAACATCCACATGCATCTAAAGCTCCTCGTGTCCCCTTCAAAAGACATGTTGAAGAAAAGAAAAATCAAGTCCAAAATCCAAATCAATCCAAAAGGCCACAAAGGCCCACCAAAGAAACAAGGTGTCATACCTTCAATTGAAAAGTCCATAATGACATCAAAATTTTCTATTCCCCCACAAAATAATTCACCTCCTCCATCTCCTAAATCTATTTTGGGTCCCTACATCCCAAAAACCACTATCCCAACTCCTCCATTATTGCCACCCTCTCCATCCATTCCTCCACTTCCTCCACCTATCTTTTCACATCCACCACATGTGCCAATGTTGGTCCTGAACACCTTCCCCTATCACACATCCAATCCATCATTCCATCCATACACTTTTCAACACCCCATCCACTATCCCCCTATCTACCCCATGAAATCCCTTTAATCCATCCTCTTGCATAATCCATCCTTGCTAATAAGGTTGTACCAACATCCGAATAGTTGCTTCAAACGTGGGCTCTTATTACCTCATAAGGAACTTGATTATTGTGTCCATCCATCTCCTTATCAACTATCCTCTAAATTTTCATATCCATATCTCTATCCATCTTCATCCACATCTTACTCCAAAAACTAAAAAAAAAAACAAACAAAATACAAATATAAAATAAAATAGTAAAGAGAAAACCATTCGTCCAATGGTAAAAACCCGGCAAACAAGTGCCTTGGATAAGTACCATGATGAAAACTTGGCAAATAGGCATCATGCATAAATTCCCCATGTAGTCTCCTTCCACGATTGGGGGAAATATCCTCTTATGCATTCCTTTCCTCCATCTCCTACATCTACCTATCTTCCGCATCCTATCCATCCTATCCCATTTATCCCAGTCCCTCCATCTTCGTTGTGATCTTGATAAATGTAGGGGAAAACCTATATACATGCTTTGGAAACCTCTTGGCATATATTCCCCTCATCCATACACTATCATATTCCTTATCCACCTCTCTCTATCTTCCATTATCCGTGCATCCTATCCACCTCTATCTATCTTGCATTGCCCATATCACTCACTTATCCACCCATCTTTCTATCCCTCTTGCCTCATCATGCATGAAACATCTAGAGTGGGGGCATATCCTTATTTTCAATTGGGTCCTTGGAGACATCGTCCATCCATTCCACCAATTAATCCTCTCCATCTCCCCATCCTGCCCATCCTTACCTCCCCATCCATTTATCCATCCAGTCATCCCTTCCATCTACCAAATCCTTATCTTCCTATACTCTCATCCACTAGTCCTTCATCCTTTCATCCTTATCTTCCCCATTCCTCTATTCTCTTATCCTAGCCTTACATATTTCTAATATCTTCTCAATCTTCATCACTCATCTATCCATCATCTATCCACCTATCCTCACATCTTCTTATCCATCCATCCCTTTCCATCCATTTTCCTTCCATCTCATAATCCCTTGTCATTGGTATCTAGCTCTAGGCTACTTGCATGCACCCCAATGCCATTCACATCCTAATTCGTCCCTCCTATCTATTTCTTACATCTTCCTCCTATCCTATTACTCTTCATCATTCATCTATACATCCTCCCATCCTCCCAATTCGTCTTCTAATAATCTAGATCACTATCCCATCCCTGAGCTTCACATAACCCACATCCTACACATATCCACCATCCCATCCACATGGCCTATCCTAGCTCATCATATCCACTCCATCCATTTATCTTGGTCATATCATCATTCCTTGTCCATTTTCTTTCATCGGTCCCTTGTGTCGAACTACGTTGCCCCTATGCTTTCACGTAAGCAAGGTCGATCATTTGATTCGCCCTCGGGGTTCTGTCTTTTGTCTGTCTTGTCCTCTTCCATCCTCTGTCTTTGGCCTTGTGTCACACTACGTTGCCCCTGCGCTTTCAAATAGGAAAGGTCAATCATTTGATCCGCCCCCTGGGTGTTTTTCCATCTGGTCTTTGTCATCCATTGAGGTCTTCATTGTCCTCTTTCTGATTTTATCATGGTCTTTTATCGAACTATGAGGGCTCTATGATTTCACGTAGGCAAGGTTGATCTTTTATCAAACCTCAAGCCCCTAGGTCTTTAGGGTGTGTTGTCTTGTCATCCTGTCATCTTGTCATGTCATCACGTATGTCCCTATACTAGCCGGTGCTTACAAACAACAATCATCTTTATCACAAGATCCAATCGGTTTCTGGTATCCTACGTCATATCGATCTTTTAGTTTACTATCCATCATCGGTCTCAATAGGATGTATCCTTCCTAACAGACCTCATCAACCCCATCCATCATCTTATGGCAAAGGACATTAGAAATTGATTGTGATCTTTTGATGCTTTTGGCTTTTTTTTTATCATTTGAGCTCCGTATCATCACTTGTCATGGTCGCCTTGATCCATCATATCATGGTATGCTTTGACTAGTCAACATAGGGGCGTATCTTGCTCTTTTATCTATTTTTTTCTTCTTGGTTGTCCCACGTAGTACCCACCAAGATCCCTGAGGTCTTGTGTTACGTTGGGGCATCCTTTTGTGCTTGTAGTTATTCTAATACCTGGCCCGACCAAAGTCATCGCAACTTTGGGGTGTTGGGATAGCCTTCTTGTTTGTTGTGTTTGTTCATGCATTAGACACTAATTTGTCTTGGTTTACATACCCTGATGCTCGATGTCTTATGCTATAGCAAAAATTAATGCTCTAAAGATGGAAAATTGCATTAGAATTGCATTTCATTTTCTATTCCATCATCATCTTCATATCCCCTTCCATCATCTCATCTCTCCTCTTTTCCCACATCCCTTCATCCTTCATCATTCATCTACCCTTCTTCCCTTTTCTGGGGTGAACTCACCCCTTTTCGAGGTGGACCCGCCCCCTCCCAAGCCGGACCTGCCCTTCTGTTGTGGGGCAAATCCGCCCCTTTGCACCCTTTTTTTTCCTTTTTCTTCCCGGGGCCGCCATTTGAAAACCGTGCATCAGATCGACTTCGTTCGAAAGGAAAACTTGCTTATTTTTTTGAGCTCTTTCCAACCATACCTTTTGTTTCTTCATATCAAGATATTTTTCTGGGACCCCTCTCTTTTCCCTCCCTTTTTAAGGAGTATTTTTTTACTTCTTCTTTACCTTTTTTTCCTCGAACTTATCCCTTCCCTTCCCGGGGCTGCCATTTGCAAACTGTTTTTTCATTTGACTTTGTTCAAATGATAAACTTGCCTAATTTTTTGCACTCTTTCCAACCATATACTCCATTTCTTCCTATCGAGAGGTCGCCCGGGACCCCTCTCTTTTCCCCCGTCGCCCTCTTGAGGAGGCATACCCTTCCCATTTATCCATTTTCCCTGTTATAGTCATTCATTTGCAGGATTGGGGCATCTTCATCCATTCTTCGCTAATTGGGCTGCTCAAGTCTTCCTCCCTACATTGGGGCATCATCTTCAGATTACTTACTCTATAGTCATCTGCATTTTATTTTTCTTCGAAACATGGTTATTCTAACGGTACTTCGAAGAGGGGAAAAATGTAGACATCTAAATTTGATCATTTCCATATGATCAAAATCATCTACTCTATCCATCTATGTCATTAATAGTGATTAAATAATTTATTTAATCATTATTTCATTTTCTGCCTAAGGTTCCTAAAGTATGTAATTGAATAATTAAATAATTTACCTTACACCTTTTCTTATCTAAATTAAATAAATAAGACAATTTATTTAATTTAGTCACTTAACCTTTTTGATTAAAAACCAATTTTTAATTCCGCTTTTTCTCTCTTCTTGTCACATTCTCCATAATCCTCTTTTAATCCAGATTAAATTAATGTGATTAGGATGTGCACCACTTAATCTTTATTAAGTGTCACATCCTCCATAATCTCCCACTTGCATCTAAATCTCTCATTAATTATTTTAATCCTATGTTTGCACAACCTTAATCAAAATCATTAACCACATTTGGCTTACCTTTTTTGGTCAAGCTTTCCACTTGCCTTTTCTTGGCCTTGACTCTCTTTCCCATGTGAATTTTTAATTCAAATTTATTTATCCAAGGCTTCTCTCTTTCCCATATGAATTTTTAATTCACTCTTGTCTTTCCAAGGTCTTCCCCATCCACATGCAAATTTCTAGAAGGTTTGACTTGTCACTTTACATGTGCCAAGGACTTCTAGAACCTTGGAATTGTCATATCACCCACATGTGACAAATCTCTAGCTTTTTAGAGACCTTATTTTACCCAATGAATGTAAATTTTTAATTTTCATTTATTCTTCCAACCACTTCCCTTTTTCCCATGGAGATTTTTGAGGAATTCTAAAATTCCTCAAATGTCTCTTTCATCCTCATTTGGGGATAAAAAGTTCATTTTTGAGGAAATCTTCTCATCCTTCAAGGTACCTCAAAGGTACTTGTCCTTCATCCACCTCATGTACTTCTCTTCCACTTCATGTACTTCTTTTCCACCTCATTTCCACATCATTCCACCCTAAGACATCTCACATTCCACATGTCAAGATGTGAGGGCTTGTGAGTCCTCAACTCACCATAGCCCTTCATCTTGATCTTGTTGGATCAATCTCAACCTTTGAATTCTCTAGATAATTCCAATTATCTTATAAATACCCCCTCATTTATCTTATTTTGAAGATCAAGTCTTTTTCTACCAAATTTATGCCAAATTGTCATTTGCAACATTTTAGCTTTTCCATAGCATTTCTCATCACTCCATCTTACATCTTCTATCCACTTCACTCCATTGCCATCCAAGGAGCACACAATACATCCAAATATCAAGGGCCAACCAAGGAAGAAGCAGCATGAAGGTATAACAATCAACAATCAATTTTTTTATCTTGCTTTCATGTTATCTATTTCTTAGGCTAATCATTGAGGTGCCCTTTTCTTATGTTAGTTCTTCTTATTGCATCATTTTAGTATCTTATATTAGGACTTGAAATTTTAATAGGATCACACTATATATAGACATATGACCTTGTTTACATAATGCTTATAGAATGTATGCATATGTAGATTATCTATTTTTTGTTGTTGTGTCACTTGAATTTATCATCATGTTGGACAGGAGAAATGTTAGCACAAATGATTTTAGAATGTTAGTAAGAAACAATGAACGTTGATTGAAAAACATATGATCTTCAATATTTTTCCATATATACTAAGCTTCACATGTTATCATCATTGGGTAGGACTGACACAAATGGATAGTACACACCATGATATGAGATACGCCATAGTGTACAAAGTCATCCACCTGTGGAAAATAGACAATTTTAGACAAGGAGTGTCGTAATGCATACTAAGGACAAGATTTCCCCAATCGTTTTGTCTAGAAAAACCACAAACAACAAACAAATAAAGACGGGTCATGAGACGTCATTGCTCCTCTAAATCCTTCATGGGATATACTTGAGGAAACTAGTAACATGACTCAAAATCCAAAGTTTAAAAAGACAGTTGACAGACAACAGTGAAAGAAAAAGAGTCTTGAGACATCCTTGATTCTCTAAATCCTTCAAGGGACATCCTTGAGAAAGCTAGTTACTGGACTTATGCACAAAATGATAAAAATATAAGACAAAGTAAGATATAAATTCAAAAATCTAAATAAAAGTATTTGCCAGAACTTGATCTTATGTAATTGTTTGATGCTTGACATAGCTTGATGTGAGAGATGACACATACGACATAAGATGTTGATTCTAGTTTCGAATTGGTGACCATCTATGTAAGGCATGACAAACCCTAGTTTCAGATTGACACGTGTCGTATAAGACGTTGGAGCCTGATGACGTTGATGTGACAAGTTACATGAGGCTATGAAAATTTGACTATGTCCATTGACAAGAAAGACATATCTTGCTTAAGACATAAGTTGATCACTTTGACAGTGTGTTTGATTTTGACTTGATGATAGTTTTGAGATGTTTTCCTTGTTGATGCATGATTTGTTTTGATTCCTTGACTGTTATGAGTGTGTGTGTGTTAACAATGTATGACTTGAGATGATGTACCCTAAAGGACTGGCCTAATGCGGCCTCAGGGGCTCATCGATTGATAGCCTTGCCTACGTTGTACACACAGAGACCTTGTAGTTCGACCAAAAATAAATTGACATAAATGACTAAAGATATGTGTACCTTAGCCGATGATATGCAAAGTGTGTGATAGTGAATGTGATAAACCCTATTGGATTGACCTAGTGCGGTCTCGGGGGCTCATCGATTGATTAGCCTTTCCTAAGTTGTACACACAGAAACCTCGTAGTTCGACATGACCAATGACTTTGAATGCACACAGAGTCATGATTTTAATATGGTTAGACTTGAGAAATGTAGACATATAGACCTAATGCCTTGAGGGAACATCGACAGATGGCCTTGTCTATGTCTAGTCACAAAGGCAATGTAGTTCGACTATGTCTATGACTGACTTGACACAACTGACTCCAACTTTGTTTTTGGAATTTTTGAAATGTTTTTTTTTTTTTTGCCTTTTTGGGGTGTTTCTAATGTTTTTGGATTTTTCAGGATATTTTTTGATGTTTTTAGATTTTTTTAGGATATTTTCTCATGGTGTAATGCTATGTACAAGGTGCTCATGACACAAAACAAGGACTTGCCCCTAGTCGGGAATAAGACACACAGGATGGAGTGGGGAGTGTGACGAAGTGGACTTGATGTCAATCGTTCCGAACAATGGATAAGACAACCATTTATTATGAGTGAAAGTGAAAAGTCTGATTGGAATGATGGTAGACAAAGGAACGAAGTTGACTACTCATGGCACCTATTTTCTAGGTTTTCACCATGGTACATATCCATAGCGCCATTCAAGTGGTTTTTACTATTGGAAAAATTATTTCTCTTTACTATTTGGTTGATTTTCTATTTTTTTTGGTGTTACAAAGACGCCTGTTTGCCAGGTTTTCATCAAGGTAACCATTTTTTTGTTTTTTCCATTTTTTTTGTATATTTTCCAATTAAGACAAAGACTCTCAGAAGCTACACATAGAACCTCTTCAGATGAAGGCTATTGATTGGTGACAAAAGTGGTTCTCCTTCAAGGGTAGAGAGTTGATACCCTCCTAATTCAAAAGCTTATATGGCAATATAGGGCCCTAACTAGTTAGGTTCAAACTTACCTGGCTTTTCTCGTTCAACTTGATTCTTGGGGTTCTCCATTAAGACCAGGTCACCAATGTCAAAGTGTCAATTTAGAACTTTCCTATTATAGCTATGACGAAGATGATGTTGATATGATTGAAAATGGTCTAGTGATTTTTGTCTTCGTTCATCCAATAATTCTAACTCTTGTAATCTAGATACATGGTATTCTTCATTGTCAATATGACCTTTCAAGGATACCCTCAAGGAAGGAATTTCAACCTCAATAGGTAAGATAGATTCAGATCCAAATACGAGTATGGAGTGGCACTGGTGGGAGTACAGATACTTGTGCAGTAAGCCCATAAGGCAGGATTAAGCTGTAAATGTGAATCATGACCAACATCATTGACAACCTTTTTTAGGATTATGAAAATGGTTTTATTAGATGCCTCGACTTGGCCATTACCTTGTGGGTAATATGGAGTAGAAAAATGATGTTTGATATGGAATTCTTCACATAGATGGAAAATTTCTTGGTTTTTGAATGGACAACCATTGTCTGTGATAATGGATTGGGGTACACCATACCAACAAATGATATAGTTTAGGATAAACTTGGATATCTGTGTGTCGGTTATGTGTGTCATGGGAATAGCTTCAATCCATTTGGTGGCAGTTATGATGAATTTATGGCCATTGAATGATGGAGGGTGTATCTTACCTATGAGGTCAAGTCCCCATTGGGAAAAGGGCCATGGTGAAGTAATCGGATGAAGCTCCTATGCTGGTGCTTGTATCAAATCTCTGTGTATCTAACACTGTCGACATTTATTTACAAAGATATATGAGTTCTTTTCCATTGTAGGCCAATAATAACCTAATCTCATAATCTTATGGGCTAAAGTAGGACCGCTATAATGGGATCCAAATATACACTTGTGTACCTCTCACAAGGTTGTGTGTGCTTCTTCAACATTGAGACATCTCATTAGGGTGTTATCTAAGGTACGTCTATATAGGGTATCTTCGATGATGGTGTATTTAGCTGACTTACAGATAAAGGTTCTACATTGATTGTTTGACAAGTCTAGAGGTAATATTTGGGCATTTAGATAGTAGTCTACGTCTTTGTACCAAGGAGAAGTAGGACCAATAATCATACACACCATCACAGAATCAGGGACCAACAACTGTTTGACCAAAAACTCAAATTTAGGTATGTCGCTAGGAATATTCAATAAGGAACCCACGGTTGCCATAGCATCTACTGCCCTGTTCTGAATGCATGGTATTTGTTGAAAGGTGATGTCAACAAAGTAATTCTTGAAACTATCGGCCATGTGATTGTAGGGGAAATTTTCTCATCTTTAGTTTCATAATCATCATTTACTTTCCAGACTACTAGCTAAGAATCCCCATAAACATGTAGACTCTTAATCTTCCATTGGGCTGCCATTCTTAGTCTTGTCACTAAGGCTTCATAATCTACTATGTTGTTGGTGCAAGGGAAAGCAATCCTGAATGATTTAGGAATAGTATTGCCTTGAGGTGTAACAAATAGAATGCATGCTCCTAAACCACGATTAGTATGTGACCCATCAAAGTATAATTTCCTTTTGGTTCTAGTGTCAACTTTGAAGATAAACCCGTCAGGAAAATCTACCACTAAAGGATGGTTTGCCTTCATGGGTGCATCTGCTAACTGATCTAAAATTACTCATCCTTTTATAGCTTTCCTCTCCACATATTGGATGTCATATTCATTAAGTATCATCACCCATTTAGCCAATTGGCCTATTAATGATGCTTTACTTAGGAGATATTTGAGGGGATCAATCTTTGCGACTAACATGGTTTGGCAGTTTAGCATATAGTGTCAAAGTTTTTGAGTAGCAAAGACTACCGCAAGACATGCATGTTCTATGTTACTATAATTTAATTCATATCCCAGTAAGGTACGACTGATGTAGTACACTGCCCTTTCATGACCTTGATCATCATTTTGTGCGAGAAGGGCTCCTAATGTTGACTGAGTTGCTGAAATGTATAGTATCAATGGTTTTCCATCTGTAGGTGTCATTAATACAGGTGGAGTGAGAAAATAATCCTTGATCTATTGGAAATATTCCTGGCATTTAGGTGTCCACACAAATGGTACTCCTTTCTTGAGAAAATGTTGGAAAGGGTGTATTTTTTCTACTAGTTGTACAATGAAGCACTTGATAAACTGTAATATTCCCTATAGTGTTCTTAGTTGACCAATGATGGTTGGAGGAGGCATTTCTACAATATCTTTTACCTTCTTTGGATCTACTTCAATGCCTCTTCTAGAAATGATATATCCTAGAATTTTCCCTGATTTCACTCCAAAGACACATTTCTTTGGATTTATTCTGACGTTGTAATTTTCTAGCCTCTGGAATATCTTGTCTAGAACCTTCAAATGATTTGTCCTTGTTATTGATTTTTCTATAATATCATCGACATAATATTCCATGAGAGTATGTACAAATTCATGGAAAATAGTCATCATTGCACATTGATAAGAAGCTCCTGCATTCTTAAGCCCAAAAGGCATAACATTCCAACAGTATGTTCCCCATGTACATGTGAAAGTTGTCTTGTGTTGGTATTTAGCTAATATTTTGATTTGGTTATACCTAGAGAAACCATCCATGAGGGATAGCATCTCGTACCCTGCTATAAGGTCTACTATCATGTCAATGTTCGACAAAGGGAAGTCATCCTTAGGACATGCCTTGTTGATGTCTCTAAATTTTGTACAAATGCGGATGCCCCAAGTTGGTTTAGTCACTAGCACAAGATTTGAAATCTAGTCTGCATAGTCTATGGATCTTATGAATCTGACATCCAATAGTTTCTTCAGTTATTCTTTGACCAATAGAGCAATCTGTGGATGCATTTTCCTTAAATTTTGTTTGACGGGCTTAATACCTAACTGTAATGGTAGATGATGCAATAATAGGTCTAGATCCAACCCAGGCATGTCAGCATATGACCATGCAAAGTTTATTTGTCTCTTTGTGAAGAAGTCTCAAAACTCTTGTTGTTTTGTCTTTGTCAAAGAGGATGCAAAGTATATTACCCGAGGGTTTTCTTTTGTGTTTATGTTGATTTCAACAGACTCCTCCACTAACATCAGTGACTTTTCTTGAGAAACAAGGATAATATTAAAACCTTCATCCTTGGGTGCCTCGAAGAGGTTTTCACCCTCACATACGTCCTTTATTTTTACTATTTCTTCATCCAAAGGCGCCTTTCAGTTTTCACCTAGGGACTCGTCATTTTGCTCATTCTCATTATTTTTCTTTTTATTTTCATTTTTGTGACTAGAGGTGTAAATAGACTCCCCAAAATATGCTTTATCATCCAAGTCTATGGTAAAACCAACTTTATGATCCCCTCTTCTCGAAGTCCCATGAACTCAGCTATTGCTTCGTCATTCTCAAATATGTCTAAGATGGGTGTACCTTGTTGATCCCAGTTGATAAGTTGGGGATATATGAGGGGCATGCCATCATCAGAGTTATCAAAGGTGGAAGCTGACAAGATGAATATAGAGTGGCTGACATGGTCACATAATTTTTGGACTGACTCCTTCTTGTTCTTTTTTTCCTATGGATAGGTAAATTCAGATGTGGGACTATTGTAACAGATAGGTCATTAGAAGATGGTTCGTCAGGTGCCCAAGATGCATGATCAATGGTTTCCCAATAACAATGCTTAATACATTCTTCTTTGGAGAAGGGATTTTTTTTATGGGGGCTAGATGAATTTGGTATGGGTTTTATCATTTGGTCTAGTTCTTCAAATAGATTATCTAGGTTCATGGTGCTGGTAGAGGAAAGGGAATCCCATTTATAGTCACTTGAGTTAGGGGATTCATCATAAACTAGGGGAAGTGGTTCATGAGATATCTCAATGTCTTCATAAGCACTCACTTCCTCTTGAAATGGTGACGAAGTACTAGGAAAGCCAATTCTAAGCGGTTGAAACCCTAGCCCTAGGCCTTTCGGTCATGGTGAGACAATGATTAGTTCAGTCCTTCCATTTTGATGCAGTCCTAACCCACTATGTCCATCATAGCCTTTGCTTTGCATTATCTTAAAGAATTTTCCATATTGATCCTTATGTATTTGAATAGATGGTCAGGGGTATTCCTTGTCTTCCTGATACAACTAGGAGGTAATATCATCTTAGTCCACAACTTCTTCACTTAACTCTCCCCATCTGGTCAATGTCATTATAGGGGGAACATGAAATGAGACTATAGATTGTCTTCTATTTGCCATGGGTAGACCATATGCCTTAGGTGGAACCAGCTGACTGACACAATAGGATGCCTTCATGTAATATTCTCCACAACCCTTGTCTTGGATCTCGACCTTAGGAGTGGATGATGGTGGTTTTAATGAAATGGACTTGACAAGATGTGATGGATCAATTTACATGGATAAAGTGGATGATGAAGCTTCTTGATTAACTGGCACCTGCCATTGTGGAATTTCCCTTAGGCTTGTACAATATTGAAAATGATTTGGATCACCATCAATCATGATCTCGGTGCCATTATATGGGAATTTAAGACACTGGTGATATGTGGAAGGTACAGATTTCAGTGCATGTATCCAAGGTCTACCTAACAACAGGTTATATGGAAGGGTGAGATCGAAGACTTGGAAGTTGGTGTTCATAATTGTTAGGACTATTCTGATAGGGAGTGTGACAACTCCTTTATATGATCTTTCCTCATCATCGTAAGCCTTGATGACTATACTCTTAGAGGTATCTACGCATGCTTCTGAGAATCCTAATGCCTTAACCAATTTTAGGGTACATAGGTTCAAACCTGCTCCTCCATCTACCAAGACTCGTCTGACTTTGGTTTGATGGAATAGGACTTCAAGATGTAATGGGTCATTATGATCGGTCTTTTCTGTTGAATAATCCTGTTGAGAAAATGTGGCATGATGGGAGTTGGTTAAGTATCCTACCATTTCTTCAAAACTATTGAAATCTAAGTTGGTAGGGACAGTCATGCTTTGTAAGAATTTTTCAAGAATAGCTCGATGATCAGGTGATAAATTCAATAGTTCCAAAATGGATATCTATGTTAGGGTCTTGCTCAGTTGATCAAGCAAATTGTACTTAGAATTGAAAGACTGTGTAGGTGGCTCAGAAGAAGGACCTAGAAGAATTATTTTAGTTCTCCATGCATTTACAACACATTCAGGATGCTTCTTAATGGTGATGGTATGCACATTTTCATTTGCAGCTCGGAGGTGATTTATGATCGTACCTAGTTTATAATCGTACTTAGCACTATTATAATTGGCTAAGGTATTATTCTTAGTTCCCGAATTGGAGGCCTTTCCTTTCGCGTGGACATGTAATGGGTTCGTGAAGACCTTATGATCATTGTTCTTGGTATGTTTCTGCCCATTGACCTCTATGGTTTTGTCTTCAACAAAGTCTTGTATGATATTCTTCAGTTGTCGACATTGTTATAGGTTGTGTCCTTTTGTTCGATGGTATTCAGAATGGGCGATATCATCCCACCATGAAGGTTTAAACTATCCAGGATCATACTGCCTTGGTTCCAATGATTTTAGGAGATTATGTTTAATCAAATCTTTGAAAACTACCTCAATTGGTTTCCCTAAGGGTGTAATTTCACGTTTAGGAAATCTCCTTTGTGGTCGTTATTGTTGTGATTTTTGGACAAAATTTTATGTTTGATCTGGATTACTCGTCATGTCCTAATTGGGGTTGTAACCTCTAAGTGTGATGACTGGTCCCACATGTATGGTCTTAGCATCAATAATACCATCATTGGTAACATTTTTGTTTTTGGACTAGAACTTGTTTCTATCGTTGGGATCATTTTGATGTTGAACAACTAGGTTTATGCCTGGTGATTTAATTTCTCCTTTGTCAATAAGGCCTTTTTCAAGGATGATGCCCTTTTGTACCAAGTCCAGGAATGAAGTACACCAATGTACCCTTAAGTCACTTCTAAATTTTGGATTAATATTTTCAAGGAATATCGTGACTTTTTATTTTCCTCGTATTTCAACTGGACATCTACTAGCTAAACTTCTCCATCTCTAGAAGAAAGTGGTGAAAGTTTCACCTTCTTCTTGCATTGTGTGACACAAGGTAGCTATGGTTATCTCATTGTCTATGTTAAAGGAAAAGTGTTCAACAAACTTCTCAACTAATTCACCCCAGGATTGTATGCCATATGGTAATTTAGAGAACCATTCCAGTGCTATCCCGACAAGGGTTCACAGAAATAGTCTCATCAAGTATGTGGGGTGATATGATATGTCCATGCATGTTGTAGAGAATTCTCTAATATGTTCTAAAGGATTCCTCCTCCCATTATACTTAGGCGAATTCAGTATAATGTATCCATGTGGGAAGGGTGTCATGTATAGCGCTTTTTCAAAAGGACATGGACATAAATCTTGCACTGAGATAGTTCGTTTTCCTGACATAGACATGTTGTCCATCTATTGTTGAAGCATTTGCATTTGATTTTGGAGAAAATCTACTTGTGTCAAGGACATGTTGTTTGCGTTGTTAGGATCAATGTAGGTATTCTGAAATGCTATGTTTTGTGACGGATTGTGATTTGGCAAGGGAATATATCCTATTAGAATGTTCTGATTTGGTGTGGGGATATTTCCTATCAAAATGTTTTAGTTTGGTGTAGGAATATTTCCTATTGGAATGTTCTAGTTTTGCGTAGGAATATTCATGCCAACTTTGGATCTCTTACTAGTAGTGTTTGTGCCAAAGGGGTTTGATGAAGTTGCTCCCGCAGTAAATTGTAAACCTTTTGTTATGTTGAAAGGTGTTGTGTTTACAATTGATGATGTTTGAGTAGGTATGCCAGTTGGTATTGCTGCATTAATTTGAGGAACAAAAACACTTGCATCGTGGTTTGCATTGGTTGAGTAGATGGTGTTTTCAAAGTGTGAATATCAAAATCTTGGTGGTAGTGTGACACCTTCTACTATAAAATATGCTAGATATCGTTGGGGATCATTTGCCAAATAATCATCCATAAAGGATGCAAACTCAGGATCTTGTACAACGACGTCTATGTCTTCAACATAAATTTGTCCATGTGTGTCTCTAGTGACATGTTTTTCAAACAAAGTTTTGTGTGGTCTCTCTTTCCCTAATGGTCTGTTTTCGAAAGGATTGAAAAACTTGTTAGGGTCTGAAATTGATTTATGTTTCTTCTTAGACCTTTTTTCAACCATGAAAAGGTTCTCAAAATGAGCAAACTATGTCTAAAAACTGATATGTCTTATTTCTATGTTATTTTTTTAGGATTTTCTGAATATAAAGGAGGTTGCTAAAGACTTCTAAAATGATGTATACTAAGATGGTGTATGCTAGAATATGCAAAATTTTTGAGTAGTCTATGATGGTGAATGATTCTAAGATGGGTATAACCTACCACCTATGGAATAAATCCAAGCAATGATCTAACTTTATCAAGGAACCTGATTGTAGGACAAAGACAACTAACAAGGTGAATTTCCCAAACTAGACTGTTGAGGTGGAAAGATTCACTAATAGGATAATAGTGACTAGGCTCAATGACAATGACAAATCGGATCATGAACGTATCCAATGATGTGGAAAGTTGTTCTATTCTATGATATGCAACTTCCTATGGGGTGTCTAAATGTTTGCAACTTAGGATGACTATGACTAAGACGTAAATGACACCTAATAATGCAAGTGTTTTGAGAAATTTTTCCAATTTTTGTCCAAGGTTGATCATAAGAAACAAAAGAAGAAAAGATAGTTTTTATTTCAGACTGAGTTTGCAGTTTTTCGAATTTCTCTATTGACAATCAATTACGGTTCACTTTTCAGATGCGTTGATAGATTTGACAGATGTGTTTCAAGTTTTAGATGCGGTGAATTGATCAAACTAGGTTTCAAATGTTGATAGGAAATTGCAACTTTCTGACAAATGCGGTTTACTATATGGTAGATTTGACTCACAAATCAGATGCGACTTGGAAATATGAACTTAGTCAAACTAAACCTATTGACAAAGACTTGCGATTTTTTGTTTGATAGTTGCGGCTCTCAAATATAGATGCGGCTTGAAATATGACAATTGTGGCTCATAACCTAAACTCTGTGAAACTAAATTTGTTGACAGACACATGCGGTGTTTAGTTGAACAGTTGCGACTCTCTATGGCACATGCGGTTTGAAATATGACAATTGTAGCTCTATTTACAGTTGCGATTTTTTGCTGACAATGTTACGACTTACTCAGTTTAATGATAATTTTTTTGATGAATACAACAAAAAATAATCACAAAATACAAAATGTTTTCAGTTTTATGTGTTGAATCTGTAAAAACCAAAAGACAATTACAACCTAGGTTGTGTTTGACCGTATTTACTGAGTTCTCACTTGGATAAATCCAGCTACGCATATTCAAGGTGGATGACTAGTAGCTTGACCCCACTGGCTCCCCTCCATGACATTCACTTATACGAGGCAACCAAGCTACTGTACCCATGAAAATATCATGGCATACATATTATCTCAATACATGAATCGTAAGAGTGTAAGACAACTTCCCAGATCTGACCTGCTACAGCAACAAATAGATAGGATTTTGACAAAAAATACAACATGGTTTTTAGTAAGGGAATTATGTTCATGGGGCACCATCTAGTACGACGAGAGACCATTTCTACCCTTCTCGTCAGAACAGTGTGCGTGACTTCTGGGGTTTCCCCCAAAAATCCACTTTTATATACCAGGTGGAAGTCGCTGGCTAAAGCGTGTTACCATTATGAGTCATCTTGGGGTGAGTACTTTTCCCACCAAGATAGACCCAAGTTCTAGAGTCAGTAATCATTTCTCTTACACCTAGGATTGCATGAATGCGCAAGGGGAGAGGATACTTCAATAAATCGAATCATAAAGGGTTACAAAATGTGCTTTCGCATCAGGCAAAGAAAACACCGGTAAATTTTAAGCCAAATGACAATTTTTTAACTACCAAACACAAAATCTATTTAAAAAATAAAAAAAAATTAAATGTCTTCCACAAAAGGTCCTGCATGCAACTGATTAGTAGTTTATTTGTGTCTTCGACTTTTATCCTGCACAAAAGAAGATGTTTTAGTTTTTCAAAGTCTTCTACACTTTGTCTTGCAAAAAAAATTGTATCCTCCTAAACACAGCTGCAAACAAAACATTAGCGAAAACAACAACAATACGAAAAAAAGAAAAATCAAAAACGCGAAAAATATGGAAGTTAAAATGAAAAATTTTACTAGGAAGATGCGTCGTTTCAACTCATAGATGTGTCGCAATGTTAAAAGTCAGATGTGTTGCAGAATGTCACGGATGCGGCTCATGTTGTCAGATGTGTCACGGGATTTTTCATATGCGGTTCACGAACTCAGATGCGTCGTTTCTTCAATTAGATGTGGTTTGTCGTACGATACCTACAAAATAAAAAATGGAAAAGCGAAAAGGAGTCATGAAGTTTGAAGTGTGCTACATGTCAAGTTCACCAAATGTGACGTAGATGAAATGGATTGCTGCACAGAAAGATGGTTAAATCTATTCTAAAAAGCATAAATCTAAATCAAACAACTAAGAACGAAGTAAATAAACTAAAACAATAAAAATGATAATATGAAACAATCTCACCGAATATCAGTCCACCTCTTCGAATTATCTTGATTGTCCTTCACCATTTTTCCGTATCGGTATTCTTGCCCTCAGATTTTCTGTATGTATGCAAGCATAGCCTGGATGTATTGTCTAAGAAAAATATCAAAAATTATAAGTTCTTCTCAAAAGTATTGGTTTCAGGAGAAGGAATAATGACAATGACAAGTCAATTTATAGAAATTGGGTTTTCGAACTATCGAATTAGATTCGAAGAGAGATCAACGATCGAGATTGATGAATTTCATGCAATGTGAGTTCTGTGTCAGTTAGAACGTGAGTTAGGAGATTCTGTAGGATAAAGATTAAATTAGAATAATAATTTAATCTCGTGTTAAGACTATTCAAAAATAGAAAGAACACGAGTTCAAGATTAAATAAATGATGTAATCTTTAGTGGTAAGTCTTCGAAAATAGAAGAATTAGAATTTGAATGAAAATGATAAATTTAGAACTCGAAGAATAATTTGTTTGAATGCAAACATGAATTAATTAAATAAATAAAGATATTTAATTAATAAATATGTTCATGCATATGAGTTAGAACTAGTTAACTGACTGGTTGTGACAGAAAGTCTTTTTGTAGAGACGATCAAATATCGAATCCGGAGATAACTGGCAAATTTAAATAGATCTCAAGTCAGATGGTGAGTGAATAATTAGATAACTGGGCGATAGAAGAATGTGACATAATTTTATTTTTTTTTGGACTGCAGGAATCGGGTAGCATGACCCCCTATAAACTGCAGTGCGCCTGGTAAACTTTTTAACTTGACCGGTGGCGCTGGCACTACACGCCCTCTGGTACCATGGGTTTGGGGGAAGACTAGACCTCGTGACCTCTTGCCTACAACAAGATGCTTTAGCCAATCGAGCTAGGACCCTCGCCCCTGTGACATAATTAATTAATTATGAATTAAATGTTGATTTAATTCAACATTCGAAATTGAAAGATTTAATTAAATAAATAATAATTTATTTAATTGATTGTTGAAAAGGTTAATTGAGTAATTAAATAATGAATATTTAATTATAATTGAACTACAACAAAGGGGTTAATTAAATAATAAATTATTTAATTAAGAAAGATAATTAATTAGTTAGCGACATAATTAAACAAATATGATTTATTTAATTAATCAAAGTTGAATAAGGGCCATAATGAATTAATTAAATAATTAAAAGGTTATTTAATTAATAAAAGAAATATGTGGTTAGGAAATAATTAAATAATTAAAATTATTTAATCATGACCATGGACATTAGAAAATTATGTCGAAAGTGGTACTCGTAGGCCTATACCAATTTTCAGTGTCTACAATTTGCCCCTCTTAGATACAATGTCATTTCGGCGTTGTGTCAAAGAAAATCATTAAAAATATGCCCTGATCATGCCCGAGTATGAAATAGGTTAGGGTATGCCCCCTTAGGAAAATTGACAAATTTTTGAAAAATTTCAAAAAAATCAGGAAATATTCCCGATAAGTTAATTGATGGTCATAAAAGCTATGGAGTTGAAGGAATTGAATTTGGAAGTGTTAGGGTTGTGTACAGATCAATAGAAGTTGGAAGTTTACGCGGCCAATAGACAAGGTTAGAAGGAATGCCACCCAAACCCTAGGTATAAATAGAACACATAGTTGATGCATTCAATGCCTCCACAGTTGCCAGGACCCTGGTCAAAGCATTTAGTTTTCCCTGTAGCAGTGAGTGATACTTCTGGTTATCAAGTATCAAAAATACGCTAATGAGCCATCCACTAGTAGTGCACTGTACCTATCGCTCCTCTTGCATTCAAGTGTTGCATAGAATAAAAAACATCAAAGAGGAGAATGCAGAGCTAAAAACACAACTTTTTTTGAGAAAGCAACAAACAAATGAGAATAAGCACAAAAAATACCGAGCGCTGGACTGAGATTTCATTAATTAACTAAGCATTCAGTGCTTGTGTACCTACCAGCTCGTTAGCACATCTCACAAAGTTTCCATTTAATGCATTAAACATGCATTCATACTCAAAAAAATTCTCATACAAAACTCGATCAAGTATCAACTGAATCTTTGGACAGTTTGCATTTAATGCTTAAATATTTGTCAAACTTTACCATTTTTTTCTATTGTTTTGGTGGAGCTTGTAATTTTCCCCCCCTAAGTTTGTTTTTACTATGCCCTTGGCTCTAATTGGTAGGGTTTTGGGGTTTTATCACAAATCTTGGTCGTGGCTATTCTATTTGAGTGTTGACTTATTGTTATAGGTGATAGGTCGGCTAAGTATGGTCTGAACCTTTTCTGGTCATTGCATTACCTTTCTTGCAGGTGATCACATTTTCTGGGGGGGCTATATTGTGTCTCTATTTCCCTCCTATGGGGGGACCATTGATTGTATTGTATCCATGTGATGATTGTTGTCCTTGGGGGGATGATGTTGAGTCCTCCAATCATCACCTTTCTGCATTTCATCTCCTTTTTTGGAGAGGGGTTTTCTTCCCACTGGGTTTTCCCTCTTTTCTCTATTTGTGGGAGATTAGTTGCATTTTCATCCTATGTACATGGGTACCTAATATGGCCATCAGCCGGGACCCATCATCATCATGCATAATCATTGCATTTTCATTTCCTCCCTAAGTTGCACTTATGGGGGGGTGTTAGTGTAATTAATTAATTAATTAATTATTACACTAGCATAAGTTAACTTAGGCATTAATTAATCATATTAGTCCTAGGTTACTTTTTATCATTTAATAATTTTGTTGAGATAAGATTCCCTTCTAGAAGATGAGTTGTCTTTTCTAGAACTTATCTCCATCTTGTTATCATTCCCTAGGTAGTTGGTTAGGGTTTCATGTTGTCACATGTAGTGTGATTTGAACGCTTGGCAACATCTTATGCATTTTAGGTTTTGCTCTTGCCTATATAATCAGGCATATGTACACTTTGTAAATCAATCCAGATCATCATAATAGAATCTCTATTTTGAATGTCATTATCATACTTTTTGTGTGGGTGAATATTTCTTCCTGGCAAAGGTCCTCCATTGAAGTCTGCAGCTTCATCAAGGCCACCTGTGCATCCATTATTCCAACAATAACCCTTGTAGGTTGGATCTTGGAAAGCTGGCGGTCCCTAATGTATATTTGGATGTGGAGTTGTTGAAAGATATTGCTACAAGGTATGACCCTGTAACCAAAATCGTCAGAACACATTCTAGCATAGAAATGGTGAAGATAACCAGGGAGGAAATTATAGAGATATTTGGTCTACATGAATGGAGCCAAGATATGGTTACTATCAATCTTGAGGTTTTCAGAGAAAAATACAAAAATAATAAGGGTTTGTTCAGAACATCTCTCTTGATACCTCATTTGGTAGCCTCGAGAAGAGGAAATAATAGGAAGCAGATGATTGGTAAAAATGAGCCAGAACCTTTTCCTATGAATTAATTTTCTAACTATTTCAAGAAGACAGTTTGTGCCTTGTGCCAGGTTCTCAGAATTAGTTTGAAGACCACTCTACCTACTAATATCATGTGTATGGTTGTCAATCTCCAACATTTAGGTTTTAATATGGTATATGATTTTGCCACTTACTTGGCAGAAAAAATGCATGGGTGTTTGGTGGCCCTTAAAGAAGGAAAGAATTGGGTTGGTTTCAAGTGGTTTTCCCTGTTGACGCACATGTTTTTGTATAGCGATCAGGCAGTGTTTGGGTAGGATATGGAATTGAAGAAGAGGGAGGATAATGTTGACATGCCTGTCCAGTATTGGACAAGGATCCTTGATATGCATGATTATAAATTTGATTATGTAACATTCTAGAATGTCTTTGGGTCCAAGTTGAGAAAAGCTCCGGTTCATAATCCACCCAGGATTCCTAAGTAGATTCATGATTTCTTGAGGCCAATGGAAAGAAGGCCTGAATTAAATTTGACACATAATTGGGGGGATATTATCCCTTATCATAATACAAAATTTTTCAGAATATATGGCACTAATACTAACCCATATGTTTTACCCAGGGATGTCCCTCTGAGAATTGGGTTTTTAGAAATCATGAGGTAGTTGAGGTGTGCTCAAGATATACATCTGCTAGTAGAACAAAATAAGGGATCTTTCTTTCCTAAGTATACGACGTTTGCTGATTTTGTTATGGAAAAAGGGGGATGGAAGGATTTATACACATTTCTTAGACCTTATGGATTAAAGAATGTACGCCCTAAGAATTATGAACCTGAGGGTTTTATTTCTCAAATGAAGGCCAAGCACCGGATTGGAACTTTCATCGACAATTTCTCTTTTCCTGAGGACACTATTAGGAACGTTTTTTATTTAGAGATACAAGAAGAGAGAAAGGAAAAGTATATTGCCTTTACCAAAATGGTGAAGAAGAAGCAAGAAAAGATACCTAATTTTAATCCCATACCAAATATCAATGGTGAGTTGAACAGGGCTATATATGCCATTGACAGTTTTGAAAGTTTGGTGGGGATTCTAAAAGATGAACGGGTTGTGGAGGAAAGGGGAAAATCACAAAATATTGAGGAATACCCTGAAGTAGGGTTGGAGGAAAGACCCACCTATTAGCCCTTGAAGAAGATCAAGGTTTTATCTGGGAGAAGAGGTTGCTAAGGGTGTTGCACCTTCATCTTTAGGGAAGTCATTTGCATATATTGTTGATCTGGATTCCCCTCCAAGGTTTTCTGACTAAAAATTTTCATCATCACCAAAGAGACATAAAATTGAAAGAACAAAGGTGGTTGAATATGATGATGATGGGGACAAATATATCATTGTCACTCCTATGGAATGCATCAGTGAATGCCATCGTTTCCACATGACATTCCATAAATTTCTGGAATGGTTGTTTCAAGGCTGGGAAAAGATGAAATAAGGGGGATAACCAACAATGATGACCTGAGGATGGAAGCCTACAAAGAGTTCATGATGGATGAATCTTTTATCAAGACCAATGATTTTAAGGATTTTGTATGGAGGGCACATGTTTCATTATATGTTGAGAAGGTGGCTCAAGAAAGAAGTTTGCACCCTGAACTCCTAGAACAAGTACTTTTTTTTAATAGCAGGTTGCAAATGAAGGAAAGATTCAAAGAAATAACACCAGAGCAAGGTCGAGCACTAGTACAAAAGAGTGGAGTATTTTTACTTCTTGAATGGGATATTGTTGATGTTGTGGTGTTCGATACAATAAGACGAGTCAATAGGCCACTTCTTGCAACCGATGAAGAAGCTACATTGGCGCTTAAAGGGTCAGCTTTTAGTGAGGAGTGGGATGCTTTGGCAATCTGGTCTTTGTTCACTAGATCTAGGCATGTTTGTATTAAATATGAAAATCTCTTGAGTCTATTTTCTCTCCTGTTGTGATATCTTGTGTGAATTATTAATGAAATATTAACCCAAGATTGTTTTATTGATCTTCATTGTTCTTTACTATGAATTACATTTTAATGATGGCTTTGGTTCAAAGGATTGGTTAAATTCCTCAGTTAATGTGTAAATTCATGCAAGCTAGCAATTGGATTCATAAATTAGTGATAGATGTCGGTACAAATATGTGGATTGTAATGCAATTCATATAGATTATAATTGTCTAAGATGAAATTTTCCCTATAGTTCATTTTTCTCATTTGACTCCGTGCTTTAGGATATGGCACTAGTATTTTGATTATGGTTGTGTTTCTCATGTCTTATATTTCAATTGTGGAACATTTTAATCAAATATTTCCTATCAACCGATATTAGTTATGTTTGTGATTCCCTATTAATAGGATTCGATCCTTTTTGAGGAATAGCTAATTTCTTGAAGGTTTGCATCCATTTAATGTGGATGGGGAATCTATCTGTTGTTCATAAATGTGCAGTTGAAATTTTTTAAGTCGTATTTGAAGAGCACATTTTAGGGAATACCCCCTTGGGTCTTGCAGAGCTCGAAGTGTAGGAGAACTAGCATTATCATGTTTTCTCGTCAAGTTGGCCAATCACTTCCTAGGCTTTTATGATTGAATGTGGCAAGTTCATAGAAGCTCTCAGGAAGTCCGCTTGGGTTGAAAAATAAAACACCAATAGAATGGCGACTCTGTTGGGCAACTTATAACATTTAAAGTCTCTAACCTTAGATCTAGTATAGTCAGAGTCATTTGTCATGATATTCTTCATTTTTAGAAAATAATTATTTTAAATTGTGAGTATATTTGTCATGTCTAGCACATGCATCTAGTTTTTGTATGTTCTCTATCAGTGTGTCGGGTAATTTTTAGGATCTTATCCAAAGTCACGAGTGCATAAGCGAAGTGCAATCACTTCATAATTCCCAACATTTTGGGTGGTTACTCTGATATCTCTAACACTAATATCCATATGAAATACCAAAAGCAACGTACAAAGGAAGGTCCTCATGCATAGAAAACCATGAAGAAGACTAGAAGCTACACAGAAACGAATCTGGAGCCAATGTTAGAGCTCAAACCTATACATTATAAGAAATGGGTGAAAGTAAATGACACACCAAGTAAGTCTATTTCATATCCTACTGTTTCTTCTCCTACTTTAAATGTCAAGGTAAATAGTGCTTTTATCAGTGGATATTCCTCAAAAGTTGTTACATCTAATATGGATCATGGTAGTTTTCCTATTGAAATGACTCATGAGTTTGAAAAGGATATGTCCAAAGAGGAAGAACGATGGGGTTTCTGGGAACAGAATAAATAGTTCCCAGAAAACACAACACCTATTGCTATGTCTGTTCTCACTGGACAAAATTTTGAACCACGAGGGGCTTCTTTGGATGAGGAGGTGCCTTTTTTTCAAGATGAGGATCAGGTAGAACAACCTTATTATACTCGTGCTCCAAGTGAGGCAGGAGATATCCTCAAAAGTGAAATGGATATAGATAGGGATATGCAAACCTTGATTGAAGAAGAAAAGAGGTTGCAAGAGGTGGAGGACAATAGGGACGAGATAAGAAAAGAGAATCTAGAGAGATTTCAGGCCAAGAAGCTCGAAAGAAATGCTCAGAAAAAGAAGGTTGAAAAGATGAGAGAAGACATGGCTAAGAGAAAACCCTTTGAGGAAACAATAGCTAAGGTAGTTGTTAAAAAGGCTCATGAAGTGCCTAAAGCAACAATTTCTATGGGAACTATTTCCACTGCTACATATACCTCTTCTATCCCAACTACCAAAACCTCTGGCCCATTTTCTAGGTGTAAGAAGGCAACCTTTTTGGATCATGGGAAAGCCCCTATTGACCAGTCGAAGAAAATTTCCCATGGTTCTTTTAATAATAAGAGCCATGTTGATACTTATGTTGAAACAAATAATGTTACTGACCTCAGGCCATTAGATTTTCCCCAAAATCCCAAACTCTTGAGATTGTAGTTAATAAATGATCAATTATAGGCTGATATGAGAAAGGCGGAGATAGAAGCTTCTAATACTGAAATGCCAAGAAAAATAGCCTTCCTAAAGATTTCTACACCTACCCCTGAAGCCTTTGGTTCAAGATAGAGTGAAAATGAGTCACTAAGTAATAATTCTGAAAATAAAATCCCTAAAGAGGGTGGTGGCGGTAAGCAAGGTGGTGGAGGTGGAGGTGGTCACAAAAATGTTAGTGCCTACTCATAGGAGGAAAAGGAAGTACTAGAAAAACTAGAAAGCATGGTAGTAGTGGGAAAGATAAAGAGGGGGGTGATAAGAAGGATGTTGAGCAACAAGGCATCCCTAGAAATGAACGTGGTGGGGGAGAACCCCATGCTGATAGATATAGACAACTGTGCTTTGACAACATTCAGGGATATCCAAATCTAGTCCCAGATAATGCACGTAAACATCTCCCAAAATTCACTAGTAATAATTCGAAGGTCATTTAAAATATTTCCAAGGTTTTGTTGAATATTTTGATTTATGGGATGATGATCTAGCAATAAAATATTTTATGTAGTCATTAGTTGAAGATGCTAGATATTGGTATAGAGGATTACCGGATGCTAGCATTGATTCTAGAGATTCCTTTTGCAGAGTCTTCATGGAACAATACGGGGATCAAACTGACCCAAGGTTTAAATTGAATGATTTCAATAATATTACCAAGGGATATAATGAATTGGTTACCGAGTTTAATGCTCGCTTCCAGAAATCTATGACAAGAGTTCCTACATACTTAAGGCCCAAAAAAAGTGTGTGCCTAGTCATATATTGTAATGCCTATGATGCTAAAATGTGCTATCTATTAAGAGATAAAGATCCGCAAAATTTGAGATAGGCATATAAGATGGCGGTAAATATTGAAAATAATAGAAGAGCTTCTGACAACCTGGGGATAAGGGAAGATCCCAAAGATCCTAAAGGCACAAGGAACCAAACTGAGAAGGCTAGTAAGCCCACAACTTCTGATGAGAAGATAGATCAGGTCCTTACCCTGCTACAAAAGCAAGCAAAAAATGACAAGCCTCATTTTCAAAGAAATGAAAGGTGTCCCAGGTTGCAGGATTATCCTTATAAAACTAACTGGAATAATGGGAAGCCCAGACAAGGAAATTAGAGAAATAATCAAGTTCCACCTGATCCCTTACAAAATCATTCTCTAAATGTAACAAAAAATCTACCATGGTGTGAAGTGTGTGGGATGCCACATTATTCAAAACAATGTGTAGTAGCAGAATCAATGGTGGAATCTCATGAGGACCCGAGAGATGCTTAGTCTCCCCATGATCAGGATATAATGACTATTGTATTACTAGGACCAATTGATTTGGCCTATGAGGATTACTCCTCAGATGATGAGCCATGTGGCAGAGATGTTAATATCCAAAGACATCAGAATGATGTACATCACCAACAAGTGTTTTCAAATGAAGGATACAATGATGATTGCTTTGTAAATTAATTGGAGATAGATAATACTATTTTGAGAAGACCCTCTGATGAGGAAATTAAAAAATAAACAGTTGCTCTGGTTTCCAAGGTGAGGAACAACATACAATTGAGAAACCAAACTGTTCCACGTGATTTAGGTAAGCCTTGCACTCTATTTATAAAGGAGAAAGATGCAACTGGAACAAATATCAATGGTGAGGCTAAGAATGTGGATTCAAAGCCTAAGGAAATTAGGGAGCCCAGGATATGGGAAAAGAAAGTGGATAAGACCAAGATAAAGGGTGAAGTTGTATCCCAAAATATCAAGGTCAGTAATCAACACCCTCACGATGATGAAACTTCCAAGGGAAAAGAAAAGGTAATTTCTGAGGACACAAATTTTCCTTAATTACCAAAATACATTGGAATAGATATGTTCCAAGTACTTTCTTAGGTCAGGGTTATTGTTCCATTTTTAGAAATGATGTGAATAGACGAACATAAGAATAAAATTGTTGCACTCATTAATAACATTACGGGGTAAGGTGGTCTCTGATCAAATAGACTCAAAAAAGGATCAAGAAAAAAAAATTGTAGGAGTTACCACTGATAGCCCTCAAATATATCTAGGAAATACTATTATAGCTAACCCCAACCATGTCAATCCATTTTTCTTGAGCCTGATTATTGATGGAAAAATGTTGAGAAATTGTATGATTGATTTTGGAGCTTCTAACAACGTGATGCCATTAAAGATAATGCATGCAATGGGTTTATAAATAGATAGTACATATGGTAAATTCTATGCAATGGATTCTTGGGAAGTGCCTGTCATAGGTATTATAAATGATGTTCCATATAGATTCACAACATTCCCTAAGAAGGAGTTACACATGAGTGTCACAGTGGTGGATATTCCACCTACTTATGGCATATTGTTATCGCGGCTTTGGAGTGCTTCAATGGGTGGTAGCATACAATGTGATTCATCTTTTGCTACATTCTCTATCGAGCAACGAGATGTTAAAGTAAATAGGGAAAAGAGAGTCCCTCATATGATTGAAAATGTGGACGAACAACTAGAGCCTATGAAAATCAACTTAGTGGAAATAGATTTGGAAAACTTCCGCTTTGAGGAAGTAAAATAGAAGAAGAAATCCAACTATCATCTATTGATAAAGAAGTGCTAAAGATATCATCAGAAGATGACTTGTGGATAATGCATTTTGATGGGGCATGTTCCAGAGATGGCTCAGGAGCAGGAATATTTTTCACTTCCCCTCAAGGTAAAACATTCAAATATTGTTTCTTGTTGCAATTTTCTTGTACCAACAATGTCGCTGAGTATGAGGCTCTTATACTTGGTCTCAAGATAGCTTCAAAACATGGTATTAAGGCATTAACAATATTGGGGGAATTTGAGTTGGTTGTTTCCCAAATTAGATCTCGCTTTACAGCTAAAGATAAAAGAATTAGGAAATACATAAATGTAGTGTGGGATACCATTGATGCCTTTGATGCTTTTGGTATTGAATGGGTTGAGAGAGGACAAAATTCTAGGGCTGACTTATAAGCCAACATTGCTATTAAACTTGATGATGTCACCTTTGGTGGCATCTCACAAATAGAAATACAAACTAGGCCTACAATACTAGATAGTATTTGCAACTAGTAGGTCTTTGATGATGACACAAATATTTTGAAATTTATGCATTGTGTTGATCAATATGAGTGCAAGGAAATTGATTTTGGCTCGTTTGTAACTAAGATTGATGGGAAAGAAACCCTATTCAGGAATGAGGTAATTCAGCTAAAAAAAAACACCATTCCCCGAGGCTTGGTTGAATTTGAAAGGGCTTTTGATGGTCTTGATATGTCAAATACCGAGCAATCACCCTCTCATAAGGAAGATTTAGAATAAATAAACTTAGGAATGGAAAGTGCTCCTAAGAAAGTTTATATCAGAAAGAAAATGAAGCCACATGTTAGAAACATGTTGATTAACCTACTTAGAAAATATAGACATGTCTTCGCTTGGTCATATAAGGACCTCAAAGCATATAGGGAGGATCTTTTCTAGCATGAAATCCCATTAAAACTTGATATGAAGCCATTCAGGAAGAAACAAAGACCAATTAACCCTACCTTACAACCCAAAATGCAGGAAGAGCTTGCTAAATTAAGGGATGCAGGAATTATTAAACCAATTAGGCACTCATCTTGGGTCTCTAACCTAGTGCATGTAAGAAAGAAAAACGGGGACATTAGGTTGTGTGTTAATTTTAGAAACTTGAATGTTGCTTCCTTGAAAGATAATTACCCACTGCCTAATATGGAAACTATGCTGCAAAAGGTCACAGGATGTGAACTGCTCTCCATGATGGATGGATTTTCTGGTTATAACCAAGTAATGGTCAAGGAGTCTGAGCAATTCAAGACTTATTTTACCACACCATGGGGAACATAGGTTTATGTAAGAATGCCATTTGGACTAATAAATGCTAGTGCAACTTTTCAAAGGGCTATGGTCGTAGCCTTTGCAGATTATATTGACTTATTCATTGCAGTTTACTAGGATGATCTTAAAGCCCATAGAAAGAATGAGGATTACCATTGTCCTCATTTAGAAAATATTTTTATTAGAGCTCTGGAATATGGCATATCTCTTAACCCTAGGAAGTGTGCATTCAGGGTAAAAGAAGGAAAGCTACTAGGGCATATTTTTTCAAAGGATGGGGTTCAAATTGATCCAGAAAGAGTGGAGGCTATTGATAAGATCACACAACCAAAAAATGTAAAAGGTATTCAATCCTTCTTTGGGAAGACAAATTTTCTAAGGAGGTTTGTCACAAATTTTGTTGAGACTGTCCGCCCAGTTTCTAAGATGTTGAAAAGGGAAGAAAAGATAGTATGGACAGAGGATCCTTCCAAATATTTTCAAGCTATTGAGGATGCTATCAAGCAGGTCCCTGTTCTTAAGTCACCTGATTACTCAAAAAAAATTTAGTTGTTTACTTTTGCTTCTTTTCATACTATAGTTGGGGTTTTATTTGCAGAAAAATAATGATGGTTTTGAGTAGCCAATTGCATTTTTCACTAAATCATTGCAGGCTATGGAATTAAAGTATGATATAGCAGAGAAACAGGTGTATGCTCTGGTAAAAGAATTTAAGAATTTCAATCCTTACTTGATGGGAGCATTTTTTGTTGCATATGTACCAACAGCTGCAGTAAAGGATATTTTCACCCAACAAGAGACTACAGGAAGACAATGCAGATGAATAAATAGGATCCAAGAATTTA